>CM046666.1:38518102-39118102 GCA_025594165.1 Tamias sibiricus
CCTACCTAGTAGCTGGGATGTGGGCGTGATGGCAGAAGCTGGAGCAGCCATCTTATGTGATGAGGCAAAGGCCTTCTATTGAGAGCAGTCCATCATCGAGAGACAAGGGCCGTGTGACAGACACTCGCATTAATTACATGAGAAATAAATCTATGTCCCCATGACTCAGGCCACTACGATTTGGGGTCTACTATCTTGCCATCTTTTAGTAGCCCACCCACTATCCCACCTTGTACAACGCTTGAGTCTGTTCTTGGCATCCTACATTCTCCAGGGGGCCGGGGAACGTGCTAGCCGTTCTTGGTGGCCGCGGACCCGGCTGACCACTGGGGGCTTGCGGCGAGCCCCCAGTACTGGAGAGAACCACAGGAGCAGCGCAGGGCTCCCGGGGTCTGTTCCGAGGGAACCAGGCAGCTCCGCGCACCGCGCCGGGTCGGGGATGAAGCCCCAGTTTTAGAAGTGGGAAGACCGAGGGTCACACAGAACCGGGGTCCGGACAGGTCTGCCCAGGCTCGTCTCCTAACCAGTGCGTCTCCCGGGGGCTTCCAGGGCCAGCGGCACCGGCGGGAGGACTCTCAGAGAATGTTCTAGAAAGCAGCGCTGGTGGGGGGCGGGGAGCAGCCCCGCAGGCCCACACGGGGAGCTGCTGCTTCAAGCCAGACCTGAAAGCGGCCCGCGGTGCCCACGCCCTCCCCAGGACGGACCCGGGGGTCTGCCCCCCCTCTCGCCTCGGCTCACCTGCCGCCCTCCCGGGCTCAGTGGCGCAGGCAGGGGCTGCGGGGCGGGTGGAGCGGAGAGGCCCTGTCCCCGCAGCCCCCATGCCCCGGGGCTTGGGGGCAGGTCTTGGGTCTTCTCTCCCCGCCAGCTCCCACCGACCCCCGAGTTCCCAGGGCACTATTTCCAAGGCTAGGTGACTTTGGGGTGGGGGTGGGGTTCTCCCCATGGGTAGGCGGTGATGGTGATGGTGATGGTGGGGACCTGCCTTCACTGTGTTGGAACCCTTTTCTGAGCCCTTTCCATGCAGTACCCCCATGTCATCCTCCCACCGCCGGCGAGGGAGGCACTGTTACCCTGTGTTACAGTTGCAGGCAAAGGCACAGAGAGGTTAGGCAACTTGTCTTGCATCACACAGCCAGAGAGTGGTGGAGCTGAGCTCTGACCACAGACAAGGTGACTGCAGTGTCCCTGCTCTTAGCTGCTTGGCCATTTAACTAATAGTAAAGACCTTTTTTTTTTTTTTTTTTTTTTTTTTTTGGTGGTACTGGGAATTGAACTCAGGGGTGTTTTAACACTAACTTACACCCCCAGCCCTTTTTATTTTATTGTGAGACAGGTTCTCACTAAGTTGCTTAGGGCCTCTCTAAATTCCTGAGCCTGGCCTCCAACGTACGGTCCTCCTGCCTCAGCCTCCGGGTAGCTGGGTTTATAGGCGTGTGCCACTGTGTCCAGCGTAAGGGAAACTTTTTATATTCCAGGCACCATGCGCTTTATATCTAAACACCTGGATGTTCGAGTTTGGTGTTTGCAGTAGACCCCTGGCAGTGGTGGCTTGGGTTTGTGGCTTGGGCTATGTTCTAGTGACTACGTGTATCTCCCCAGAGGTGGGGCGGCGAGGCCACGGGCTGTGGCTTCCCGAGGGGTGTCAGGTTCTACAATGGGCTTGCTGGCCGCGCTGTGGTTCCTGGGGGAGGAATAATAGGGCAACCCCCCCACCAGGGAGCCCCCTCCTCCTGGCTCCCTGGGGGCACCTGGCCCTCACTGGCCTCCATCCCGGCTCGCAGTGGCCTCCCGGGAAGCCCTCCGGGATGGTCCCGCCTCTGCCTTGGGCAGGCTGGGAACCCCACGCCAGCTCTGCTCTCCACCCTGGGAGGACCCTGAGCTGCGGCCTGGTCCTTGCCGGGCATCCTTTCTGTGCCTCTTTCTCCTCCAGCTCCAACTCTTCCCTCCTTGCTCCTTCCTTTTATTTTCTCTTCCCTCTTCTGTCCTTGCCTTCTGTCCGTCCCTTCATCTTCCATCTCCTTGGCTTCCTTCCCCTCTTCCCTTTCTTTGCCACTCTCATCTGACCCCTGCTCACCCCTGCTTCGATGCCCCAGCCCTGAGGTCCTCCCATCTGGCCTCTCCGTTTTTGCCTCCACCTGCCAACCCAGCACCTGCTCGGGTCCTCACACCTTGATCCAGCCTTTCCTGATGCCATCAGGCTGACTGCATCACCTCCTCTATGGCTGCCCACCACGTGGTAGTGAGGCAGCCCCCTCGACTCCAGCAGTTGAAGCACTCTCGACTTAGGTGGCACCTGCTTAGCCATTTAAAGTGTACGCACCGCCTGCTAGACCCGCCTCTTCCTTTGCCTGGTGGACCCCATCTATCCTCCAGAGCTCACCTGCACATTATCCCTGCTGCCTGGGTGGCCTTCCACAGCAGGTGTTGCCCTCTGCGTGTGCCCTCCGAAGGCTTCTAAACAGGGAGCTGCACTCAGGTAAAGAGAAAAGGGATTGGGGATTGTAAGTCCAGCTTCCTTGCCCCTTGCAGGGGACAACTCGGAGACACGTTCTCCACAGGCTCCCAGAGGCTGGGCGAAGTGGCACACGCCTAGAATCCCAGAGTCTGGGGGGAGGCTGAGGCAGGAGGATCAAAGTTTTGAGGCCAGCTTCACCAACTTAGTGAGTCTTTGTCTCAAAAGAAAAAAAAAAAAAAAAAAAAAAAAAAAAAAAAAAAAAAAAAGAAAAGGGCTGGGGTTGTGGCTCAGTGGTAACACACCCCTGGTTTCAGTACCAAAAAGAAAAACAAACAAAGCAAAATACTCCAGACAAACCAAACAGGCTCTCAGAGGCCTTCGTTGGACGGAGCCCAGCTGCTAGGAGGTCACCTGCTCATTTTCTTGGTCTGCCTTGCTCTCCTTTCCTTCTCTTGCTTTGCTTCTGTGCTTCTTGGAGTCAATTCCCAAATACACTGTGTGCTGCCAACTCCTGTTCCAAGCCCTGCTTCTGGGGAATGCAACCGAGAAGACAGCCCCTACGGAAGCTCCTCAGTGCCAGGCGTCTCAGTTCCTGGTTTGCGGTGACTCAGGCCGGCCGTGAGCATTTCACAGGGAAGCTCAGGCAGGGGGAGGTCAGGGAGGGTGCACAACTGCCACTTTTCCTGGGACTAAGGAAGGGGGGATCCTTGGACATGGAACTCTCCCAGGACAGTTTCAGGAAAATGGGATGAGTTGGTCACCCCCTGGTGAAGTGACTTGCCCATGACCACATGCAGGAGTGAGGGACAAAACTGGGCCTCAGCCCAGGTGGCCTGCAGCAGGGACAGTGCTCTGGACACAGGCATACCACATCCTGCCTGCTCCCTGCTAGGTGGCAGGAGTCATGTATTTTTCGTTCTGTGCCTTTCTGTTTTTGCACTGAGAAGCTCTTTGGGATCAAGCTAGATGTCAGAAATAATAAAGGGGAAAATGAGGGAGATGTATCCCTGCATGCAAGAAGCCCCCTGACAGAGGAGGTTTCGTTAGATGCTATGGACCTCACAGCCTGATGAAGGAGATCTGTTGTGAGATAGCTACTAAATGACTAATGGGAGGGTAGCATATACAGTGTGGATACGCTAGACAAAGGGATGATTCACATTCCATGCAGGCCAGAGAAGGTGGGTGAGAGATTTCATCATGCTATTAGGAATGGTGCACAATTTAAAAGTATTTAGTGGGGAGTTCTTGCATGTCTTTTTGCATGTCTTCACCAGCCAGGCCTGATGGTGTCTGCCTGGCACCTGGTCTGAGTCTCTACCCTCATGTCATCACCCTGAGCAAGGGCTGGATCAGGTCCTCCCTGGCTTAGTTCAGTGTCTTGAGCCTCTGTCCCCAGCTGGGCTGAGGGAGTGGGTGGGTAGCAGATGAACTGGGTGCTGGGTCTTGTCAGGTCCTTGCAGGGAGCAGATGGTACCAAGGGGTCACTGAGGGGAATGTAATGAGGTGGCTGTGCACAGCCCATGGGCAGCTCTGAGGGATGGTGCAGCCCCCACCCACTAGGCACAGCAGGGAACCCTTACCTCTTCTGGTGCTGAAGGAGCAAAGGAAGGTGCAATTGCTACCACCCAGCAAAAGCTGCTCTCCTGGGCAAGGGGCCACCCGGATAGACACGGGACCTGGAATACAGTGGCTACCAAAAACAGGGCCTGCAGGAAGCGTGTGACAAATACAGGAGTGTCCTTAGCCATGGGAGATCTGTTCTGAGCCCTCCAGCAGATCCTGAAACCGCAGACAGGACGGAGCCCTGTGTGACAGCACTGCGGCACTGCAGCAGTCAGCCTGATAACCGAGATGGCTACTGAATGACTAAGGCAGGTAGCACAAGTGGCGTGGATACGCTAGACGAAGGGATGGTTCGGTCCTGGGCAGGTGAGAGAGGGTGGTGTGACCTCTCACCATGCTACTGGGAAGGGTGCACAATTTAAAAGTGGTTATTTCTGGAAAGGGAAACCACAGACAAAGGGGGACAACGGTACCCTAACTTCTTCCTCCTCTTGTTCTCCTGATCTCCACCACACCCCAATAACCCGACCCTTAGAGCCTTGGCCAGTGGGCTAATTGGGAGCTGCCCTCTCCCAGACACACTAGCCCTCCTTTCATTTTTCAGGCTGTCTCTTTGCCTCCCTGAGCTTCAAAAAAAATATATTCCCTCCGCCCCCGCCTCATTTCCTACCTCTCTCAAGTCCAATGGAGGTCAAAGGGGCAGGCAGATCCCGGAGGACTGATTTAGGAGGCAGGGGTGCAGATGGGCTTCATCAGCTGCCTAGAGAAAGAGAGTCGGAGGCTGGTGCCAGGTGCAGTGGTGCACACCTGTGATCCAGGCGCAGCGGTGCACACCAGTGATCCAGGCGCGCAGCGGTGCACACCTGTGATCCAGGCGCAGCGGTGCACACCTGTGATCCAGGCGCAGCGGTGCACACCTGTGATCCAGGCGCAGCGGTGCACACCTGTGATCCAGGCGCAGTGGTGCACACCTGTGATCCAGGCGCAGTGGTGCACACCTGTGATCCAGGCGCAGTGGTGCACACCTGTGATCCAGGCGCAGTGGCGCACACCTGTGATCCAGGTGCAGTGGTGCACACCTGTGATCCCAGCAACTCAGGAGGCTGAGGCTGGGGGATGGCAAGTTTGAG
Organism: Tamias sibiricus; assembly: GCA_025594165.1. Classification (NCBI taxonomy): domain Eukaryota; kingdom Metazoa; phylum Chordata; class Mammalia; order Rodentia; family Sciuridae; genus Tamias; species Tamias sibiricus. The sequence goes on from CM046666.1 coordinate 38,523,254, forward strand.
GCCAGCCTCAGCAATTTAGCAAGACCCTGATTCACAATAAAAAAATAAAAAGGACTTGGGATGTAGCTCAGTGGTAGAACTTCCTGGTTGAATCCCAGTAAGAAAGAAAGAAAAGGAAGAAAGGAAGGAAGGAAGGTAGGAAAAGAAAGGAAGGAAGGAAGGGAGGAAAAGAAAGACTGAAGGAAGAGGAATTTGAGTTCAAGAAGAGAAAGGGCGACAAATATTTGTGACCCTTATTATATGCTGGATTCAATATAGTTGCCGTCTCATCTGCTACCCACACCCCTACACTCATTAAAACAATCCTAGGTTGGTATCAAGATTTCCATTTTGCAGATGGAGAGCCTGAGGCTCAGAGAAGTCATGCTACTTCTCGAACGCTGCACAGCAAGCCAGTGGTAGAGTCAGGTGGAGACTCCTACCTGCCTGAGTGTAGGGAAGAGTAAGTGCAGTACAAGTTGGTTTACAAGGTGTAGGGGTGGAGAGAAGATGTGGGGAGGTTGGAGTGTGGGCTGTCTCCTTGGCCTCACGGCACGGGTCTCACTGGAGGAGAGTTCTGGCCAGCACAGGGCAGAGAGGGGTGAGGAGACAGAGGCCAGAGCAGGGAGGTCTGTGGGCCAGAGGCTGGGTGGGGCAGCGCTGCGTGAGCCTGGGGTGGGCGGAGGTCAGTGGGGCCTCCGTGAGGCAGTGGCTGTGGGCCTGGAGCCCAGGGCGGTCCTGGTGGGGTAGGGCCCCGGGAGTGGGGACCGCGCGGAGTCTGCGCACAGCTGTTGTGTCCGGCTTGGGAGTCTTCTGGTTTCTGCGGAGGTGAATTTTCTCTGGTCCAGCTGCTGCCATGCACGGAGACCCTTCCCCTGCCTGGGCCTTGGGCACTGGAGACCACGAGGCAGAGGCCAGGAGCCTGGGGAAGTGTTGTCCCCAGATCCAGTCTCAGGCGCCAGCCACCTCAAGGGCGTCTGTCCGTGCTCCGCAGCCCACGGGCGGGGACTGGGTCCCGGGGCTGACGCACCGTTCTGGGTCCCTTAGTCACCGCAGCCACCCGGCCCGGAGATCTTGAAGGAGCCCTAATTGGGAAGGGCTGTTGCAGCTAGCTGGAAGCCATGGGTTCCACCTGATATGTATGTGACGCACCTGTAGGCACCCGCAAACCTGAAGGTATATAACCGGGTGAAAGCGGTCCGAGTGAGGAGAACGGAGAATTCAGTCAGCTGGGCAGTCACTCGGTCGGTCAGAAGAATCAGCGGCCAGAACGTAGGCAGAGTGGTTACAGAAGAGAAACCAGATAGAAGAAGTAATGACTGGTCAGAGTTAGGCCGAGGCTCCTGAGGAAGACAGAAGACAGAAGAAAGAAGAAGGAAGAAAGAAGAGAGAAGAAAGAAAGCTCTAATCTTTCTCTCTAAGCTAAGCTCTATCTTTCTTTACTCTAAGCTACTCTAAGCTAAGACTCTAAGCTAAGAAGACAAGAAGAAAAGCTTGCTTTAATCTTCTTTCTCTCTAAAAATCTTTCTTTCCCTCTCTAAGCTCTAAGAAAGTAGAAGTAAAAGTAGTAAAAGCTTCACTCTGCCTCCGAGAATTTTCCTCCCGTGGCGGCGCCGTGGCTGGCCGTGACAGGCAGCTTACAAGATCTTATCGCCGGGAGAGATGCTGGCGACTGGGACGGGGCGCAGGAGGGCAGCGCAGTGGAGCCGGGACCCCCACGGGGCCGGCCGGGTCAGTCCTCCTCCATCTCCGGCCTTCACCCAGGGCACCACGGGCAGGGACCTGGTCTGTGTCACCTTCCTGCTCTCCCTCCCCTGCACTGGGCGAGGCCTGGCTGTCCTCTGAGTCCTGTGGTCAGGCTCTGGTCCTGTGCCTTCCCCAGGGCCAGGCCTCCCACCCCACCTGCTCTCCTCTCCTGCCAGGAATGGGCTGCCGAGGGGCCTCCCCGCGCCACCTCCCGGCGCCCAGGCTGGCTCCCTCTGGGACAAGCATATTTGTGTGTGTGAGTGATACTAGGTATTGAAGCTGGGGGCCTCTGCCCAGAGTTGTGTTCTCAGCCCTTTTCCTTTATTTTTTACTCTGAGACAGGGTCTCCCTAAGTTGCTGAGGCTGGCCTCAAACTTGAGATCCTCCTGCCTCAGACTCCCTAAAAGTTGGGGTCACAGGCAGGCACCACGGTGTCTGGCTGGGGCAAGCACTCTGAGCATGAGGGTGGAGCGGGCACCGGGGCAAAGGGCCTGATGGGGGAGAGAGAGCTTAGCCGACGAGCCAGGTCTAAGGGGATAGAGGCCCCAGGACAGCAGAGGTGACCACAGTGTCCACCCACCGTCCTGGCCTGTCCTTCTCTCCGAGTGCTGAGTTGGCAGGTCCTGTTGGTGGAATCCACTACATCAAACACTTGCAGCATCTCCTCACCTCGGCCATCTGTGGCCCTAGGAGGCCGCCTGGGCCTGGACTGGGCCTCTGGGGCAGATCGCCTGGTGCGAGCAGGTGCAGTGAAAGCCCCCATTGCTTTTTGGGCCCAAGGCTGTCCCAACCCAGTTCCGGGGGGGCCTCATGGTGCCCGGGAGGCTCCCTGTAGCAGGGGTGGAGGGGCAGAGTCACAGGTGGCCCCTGAGGCCAGAGCCCGCCTGTTCCAGGTGACCCTCGGGTGCTGGCCGGGGCTGCAGGGCTCCTGGCCGGGTTGGGGGCCTGGGTGTGTGTCTGGGTGGTGGGGACCCATAGCCCGTGTGGCTGGGCAGCCAGGCCCGTGTGCAGGAACGCTCCGAGGGGGCCTCTGCAAGCCCCGCCCACTGCCGGTGAGGCAGGAGGAGCGTCCGCCCGGCTTCTCCGTGGGGTGCTTGAGCCACAGAGCAAGGGTCCGGCCGCCGAGCGGGGCCTGGCCGCCTGCTGGCTGCATCAGCCCGGGGAGTTCTAAGCAGAGCCTCGGTAAACTCAAGGGGTGGCTTCTCCCAGGGGAGTCTCCAGCCCCAGATGCTGTCTTCTTCCGAGAGTGTGTTTCAACTAGAATTAGTATGTGAGTGACAGAAAAAAACCCAAATAATAGTTTCAAATAAGACATTTAGTTGTTTCTCACATAAATGAAGTCCAGTGGTGTTCAGTCCAGGTTTATCATGGTGGCTCCGTGATCATCAGGGAGCCAGGCTTTTTCCTGTTACTGTGCCGCCAGTCCCAAACATGGCTTCTGCTTCGTTGTACAATATGGCTGCCTGAGCACCAGCCACCAGCATGAGCGTGGCAGTCAGCTAGAGGAAGGAAGTGGGGGAAGAGGGCTGTGCTCCATCTCCAAAGTCACACAGGATACTTCTCTGTTTGTCCTGTTGGGCGGAATTCAATCAGATAGCTGCAGCTAGCCTCAAGGGAAGACTGAAAAACGTAGTCTTTAGTCTGGATGGTCACAGGTCATGCTTAAAATCAGAGGTCTGGTTACTGAGGAGGAAGATCCCACAGACGCTGCCCTGTGACTAGCCGTCCTCGCCACAGTGCACAGCCTGAGCGACAGGCTCCAGACGCTGTGTGATTCCCACGGGCCCCTTTGTGTGGCGGCCTGGCTGAGGGGAGTGGGCCTGGGGCCCCCGGACTGGGCCCTGCTTCCAGCTTCCGGGCTCGAGGTGCCCCTTGGAGCAGCGGTGTTTGCAGGAACACGTCCCCCCTGGGGTCTCCAGCAGGGAGAGGACCAGTTTGATGATCAAGGCCAGCCACGCCATCCCAAAGAGGATCCAGAGGGACACTACGTTCTTGTACCACAGGGGGTACCTCCGGGAGGGGTCCATCCCTGGGGAAGCGCAAGGTCAGAGGGGGCCTGGGACGTCAGGACCACGTTCCCAGGGACGGGACACCGAGGCCTCCGGCGGCAGCGCGTGGGCGTCCAGGCTGACCTGGGGTCCCGGGGCCTCGGGGTCCCCACCGGGGCTCACAAGCCTCCTGGTCTGGAAGCCGACCTTCCTCTGTCTTCCCTGGGACTCTGTCTAGGTCCTGTCCCTGCGCTCCTAAGGTGTGTCCCCGGACAGGCGGCCTCAGCACCCCGGACACCTGGTTAGAAACGGGGGAGGGCCAGCCCTGCCCTTCCCGACCAGCAGCTGCGGGGGGCCTGCGAGCTGTGCCTTAGCAGTAGCCCCCAGGGCTCCCTTGGCCTCCAGGGTGTGCCTATTCCCCCGTGCGCTCTGTCCCCAGCCCTCTGCCTTCGGCTCCCTGCCTCCCTCCTCAGACCCACCACTCAAGGGGGGTGGGGGCTGCCCCCCAGTTCCTCGCGGCCTCCTCTGCCTCAGCTCCCTGTCCGCCCCATCCCACCGCGGGCTCCAGACAGCCTGGGCTGGCTTCCCGAGGCCGGGCCCCTCTCTGGACCCGCATGGCGCTGAGGCCGCAGCCCCGGAGCTGCCTGGCTGTCGGCAGGAGCGGGGATTGGATTAGGCTGATTGGGTTATGGCCAGATTCCGCTGGCGGTCCCAAATGAGATCAGGGCGAGCCGCGCTCTGGGCCTCCGCCCGCCCCCACTCCAGCTCCAGGGAGGAGGCACCTTCCTCCACCTTTATTTCATTTTTTTTTTTTTCTAGCTGAGGTCCTGGCAGGAGACCTGGCAGCTGGCCTGCACTCAACCCCGCTGCAGATGTGACTGCAGGAGGCCCGCAGAGGGCCAGTGTGAAGACAAGGCCCCGAGCTGCTGACTCAGGACAGGACACCCAGGGCCCAGCGGCGGACCTCGGCATTCCCAATACAAGAAAGGGGTCGAAGCCGGGAACACGCCTGCAATCCCAGCACTTGGGAGGCTGAGGCAGGAGGATCACGAGTTCAAAGCCAGCCTCAGCAATGGCAAGGCACTTAGCAACTCAGTGAGACCCTGTCTCTAATAAAATACAAAAAAGGGCTGGGGATGTGGCCCAGTGGTTGAGTGCCCCTGAGTTCAATCCCTGGTACCAAAAAAAAAAAAAAAAAAAAAAAAAAAAAAAAAAAAAAAGAAAAAGGGGCCGTCCCCAGCCCTGGAGGACAAGGAGAGCTGAGATTTGGGGGAAGAGCAATGGAAGGTTCTGGAACACGCATGGTGTGAGGCGCCCAGGTTGGGAGTCTAACTAGGTCTGTACTGCCTTGCCTTCTCGGAGGCCGGAACCATCTCCCTGCCCTTCCCTGGGCTCGGTTCCCACGCATACAGGGAAGATCAGCAGAGGAAGCGCAGACCCCACCCCACCCCCACCCCCCCGTGGCCACTGTCCTGGGCACTGAGGGGCTGCAGAGTGGGCCAGCGTCTCTGGAGATGTGGAAGGGGCAGCTCCTCCTTGTCCCCTGCCCATGTGTCATGGTGGCTGGAGAAGAGAGTGGAGAGGAAGACTGGGCCCACATTGGGCCCTCACTGGCCTAGTCATGGGTTGGGGGACTTCATCCTAAGACTACAGGAAAATACTGGAGGTTTGCAGAAGAGTTGGGCAGGTGACATGATGTCATAAGAGCCAATCAGACAAGGATTGGGGCTGTATAACCCCACGGATGCCTCCTTAGTATGTCCCCTGTGAATGGCAACTCTTCAGACTTGTGCAGTGCCCACCCTGTGCAGTTGTACCCAACAGTCCTGCTTGGGCTAGTGGAATGGCAGTGGAAATACAGAAGGGAAGACAGATTAAAGGATCTGCAGGTGCGCAGGCGTGGTCCTGGAGCTGCTGGGCTCAGCTCTCCTCACACCCATCTTTCTACTCTTAGGGTAGAGGTGGGAATGTGACCCAGCTGGAAGAGACCTTCCCGGGGACTTCTTTCCAGAGTCACAGCCCTGCTGCCAGGGTTGGGGAGACCACAGAGGGGCAGCACGAGGCCCCCAACACTGGACCCCTCTTCCTGGGGAAGGAAAAGATTAGGAAAGAGGATCTTGCACCCAGAGGCCAGAAGGCCCTGATGGGGTCTTGGTGGCCACCTAGCCCAGTCCCTCACTTTATAGACAGGGACACTGTGGCCCAGAGAGGGGGCTGTGAGGCCATCTGGAACCAGCATGAGTTCTGGAGTCAAACAGATCAGAACTCATATCTCGCTGTGCCGTCTCAGGCAAATAGCTCGGCCTCTCTGAGCTTCAGCTTCCTCCTCAGTAAACTGGTGGTGACGACTGTCAGGGGGGTGCTGGGAAACCCTCTCTCCAGTGTTCCTGGCTGGGCTCTGTCACTCCTCCCTGCAGGACCGGGGATCTGAGGAGGTGCAGCTCCCCTGCCCCCAAGGCCAGCGTGCCAGTGTCCCTGCTCAGTAGGGACCTTCAGGGGGGCTCTTCTCCCCCTGGAGGGCTGGGGCCACGGGACAGCAGGCAGGGAGGGATGCGAGGCCTCTGCTGCGGGTCCCTCCACTGCCACCTGCTGGGCACCGCCTCTGCCTTACTTGGCTAGGCCAGGGCTCCTGGGGCTGTCCCGCCCAGGGCCCCACCCCGGCCCTCTGGGCGCACTGGCCCTCAGTGGCTGCTGACTGGCTTCCAGGGTCCGGTGGGGGGAGCCGGGTTGGGGAGCCGCCCCACGCGCCCACCTGATCCCCCAGGCCTGTGTACCTGGAGGACCGCGGTGCTGGGCACGGGGCGGGAGGCGCTCAGCCTGGCCACAGGTGCCCAGCTCGCCGGATCGTGTCCCCAGGCCACCCACACTCGCGGCCAGACGCCCGCCGGGCTCACCGATCACGTAGTCGCCGAAGCCCACAGTGCTCAGGGTGATGAAGGCGAAGTAGAAGCCCTCCAGGAAGCTCCAGCCCTCCATGTGGGAGAAGAGCAGCGGGGGCAGCAGCAGGAAGAGCAGCAGGCCCGCGAGCAGCGCGCCCGAGCCCGCCAGCCAGCGGGCCGCCGCCGGTCCTGCGCACGGGCCGCCTGAGCCTCGCCAGCAGAGGCGGCCGCTGGAGCAGGCCGGGCTGGCCCGCTGCGCAGGGCACGCTGTGTCCTCGGGCGCCCAGCCTCACGGTGCCTCCCCTCTGCTGGGTCCCCGCCCCTGCCCCGCCATCACCCACCACCCGGAGCTGGCCAGCGGCTGCCAGGCCCTCCACACCCGGCCTCCACAGCGCCCCGTCCTGCAGGGACCCCCGCCCCCAGGAGCCCCTCCCTCACCTGCCAGGCGCCGCCCAGCCGGTGGGCGCAGCGGTGAACCCCCCGCTGCATGAGGTGGCCCAGGCGGTTGAGCACCACGAGGTTGAAGGGGATCCCCACCAGGGCGAAGAGGACGCAGAAGAGGCGGGCGGCCACGGTCTGCGGGCTCAGGTTGCCGTAGCCTGCAAGAGGGCTGCTTCAGGCCGTCCAGCCCGACCCTGCCCGTGCCCAGGGGCCTCGCTCCATGCCCCTGCAGATGTGGGCAGCTGGAACTGGGGGGCCCAGACCTCCGTCTCCACATGCATCCCACAACCAGGCCTCCAAGGGGAGCCGCGTCCCCCAGCCCCGGCTCCAGGGCCGCACTGCCCAGTGGGGGAGTGTCATGGATCCTGTCTGTTCCCCCTCCTGGGTGGGCGGAGGACACAGGAGGAGGGCAGGGGGAGGACACAGCTCCAGCTGCTGCCCGGGGATCCTCTGCACCACTCCAGCGGAGGCCCCATGTCCAGGCTGCAGCCCCAGTGGCCAGGTGGGGTGGGCTCCTTCAGCTGGCCACCTTGCGCCAGGCTCGCCCGCTGGGCTGAGACCGTCCCCAGCAGCAGCTGCAGCCTGTGGCTCTGATCCTGTGAGCGCCCTCCCTCCCTGGCTCTCTTCACCGGCCTCAGACCTGCCATGGAGGGTCTCCCGCTCCCCTCCCCCCGCCTTCCTGTCTGCTGCATACAGAGTTCCGTCTGGATCCCTGATTCCCAGGGACACCTGGGCTCCCTCCTGCACCGTGGGACTGAGGGGCAGACGGTGGACCATGAGCTGTCCCGGGGGAGGTGGAAGTCGGGACCTCTGGTCTTGGAGATGGGGAAGGAGAGGCCAGGGAGGGTTGTCCTGGACATGCCTCCTCCTTCTGTCTCCACCCTTTTTTGGGGGTTACTCGGGATTGAACTCAGGGGTACTCAACCACTGGGCCACATCCCCAGCCCTATTTTGTATTTTATTTAAAGACAGGGTCTCACTGAGTTGCTTAGTGCCTTGCTGTTGCTGAAGCTGGCTTTGAACTCACGATCCTCCTGTCTCAGCCTCCCAAGTGCTGGGATTAAATCCACAGGCACGTGCCACTGTTCCACCCTTATTTTTAATTTTAATTAAAAAAAAATTTAAGAGACAGGCTCTTGATATGTTCCCCAGGCTGACCTTGAACTCCTGGTCTCCAGCCATCCTCCTACCTCAGCCTCCAACTGAAACCACGGCAGTGCTCCTCTGGGCCCAGCTGCCTCTCCCCTTCTTCCTCATCACCACAGTCTGGCTTTTCTAAAGTGCAAACCCGACTCTGCTCACCATCAGTCCTCTTGCCTGGCGGGGAACATGCAAACTCACCAGCCTGTCTCTGAGCCTCAGCTGGAGCCCAGTCCCTCCCAGCTCTGGTCATACCCCTGCCCCAGACCCTCTTGTGACTCTGCCTTTGAACCCCACATGCCCTCTACCAAGGGCACACTTCCCCTCCCTGCCCACCCAGAGATGACCCTTCCTGACCTGAGTCTTCAGTGGAGGGCTCCTTGGCCAGGGCTCCCCAGCACTCTGCTAGGCTTGGAGGACAGTCGTGTGTATGACTGGCTTCCATGCCTGCCTCCCCACGTGCTGCGAGCCCCTCAAAAGTGCAGATGGGGCCGGGCGTAGTGGTGCACGCCTGTCACCCCAGCGGCTCTGGAGGCTGAGGCAGGAGGATGGCAAGTTCAAAGCAACTTAGGAGGCCCTGTCTCTAAATAAAATGCAAAAAAGAGCTGGGCTCAGTGGTTAAGCACCCGGGTTCACTCCCCAGTACAAAAAAAAAAAAAAAAAAAAAAAAAAAAAAAGATAAAAGAAAAAAGAAAAAGAAACACACAGATGCAGTTAGAGATATCTTCCTGTTCTTAGCAGCGGGTACAGACCTGATACTGACTAAATGCTCACACAGGTGGAGTGAATGCATGGACGGATGAATGAACAGAGGAGAAATAAATGGACGGATGCCGCCTCTGCCCCACATCATTGCCTGGCATTCCTGTGTCCCCGGATGGGGCCAGCACAGCCACACGCCCCACACCTGTACTGTACCATTTTTTTCCTGGGGCTGCCGATTGAATCCGGCATGCTCTACCACTGAGCTGCATCCCCAGCCCTTTCTATCACTATTTTTTTTTTTTTTTTTAATTTTAAGAGAAGCTCTGGCTAAGTTGCCCAGGCCATCCTTGAACTTGCAATCCCCCGGTCTCAGCCTCCTGAGTAGCTGGATTACTGGCGTGCACCACCATGCCGGAGTCCCTGTACTGTTTGACACCACTGGTTCATGTCACCCCCACATCACTGGGAGGCACCGGGACCGGCCACAGCGCACGCTGGCCCGGAGTGTGGGCTTTGCGGGCAGATCTGCCCCCTGGCTATGAATCCCACTGCCCCCGGTGGGGGCTGTGGGATCTTGGGCCAGAGGCTCGACCTTCCTGAGTCTGTCCTCGTCTGTGAGATGGGGACGGCACACCCAACTGCAGTGGGGAACAGGATGATGGCGTGCTGTGTGGGGGGACGTGAGCCCTAGGTGCTCAGGGTCCACGAGGCGCTGAGGAAGTGACCATGGTGTGAGTGCACGAGCGACGTGGGGCTGCCTCTGGGCGGAGGTCCTCAGAGCCTCCTCTTGAGCCCCACCCTCCACCCTCCCGGCCTTTGGAGGGTCCCTCTCCTAGAAGGTGGGTTCTTCTGCCAGCACCCAGGGAGAGGTCGGCCTCTGCCTCTGTCCCTCTGCGTCCTCCTCCAGGGCTATCCTCTGGCCCTGGGGTTCCTTTCGCTCAGTTCCTCAGCAATGGCTCGGTGCACTTAGATTCCAGTCCTGGGGGCCTGTGGAGGCCTGCAGCTCCCCAGGCTGACGCTCACTAGAGTCTTCTCCTCATCACTCTTGGTCATCCCCCTCAGGTCAGAGCAATCAGTGGTGTCAAGGAAGCCCTCACGTGCCTGTTCAACCCCTGGAGGACTGCAGACCCCAAAGAGCCACCTCCCACTTCAGCACACCTCCCTCCTGTCACCTCTTTCCCCTTTGAGGGCCATAGGAGGCTCCCCTGCACTCCCTCGGAACTCAGCCTCACCTCCAACCCTCGCCAGCCACCAGGAACTCCTCACTGTTCCCTAGACACACCAGCCACACTCTACTTCAGGGCCTTTGCATGCACTGACAGAAGTCACTTCCTCAGATAGCTGCATAGCTTGCTTTCTTCTTTTCTTCATGTCTCTGCATCAATGTCACTGTGTCAGTGAGTCCTTTGATGGCCACCCCATCTATAATGGCCCCCAGTCACTATAGGACCCCAAGTTTTAGCAGGGCGCGGTGGCACAAGCCTGTAATCCCAGCACTTGGGAGGCTGAGGCAGGAGGCTCGCGAGTTCAAAGCCAGCCTCAGCGATGGAGAGGCACTTAGCAACTCAGTGAGACCCTGTCTCTAATGAAATACAAAAAAGGGCTGGGGATGTGGCCCAGTGGTCGAGTGCCCCTGAGTTCAATCCCCAGTACCAAAAGAAAAAACAAAGTTTTAGGGCTTGGAGCGGATGGTCCTTTCAGGGTGTTGGTCTCAGGGACAGCCCGCAGCTGTGCCTCTCAGAACGCCTTTTCTCTCTCAGAGTGTCCATGTCTCCTGTCTCCTGTGTGAGTGTTCAGGGCCAGGGTTCTGACCACTCTGTGGTTCGGAAAGCCCATCCTATCCTGTGACCTCCGAGGGCAGAAGCCCCTGGAAAGAGCCAGGCGGCCCCTCCCCGACCCTGCTGGGTGTCAGACTCTAGCTGTGCCGCTTACCAGCTGTGTGACCTTGGGGAAGTCCTACAACTTCTCTGTGCCTCAGTTTCCTCATCTGTGACATGAAAATAGCCTTGTCCTTGGAGGCTGCTCCATGGACAGGACGAGATCTCGAATGTCCCAGGTGTGGCCCTTGCACAAGAGGACCTTGGGCCTATACTACTGTACTGTGGGGGGGGGACTCCCCTCCTCCGCCCTCCTCGCCCCCCAGGGGAGCGCCTCAGGGCAGAGCTGAGCAGAGAGGAAGGGGCAGGCCGGGAATCTGGTAGGCCAGGGTCCTGGGCGGGGGGCAGAGGGCGTGGGGGACTAAAGGCCCCCACACACCTGCTCATGGGGACAGTGCTTCCAAGTCCCCTGCTGCTCCAGAACTTGGACAGGCTGCTCTAAAGAATCTCTGCTGAGACTCCTTATCGGGCAGCGCCTGGTGAGTGCCCACCACAGGCTGGGCCTTGTACGAAGCCCGAGAAGGTGAAGAGAGCAAACGCCATCCTGACTGGCCCTCTGGGGCCTCTGGAGCACGCCCGTGTGAAGACTGCCGAGTGCCTAGGGTTGGCTTATTTAAGGCTAGATGGGGGTCCTCTGGGTGGTCTTGCCTTGCCCACTAGGGAGGACAGACACTGGGATCCTGGTGGTGGAGAGAGTCCTGGTCCACCAGAGCCAGGGGCAGGGCGCCCAAGTCGCTGGTGGTGCCAGTCTGCCACCTAGTGGTAAGTCCTGTATCATGCAGGGGCGGGGCTGGTCCCCAGGGCAGGGGGCCTGGGGAGGACACTGCCTCATCTCCTGGGTTTCAGAGTGGCCAGGACCCAGGGCCTCTCTTCTTCACACCGGGCCCCAAGGTGCCCTCTGGGACGAGCCCCACCTCAGCGGTTCTGCAGGCAGGACTGGCCCCGGTGGAGGAAGGGGCTGGGAGGATGGCGATGGGCACCAGGGCTGGCTGGTGAGCGGGGGGAGGCCTGGAAGGGAGTGCTCCTCTCTGCAGGCTGGAGGACAGTGGCCATGCTGGGGCTCAGGACAGGGGCCTCAAGTCTCTTTCACGGGATTCTGCCCCTTTCTTCCTCCCAACTTTCCTTCCCCTCTCCAGCCCATCCCAGGGGCTCTGTCGGGTGGGCTAGCGGGGAGGCCGGGACACTTCCGGTGCCCAGAGATGCTCTGACCACTGGAAGGCTGAGAGGGGGAGTGTCCCCTAGGAATGTGTTTCTCAAACTTGAACGTCCCACACGATCCCCTGGGGACCTGGATGAAATGCAGAAACGGAGTCAGTGGATCACGGTGAGGCCGGAGGTTCTCCTGGGGGAGGGGGCTCTGCTGCAGGCCTGCTGCCCTTGCAGGGGTGAAGCACTAGTAGCCCTTCCAAAAGGCACCCGGTCCCCCTGCCCGCCAGGAAGGCCGCCCTCCCCGCCCAGCCTCCCTGGCCCCGGGCTGCCCTTACCGATGGTGGTGACAGTGGACACAGAAAAGAAGAAGGAGCCCATGAGCTCCCAGCGCCCCATGCTGGTGGTGTTGCTCAGCAGGGAGCCCCCGTCTTTGTAGGACCGGATGATGTCCTGGGGGAGAGGCTGCAGTGACCAACAGGCTCTGTGGGGTGATGGGCCCCTGCACCCCAAAATACACGTGCTTTCTGAGGCACAGTCCTCCCAATCACTCTTCCACCCCAGCCTGGCCAGGGCCAGGAGCCTCAACCCCTCCAGTCAACCTGGGGGTCCCAGAGGCAGGGCCGTGGCTGTGGCTCCTTCACTCTCTACGCCCAGAGCCCAGGTCAAGGGGTGTGGTCTCTCTCCGCCTGGTGGACAGCCATCCATCTGCTCCCTGCTGCCCCCTTCCTGCCAGAAGCATGAGGCCAGGCGTAACCTGGTGCTTTTAGGGGACCAGAGGATGAAAGAGACAGGACCTCAGCCCTCACTGGGACAGAGATGTACTTAGTGACCCCCGATGTGGGACAACCAGTGGTGGTTTGGGCATTAAGGAAGCAGAGCTGCCGGGCAGGTTACCAAACTTCTCTAAGCCTCAGTTTCCTTGTTTGTAAAATGGAAATACTCATAGTACCTACTTCAGAGTTGCTGTAGGGGTTAAATTAAGTTTTTCTCTATTTAGTTTTTTGGTACTGGGATTGAACCCAGGGGTGTTTTACCACTGAGCTACTCCTTAGTCGTCGTCATCATCATCATCTCCTTCTTCTTGGTCTTGCTAGTTGCTTAGGGCTTAAGTTGCCAAGGCTGGCCTTGAATTTGTGATCCTCTTGCCTCAGCCTCCCTAGTTGCTGGGATTATTGGCATACACCACCTTGCCCAGCTTAAATGAGACCTCATATGTGAAGACTTAGAACAGTACACGGTGTGTGGAAAATTTAATGGTTGCTATCATCACACTATTTAAGAATATTTTGCTATAGGAATACAGAGAAGAAAGGTGTTCATTCTGGTGAAGGCAGGGACAGATGGCTTCAAGGAGGAGCTGGTCTGTCCTTGAGGGTCAGATAGGATTGCTCCCAGTGGAAGGATATTTAGGGAGAGGGACAGGAGGAACAGAGGCTGGAGGTGAGACTCTATCTGAGGTCTAGAGTGGGGAATTGAGAGTTAGTGGGGGCTCAGGATGTTAATGCAGCCACCAAATGAGCAGCTGCAGGCCTGTGTCCAGAAGAGATTTCCATATATCTGGGATGCGCCACCAGGAAGGACCATCCCCTGCCTCCCTGGCCTCACTGGGGCCCCAGCCTCTGGTCTCTGTTCCTTAGAGCTCTCTGCTTCCTTCCGCCCTTGACTTCCGCTGGGCCTTTCCAGCGGGGGTGTCCTCAGCCCTTGGTGTCTGAAGACTCTGAACACAGCGAGCTCAGCTGTGCGTCCACCCTACTTCGCCAATCGGGTCTACCCACTTCTCCAACCTGGTCTACCCACTTCCAGCCCTTCTCTCCGTTGCCCCTGCCCTAGACAAGCACACCTTGGCCTCATTCCACCCACCCTCTGGGACAAACTCGTCTTGCTCCCCTTTCCTCCCAGTTCCCACGATTGTGCCCTCAATCCTGCTCAGCCTTGGACCCAGGCCAGCCCCCCCCCCCCCCGAAGATCCTCGCCCCCAATTCGCATATTCGCACCCAGGTCCTCTCTTTGGCAGAGGCTAGGTGTGCCCTTTCATTCTTCACCTGCGGTAGGACTGGGACACAGTGCCGCGCACCCGGGTGCCACCCGTCAGCCTGCCGCCCACAGACCGAAGGCGACCGGGCTCCATAACCGGATCCCGACGGCCCTGTGGCTTGGGACCCAGGCAAGCGTGCCCTCCTAGTCCTCATTCCTAAATTCGGATGTCTGCGCCCAGCCTGCCTCCCCACAGGGTCAGCCTTGCGCTCTCGCCCCCTGAAGGAGGACTCGGAGCAGGCGCCGGCGATCCTCCAGCCAGAGCCCGGATCTTTTCCGCTGCGGCGCAGCCCAGCCTCTGGCTCCCCACGCCCAGCGCGCGCCCTGCGGTGCCCGGTCCAGCCGCTCCACCGCTCTTCGGGATGAGCGGACCCTCCACCCCGGGCCGGTGCACCCCTCGCTCCCCTGCCCCTCCCCGCCGCGCCTGGAGCCACCCGCTCGCCCCTGACCCGGATCAGCAGGTCCAGCGCGGGGCCGTCCAGACACGTGTAGTTCTGCAACAGCTCCCACTTCTCGCGCTGGAAGTTGCGGCTGGAGTCCTGGGCCGCGCGGCCCTCCAGCGCCCAGAACACGCCGGTGCCCAGCGCCAGGTAAGCCAGGTAGGCCAACAGCAGGAACAAGGTGCCCGGCACCGCGCAGCGCCGACCCCTGCCCTTGCGCGCCGCTGGAGCTGGCGGTGGGTGCATGGCGGGAGAGGCCAGGAGCCGGAGCGGTGGACAGGAACTGAGGTGGAGAGGAAGGGCCGGGAACCTGGCCGGCCCCTTCTCTAGGCAAACAGCTGCCAGTGGCCGGTTCCCCTGGGGAAGAGGAGTGCTGGGGGTGGGACGGCCCTGCCCCACCCCGCCAGGGTCCAATCCCAGGGACAAAAAGAGGCTGAGTCCTAGGTATCTGGCTTCACTTCACAAATCTGTGGAGTGCCCACTCCCTGGTCTAGGTTAGGGAAAGGAGAGTGCCACCGGGTGACCACAGGCACGGGGAGGGGAGGGGTCCAGACTCCCCCAGCATTTCCTGCGGCAAATGGTGGGAGGGAGGGCTGGAAACCGCTCTAAGGGAAGAGAAGGCAGAAGCCACGTTTATTGTCTCAGGGCTCCTGCCTAAGTCCCTGGACCCTGGGACCACCTTCAAGCACTTGCTGCTGTCAGCTTCTCTCTGGATCGTCCATAACACCCTGTGTGCTTAAAAGAAGAGGGACGCCAACTGATGGCCACTTGTCTGTGAGCTTGGGAGGCAAGGCCAGGCTGCCTCCTTTCCCCCAAGTCCCTCCTCCACCCAGAAAGCAGGAAGGGCCCAGGGAGGGCAAAGAGTCCATGGGTGGGGGTCTTCAATTCCCGCCCTCTCCCGGATGTCGCAGGCCCTGGGGTGTAATCTGCTCCCTTTGCTGCTGCCGCGGATCCTTCCCTGGGCCCCGTCCTCTCCTCCCCAGCCTGGCCTCTGTGCTTCCCTCGAGACCTGGCCACTTGGGGGTCTGCTTGCTGTTTGGAGTGATGGGAGAAGTGAGGTTGGATGGATGGTCTTTGGTGAGACTGGCCATTGGCACAGACTGGTCCAAATCTCTCCTCTCCCTCTTTGCCGTGATGTTGCGATTCAGCAGGAGAAAGGCCAGCCCGTTCCCGTGGGAGGCCAGGTCTCCATGGACCTCCTTTCCGGGAAGGCCCCTGGGACCCACTGGCCCTCTAGCTTCTCAGGGGGTTCTTGGAAAGGCTTTTAAGAAGACAGGGACCAGAGGGGTGATGAGGTCAAGGGGGTACCCTGGAGGTCATGACCAGGAAAATGGTGGGACACCCTCTTAGACCTCTTGGTCCTAAGTCTTATTCAGGGACCCTCTAGACCTCTGGGCAAGGGGTCTGGCAAGCTTTGGGAGGCAGCTGAGAGCTTCCGGCTAGCACTAAGACGGTTCCAAAGTGTCCCCCCACCCCAAGTCAGCCACTCTCACGGACTCCCCTCCCCTGGGTCTGCTCCCACAGGACATTTTGGACACTGTTGGGCTGCCTGTCAGCTGTCTATCTTGCTAGATGGACTAAAGGCACTGCGAGGGCAAGAACGCTCAGTGTTGTACCCAGAGCCCAGCACACAGCGGGCGCGGCAGATATACCTCGTGCACCCACCCAGTGAGGCCCAAACCAAGTTGCCCTTTGTTTCCTGTCCATCTAGGGGCTCTGGGGTGGGGAATGTGGGGAGGTGAGTGGAGATCTGGCCACAGTGAATGTGTCTGAGTTTCCCAGGTCACTTTGAGGGGCAGGGGCGGCGGCTCTGGGACCAGGGTACACATCTCAGTCCACACACTCGTCTTTGACCTGCCTCTACAGTCCCCCCTGTCACTTTTGTGGGCATAGGTTTCCCTTCTCTGCCTGGAGAGCTCTGGACCCGCCCTGGCTGGGACATGAGTGGGGCTGGGAGAGGAGCAGGCAGGGACGGACTCCAGTGGGCAGGGGCATGGGCTGGGGACCAGGGGACCTCATGCAGAGATGGGCATCTTCTGAGGCCTGGGGAGCCCTTGAGGGTCAGGGGCTGCTCCGTCCTTGAGGCTGAGGGCCCTGCCAGCTAGCCAGAGCTGGGAGCACCTGTGCAGCAGCCAGGGGCCCAGGGAGAGGGCCAGTGCCAGCCACGCGAGGCCCAGGAGGACCCAGACAGCTGCCAGGCTCCGGTACACCGAGAGGTAGTGCTTGGTGGGGTCTGTGCCTGCAGGGAAGGGGACAGCAGGCGTCTGAGGGCACAGCCACCCCCAGGTTCCATGGGGATTCCCCACCAACCAGGATGTACTCTTGGTCAGCATGAAGTCCCTGGGACAGACAGTGACGGGTCCCACACCAGGGACTTCTGAGGCTTGGAAATATCCTCAGCTGGTAACTCCCCATCTCCTGAATCCCAGCAGGTCCCCCATCCTGAGGTCTGTGTCTGTGACGCTCATTCTCACCGACAACGTAGTCCCCAAAGCCGATGGTGCTAAGGGTGATGAAGGCAAAGTAGAAGCCCTCGCCGAGGCTCCAGCCCTCCACTCGGCTGAAGGCCACGGGCGGGAAGATGAGAATCACCAGCGTCCCCAGGATCAGGCACAGAGCCAGGCCCAGGACCTGCAGGATCTGGGGGAGGGAGTCTGGCCCTGAGTCCTCTCGGAGGACTTCAGGGTTGCATGGGGGTGTGGGGAGGCCTGGGTCACAGTGAGCCCCCTGCAGACCTGGGGGGGTGCTGTGTCTACGGTGTGTGACCTTGCCCCGGCCAGTGAAGGCTGGGCAGGCAGAGGAGGAGTGAGAGTGGGTCCAGGAGGGACCCCTTCAGGCTGGAGGACCACACTCAGACAGGCTTCCCAGGACCTCTGATCTGGGATGGGACTGTCACCAAACTGTCCCAGATCCCTCTGCACCCCTGCCCTCCAAGGGGTGTACCCTGGAGGCATGTGGGTGGCCTGGAGCCTCCTTTGACCCCATGAAAGGGTGTTGGAGCTCTGTGATGACCACAGAGGTTCCCCATCAAAGAAGGACTGGTGGCCAGCTGTCGGCTCCTTCCGGGTGCACTTCAGTCTCAGAGAGCGGCCTGGCTGGTGGCGCACGCTTCCCGAGAAGGCCACACCCAGTGCCTGGTGGAGATGCGAGAGCTTGGCCCCTTCAGCCACTCTACGGTCAACTCCAGTGCCCCCCTCCCTCCCGTGGAGCCGCCAGAGGCCACGCCCTTGTCCAGCTGGCATCAGGGTTCAGCTTTCCCCTCGCCCGTCCTGCAGCCGCCCCTTCTCTCCCACAGATGTCTGCCCCTGCTGCCCTGCACCCCAAGGTCTCTCCGTGTCCGCCACTTATCGTTCACAGCGGTGGGGTGGGGGGGCCGTACCTGGGAGCGCCTGGACTGGTCCTCCCACCTCTCCAGGGTGGCCAGGTGGGCACGCAGCCCCGAGCCCAGGTGGTTGAGGAAGACCACGTTGAGTGGGATGCCCACCAGGGCGTAGAAGACACAGAAGACCTGGCCAGCCTCGGTGCTGGGGGCCAGGTTCCCATATCCTGCCGCGAGAGGGAGTGCGCAGCTGCGGGGAGAGTCGGGCCCCGCCTCCCACCAGCGCCCCGAGTCCAGCGGAGGTTTGTCCTCCCTCACTGCTGGGCAGAAGCTCCCCTGTTCCCAAGAGCATGCATCCCACCCTCGGGAACGGATGACCTCGATGTACAGAAATCCGGTTTGTCTTTGAAAGCCCGTCTCCAATGGCACTGCCTCTATGAAGCCCTCCTGTCCCCTCCTCTGACTGCACACGACGTCCTGGAGCCTTTGGGGTCATTTCTAATGATTTGTGCCGCCGTGTTGTTCTGTACTTATCCTTCATTATTGGATTGAGGGCCAAGCCTGGATCCAATCCAAGTGCGCCCCAGCCCCGTTTGTTCCATCACGGTCCCTGGAATGTCACGGCACGTTGACTTAACTGAATGGATGGGGAGACCTGGGGTAGAAAGGCCTGGGGGTTTCCTGGAGGTGAGGCCATGTGGGTTTCTGGCAGAGTGGTATAGTGGACACTGTTGGTACCCTGCTCCCTGGGACACCCAGGATGACACCTGTGCTTTGGGGGACAGTTCCTGTATGCAAATGACCTCCCAGCTCAAGTCCTTGCATCTCTGCCTGAGAGACTTTTCTGGCCCCAGGGCTGTGCGGGGGTCCGAGGGCGGGAGCAGAATGCTGGAGGGTAATGCACCAGGAGCAGCTGTCTGTCAGCCTGCCGGAGTGACCAGCCCCTTGCAGGCCTGTTCTGAGATGGCTCTTCATAGGCTCTAGAAGGTCCCAAGCAGGGTGAGCCCAGCCACCCCAACCAGTCGCCCCCATGGACTTCCTCTTCCCCTGCCCACTTCCCTGCCTGTGCTTCCTGGATCATCTCCCAGATGACCACATCCTCATCTCAGCATCTGCTCTAGAGGAGCCCAGACTAAGACAGGGGCCTGGGGCGGGGGATCCCTGCTGTCCCACAACCCTTTACCTATGGTGGTGACCACTGTGCCTGCGAAGAAGAAGCTGCTGCTGAAGTCCCAGTTGCTGGGGTTGGTGGAGTTGCCTTTGGGGTTCACACCTTTCACCCAGGCCTCCATGATGACCTGTGGGGAGTGCATGGGTGGTCACTGTGCACCACCAGCGGTCACCAGGCTCTCCACCGGGGGCAGGGGGGGATTCCGTGTTGTCATGTTTAATGATATATGAAGGCTCCGAGTGGCTGCGATGCCCAAGGTTGCTGGACCCCAAGTCCACATGCGTAAGGACGGGTTCAGGTGGGTGTTTCTGGAAAGGTGTGCTGGGGACTACAAGAAAGCCCTAGAACTTGGGGCGGGGTGGGATGGAGACCTCTGCTCTCTGAGCCTCCAGGGGAGCTGGCGGCTGCTCTGGTGGCCCTCTAGTGACACATTCCACCAGGGGCCAGCAGGAAGGTGTGTGTGCACAGGAGTGCGTCATGGTGCGCAGTATGTGTAGGTACTGCATGTTGCACGTGTGTGTGTGTTCTGTGTGTGTGTGGTGTGGTGTGTTTCTAGAACCAGAAACTAGACCCAGCTCCAGCTGAGCTCCTCCGCCCCTGGTCAGTCCTCCTGGAGAATGGGGAGGGCACCCTCCTCTCCTGCCCCAGCCCCTGTGAATTGTCCCAGGGAGCTCAGCCTCGGCACCGGGGAGAGCCCCAGAGTCAGGGTGGGGGCACTGAGGAGGAGCATGGGAGCTCTGGCCTCTCGTTCCTGTGGGAACCACTTCCCGCTGGCTGGGCGGACATGCTTGAGCCAGGGTGGGGTGTCCCTGGTGGGCAGGGCCAGCGTGGACGTCCTCAGCAGCAGGCTGTCTGCTTCTTCTCACTTTGGCAGGAGCTGGCCACCGAAGATGTGGACTTTGGCTTCCCTCCCTTTCCCACACACCAGGAGGCCAGGGCCAGCTGTCCTGGTCGTGGCCCCGCCCAGAGACCCGCACCCGCAGGCAGCACTTGCCCTCGTCCTGGGCTGTCCCTCTGCAACCCAGGGCCCTCCACATCTCCGAGGAGGCCCTGACCTTCCTGAGGGCACTGAGTGTGGGTGGGTGGCATTTTCTTCTCTAAGAATCCACAGGTGATGGAGACAGAGGCAGATCCACTGATTCTGGGCTCAGGGCAGGCTTGTTCCTTACGGCACGTGTATGTGTGTGTATATACATACATATATATATATATATATATATATATTTTTTTTTTCCCTTCTTCTTTTCATGGTGCTAAGGATGGAATCCAGGGGTGCTCTTCCATGAAGCTACACCCCCAGCCCCTTTTAAAAACTTTTTGAGATAGGGTCTCACTGTTGTCCAGGCTGACCTCAAACTTTGGATGCTCCTGGGTGGCTGGGATCACAGGCGTGCGCCCCTTGACCGGCTGGAGTCACTTTTTCCTTTTTCTTTCTTAATATTTTTTAGTTGTCAGTGGATCTTTGATTTCATGTATTTATTTATATGAGGCACTGAGGATTGAACCTAGGGTCTCACGAGTGCCAGGCAAGCGTTCTACCACTGAGCCACACCTCCAGCCCTGGAGTCAGTTTCTAATACTGCGATTAATACTGCTCATGGCTGTGTGGGAGAGTTCAGCAGTGGCTCCTGTGCTCCCAGAACCTTCTTCTTCTTTCTCCCTGCTCAATTTCCTCTGGTAAGGGTCTCTTCTGAGGCTCAGGACTCTCATGACAGTGATGTCCTATCTTCCCTGGGGAGGCCCTGGGGGCTGATCGGTGGTACCCTGTCCAGCCGCAGGCAGACGTAGGGCCTTCCTCCTCATTACAGACACAGTCAGAGCCCAGCCACCCATCCTGCCCTCTGCCCAGCTCCTGGGCTCCCCTCTGGCCTGGGGCTGAGGGAGGAGGAGGTCTCTGAGCCTCCAGGGCTCTGCCTTATGCCTGGGGTACTGGGAGCCTCCTGAACCTTTCTCTACTCTGATGCGGGTCTCCTGGAAGAGCTGGGACAGGTATCTCACAGCTCACAAAGTTCTCTGTGGCCTCCCAGGCCATGAATCATCTTGTAGGCCAGCCGTCCTCAGTTCTGAGGAGGGAGGCCTCAGTATCACCAGGTGGGTTGGTTAACACCACCTGCGGCCCCACCCTGGAGTTCCTGCAGGTCTGGGTGGTGGCATTTGCATTTCTCACATGCTCACAGGTGCTGCTGCTGCTGTTTCTGGTCCAGGGACCGCACTTTGAGAACTGCCGTTCTGGGCTGTATCCTGCACCTAGCACCTATGCCGACTTGTTTGGTGAAGGGCAAGGGCTCCTATCCAGAGCCCGGATGTGAGTTCTGTCCACCAGTAACTGCAGCCTTGGTCAACACACACCACCTCTCTGCATCTCAGTCACCATGCTATGAGCCCGAGACAGTGATAGCAGCAGCAGTTACAAGAGGCCTGTAAGATGCCCAGCCCTGGGGGTGGTGGATTGTGATTGGACCAAGCCCTGTTTCTCCTGCTCTAGACACATTGTAAATGCTCGATAAATGTCCCTTATCATTTGATGACGCTGTACTCGTCTGTTCTTTGCAGTAGGTGTGGCCACCCCCTGGACCTCCTGCTCCCAAAGTTTTCACCCACAACACCTGCTTTTGCTGTATCTGGGAGAGGGTGACAGAAGGGGCCCCAGGCAGGGGGTGGCCCCCTTGGCACCAGAGAGAGCCCTTCTGAGCGCAGTACTGATGGAGCTCAGCCACCCTGGCCACTGTCTGCTAAGCCCAGCTCCCAGGAAGCGAGGCTGGGGAGGGCCAGCATGGTGGCTGCTCCTGAGGGCTATCTGGGTCTCCACCCAGGGACCTTCGTGGGAGCTGCAGCCTTGGCGCTGGGGTGGGGAAGTATGGAAATGAGGGAGAAGAAGATTTGATGACACACTCACTTCCTCTCTGTGCAGCAGGTGGGGGCTGGGAGAGTGCTTTGAACCTGCTGTCAAATGTCTGCAGAACAGATCCGCTGCTTCTTGTCACCTAATAGGTGGGGACGTTTGGGTCCAGAGAGGTTCAATGACTCTCTCAAGGTCACGCAGCAATCCTGTTTTGGACCCGGGGCCACAGTCCAGGACCAGGTCTGACCTCTCTGTTCCCTTCACTCTCTGCTTCCAACTGGGACATCATCCCCTGGATGAGGGCCCTGGGCCTGCCCCAGGAGACCCGCTCTGCCCACCTCTGTCTGCTCACCTGCACAAACTGCTCCAGGGCCCTCTGGTCCAGGCAGGTGTAGTTCTCCAGGAAGCGCAGCTTTTCCACCTGGAGCTGGTCCCTGGACTGCGCTTCTGCCTGCTTCTCCAGCAGCTGGAAGACGGTGGCACCCAGCAGAAGGTAGCAGACGTAGGCCAGCAGCAGGGGCAGCACGCGGCCACGCCCGCAGCTGGCCAGCCTAGCACAGGGCATGGCGTGGCCAGGACCCCAGCAGGGCTGCCCGGCTAGCTACAGCCAGAGAAGCGGAGCGGGTGAGGAATGAGCGCCAGGGCCTGCGCCAGGCTCCCGCCCTCCGCCCTCCTCCAGCGCAGGTGTCCGCAGGCCAGGCGGGGGGCCTTGTTTGAACAGCGGCTCAGCGGGCTCAGCGTGGCTGGCGAAGAGCAAACAGGCCCGCACCCCCGCCCGGCCGCTTCCCAGGGACAGCGGCAAGTCCGCGGCATGGACCCCTAGGAGAGACCAGCGGGGTTCTCCTGAGGTTCTCGGGGTCGCCCTCCGCCTCCGCGTTGGATGGGCGCTTCTGGGCTGGACCTGACTTGTGTGCCCACCCTGGCTAGGCCCTGGTGGGCTCCCCCAGCAGTTTCTTCCTTCAGGAAGGCCCCCAACACCCAAGCCTAGGAGCTTGGGGAAACCAGGATGGGTGTGGGGCTGACCTTCCACTCACTGCCTTGGCTACAAAATGGGGTTAGGATGCCGGGCGCGGTGGCGCACGCCTGTAATCCCAGCACTTGGGAGGCTGAGACAGGAGGATCGCGAGTTCAAAGCCAGCCTCAGCAATGGCGAGGCACTTAGCAACTCAGTGAGACCCTGTCTCTAAATAAAATACAAAAAAGGGCTGGGGATGTGGCCCAGTGGTCAAGTGCCCCTGAGTTCAATCCCCAGTACCAAAAAAAAAAAAAAAAAAAAAAAAAAAAAAAACAAGAAAAGAAGAAAAAGCCGGGCGCAGTGGCGCACGCCTGTAATCCCAGCACTTTGGGAGGCTGAGGCAGGAGGATCGTGAGTTCAAAGCCAGCCTCAGCAATGGCGAGGCACTTAGCAACTCAGTGAGACCCTGTCTCTAATAAAATACAAAAAAGGGCTGGGGATGTGGCCCAGTGGTCGAGTGCCCCTGAGTTCAATCCCCGGTACCAACCAACCAACCAACAAACCAACAAACAAACAAAACAAAAAAAAAAGCAAAACCCAAAACAGGGTTAGGAGTATTGACTTGCTATCGGGGGAGCCCAAGGAAGAGCGAACTGGGTGACAAATGGGGATCAAGTAAATAGACAAAGGACAGACAGCCTCCCTGGAGAGCAGTCCCCAGGTGGGGCTGCTAGTGACTCAGTGGTACTGGCTGCATCCTTTGGCTTCCTCACCTTTGTCTTGCTTGAGACCCTCAAGTAGGCCACCTGCAGAGGAGGCAGTGCTGGTGGGACCTGTGTGTGAACAAAAAAGAATCTAAAAGTAAATCCCAGCTCTGGGGTGCTCCCCACAGCTCTCTGCTGGGGTAGGATTGAGCTTGCTTTCTCTTCTCTGCGTGTGTGTGTGTGTGTGTGTGTGTGAGAGAGAGAGAGAGAGAGAGAGAGAGAGAGCTGGATTGAGATGTCACTCACACACTGTGCCGTTCACACATGTAGAGTGCACAGTGCAGCAGTTTGTAGTTTAGTCGCAGAGTTGTGCAATCATCACTACCACCAATGTTTTATGACATCAAAGAGAAACTCCCTCACCTTTTGCCTATGACCCCTTGAGTGCCCATGTCTGACACCTCCTCCTCTGGCAACCACTAATCTGTAGTCTTTATGCATTTCTCTATCTTGGACATTTCATATAAATGAAATCATACATTATGTGGCATTTTTGTGTCTGGCTTTTTTCACTGTATATGTTTTGAAGATTCATTCACATTGCGTACATATCAATTTTCCTTCCTCTTCATGGCTGAGTAATATTTCACTGTATGGATATACCATATTTTGTTTCTCCATTGGATATCCTATAGATGGATATTTGTGTGGGTTCTTACTTTCTACTACTATAAGTAGTGCTGCTGTGAATATTTGTGTATGAGTTTTTATGCGGACACATGTTTTTATTTCTCTCAGGTATATGTCTAGAAGTAAGGGTAGATGGTCACTCTGTGTTGAATTTTTTCATATTTTTAAATTTGTTCTAATTAGTCAAACATGACAATAGAATGCATTTTGACACATCATACATAAATGGAGTATAACTTCTCATTTGTCTGGTTGTACATGATGTAGGGTTATACAGGTCATGTAATCATATATGCACATAGGGTAATAATGTCTAATTCATTCTACTATCATTCCTACCCTCATGCCCCCTCCACAATTTGATCAATTTTGACATGTATGTAACCAATACAATCAATATAAAAAGCACTTCCATTACTTTTCTAAAATTTGAAATCATGCAGACTGTGTTTTCTGCATGATTTATTACATTAGAAGTCAATCACCTTAAGATATATAGAAACCCACCCACACTTGTTAACTATTTCAAAATTAAATAGGCACTTATAAATATCTCAGCAGTCAAGGAAGAAAGCACAAGAAAAGTAAGTAAAAAGTGTTTTGAACAAAGTGATAATAAAAGCTTAAAATATCAGGATCTCTGGGATAAAACAGTCTCTAATGAACATTTGTAACTTAAATATCAGAAAGAAGCTAGAATAACATTCAAATTATTTTCAAATTATGTGGTAGGAAGGAAAAAATAAGAGTAGGGGCAGAAATATATGACATAGAGAAGAAGTAATACAGCTATAATTTGATAAAAATCAAATGAGTCTTAGCAAGAAAAAAGGAAGAACCCCAAAATTTATATCGATGGAAAGGGAGCTATCAAAATAACCCTACAGATGCTAAAAATATATTAAAGTAGTATTACAGTTGTATGCCAACATATATGATCACTTATATAACATGGTTTAAATTAGAGAAGGATTTGTGTGCTGGTGAGAAGAAAGTGTATTCAGTCATTGATGGATGAGATATTCTATATATGTCTGTTAAGTCTAAATTATAATTTGTATTGTTTTACTTCTATAGCTTCTTTAGTTTGTTTTTGTTTGGAGGATCTATCCAGTGGAGACAGAGGTATGTTAAAGTTGCCCAGTATTATTGTGTTGTGGTCTATTTCATTCTTGAGATTGGGAAGGGCTTGTTGATGTGCGCAGATGGTCCATTGTTTGGGGCATACATATTTATGATTGTTATGTCTTGTTGATGTATAATTCCCTTAAGAAGTATGAAATGGCCTTCTTTATCCCTTCTGATTAACTTTGGCTTTAAGTCCACTTTATCTGATATGAGGATAGAAACCCCTGCTTGTTTACATGATCCACGTGAGAGAGATTTTTTCCCCATCCTTTCACCTTCAGTCTGAGGATGTCTTTGTCTATCAGGTGAGTCTCTTGAAGGCAGCAGCATATTGTTGGGTCTTTTTTTTTTTTTTTTTTTTTTATTAAAATCCAATCTGCCAGCCGGGCGCGGTGGCGCATGCCTATAATCCCAGCACTTGGGAGACTGAGGCAGGAGGATCGTGAGTTCAAAGCCAGCCTCAGCAATGGTGAGGCACTTAGCAACTCAGTGAGACCCTGTATCTAATAAATACAAAAAGGGCTGGGGATGTGGCCCAGTGGACGAGTGCCCCTGAGTTCAATCCCTGGTACCAAAAAAAAAAAAAAAAAAAAAAAAAAATCCAATCTTGCCAGTCTGTGTCTTTTGATTGATGAGTTTAGGCCATTAACATTTGAGGTTATTATTGAGATATGATTTGTATTACTGGACATTTTGGTTTATTTTGGTTTTTAGCTTGAGTTGGTTTCCCCTTTGATTGGCTTTTTCTTTAGTGTAGTTCTTCCCTTTGCTGATTTTCGTTGCTGTTTTTCATTTACTCTTCAAGGAATATTTTGCCAAGAATGTTCTGTAGGGCAGGCTTTCTTGTTATAAATACTTTTAACTTTTGTTTATTGTGGAAGGCTTTTATTTTGTCTTCAAATCTGAAGCTTAATTTTGCTGTGTATTAGATTCTTGGTTGGCATCTATTTTCTTTCAGAGCTTGGTATATGTTATTCCAGGATCTCCTAGCTTTGAGGGTCTGGGTTGAGAAATCTGCTGAGATCTGAACTGGTTTCCCCCTATATGTAATCTGAAACTTTTCTCTTGTGGCTTTTAAAATTCTCTCCTTATTCTGTATGGTAGGCATTTTCATCATAATGTGCCTTGGTGTGGATCTGTTGTGATTTTGTACATTTGGTGTCCTGTAAGCCTCTTATATTTGATTTTCCAATTCATTCTTCAGGTTTGGGAAATTTTCTGAGATATTATTTCGTTGAAGAGATGGTGCATTCCTTTGGTTTGTATCTCTGTGCCTTCCTTTATCCTGATAAATCTTAGATTTGATCTTTTCATGTTATCCATAATTCTTGGGATGCTGTTCATGGTTTCTCAACATTTTCACTGTGTAGTCAACTTTGATTTTCAAGATTATATATATTTATCTTCATTGTCTGAGGTTCTATCTTCCAAGTGATCAAGTCTGTTGGTGATACTTTCTATTGAATTTTTAATTTGGTTTATTGTTTTCTTCATTTCAAGGAATTCTATTTCCTCCCCACCAGAATTGCTATATCTTTCTTGAAGTAATCTTTTGTTGCCTGCATTTCCTCT
The DNA here is from genome assembly GCA_025594165.1 of Tamias sibiricus. NCBI lineage: Eukaryota > Metazoa > Chordata > Mammalia > Rodentia > Sciuridae > Tamias > Tamias sibiricus. The sequence goes on from CM046666.1 coordinate 38,550,013, forward strand.
CTCACCTCTTGTTGGAGTGATGAGTTGTTGTTTGTATTTGCTCTCTGATCTCATTCGTTACTTCACAGATCACTTTAATTACGTACGTACTGAACTCCTTCTCTGGCATCTCTTCTGCTGTATTGGAAGTGGGCTGCTGCCTCCAGGCCCTGTCCATTGTCCCAAGGTAGAGGCTACCATGTGTGTGTCTGTGTGGAAGTGGATTCTATCATTGTAGCATCTCGGTTTGTTCGAGGCACTTTCCTCCCTTGTTTTTTCCTGTTGTTCCTGTGTATTCTTCTCTTGCAGTGCAGATCAGAGGTGTTAGAATTTCTACCCTACTCTATAAGCTTGCAGGTTTCCAATCCCTCTCCTTTAAGGGGGAGATCAATATTAACAGCACCTAATGCAAATAATATGCAGTCTTTTTTTTAAAACATTTTTATTTATTTGCTTTTAGTTGTACACAATGCATTTTATTCAATGCGTTTTATTTGTACGTGGTGCTGAGGATCGAACCCGGGTCGCCCACATGCTAGGCGAGCGCTCTACCGCTGAGCCACAATCCCAGCCCACAATATGCAGTCTTAAACCAAATAGCTCCTATTTAGACAACTACAGTTTTGATGCAATGAACAGAAATGATATGTTGGGTTACTATCTACAATATAAACAGTAGGTTCCTCAAAGGGTCTGCAATTTCTAATAGTGGGCAGGGGGGTGTAGGAGGTGGTGTTTATGAGGTGGGAGGTGAGACTATAGAGGCATTAGATCATAGGAAGAGGGAGAGTGGAATCAAGGGAGCTGGCTAGCAGGGATACCTCTAGCCCGCGGGACCTTGGTGATGCTCTTCCTGGTCCTGGCTGCGATGTCTAGATGGAAGCGGCCATGTCTCTAGTTGGTGGCAGTGGCAGCATCCAACTTGTAGGTACCTTGATTTTAGGCTTTCAGGCCCTCGCCAGTGTCCTAAGATGGAAGCTGCCTCAACTTAAGATGGTGGTGGCAGCAGTGGGGGTAACCCAAGGTGGCAGCAGAGGTGTCCCAAAATGGTGGTGGCTGCTTTCGGAGATGGGGCTGAGAGGGCAGGCTGTGCGGTGGCACTGGGCAGCCTGTTTGGAGATGTAGCACTGTGGCGTGCAGTGCTGCAGTGGGCTGCTGCCTCCAGGCCCTCTCCTTTGTCCCAAGGTGGAGGCTACCGTGTGTGTGTGTGTGTGTGTGTGTGTGTGTGTGTGTGTGTGTGTGTGTGGCTGTGGAGGTCACTGCAGTGTCCCAAGATGGAAGTGGGTTGGGGAGCATGTGTTGGTAGATGGGGGGCCGCAGCATGGTCGCTCTCCTCTGTGCGTGCCACTCTGTGTTGAAGTTTTTGAGGAACTTCCAGACCCTTGTCCAAAGTGGCTGCACCGTTTGACACTTCCACTAGCAGTGGCAAAGCTCCCGATTTCTCTGCTGCTATCTTCTGTTTCTTTTAAGGAGCTGCAGAGGCGTTGTCTACCAAATATCCTTTTCCACCTCTGGGCTGTCAGATCCCAGCGTGGGACGCCTCCACCCTCCCCACTGGAGCACGACTGGCCCAGCCCATCGTGATCCCCTAGGCTGGGTTCCCCAGCAGCAGTCCCTGAGATGGGGCGTGTGCACAGGTAGTGCGGTGAGCAAGGACTCTTGAGGGGGTGAGCAGGCAGGGCGGGGCCGAGGAGAGAGCTGGGCCAGGCAGCACGGGCCCAGCCTTGGCCGGGTTCCTGGGGGGACTCTGGCAAGTAAAGTGTTCTGATTAGTCCCAAGGGGAGCCCCAGGTGCAGGGTGGGCCATTGGAAGAAAAATTGAAGCCTGGAAAGGAGGTCTGAGGGTTACCAGTGTCCCCTGCCCCACTTCCCAAGCTTCCTGTGGCTGGGGGTTGCCAGGGGACCAGCTCTGGCCATAGCGGGCAGTGGGCTAAGGAGGTTTGGGGCAACGTTGTTCTGTCCTGGCAGAGGGTGGAGCTGCAGCTGGCCACGCCTTTCTCCCTCTCTGTCCAGTCTGCCCAGACACTGACCCCTCTGGGCCACCTCGTACCCGTGAGCCAAAAACGTCCAGGGGCTGCTGAGGACCCACATTTTCTTTCTTTCTTTCTTTCTTTCTTTCTTTCTTTCTTTCTTTCTTTCTTTCTTTCTTTCTTTCTCTTTCTTTCTTCTTCTTCTTTTTTATAACTTTATTATTTATTTATCTTTTTTCTTTTTTTTAAAAAAATATTTATTTATTTACTTTAGTTGTACACAATGCAATGCATTTATGTTTACGTGGTGCTGGGGATCGAACCCCGGGCCGCGCATGTGCGAGGCGAGCGCTCTGCCGCTGAGCCACAACCCCAGCCCCCTGAGATGCCCAACTGATACTGCATGCACCAATCTCTGGATTTTTTTTTTCTTTGTTAGAAAAACAAACTATTCATTTGAGCCACTGTTGGGTTACGTCTTGATAGTTACATGGTGGTATGATTTAGATGGAGATGTCCCCCAAAAGCTCATGTGTGAGACAGTGCAAGAAGTTAGAGGTGGAATGATTGGGGTGTGAGAGCCCCAAGCTAATCAGAGCACTGATCCCCTGACAGGGACGTGGGAGGTGCCTGTAGGAGGTAGGCTGTCTAGGAGGAGGTGGGTCACTGGGTGTGCCTTGGTGGCTAATGTTTTGTACCTGGCGAGAGTCTGTCTCTCTCTGCTGCCGGGTGTGATGTCCTGAGCACCCTCCTCCACCACACACTTCCACCACACACCTCCACCGTGATGTTCTGTTTGCTTTGGGCCTGGAGCAATGGAATCGGCCATCCACGAACTGAACTTTTCCTCCTCTTATTGTTCTTGTCAGGTCTTTTGGTCATAGCAGCAAAAAAAATCTGACTAAAACACATGCTTTAAAGAAAACAAATATGCTCAAGGCTTATTTGAGCTGGAAGGGACAGGAGCACATTCCAGTTATCTCAAGTAATTGGGAACCTTTGTTGTAGGAACCCTGGGTCCTGGAGCAACCTGACTCCCATCACTGCCTGGCTTTCCCCTCTCCCCCACTCGTCCCCATCTCTGCTCTGCCTGCCGTTTCTCTGCCTCAGAGCTCAGCTCCAGGGCCTCCCCATGCATCGGGTCAGCTCCCGTGGCCTCTGCTTCTTTCTCTTGATGTTTCCTAGTTCAAATCCCATGTGGAGGGGCTCAGTGTCCGTGAGAACACTTTCATGGTAGGCACTTCACTGGTGTCTGGTGGGCCAAGAAAGGGCCATCGTTGGGTCAAGTGCCACCTTCTGCCAAGGGGACAGGGGTACCACTTGTATGGGCATCACTTGGAAGGTGCAGACACCATGGCTGTGGTCTGTTCAGGATAAGCAGTGACTGTTTGTGTAATAAGGGGAGGGGAAGGGGGATGGAGAAAGTATGAGATGATAAAAAATAAATGCAGGGCAGGAGGGTTATTATTTTCATGTAGGTGAATGACAGGCTCTTCCTCCAAGACCTAAAACAAAACACACCACCAACAAATCAAACAGAGTGAGATGAGGAGGAACATGCAGGCTGTATACTAAGAATATCCGGCCAAAATTATGGAATCAGCCCAGATGTCCATCAATAGATGAAAGGACTGAGAAGATGTGGTGTATATGCACAATGGAGTTTTACTCAGCCATAAAGGAGAATGAAACCATTTTGTTTTCCTATAAATGGATGGGAAGGGAGAACATCATGCTAAGTGAAATAAGCCAGACCCAGAATGTTTTTCTTTTATGTGGAAGCTCGAGCAAAATAAGGGAAGGAAGGAGATTGGATATCAGAAATAAATAGGGAAGGTGAGTGGAGTAGAAGAAGGAGATTGGGAGGAAGGGACAGGACAGGGAATGCAGAATGGATTCCACAAGATCGTGTTATGTGCATATATAAATATGCCACAGGGAATTTTACTCTGCGGGGCAGAAAGCACCAATCAAAAACAAATAAGTGAGCAAAAGGAAGATCAGTAGAGTAGAGGAAGGAGAACAGCAGGAGGGAAGAGGGGAGGAGGGAAGGGAGGGGAAGGGGAGAAGCAGGGCCCGAAATGGAGTACGTCAGATTCCATGCATGTAAGATTCTGTCAAAATGAACTCAGGTACTAAGTATAGCTATAATGCTCTAGATGTCCCAGCCAGGCATGGTGGTTGGTGCACACCTATGACCCCAGACTCAGGAGGCTGAGGCAAGAGGACTACAAGTTCAAGACCAGCCTTAGTAATTTAGTGAGTCTCAAAAAATAAAAAGGGCTGTGCATGTAGCTCAGTGGTAGAGCACCCCCACGTTCAATCCCTATTAACACACAGAGACACACACCCACACCCACATGCACACACGCACACACAGACACACACACATATGTATGCATGCGCACACACAGAACATCCTGATGCTGTACGGATGCTGAGGAGAGCCATGGTATCTGCAGCTTTTCGACCATCCTGTGACTTAGGTGTGGCCTGACGGGAGGTGATGTGACCCAAGCCCGTCTTCTCAGGAGTCCTTCTGGCTCTGAACCCCCTGAGGCTGTCTGGGATCCTCTGAAGTTGTCCTGCACAAGCCCACCTCTCACAGCCTGGAGTTCCCCAGCAGCACCTTGCTGGTGGTGGCTGGTCGTGGTTTCTCCTTGTGTGTTGGAGAGACGGGGCCAACAGCACCTCCACTGCAGACTCGCCAGTTCCTGGCTTTGACCACGGCGTTGTTCCTGAAAGGCCTGGTGACAATCAGACCCTCTTTCATTGCTCTGGAGAAGCACAATAGGTGCAGAGTCCTCTTCTGGGCATCTAGAATGTCCATCCATCAATGCCTGAGGACCCCGGGTGGGACAGAGCATCCACTTTAGCTCCTGGTATCCTCCATGGGCCTGGCCACAGTCTGTGGGTAGTGATGATTGTCCTAGGGGGAGAGCTGAAGGGAAGGGGAGGGCCTCCCTGCCTGGGAGTGGGCTGTGGTCAGAGGGTCACCTGTGACAGGTGGGGTAGAACTGAAGCCCCTGTCCTGGGGCCTCCCTCCCTCGGGTCCTGGGCAGGAAGTGGTACCAGGTTCACTGTGGGCAAAACACCCTACTCATGTGGGCTAACTCTCCATCACCTTCAGGCACAGCTGTGGAGCAGCGACTCTGTCCTGCACAGTCAGTCAGAATGGTGGCCTCCCGCTCTCCCTGGTGGCCCTTTCTCCCCACCTGGTGCTCCTGCCTCTCTGCTCTCTTCTCACATCTTCCTTTTTCTTTCTTTCTTTCTTTCTTTTTTTTTTTTTTTTGGTACCGAGGATTGAACTCAGGGGCACTCGTCCACTGGGCCACATCCCCAGCCCTCTTTTGTATTTTATTAGAGACAGGGTCTCACTGAGTTGCTAAGTGCCTCACCATTGCTGAGGCTGGCTTTGAACTCACTATCCTCCTGCCTCAGCCTCCCAAGTGCTGGGATTATAGGCGTGCGCCACCGTGCCCGGATTCTCACATCTTCCTCTTACACTGGGGTTTTCACAAGCCACCTGAAGCAAAGCCCCTCTAGCCTTAGCCTGACTGGGGTTTAAGACAGAGTCTTCGCAGAAGCAGGCGGGTTCAATGGGACTTCTAACCCCTGAGGCCACAGACTCAAAGCAGTGGGAAGCCGGTGGTGCAATCTGGGGAGATGCCTACCTGGGGGGTCCTCGAGCTCTCTGCACTGGAAGCCTTCTTCCTCCCTCCCTCCCTTGCTCCTTTCTTTTACTCAGGCTGCACACACTAGTGGAGGGTCCTCTGTGTGTTGGGTTTAGAGGGACCCGCGGGACTGCAAGGCCTCTGCTGGCCAACACCTCCCTACGTGGGCACCCTCCGCTGCGCAAGGGATGGACACAGACATGATTTATGATTCCTTTCAGGGAAATATTGCTGCTAATGGGCAGAGACAATCTGAGCTTCCCAGGAGGGGCGGGCAAAATCAATTAATGGCGAACCTCACGTGGCCGGCCCGGCCTGATGGCTGAGCCGGCTGACATCCGGAGGTGATAAGGGGCTACCTGAGGCTGAACTAATAGGGAGATTGGAGGAAAAAGGAGAAAAACAGAGCCCCAGATCAATTCCACGTACAATGGGCAGAGAAGGCAGAGTAAACAGAGAGGCCTGGCCGGGGCCTCCTTCCATCTGAGTGAGCCCTGAGATAAGGGAGAGGCCCAGCTGCCCAGCTGCCCACCCGCCCTCCGACACAGGTCTTCACTCACGGAGTCACGCCGTAGGCACATCCGCACAGGGGTGAAAGGACACTTTCTAAAACAGGACCAGAGGCCCCAGGTACGTGCCTTGTAGGGGAACGGGCAGGTGAGAGGAGGGACCCTGGCTTCTGGTCCCGCCTCCCTAACAGCCCACCTCATCCCACCTCATGGCACCAAGCAGCGGGTTCGAGTCGTGGGTGCCGTGCGCCTGGAGTGCCCCCAGGGCAGAGGTGCAGGAGGCATCCTGCGGGGGGGGGGGGTACCGCTTTGCGTGGGTCTCTTTCTGCCCTGGAGACCAGGTGGTACCATCTCAGAGGAGGTCCAGCTCGCTCCGTGACCATCAGCGGGACACGGGAGGCTGGGGGTGATGCACGGAAAGCATCCACTCGAACGAGCAAACACACCCGATATCGATCCTGTTCAGTGATCGCCACTGGTTGGTGTTTTCTTGAAGGGGCAGGATTCCTTTCCCTGAGCCTCAGTTTCAAGTAGTTAAGAGGGGGCTCTGGATGAATGGGGGCTCCCATTTTCTCCCTCCCAAGAGCTTGATTTTGAGAGCCCCGCACCCACGATTCTGACACGGGTGCCCTGGCCTACGTAGGGCTTCCTCCGAGCAGATCCTGGACCTGCGTGGGTGTGCTTAGCTGGGAAGTGATCTCAGGAAGCTGGCAGGGTAGTGGGACGGAAGGGACGGTGGCTGTATGGGGGGTGTTGGGGACAGGTGACTGCCATGGCTCTGGGGCTCGCCCGCTGGGATGCCAGGGAGACTGGGCAGAGCGCACCTCAGGGTGGGCCACAGAGGGCCGGACGCTGGGGTGCTCGTCCTCATTTGTGAGGCGTTTTCAGAGAGCCGGCTCCTGTTGTGCAGCCTGCCCCGCACGGCACCTCCAGGTGGAGAGAGCAGGTGCTCGGGACGGGGCTGTGGGCGTAGCTGGGGACCGACCGCTGGAGCGGCACAGGGCCCTGGGGAGAATGGGGACGTGGCCAGGGCCCTGACACTGGCTGTCACTGACTCCTAGTTTTCCACCCCTTCTCTGGTCACTTGGTTTGTAACTCCTGCAGGGATCGTTCCTTTGTGAGCCCTGGAGGAGGGTTGGCCAGTTTGTCCAGCAGACAGACGAGAGCCGGAGGGCCATACCCCTCTCTGATGGTGGCCCTGGAACCCCATGGCACTGAGTCCCCTGCCTCCTCTCACCTCTTCAGACCGTGGAAGACCCCAAGCCACAGGAGGCACTGGACTGAAGCAGCCGGAGCCTGGGAGGACGTGGACCAGGCTGTGGATGAGGGGTGAGGACCAGACAGCCTTCCTCTTGGTCCCTGGGAGAAGCAGGGCCTCCTAGGGTCTGGGAGGGATGATGAACTGACCAACTGAAGAGCAGGGACAGGGTGGGGGTCGCTCTCAGGCACGAGAGGGTCTTGGGTCCTGGCAAAGATTTCTTGTGGCACCCCATCTAGATGATTTTTGAATGTTTTATTTTGAGACAGGCTCTCACTAAGTCCTCAGGGGCCTCTGTAAGTTGCTGAGGCTGGTCTCAAACTCGCCATCTTCCTGCCTCAGCCTCCCGAGTTGCTGGGGTGACAGGCATGCTCTGCTGCGCCGGCCGCTAGGAGCCATCTGGATGGAAGTCGGCGTCTACCACAGCTGGTCCTGGCATGGAGAGAGACTTAGGAAGTTTCCAGGAAAGCACTTCACAGGGCAGAGTCCCCTAAGGTATAGGGCCAAGGGCAGGAGACCTTCCTGCTTTAGTCCAAGGACAGTGATGGAAAACCCAAAACCAAAAGATTGTTGTAGAGAAAAGACGACAGCATCTCACGCCTGGGGCCAGAGAAGGTACAGGCCGGTCTGGGAGGGGCTGCCCAGAGGGAGGAGCACCGAGCCTCCCCACTGCCTGCCCTCTGCCAGTCCCCTCCGAGTGCTTAAAGCTGGCTCACCCTGCTGGCCGGCCTGGGCCACGGGATCCCCAAGGACAGCGGTTCACTCAGGAGAGGGCGGCTGCCTCTTCCCAAGCTTTCAGCATCACTCAGGGCCACACCCAGAGGCCACTCTGCACGCAGCAGGCAGAGCTGCATTAAATGCTACTGTTCCCGTCACACGTTCTCCCTGAACGTTCTCTACTTCTACCATCTGCAGCCACAGCCCCTGGACGTGCAGAGTACTCTCACTCCATGTTCTCATGTGGCCCTTTGTCATGCTTCATGTCCCGTCTTCTCACGTCACAGAACACCCAGCCCTCGTCCTCAGGCTTCCTCCTCTGCCTCCCTTCCCACGCCGGGCCCCGCCCTCACATCCTTACCTGCTGGCAGCAAGCCCAGGCCCGTCGCGTCCCACCGTGCCTCCTTCTTAACTCAGGTTCTCTTGTCCATTTATGCCCATCTCCCTGATTAGAATGTGAAGGCTGGCACGCTTTCTTGTCTTGACCACTCTGACTGCTCAGAACTTAGCATGGTGGCCGTTCTTCCTTGTTAAAGGGATGACGGGGTGAATGAGCCATGTAAGGAATTTGGGCCTCCCTCTGCCTGCATGTAAACTTGTATCCATTGCACTTTAGAATGTTCCTTTCCACTTATCCTGTCATCTGTGTCCTTCCTGGGGTCTGTTTTGTTTTCTACTGATTGTTTTTAATCTTCATTACAGGCCATGTTTTCTTGCATCTATGCCTGTCTAGTAATTTTTGCTTGATTCCAAACATTGTAATAAATTCTACATTGTTGGATGCTGTTTTTTTTTTTTTTAAACATCTTTTAAATATTTTTGAGCATTGTTTTGGGGCTCAGCAAGGTTACTTAGAAAATTTCTGGAAACAATGTGACCCTTCTCAGGCTTTATTAGGTGACCAGAATCATATTCTGTCTATGGGTTATTTGGTTCCACTTCCAAGGCAATACACTTCTGTGTCCCTGTTCAATGACTCTTGAGAGGTTTCTTCGCTCTGGCTATTAGGAACATGAACTATTCCTAGACCCTGTTTTTTCTGGAAATTATTCTACCTGCTCCTTTCTGGTGGTTTTCTTTCCTCCTGCCTTGGGTAATTTCCTCACTTGCATATGTAGATCCATAGTTAGTTGGGGACTCAAGAGTAACTCTGATGGTATCGAGAGCATGTACTCTCTCTTTTTCTTCTTCATCTCTGAGTACTTGCAAATTTAGGCTACTTCAGTCTCCCTGGACTTTTAGTTCCATTTCCTTAACTCAAGCAAACCACTAGGCTTTTCCTAGTTTTCTCCTCTGGAGCCGCGGTCTATAGGCAGTTTGTTGGAGCAATCTTAGGGCTCACTTTATTTGCTTCCCTTCTCTTGGGGATCAAAGTCCTGTACTGCCAGTGTCTAAGAAACATTGTTCTGTGTATGTTGTGTAGCTTGTAGTCATTCGGAGCAGGAGAGTAAATCGGGTTCCTGTTGCTCCATCATGTTTGCAAGTGGTAGACCTGTTTTCATATATGACCAGCTCTAAGGTGCCTTTCAACAGGCAGCAGGACGAGATTGATGGGCTGGGGTTGTGGCTCAGCAGTAGAGCACTCACCTAGCATGTGTGGGGCCCTGGGTTCGGTCCTCAGCACCACATAAAAATAAATAAATAAAATAAAGGCATTGTGTCCAACTACAACTCAAAAATAAATATTAAAAAAAGAGATTGAGCATTTCTCTGTAGTGAGGATTTCTTTGTAGTAAGACATTCTTTCTAGTCATGCACTGTTTTTGGGTTTTCATATTGGTACCAGTTAGCTGTTGTTAGAATTAATGCTTGGTAACAAACCAACCCAAGTCTCAGTGGTTTATGACAAGAAGCATTTATTCTTATAAGACTAGGCCTTTGGGTCAGCTATGATTCAGCTGATCTGGACTGGGCTTCACTGGGAAGCTCCGTTCCAGTCTGGAGGCGGCTCAGATCTCTTGTCTGCATGTTCCAAGGTACGGGTTGAAGGAGCTGCAGTTACCCAAGATCTGTTCATCTCAAGATATCGCAGGAGTGAAAGAAACCACAGCCTAACCATGCAAGCTGTTTCAAGGTTCTGCTTATGTCATTAAATACACATTACATACACAGGGCCAAAATTAAAAAGGTAGAGAAGTCTACTCTAACCCATGAGGCCCTGACAAAGCTTTGGATGCAAATTCTATTATAGCTGGCAAAGAACTAAGACTCGTTATTCAGTGTACCACAGTTTCTCTATCCACTTTTTAAAAGTCTCTGTTTGCTGAACTGAGAAAGCTCACCAGCACCCCCACCTCCACATCCTGTCCAGGGAACAGTAGAGCCAAGGGAATTCTAGCTGGGATGGGGCTAGAGTCACCCACCAGGCTGCTTTCCAAAAACATTTTGAAACTCTCTTCATTTTGTCCTGGAGTGAACTCAGAGTCTTCCTGTTATTCCTGGTGCCCCTGTGCCCAGTGGACTGCTGGGCACCCTGTCACAGCATTCGCCTGTTCCTCCCATCACAGAGTCCAGCGGGCGTAGGGAAGGTGCATGGTCGTCAGGCATCCTCCGCACCCAAGGCTCAGCTGCCTCTGAGAGGAACAGGGACCAGGGACGGGACTTTGGGAGTGGGAAGCTCCCTCGCCAGTTGCCATACATGCTTGGCATATTAGCAGGACACCAGTGGCCCCAGATTATGGGACCGTGTGTTTTTTGTCTCTTCTGCATTTCCTCCCTGCCCACAGTGACTGCTCCAGGAGGCTGTTCACACCCGGCATGGGGCTGCACCACACATCTCTGTCAAAAAAGCCTTTGGATCCAGGAGATAACGTCTCAGCAGGAGAGCTGGAGTCAGTAGACTCTAGCTCTTGGCCAGTTCAAGGTATGCCAGGAACATGAGAGTGTGCTGGCAAATTCCACACCATCTTCAGAACTCCTGAGTGTGTGTGTGTGTGTGTGTGTGTGTGTGTGTGTATGTGTGTGTGTGCCTGTGTTCACGTACATCAATGTGTGCTCCATGGACTCTCGGAGAACCTTCTAGAATCAGGTCGTCAGGGCTCTGTTTGGTCTTCCCCTGGTTCTACAGACTTCACCGAGGACTTACTGTGTGTCCTAGAACCATGAGGACCAGGAGGTGTCCCCACCACACTGGGACTCACGGAGCCAGAGGAGGCAGAGGGAGCCTGAGGGCATGCTGCATTCTGGTTCTGCCACCTGTGAATGGAAGGACTGTTTACTGAGCACCGACTCAGCTGGGGACACAGTAAGGAGCAAGAGGAATGGGTCCCTGTTGTCCTGGGGCTTTCAGTACCATGGGGTGGCAGGCCATTAAAAAATAGGTGAGAAAAGAAAGAGAATATGTCTGTTGGTGGTGAAGAACATGAAACAATAATGGGATGGGGGTTACTCTAGGTGGGGTGGCGCGGAGGGGGCACTGGCCACTAGCTGGGGAGCAGCAAGACAGGTCTCCTTTTGCTTCAGCTTCCTAATGGCATGAACCAGGGTGTGGACTAGAGGAGCTCTGTGGGCCTGGCTGGCTTCGAGATGGAACAAATCCCTCTCCTCCCACCCGCACGACCCTTTTTACCCAGAGAAAAACCCCAAACAAAACCAATCACACCACGTTATCTGTCTGCTCTCCCTCCAGGGCCATGAGGTCCTATACTCACAGGACAGACTCTAGAGCACTGGACAGGCACTTTTATTCAGGCAGCCCCATGTCCAGTGCCACCCCTCTCTCCACCCTCCACTCCCCCACCCCAGTGAAGCTAGGTTGAGGCCCCAATGCAGGCTGTAATTCTTCTGGGTCTCCTTGAGGGCTGGCCCCACCTACTGGGTCCGTCACTGAGCCCGTGCCTGAGTGCTGGGTGCGTTCACTGAGACAAGACCCCGGCTGCCATGCTTTCCCTGTGTAAACAGGGAGTTTGGCCCCAATCCTGCAAAGCCCCAAGTGGCTGGGTGGAGGCCAAGTCCTGTGGTGCCCGAGCTGCCCTCTCTCATCTGAGAGCTGTCCCTGGTTCTCTGGTGCTGCGATGTCCAGATGTCTGTGGACGCTGCAGGTGGACATCTTCCTGGAGACCTGGCTGGTTCGGGAACTGCCTACAAGCCATGTAGGCCATGAGGGTGATGGTAGAGGGCTTGGGCCAAGAGAGGCCATCAAGGTGCTCTGCACTCCACTGCCTTGCCTGGGGCTCCCAAGTCCTGCCTGTATGGCCTGTAGCCATTCCTGGGCTTCTAAACTGGGGGGGCAGGCCAGGGCAGCAGGCTGGTAAATAGCTAAAATTAACTGATCATCATCCCCCCACATCACCCCACTGTGGGCTTCCCTTGCCTCTACATCATGATGACACTACCTCATAATCTCAAAGGTCTGTCATTGTCTATGTGAGACATCACTGCGAGAGTGAGCTGAAGCCCTCATCCTGCCAGCAGCTCCAGCAACCACAGGAAGGACGTCACCTTCAGCCCCGGCCCAGCGTCTGGCAGCCCCAGGACACCATCCCTAAAGAAACACAGCTCCCTGTGCTGGGCTCAAGTTCACCAGCTGCTCCCAGCCACGAGCAAGAGGCTGTGACTCTGTCTCACTTCATTCTTGAAGCAGCACCTGGCTGGACTCTCCTCAGGAAATCAGTTGCTGCCCAGACCTGGAGGGAGACAGGATGCTCTTGGTCAGCTGTGCCTGAGGTACTGGCTTTGCCAGGAGTGCAGCGGGGGAGAGGACTGTGGGCCACGCCCCGGGGTCTGTGTCCTGCCTCCAGCTCCGAGCAGGAGCGCTGTGTTAGTCTGCTTTTTGTCACTGTGCCCAAAATACCCGACCAGAACGACTCAGAGGAGGGAAAGTTTATCAAAAATTTTTATCAAAAATAAAGCTCCTGCTTTCAGAGGCTCCGTCTGGGCTGGGTCACTCACGGCTCTGGGATGGAGCTGAGGCAGGACCTCGCCCATGAGGAAAGCTGCTCAGCTCAGGAAGCCAGGGAGTTGCAGGGCCGCAGGGCAGAGGCACCCTCCCAGGGCAGTCCCCATGGCCCACCTCCTCTGGCCACGCCCCACCACCTGCCCAGTTACTCCCAGTTAGTCCATCTGAAGTAGGATGGGCTGATAGGTGACAGCTCTAGGTGATATGCATAGTCTGATCTCGTCACCTCGGGATACTCCTGCATTAACTCAGGAGCTTCTGAGGGACTCCTCATGTCCGAACTGCACTGATTCTTCCAGCTTCACAGTTTTCCCTGATGCGCCTACTCAGTCCCCTGAGAGAGTCCCTCCTTGCTTTTTGCTGAGGATATTATGCTATTTCAAGATGGTGCCTCTGACCCTGTGACCCTCGTCCTGCCACCTCCTGTAGCTGGTCATGGAGAAGGCTTACTGGACTGGGAACTGTGGGCCTTGAGCTCCAGCCAGGACAGTCCCCAGCGTGTGTTGTGACTTTGGGCAAGTCACCTCAGTTCTTTAGGCCTCATACTCCTCACTTCCTGATGGCCAGAGCAGATGATGCTGGACAGAGCAAGGTAGCCAGCATGGCTCTTTGCTTCTCAAAGCACGGTCCACGGGCCACAAGCACTGGCATCCCCTGGGAGCTTGCTAGGGGTGTGGTCTCGGGCTCCATCCTAGACTTACTGGATCAGAATCTGTACTTTAACAAAATCCTCGGATTTACTGTCACACCGAAGTGTGAGAACTGGTGTGGGTTATAGGAAGCTTATCTGCTTAAAGTTCGGCTAATATGATGAGAGCAAAAGGGAATTTCTGAGCTCTTCGGGGAAGAAATGAATAGAGTGTTTTTACACAGTTGCAGAGGTTGGGGAGGCTGAGGGTGAGGCCTGTAGGAAACAGGTGGGCAGGCAGATGCAGCTTCCGGGTGTGACCACGGGTCCTGGCAGTGGGCCGAGACCATGGGCTTGGACTGCTTGATACTGCTGAGGAAGGATTCTCAGTGCCCATCGATCATGGGAGGTGGTGGAAGGAAGAGGTTGAAAACAATCAAGGCCACAAGTCTGGTCCTGCAGGTCCAGTGCTGTGTGCAAGGCCCGGGCTGGCCTCGCTGTGTGCTTCAACAGAGATGGTCCTTACTTTTAAGGTGTCCTAATGGGATCCTAGGACGGGAAGGGAGAGAAGGCAGGCAGAGCTGAGGAAGGTGGTGTTTCCAATCGCTTTGGACTCGTGGCTCGCAGCTCTGCTGTGCCATGGGGACTTCTGGGGAGCCTCTGGGAATCCTGATGCCCAGGCCACACGCCATGCCCACTGTTCTAGGATCTCCAGGGGTGGGCCTGGTGAGTCTGATGCTCAGCCAGGGTGGACACCCACTGCTTTGTCTCTAGCCCAAGGACTGCTGGGGGCAGAACTAGGGACTGCGGGGCATGTGGTGACTGGTCAGGTCTGAGGCCTGACATTTCCACTGTGCACTGACAAGCACGGGGCCAGCATTAGTTAACAGAGTCTGAGCTCAGGACAGTCCAGGACCTCCATGGGCACTTGTAGCAGGACTGGGGGTGGGGAAGGAGTGCCGCAGAACAGGGCTGGGAGCATGTGGCCCCCAGGACACAGTTCCTCATGTGCACAGACAGCAAGCCAAAATTAGAGGCGCCATTTCCTTTCATTTGCTCCGTGAGATCCAGTCAAGTGACAGAGCTCTCATTTTGTGTGGGGTTTTGATTTACTGTGTGTTCCCAGAAGATACCATTAAAAAAAAAAAAAAAAATAAAGTCACACTCTTGGTGTGGGATGGTCCTCACAGGGAGGCCTCTTCCCTGCTGGCTCTCCGGAGCTTGGCACGTCCCGAGAGACTTCTGTGGGCATTGTCTCCGGAGGGGCTCCCAACTGGGCAAGGTGGAGTCTGTATGTGACAGACACTGAGGTGGAGGCCCGGTGGTCCCTGCCCAAGGCCACACAGGGTAGAGAGGCTTGAATTGAGGTTCCTGTCCTCAGTTTCCCCTGCTCTTTCACTGCCCCAAGGTTTTTGGACACAGGCAGGAGCTGAAGTTTCCCCGAGGACTTGGGGACTCCTGGCAGGCCTTTTCCTGCCACCTTTGGAGAAGAGGGGCTCATGGTCATCTGGTCACAACATGGTTCCTTTCTGGATGGAAATATGTCCAAACGCAGGAATTAAGGGGGCCTCAAGGAAGGGTTAACCTCCTTTCCTCAGACGTAACAACCATCCTTGGCAGTTGGAGCGGCAGACTTGACTGTGGATGACTAATGCCCCGTAGGGGGACATATACCTGTCCTCACGTGCCCCTGGCAGGGATTTAAAATGCTCTGTGGCATCTCCCTGAACCCTAAATCAAGTCTATTCATCCTGGCCGCTGCTGAAGCCGGAGCGCGGGAGGCTGTGTTGAATCGCCCTCTCTGGGCTCCTGCTCCCAGCCCAAGTCACAACTTCCCGGTAACGAGCGCGGCTGGAGAAGCCGTGACAGCGCTGCACGCTAAATTAAGAGCGGGCCCAGGGCAGGGAGTGTTTGCTTTGGCTGCGACGATGCCGCCTGGGCTCCGTGCTGCCTGACAGGGTGGCCTGGTAAGTGGGCTGCGTGTGAGGTGCTGGGCGGTGGGCCTGGGCCACCTGCTGCGTGTCTGGAGAGGTCGCACAGGCGGGCCTTCGTCCCGACCGCGGGAAAGGGGCTCTCATCACCTGTCTGTGGCTTCCTTTGTGGCACCCCCATCTACCCTTTGTCACTTAGAAACCAGAATTATCATATATTTTTTCCCGTAAAGACTAAAAATTGGATCCTGGGACTTCTGTTTGTTTAGATGAATTACTTCCTGGCTGCTGTTTGGAGATTGAAACTTCCCGGGTACGGGGTGGGTGGAGGCCACAGTCACCCTGCACTGATCCTAGTCCCTTTACTTGGGGACAAGAGGTAGACTCCTTATAGCAGAGTGAGCACATCTTGGTGGCAGTAACTTTTTGGGACACTGTAGCCCAGAGGAGAGAGCAGAAGGCCGCTGCCATTTCCTAGCTGGGTCGGTCGCCTTGGGCAACTGCCAAATGCCTTGTCTCCACGTGACCAAAGGGGATGGCGTCTGGGCTCTGGGTGCCGTCTGGGAGGGTCGAGAGCATGAAATGAAGTCATGCCAATTGAAAGATCACAAGTGGCAATTTGCCATGAGATTTTGGTAACTGTGCCCTGGCTGCAGTATCTGCACGGTCAGGTCAGTGCCCCAGGAAGACGCCGTCCTGACAGAGACCTTGGGCCTGCACCTCTTCCTCTAGGAGAGCTGGATCACATCTCCCTGATGTGAACACGACTGCTCACTCGTAGGCCTCCTGCGGGGAGGGATGGAGGTTGGCCTCTTGAGTCTGTGGCCAGGGAGGGATCCAAAGGCAGCCCTTCCTCCACTGGTGACCCGGACGCCTCTTCCGCTCACTCTCTCAGGAAGTCTCTCCAGCAAGTCTCCCCCTCTTCCCACACCACCCACGCCTCCCCGCACTGGGCCACGCCGGGAGGTGTCTTCACAGTTGCCACTTACAGTGAGCAAGACCCTCCCCCGGCCTCCTGCCTCCCTTCAGCTCCAGCCTTGCCCCTCTGTCCTCCGCTCAGCTGACCTCCCTGGGGGGTGGCCTCTGCTCACTGCCTCGGCCCCCTCCCCTCCATTCTTTCCTCACCACACCCAGGTCCCTGCCCCAAACGCCAGTGCCCACTACTACTGACTGTGGCATACAAAAGGGCTGGTGGTCAACACCTGTCCTCCCTCCTCCCTCAACCTCTCAGCAGCAGTGGACGCTGTAAGCGTCTGTCCTTGGAACCCCTGACCCTAGACCTCCTGAGGCCACACGCCCCTCACCTGCCGTCCCTGCTCGGGCCTGGAGGTGCCGTCTCAGCACCCCAGCTCCCTCCCCCCTTTCAGGGTCGGGGTCCCCAGGGCCCTTCCCTAACAATGGGACAGCTCTGTGCACTCTCAGAGGAGAGCCACCAGCCTCCGGCCGAGCACCGCGGCAAGATGGCTTCCACCCTCCTTTCTCTAGCCTTGGCTCCCTCTGGCTCGTCATGCTCTGCTGCCTCCTCAGCGGCTCCTCTAGGACGTCGCGGCAGCTGAGACTGCCAGTGGACAGGACTCCGCATTGCTCCAGCCCTTCCCTTGACATGGCCTCCTCGCCTTTCACGGTCCAGTAAATGGCTCCGCCGTCCTCTCAGCTGCCCAGGTGGGGAGCTCAGCAGAGGCCCCGACCTCCGCTCCCTCCACCTCGGGTCCAGTCTCCTGGCGGCTCTCACCCCTTGCCTGCACCTTTGCAGTGGTCGCCTGAGGCTGGTCCACCCCTGGTCTGCACGGTGGCAGGGCTAGCTTTCTAAAGCATCTCTCAGATGGCGTCACTCCACTCCCGCGGTCACGATCCTTCAGTGGGCGCCGGGGCACCTGGATAAAAGCAGACCCCTTCCTGCCCGCCCTCGCTCCACACCTCCAGCTCTCAGGCCTCCTTCCCTCCAGGGCTTTCTGCCTTCTGTGTCTTCTGCTTGGACTGCGGTTCCAGAAGGTCACACGGCTGCTCGGTTCTCATTATTCGGCCATGGGTTTAGGGTCCTCCTGTCCTGAGAGGCCTTCCCACCTACCTGGCTCAAAACCGTCTTCCGAGTTGCTGTCTGCAACACTACCTCCCTCAGCCATCTCAACCATCTCATCATCTGCCATTGTTTATCTCCTTCACCCCACAGAACTCAGGGGGGACTTGGCTTTCCCTGGTGTAGTCACAGCACTAGCAGTAGAACCTGGCATACAGGAGGTGCCTAATAAAGAGTGTTTGTTGACCGACTGGCTGCTCACCGTTGTTCAGTGCCTGATACATATCATCACAGTATTTTAGGCACAGATGGGCCTTTGACGTCACCAAACATAATTTTCTTCTCTTTTTTTAGACAAGGAAACTGGGGATGAGAGAAGGCCAAGATGTCACAGCAAGTTGGTGGCAATGTTGGGCTGTCACAGGCCTCAGAAGAGACCTGATGGTGGTGCCAGTGCTGCTGTTCCTGGTGGCAAAGAGAGAGCAGGAAGCAGGCTGGTGCCCAGTGAGGGTGCCCGCTTGCTCCTGGTGAGGACGGCAAAGGCCGGCCTTCGGCTGTGGTGCCCTGTCCAAGGGCACACCGCAGGGGCTGGTGGACGCCGTGGCGGCCCTCTGAGCAGGTGTCAGCCACGAGAGCCACGTCGTCCCCGTCCTGCTGCTGTGGGCCCATGTGGTGGAGGCCTGGCCCTCAGCGAAGTGATGCTGGGAGGGGCCTGGAGGGAGGCCTGAGGTCGAGCGTACCCTGAGAAGGGAGTAAGGCAGTTCTGGGGGCCTCGAGTTAGTTCTCGGGAGAGCGAGTTGCTATAGACAAACCTCATTCCTGACTCACTCTGGCTCTCTGTCTTGTGTGTGAGCCCTCCCTGTCACTCCTGTCCACCACAAGGCCTTCACCAGAGCTGAGCTGAGGCGAGTACCACATCTTGGAACTGTGAGTAAAGTATACCTCTTTTCTTTATTAAGTTACCCAGTCCCAGGTATTTTGTCACAGTAATACACGTACTGTCGAGGCGGGGCTCCTTTGGCGTGGGATGGCACTGCTAAGCCTGCTGAGCAGCCTTGGGATTATGGGGTAAGGCTTAGACGAAGTGCAGGGCTGGAGCAGGAGGCCCTGGGCCTTTTCCCTGGGGCATGGAAGGCAGAAGAAGTGGCCTGTCCACAGCAGATGGGAGATGGTCAGTTGCCGAGAGGAAGGGGGCAGGCCAATGACAAGGGCCAGGAAGGGCCTTCTTCTTGCCTTCCTGTCGTCTGACACGCCACACACTTCCTCCATGATGGACGCAGTGTCCTGGGGCCCGGGCCCTTGAGTGGTGTTTACATCCACCCTTGTTGGTAAGAACCAGGCTCCGGCAGGAGAGCGAGAGTCCCAGCCAGGGATCCCACAAACCTGCACGCCATCACTCAGGCCTTTCCTGTTTGGAGAAGGCTGGGCAAGAGAGAAGGCCGCCTTCAGGGACAGAGAATAAGGAGCGGAAGGTCTGGAAAGTACAGGGCTCTGCCCAGCGGCTCTCTGGCCCCAGGCCTGTCATGGCCTTTCCCATCCCACCCCGGGGGCTTTCTCCAGGGGAAGCCAGGCTCAGCAGGTGGACGTGCCCAGCCAGGAAGCTCCTGCGGCCTTCTCACGGGCTGTCCCCTCTGGCCTCCCCATGCTGCCGCAGTGCTGGGGAGCAGAGCGGGCGCTGGGCCCCGGGGAGCACTTACATTTCTTCTGCAGAATGTTCTGCCTGGCCTTGAGGAATGCCAGGATGTCAGAGTCCGTCTGGCTGTCTCCGGTGAGAGGGACGGACGAAGTTGTCCTCTCAGGGATGCTGGGGACAGTGACATGTCACACTTTACTACTCCTTACAGTGGGACTCAGCTCAGTTTTCCAGAACGCATTCCCATTTTGCTGAGTGACTCTCACCAGGATGCTGTGTGGCAGCCTGTCTCCTTCCTCCCTCCCACCTCTGTCACTGCCCTCTGGTACTTTTGTCAGGCAGATTGGGTCACTACACTCCCTGGCTTAGACTCCTCTCATGACTTTGGAATACAATTCAAACTCTGTCCAGTGACTACCAGGTCCTGTGTGTGTTTCTGACCGCCCCGCCCCCGCCCTGCCCTAGGGCCACCCTGACCTTCTTCCTTCTTTCTGTTTCTAGAATATGTGAAGCCCCTCCCAGCCTCAGGGCCTTGCTTTAGCTATCTCCTCCACCTCCTCCTCTGCCTCCATCCCCTCACCTCCACACCACCTGTCCCCATCCTGGACTTTCCCAAACCAACCTCCTTTTACCCAGTTCTCTTTCTGTACCCAGCTTAGATGTGACATCTTTAAGGATGTCCCCCCAGTACATATACACCCTACACCATGGTCTAACTAGTTGCCCCCAAGGCCGAGATTACTAATCTCCTGTCTCTTCTGAAAAACAGAACCATATTTAGTTAAGTTACTACTACATAAAAAAGCACACCTCCCCAGCCTCCTTTGCAGCTGTGTGTGGCTGTGAGGTTTGTAAGTAGAAGCTCGCGTGGGATTTTCAGGGAATCCCTTATAAAGGGAGGGAGGTCTGCACCCTTCCCCTCCCCTCTCTCCATTCAGCCTTCTAGAGTCCCCTAAGAAACAGCAGGCTGGCACACTCCCCTGGTTGTGCCAATCTTCAGCCTAACGCCCGTCACTCCCCACGGCAGTGGATGGCACCATGGCCTTAGAAGGCCGGGAGGACTGTTAACGAGGCTTGTTCAGGATCATGAGTGGTTTGGGTGTGGGAATTCCAGCTGCCACTCAGTGAGGGCACTGCAGCAGGAGCTGCTGGCCATCCTGGGCCCAGGAGGGGAGGGACCGTGATGGGATTCGCCTTGGGCGCACTTTGGGAGAGGAAGAGGCCTGCCGGGTGAGTAGGAGGGTGGGCGGGTGCTGTCGTCAGAGACCACCAACAGGACGCACAGGCCGGAAGCCTTGGCATCTTTGTTCAGCCCCCCAGCAAAAGCCTTCTGGCTCCGGGGTGGGCTGGTGGCTGCTTTGGCAGAGGGCCTGGTGGGTTTGGTTGGAACTGCCTGCAGGCTGGCTCCTCTTTCCCGTGTGACTTCAGGTACCTTCACAAGGAACTGTCTGCCGGACAAAGACCCGGTGGCCCGGCAGAACACTCCCCGGCTCCGAGAATCAGAAAGCATGAGAGATTCCGGGGGATCCCCAGGGGACAGGGCAGGGGCCAGCCCTGGGCTCCATCCTTGGCTTTGGACGAGGGGCTTCCTGGGTGCTGGGGGAAGAGGACGGTGACTTTCAGGCCCACTCCGCCTACTGCAGGGGCTGTCGCAGGCATCAGGAGGGAGGAGAGGCCACAGACCTGCCTTCCAGCCAGGGGCTGGCGTTGGTCTGCTCGGGGCTCTCCAGGCTGGGGCAGGGGGAGGCTGGGACTTTTCTGGCATTCATGACACTGCAGAAAAACGACAAAAACAAGAGTTAGAGGGGCTAGAGAAGAGGAATGCAGGGTTTGTACTGTTCATATCTAGTGGCTTTTCTGAACTGGAGGGCCTCCCCAAATTCATATGTCGAGGTCCTGCTCCCCGGGGTCATGGCGTTTAAGGGCAGGGCTTTGGGAGGTGGTCAGGTCTGGTAAGGTTTGGAGGTGGCCCTCGAGATGGCATCAGTGTCCTCATGAGGAGGGAAGGAGAAAGCAGAGAGCTCTGCCTGAGTCTCTCCTAGACGCTCCACGAAGGGGGTGTGCAGCCAGGAGGGGAGCCCTCAGCAGGAAGCCCGTCTGCCGTGCCATGGAGTCCCAGGTTGAGCCAAGCCCCAGGGGATGGGATTAGGAGGCAGGGCCTTGGGGAGATGAGATAAGGCCCTCATGAACGGTTAGTGATTTTACAAAGGACATATCAGAAGCACCGCCCCTTCTAATATGTGAGGGTGTAGCAAGAAAATGAGGCCCTTACCAGACACCAAATCTGCCAGTGCCTTGGTCTTGGGCTTCCCGGCCTCGAGACCTGTGGAAAACAAACGTTAGTTAGAAAACAAATGAACTGGGCACAGTGGTGCACAGCTATAATCTCAACCACTTGGGAGGTTGAGGCAGGAGGATTGCAAGTTCAAGCCCAACCTTGGCAATTCAGTGAGAATTTGTCTCAAAAATAAAAAATAAAATAAAAAGAGCAGAGGGTGTAGCTCAGTAGTAGAGCATCTCTGGGTTCAATCCCCAGTACTCCCCCCACTCCCCAACACACGCACACATGCACACACAAACCAAAACCAAAAACACCATACAAAAACCAAAAACCAAGCAACAACAACAACAAGAAAACCCAAACAAGCCACCCAGTCTCTGGTATTTTGTTATACAGGCTGAACAGACTTGGCTAAGTGCCAAGAATCCTGTCTTGGGTGGTTTAAACACTGATTTCATTGTTGTGGTGACGCCTGTGTTGGCCATAGGAGGTGGATAACAGGCAGTGATGGTGGTCACCGTCCACATGCCAGGCCTTAGGAAGCTGCTCAGGAAGCAGCATGCCATTCAGTCCTCTCAATGGTAAGAGGGGATGTCATCATCCCATTTCACAGATGAGAACACTGAGGTATAGCGAAGCTAGGGAAATTCCAGGAGGTGGCAGCATCTGGACTTCATCACGACTCTGCGAGGCCCAGGCCCGAGCTCGCCACTTCTAGCTCCACACTGGCTTACCCCTGGCCACACTGACCACCTGGGTGGCCTCACCTGGCTGATGTCACCTCTGATGGCTCACCGGGTGCACTGGGCCCCTTTAACCAGGTGCCTGATGTGTGTGGCTGGCCTTGGGTCCCTGGCTGCAGACAGAAGAAATCAGGGCCCTCTTGGGTGCGGACGAGGTGGGTGCAGCTGTTCTACAGTCACCCTGCCTGCTCTGAGCTGTGCCGTGAGCCCCCAGAGATGGAATCCTCTTCCTTGCTCTGGGATGGTCCTGTGTGGAGCTGGAAGAGGCCTAAGAAGTCACCTGGGACACCCTTTGTGAGCAGGGGAGGCTCAGGCTGAGCATCAGGCCAGGGTGAGACAGGTGAGCTGGCTCTGCCAAGCCTGCGGGGTCAGGCCAAGGCACTCGGCAGGCCTGATGACCCGTGTGTCCTACAGGTGAGCGGAGACACTGCCCAGCTCTTCTTCCACCCTCTCCCCACCTCAGCCAGCAGCAGGGCTCTTACTCTGGACTCAGGACAGTGGGTCAAACAAACAGGAAGGAAATCAGAGCCTGGCCCCTGCTCCCCCACCAGTGCTCATTTCCCAGCTGTCTAGAGCCTCCCTGGGCGCACTTGGGAGAGTGCTGGGTCAGTGCTGGGTCTGGCGAGGGCTGCTGCAGGACTAGAGGCAGCCACAAGGTGGTGGGCTGTGCGCGTTTGCCTTTGGAGAACAGTGGCCAGTTCTCGGGGCTTCTGAGCAGTTTCTGGGGCTGGCCTGGTGAAGGGAAAGAGAAAGGGCTTTTCACCTGGCAGGTTTGTCAATGACAGCAGGCCAGGGTCAGGGTGGAAAGCGTAGCAAGTCTGCAAGTCCAAGTCTCTGGTACACAGATGGCTCCTTGACTCTGTGGTTCCCAGTGGAGTCTTTTCAGAGTCCAGGGGAGTTTACAGATGTCAGATCGTTGAGGGTTGGGAGAGGGTAGAAGAGGAGGAGAGATGGCGAGGGCAGGGCATGAGCGTGTGATGACACATCAGGTGTCACAGCAGGTGGGAACACCTGGCACCTCCTGCAGAGGCCGGCCATCCCGCTGGGGATGGTGCCACGTGCAGGCCTGGGGCTCTGAGGGAACGACTCCCCAGTCCCTAAACTGCTCGAGTACCCTGGGGGCCAGAGCTCAGTTTCTGTGACCCTCAGGAGTGCGCCACAGATGACCTCTGCCCTCCTTGTCCAGCCAGCCTTTGACACTGAATTCGTTCATCATGAGAAACGATCTCTCTTCTGGAAAGGGAGCATATAAGCTATCAGAATGAATTATCTCCTTAATAAAAATTAACAAACAGCTCTTCCTCTTCAATGAGGCTCCCGAGCGGACGCAGAGATACAGATCTTTGTGAAGACCCTGACGGGCAAGACCATCACCCTCCAGGTCAAGCCCAGGAACACCATTGAGAATGTCAAAGCCAAAATTCAAGACAAGGAGGGCATCCCACTGACCAGCAGTGTCTGATATCTGCGGGCAAACAGCTGGAGGATGGCCGCACTCTAAGATCACAACATCCACGAAGAGTCCACCCAGCACCTGGTGCTTTGCCTGCAAGGTGGTGTCATTGAGCCTTCCCGGCACCAGCTTGCCCAGAAGTACAACTGTGATAAGATGATCTGTCTCAAGTGCCCTCCTGCACCCTCGTGCTGTCAACAAATCAGCTGATGTGGACACCTTGAAGGAGTGAGGCCCCCAGCCCGAGGGTCTGGCATGGAAGGATATGGGTCTGTGAAATATTACAAGATATGCACGAGAAAGTGACGAGTCCTAACACACCGTACATGTGCCCTAAGGGGCAGTTGTTAATGCTAAACGGAATTGATGTCAGCAGAGAGGATAGTGACGGGACTCTGAGGCCTGGATTTAAATCCTGGCCTCTCTGCTAACTGGCTGGGTGACCCTGAGCAAGTTATTTAATCTCTCTGAACCTGATTTCCTCAACTATTAAACGGGGAACGATTCTTACATTGCACACGTATCTGGTGCCTGGCCCACGAGGGCCCTCGGTGAATGACAGTGATGTCGTCACTGTAGGAGGAGGCCCATGCAGGCAGCTGGGGAATCCTCCACGCTGGCTGCTCACAGAGTGGGACCCCGGGACAGGGTCTCTCCCCCTCGGCTCTGGGTGGAGCTTCCTGGGCTCTTCATTGCCACCATTCTAGACCAGTGGTGGTGGTTCCTTTGTGGGAGGCCGAGCCCTAGTCTTGTCCCTCTCTGGTCTCCAGCAGGGACGCTTTCCTCTCTCCTCTCTGGTGTGGCCTTCCACTCACACTGTACTCAAACGACCATGGGGGGGTGGGGACTGGGGAGCTGTTTAGGACACTTCTCTTCTTTGCCGAGGGTCACAGTCCCCAGGCAGAGCACCAGCAGCCACTGCAGGTGACAAAGCTCCAGGCCCACCTGAGAGCCATCCTCTAAGCACCCTCCAGCCATCAGAGGGGACGGGGGAGGCCTAGGAGAGGGATTTCACAGGACAAGCTCCTGTGGGTGGTCTGAGGTGAACCTTTGAAATCCGAGGTGTAGGGGTTCATGGCAGGTGTAGCCTATTCCTTACCTTATAACCTCGGGCCTAGTGAATGTGCTCACTGGAATCCCCCCCACACCTCAGCCCACTCTCATTCCACTGTCTTTGAAACAACAGAAAGAAGACCTGGGGCTTCCTATTGCTGAGCAGGATATTCCCAGCACCAGGAGAGGGGGCTCGAGCCTCCAGGCTGGAGGGGAGCTGATTCTCACAGGCCAGAACAATGGCTGGGGTCTCTGTCCACGGGCTGGGTTTTCAGAGGTGTTCTGTGGAGGCCTGGGTGGGCTCTGGGTGGGGACAGAGGTTGGCAGGTACACTGGGTGCAAGGGAATGCCCAGAGGGGGCCGGGCACAGGGCATAATGCTGGGCTGCCTCTCCCTGCCCAGAGCAGTGCAGCTGCCTAATGACACTGCCTTTTTAGGTTTTAAATTAATAGACTATTTTTTTTTTTTTTTTTTTTTTTTTTTTTCGGTATCAGGATTGAACCCAGGGACACTTAATCACTGCACCACATCCCCAGTTCCTTTTTGCATTTTATTTAGAGACAGGGTATCACTGAGTTACTTAGGGCTTTGATAAGTTGCTGAGGCTGGATTTGAACTTGAGATCCTCCTGCCTCAGCCTCTGGAGCCACTGGGGTTAATGGTATGTGTCATAGCGCCCGGCCTAATAGACAAAGAAGTTTTTTTTTTTTTTTTTTTTTTTTTTGGTACTGGGGATTGAACTCAGGGACACTCTACCTCTGGGCCACATCCCCAGCCCTTTTTTGTATTTTATTAGAGACAGGGTCTCACTGAGTTGCTAAGTGCCTTGCCATTGGTGAGGCTGGCTTTGAACTTGCAATCCTCCTGTCTCAGCCTCCCAAGTGCTGGGATTACGGGCATGTGCCACCGTGCCCAGCTGACAAAGAAGTTTTAAGAGAAGTTTTAAGCTTATAGAAAATTAAGCCAATAGTACAACATTTCCAAACACTGCTTTTTATCCCCCAACTTCCTACGAGATTTTTCTCCAACACTGACCTCTGGCATTAGTGTGGTTCCCTTGTTACAAGTGGTTAACCAATGCTGGCACATTAATCTTCTTTTTTTTTTTTTAAGTATTTATTTGCTTTTAGTTGTACACAATGCGTTTTTACAGTGGTGCTGAGGTTCAAACCCGGGCCACGCACGTGCTAGGTGTGCTCTACTGCTGAGCCACAACCCCAGCCCAACATTATTCTTTCTTTCTTTTTTTTGGTACCGGGGATTGAACTCAGGGGCACTCAACCACTGGACCACATCCCCAGCCCTTTTTTGTAATTTATTAGAGACAGGGTCTCACTGAGTTGCTAAGTGCCTCGCAATTGCTGAGGCTGGCTTTGAACTTGCGATCCTCCTGCCTCAGCCTCCCAAGTGCTGGGATTACAGGCGTGCGCCACCACGCCCGGCGCACATTATCATTAACTAGAGTCCACAGTTTACATAGGGTTTTGCTTTTCGTGCTAGGGATTTTGACAAGTACCATCTATCCACCAATTTAATATCTTTCAGAATAGTTGCACATCCCTAAACATCCTGCCTCTGTCTATCCATTCTTCCTTCCCCCCATGTCTGTGGCAGACTAGTTTTAGCAAGTCTATGGTTTCCCTTTCCCAGGTGTCATAGGGTTGGGCTCCTATAGCAGGGCCTTTCCTGAAGGCCTTCTTTCACCAAGCAGTTTGCATGAAAGCTCCTCTGTGTCTTTTCAGGTCTTGGTAACTCTTTTTATTGCTGAATAATACTCTGCTGTCTGGCTGTAGCTCAGCCATTCTTCTTTTGGAAGATGTGATGGCATCCACTTTTGGACAATTATGAATAAAGAAGCTATAAATAAGCCTGCACAGGTTTTTCCCCACATTTTTAATTGGTGTACTATAGTTGTACATAATGGTGGGATTTGTTGTTATGTGTTCGTACATTCACAAAATATAATAATATAATTTGGCCAATATTCCTGGATTTTCCCCCCTTTCCCTCCTCTTCATTCTCTTCCTTGGTCCCTTTCCTCCAGTCTACTGATCTCCCTTTTGATTTTCATGAAATCCCCCCACTTTTCTTTTCCTTTAGCTTCTTTAACATCCACATAGGAGAGAAAACATGTGACCCTCGACTTTCTGAGATTGATTATTTATTTTGCTTAACATAATGGTCTCAAGTTCATTCCATTTTGCTGTAAATGACATAATTTCATTTTTCTTTATGGCTGAACAATCGTGCAGATTTTTATCTGGATGTAAGTTTTTAACTCATCTGGGTAAATACCTAGGAGTGCCATTGCTGGGTTGTATGGTAAAACTATAGTTAGTTTTGCAAGAATTTGCTAAACTGTCTTCCAGAGTGACAGTGCCATTCTGCATTCCTATGGGCAGTGAACGGGAGGTCCTGTTGTTCCACATCCTCACCAGCATTTGCTACGGCCAGTGTTTTGGATTTTAGTCTTCCTCCTCAATATTAATGGCATCTCACTGCTTTCACATGAACTGCCTTGTGACACATGGTGTCGAGCACCTCATCATACACTTATTTGCCATCTGTAGATAGATCTTTTTTTTTTTTTTTTTTTTTTTTTTTTTTGTGGTACTGGGGATTGAACTCAGGGGCACTCGACCACTGGGCCACATCCCCAGCCCTTTTTGTAATTTTATTTAGAGACAGGGTTTCACTGAGTTGCTAAGTGCCTCGCCATTGCTGAGGCTGGCTTTGAACTCGCGATCCTCCTGCCTCAGCCTCCCAAAGTGCTAGGATTACAGGTGTGCGCCACCGCGCCCGGCTTGTAGATAGATCTTTTTGGCAAAGAGGTTGCTATGATCTTTTGCTCATTTTTTAGCTGGGTTGTTTGTTTTATTATTGTTAAATTTTAAGAGTCCTTAATATATTTTGGATAGAAATCCTTTATCAGATATGTGTTTTGCAAATGTTTTTTTCTCATCTGTGGCGTGTCTTTTCATCCTCTAAACAGTCCCTTTTGCAGAGCAGCATTTTAAAGTTTAATAAAGTCCAAGTGACTATTTTTTCCATGGATTTACACCGCCATTTAAAACACCCGATTACCCAAACAAAATGCATTGTGCCCCTGCAGACCCTGGGCTTCGGGTGCACACAGGAGACGTGTCCTGAAACTGGGGCACAAGCAGAAGCCTGGCATGGAGGGCCAGGATGGGCACGTGGGGAGCCCAGAGTGCTGGCCTAGAGTGGGGGCCTCAATGCAGACTTTTTGTTTTATAGATACGCTTTTTTTTTTTTTTTTTTTTTTTTTTTTTTTTTGCTTTTAAGATTGATTTTAGATTTCCAGGAGAGTTGCAAGGACAGTGCAGACCATTCTACATGCCCATACCTAGTTTTACCTCTATAATTTTTATACCAGTGTGGGATACATTATTATTAACTAAAGTACAGACTTTTTCTGAATTTTCTTAGCTTAAAAATATTTGGCCATATCTTTTGTATATACATATTTAAAAATATTTAAACTGATACATAAAACAATAACTGTTGTACATACTAATGGGGTACCATGTAATGGCTGGGACCATGCATGCTTTAAGTAATGTTTAATTAGGTTCTTTATCTCCTCAAACATTTCTCATTTCTTTATGATGAAAGCTTCCTAGTTTTTACCTGCTGTCTTTATTTATTTTTTTATTTTTGGCACAGGGGATTGAATCCAGGGGTGCTTAACCACCAAGCCACATCATTTTTATTTTGAGACCTTTTGTCCTTTTCCATTCTGGGAATCCACCTGGGAGATTCACACCTCACCAGTCCTCATGTCTCCTCAGGCTGCTCCCGGCTCTGACAGATTCTCAGACTCCTTGTTCTTGACGAGCCAATTTGAGAGGCACTGGACTGGTGTTTTGTAGAATGTTCCTCAATTGTGAGTTGTCTGATGTTTTCCTCATGCTTCAACTGGGACAATGGGTTTTTGAGAGGACTAGCACTGAGGTGAAGTGCCTGTCTCATCACACTGAAGTAAAGATACTGTCTGCTACCATTTTAAGACAAATTCTATTTCGCATTTCCAATGTGAGAGCTCAGTGCTCCTGCAAACCCATATGCTCCATTGCTCCTTAGTAGTGGTGACAAATGCCCCATTCATGTTGCCCTGGCCTCTGGCCCGACAGCCTGATTCTGAGGGATGGAGGGGGCATCTACCGCCTGGGTCACGTGGTTGGAAGGAGACAAGAACATGGTGTGTGGGAAGTAGTCCCTGCTGGAGCATCCCATCATTTAGGGAAACAGGCTCTGGAAAGTCCTCAGATAGCACCGAGAGAGGCTGCCCACAGCTCTCCTGAATCCTCTCTAGGACAAAGTCTTTACCCCAACCTCCCTGTATCCTCTGTATCACCACCAGCATCCCCTCTCTGTCCCTCCCTGCCCTCTCCCAGGCTCCCCTCCCTGTCCTGCCAACCCTTCCTCTCACTTAGGGTAGGAGCAGGGCTGCACTGTTGAACCCCTTGCCTTCTGCTACCATGGCAGCAGGTCCACTGGTGGTCCAAGGGAGAGGCTGCGGGGCGCATGCTCCAGCCAGCTTGAAAGCCCCTGGCCTGAGCGTGTCATCCAACAGTAAAAGCATTCATCCTCCAAGACCATGGAGTGTAAAGGAGACGTTCAGAGCAGCAGGGGCAGGTAGAGGGGAAAGGCAGGAAGCCTCCCTGGGCACTCAGGCACTCGCTACTCACCTCTGGTTGGAGAGGAGCTGGGACTGGTCCTGCTGGGATACGGAGCTCTGAGGAAAGGGCTTCGTGTGGGGCGGTGAATTCACTGCTGGAGAATTCACCTGTTGGTCCAAGACAGTGTTAGCCTGAATCTAATGGCACAGGAAGATGTTCTTGATGTAATTCTTAAGGAGGAAAGGCCAGCTATTAAAGTTACACAATGTGTGGCAAAATATAAATTTAGACATAGTTGTGACCATAAAGCTGGGCATCAAAATATTAACCTTGGTAAGGAATTGAGAAAACACCTCTCAGAAGAAGATACACGATTAATCAACAAATACACGAAAAAATGTTCAACATCGGTGGCAATTAGAGAATGCAAATCAAAACTACTCTAAGATTTCACTTCACTCCAGTCAGAATGGCAGCTATCAAGAACACAAGCGGGGGCTGGGGTTGTGGCTCAGCGGTACAGCACTCGCCTAGCACGTGTGCGGCCTGGGTTCGATCCTCAGCACCACGTAAATGAACGCATTGTGTACAACTAAAGCAAATAAATAAATATTAAAAAAAAAAACACAAGCAACAATAAATGTTGGAGAGGATGTGGGGGAAAAGGCACACTCATACATTGCTGGTGGGACTGCAAAATGGTGCAACCGTTATGGAAAGCAGTATGGAGATTTCTTGGAAAACTGGGAATGGAACCACCCTATGACCCAGCCATCCCACTCCTGGGTCTATTCCCAAAGGACTTAAAAACAGCATATTACAGTGACACAGCTATCTCAATGTTTGTAGCTGTGCAATTCACAATAGCTAGGTTGTGGAACCAACCTAGATGTCCCTCAGTTGATTAAGTAGATTAAGAAAATGTGGTATATACGCACAATGAAATTTTACTCAGCAATAAAATAAAATAAAATAATGGCATTTGCAGGTAAATGGATGAAGTTGGAAGACATAATGCTAAGTGAAGTTAGTCAGTCTCAAAAATCCAAGTACCAAATGTTTTCTCTGATATAAGGAGGCTAGTTCATAGTATTGTTGGATGGGGGTACATAGGAGGATTAGAAGAACACTAGAATGGTCAAAGGGAAGGGAGGGTAAGGGAGGGAGCAAGGGGGGAGGGAGGGGGAGAAAAGGGAAAAAAAAAAAGAAAAGGTGGTTGAATGAGACAGATATCATTTTCCTAAATGCATGATTGAAGACCTGAATTGTACAAATATACTTTGTATACAAACAGTTATATGTAAAAAGATGCTAAATACATGCACTATGAGTTGTACATATTAAAAATTATATAAAAAAAGAAATATCAAAGTTAAAAAAATTAACCTTGGGTGGTAGTTTTATGGGTAATTTCTTTTCTTTTTTCTTTCCGTTTTTTATTAGTGTGTTATGATTATACATAATAAGGGGATTCTTTGTTAAATATTTGTACAGGCACACTATATAACATTATATATTATGTTGTTGTAATATGTAATTACACCAATATAATTATGCAACATTATTTATACTATATATAAATAATATAACAATATAATTTGGTCAGTTTCTTTACCCAGTACCTCTCTTTATGGGTCATTTTTTATTTATTCTGTATGGTTTTCTAAATTGAACATCTTGTGGTTAGAAAGATAATGTGTAAAATGTGATCTGACAATTCTCTAGAAATCCTTCCTGGGTTTGCTTCTCCTTGTCCTCAAGATCCTCTTTGAGCCCTTCATGTAGGGAACAGCTATGTCCAGGTGCCCTGGAGTTCGTCGTGGGTCTCCACCGGCCTGGTGGGCAAGGCTCACATCCCTGCTGGGCCCAGCCATGGCTGGACGCCCCAGGATCCTCCCAGAACCCCAGGACATGGGAAGCTTGTGAGAAGCCGCTGCGAGGCTGCTGCAAGGCAGTTCCTGCTGACCTCCCATCTTCCTGGGCGTTGCCACAGAACAGATTCTCATCCCTTGTTCTGATAAGGCCTGGCCTTCTGCCTCCGCCCACTCAGGATAGTTACAGCATAGGCTGCAAAACTGCTCAGCTGCAGCAGAGAATGGGCTCTCCTGCCACAGGGTGTCCCACCTCCCCATTGCCGTCATCTGGCACTGTCTCATGGTGCAGTGACAGCCTGTGGGACAGGGGACAACTGGAGCTGAAACCCTTGGCTACTCTGCTCTCACTGTCCATGTAAGTAGTAACCTACCCGAATCTCTCAGCCTTGCCTGAGCACTTCCTGAGTCCCACCGGATGACCCTCCTCCACTGTTGAGTGGCTCAGCTCCCTTGGGTCCCAGCAGGGGCTGGAGGTCTCACTCATGCTGAGCTCGCTAGGACGGCTCTGGACCTATGACAGAACCCAGGGCACTATGGATGTGGACGGGCATCAGTTATGCCTTTATTTTCCCTAACTTCTACTGAAAATTAACAAATATAGATAATAAGCCACGGTAGTATTAGCAGCGCCTGTGACATTGCCACCAAGAATCACACATATTCTCTTACCATCATGGTTGGCGCAGGGATATTGATATTGTGCTCATCATGACTTTGAGGTTATGACAAATATTGATAATATTTTATTGATAATAAGACACCTAGATCTTATTAACACATTTAAAAGTGCTATACATATTGTTATACCATAACTGTGCTCTTAGACTATTTTGATACCTACATTTCAATCTCATCAGTTTTGTCATCCTGTGAATTTAATTTTGTGCACATATTCTTTTCTGTTGTACTGTCACATGGCCTCTAGGTAGTAACTGGTTATTGCTTGGCTCTGTGTCCTTGGGCAAACATCTCCCCTGACTCTCCAGTTCCTTGTTCTTAAAATGAACGGATCAGCCTGAGAGGCAATCGCGAAGGGTTCCCCAGCCACACGAGTGGTGTGACAATGTACACTTTGTCACTTCCATGGTACCACAACTGAGGAGTTACCAGAGGACAGCTGAAACCAGGATTTATACTGACATCTCTAGTGAGTTATTTTAGCTTTATGATATTACAGAGCCCTCAAGGAATGGGAATAGGAAATATGCAAAAATTTATCTGCAGATATATTTTGAGTGAAAGACTAGGAACAACCTAAACAGTCAAAAACAGATGGGTTAAATAAATTAAAAAGTATTTAAATGAATTCAAAAGATGGAACCGTAAGATCCAGGAATGATATTGTAGAATAACAGCAAAAGTTATTTAAACAATTAAGTAAAGAAAAAAGATATTTGTGATATTTGAGGACCAATGTGATTCTATTTTAAAAACATGTTGATACATATGCAGAGAAAAAGATAAAATAATATAAAACTAACATGTTTATTGGTTATATTAATATTAATTGGTCATCCTTAAGGGGAGGGATCAAAGTAATTTTTACTTTTGAGTTTTCTGGATTTTCTGACATTTCTATAATTAACATGCATATATATGACTGTAATCTGAAAAACAATAAACACGAATGTGATATCCCTGGAGTCTCTTACACAAAGCAGGGGTGGCAGATCCCTGGTTTTGGGAAGCTGCATCTCCCATCCCTTGCTATCCTGGGGGTCAGGTGGCTGGCTATGTGAGGCCCAGGAGCAAGGAAACAAGGAAGCCCTGACCTTCTGTGTTCCTGGGAGTCAAGTGAATACTTGCCTCACGAGACAGGGCTCAGTTCGGGAGCCTGGGGGTGGAAGCCCCTCCTCTCCCTGTCTCCCGACAGTCCCTTCCCCAGCTGCGCTGATGCGCCCTAGACCATACCTGCAGGCTAGTGGCCTCTTCTGCCCACCAGGCTTCAAACTCTTTCTGCAGCTTCACCTTGGCTTTGTCCATGAGCAGCTGCAAGTGCTCGATCTCCACCTTCAGGGCTTTCAGGCGAGTGAACATAGATTTGTACCTGCAGTGGGAGCAGGAAGAGGCAGTGTCCCATTCTTTGGAAGGTACTGAATCTCAGAAGCCTGGCAGTGCTGCCTGGTGCCTGGGGCCTGGGACCAGATTGCAGCCTCACAAGGCCAGGGTAGGGCACCAGGGTCTAGTCCCTCATATAGAAGCAGACCAAGGCATTTTTGCCCAGCAGGGTTGGGGATCCATAAGGGAGATGAAGAAGCCCTTTTCAAGAGTGACAACTTTTTTTTTCCCCCCAGTGCTGGAAATTGAACTCATGGCCTCCAGAATGTTAGGCAAGCACTCTACCAGGGAGCTATCCTCAATCTAAGATCTACCTCTTTTATTGAGCACTTAACAAAATGGGCAGGCATTGCTGTAGGCACCCAACGTATACACACTCATCTAAATCTCTGGCACAGCTCAGAACCAGAGGCATGGAGAAGTTAGTTAATGTGCTCAGGCAATGTGTTCTATACACAGAGCAAACAGAGAAGCCAGGATTCAAACCCAGGCAGTCTGGCCTGGAACCATAGCCTGCCATTCTGTTGGTTCATCTTCACGGTAAGAACCAAAAGTCAAGTGTTTGTTGCTGCATGTTGGGAATGCTACACAAACCAGAAAGAGTCCACTGGAAACAGTCCAATAGCCAGCTAACGAGACAATTTGCCTTTGGAGATGACGCTGAGATTGGAAATGTAGACCAAGGGGATAAGACTGGGTGGATGAAGACAGGAGAAGAAAGGGATTAAGAAAGAAACAGGACAACAGACAGCAAGGGAGAAGGCAGACAAGTGAGGCACAGGGCACGGGGGTGGAGGGCAATGGCAGTGAGTGTGGAAGGATGTTCTGGGAGAAGACAGAGTGCCCGGCTGTCAGGAGTGGCCTGGAGGCCAGCGCCAGGGGCTGCGTTCTCCTGGGGTGCGTGAGTGGGGCCGTGGGTGATAGAGTTTGCTCAGGGTGCATGCCACATCAGCCCAGTGCGGGGTGCTGGGGGGAGTGGGATGCAATGACACATTAGCCACTTGAGGCAGGGAAGGGGGCTTCCTCAGTCTCTTTAGACCCTCTCCAGGGCAAGGAGGAGCTAGCAGACATGTTGAATGCATACAGAAATGAATGAACTAAGCCGCTTGGTTGGGGCGTTGAGGGAGACTCTGTGACGGCCACATGAATATTTATGCATGGAGATCCTTACTGTGTAAGTAAAATAATTCTGGGCCCCTAAGAGGTTGTGTGAAGTATGAAGTTCCCAAGACTTTGGAGGGAAGCTGCCCAGGAGACCACCATGGTCATGCTTCTTGCTGCCCCTAGGTGGCAGCAGTAGACAACACTAGTGGCTTCCCGGGCAGGGTGGCTGATCAGCGTCCTAACCTGACCGCCTTGGCACCCGCCCAAACGGCAGCAGGGTCGTGGCTTCCTGCCGGTTTTGCATTTGGCTGTGGTTCCAGCCCTGGGTGCCTCCAGGTTGTCCTTGAGGCCTAAGTGGGCAGGGGTCAGGCTGTGTGTGGAAAAAAAGAAGGGCACCTTCTCTTCTCTTCCTCCAGTTGTGATCGCAGTCTGTCTTCCTGCAGGTCTGGTGTGGAGGGCAAGGCCATATTTTCTGAGATTCCTGTAGAAGGAAGATGTGGGTGAGTTACTCCAGTGAGGAAGAAAGGCAGAAGGAAAAGTGTGATACTGTGGCCTGAGGTAGAGCCCAAGATTATCCCCAGGTGACAGGGGACCCGTGTGTTCCTCTGTGGCCTCTGGATGGCAACCTCTGCTTGCTTCCAGATCATCCTCCCTGCTGTTCCCCCTCTGCCCAACATCTGTCACTGGAGGGAATGCTCTCCACCTCTACTAATCCTCTTCCTATTTCCTCCTGAATCCCCAGGGAAGATGCAAAATAGTATTTCCCCATCCTCTGAGAAAGAGCCCTTCACACACCAAGAGTCCTCGCTAAATGGCCACATCTTCCTTTGCACCAATTCTCTGCACGAATTTTCCAGCCTCAGGCGCTTGTCTTCTGTTTTCACTTCCCTCTGATGCTTGGTTCTCAAGCCGGATCAGCACAGGTGATGTCAAAATGGAACCAGGGCTGAGAAGGAGCCTTGGCAAGGTGCCTGTGGCATTTTAGCAGCGACGAGCTGGGGGCTGCATCCCGGGTCCCCCACCTGACCTGCTCCCACTTGGCTGCTGTGGGGAGCCTGGCTGTCTGCTCTGCCTAGCTGCTGTGGAGACCTGGTCCTGTCCTTGCCCAGTGTGTGGGGCTGTTAATTCTCCTGGAAGTTTCTATATGGTTGTGCTGTGTTTCTCGGCCCCAGAGAGGACACCTCAGAAGCCACAGCACCCTTGTGTTTATTCCATGGAGGGCAGAATGAAGCCACACAGAACGATCCCAGTGCTTTCAGGGCATGACCAGACTTAATTCTTACAGTACTTATTTAAGCCACATATTATTTCCATTTCACTGAGAAGGACACTGGGGTTCAAAGAGGGTAAACTGCCCATGTCATGTGGCCAACTTCAGGAGACTGGATCCAGATCCAGGTTTGTTTTGTTGCAAGGACCTTGGATTAAAAAATTCCTTCTGTGACATTTCTGACAGATGATCATCTGATTTCTGCTCAAAGACTTGCAGCGATGGGGAGCTCAGGACCTTGCAGGACAGTATACTCCACTGCAGACAGCACTGCTTTCTCTCACGTAAGCTGAGACCTTCCCCACTAACTTCTTTTCACCTCTACTCTGGTTCTTTGGAACAGCATAGCACATCCTTCTTCATGATTTCAACAAGAACAAGATACCACGTGTGCCTGGAGCTTTATCTCAGGCCGGCTCTGCCCAATTCATCATCAGCTGGTTACTTTCTTACTTATCTTACCTACAAAGCCTAGGCCTGACTTCACAGAAGAAATACAAATGGTCAACAAATATACGAAAAAATGTCCAACATCCCTAGCAATTAGAGAAATGCAAATTACAACTACACTGAGATTTTATCTCACTCCAGTCAGAATGGCAATTATCAAGAATAAAGTAACAATACATGTTGGCTAGGATGTGGGGAAAAATGTACACTCACACACTGCTGGTGGGTGGGGCTGCAAATTGGTGCAAACACTCTGGAAAGCAGTATAGAGATTTCTCAGAAAACTTGGAATGGAAACACCATTTGACCCAGCTGTCCCCTCCTTGGTTTATACCCAAAGGACTTAAAAATCAGCATGCCACAGTGACACAGCCTCATCAATGTTTACAGTAGCTCAATTCACAATAGCTAAGCTATGGAGCCAGCCTAGGTGCCCTTCAACAGATGAATGGATAAAGAAAATGTGGTATATCAACACAACGGAATGTAACTCAGCCATAAAGAAGGAAGTTTATGGCATTTGCAGGTAAATGGATAGAACTGGAGACTATCATGCTAAGTGAAATAAGCCAATCCCCAAACACCAAAGGCCGAATGTTCTCTCTAATACGCGGATGCTAACTCATAATAGGGTGGGGGGAGGGAAGAACAGAAGTTCATTGGATTAGACAAAGGGTAAGGAAGGGAAGGGAGGGAGGATGGGAATGGAAAAACATTAGAATGCATCAGACATAACTTTCCTATGTTCATAATTAGAATAAGTTATACCATGAATGTATAATATGTTAAAATACACTCTACTGCCACATATATCTAAAAAGAACAACAACAAAAAGCCTAGGCCTGGGCATAATACTCCATGTAGGTCTGAGAGGTAAGAACTCCTCGTAACTTTTAAAAATATACTTTCTATATTTCTATATAGATGAGTTACCAACAGTGACCATTAACTGAGTGCTTTCTACTCGATAGGTTCAGGGCTAGCTGAACTCGGTACCGGGCAGGTCCTCTACTCAACTGATTGCTAGTTGTCAAGATAACCTGCAGAGAAGCGTGGCCATTCTCATGCAGTTGGCGTCTTAGTCCAGAGAGGGCCAGAAACAACCCGAGGTCTCATGGCTAGTAAGTGGTGGAGTTGGAATTTGAATCCACGTTTTTTTTTTCTTGGTTCCAACTGCTGAGGTTACAGCAGGCAGGTGCCCTGTCATTGCTTTTTTAGCAGGTCCATCCAGTTGGCCCCTAATTAAAAGCTTTCATGTTTTTTTTTTAAGCAGTTGTCCAAATGCATCCCAATTTCAGTGTGATTGTCCTTTTGATCCCAGCTGCAACCCTTCATGTTTATGGGTATCTAGTCTCCTGAGAGGTCCTCCTTCTGTCTCGCCATTATTATCCATTATTATCTTCCCTTTGGCCACCATGGTACTGGTTAGCTGTCCCTTTTGTGTCATTGACTCATTGATAAATGCACTAAATGAATCACAATTCTGTCCTTTATCTTCCAGCAACCGCTTCCTCTTTTCCGTGTGTGACAAGTGTCAACTGACTAACCAAGTGTCCCATCCTGTCATCTAAGTGAAGAGATGTAGATCCCATCGGCCTCCCTATACTGCTACCCATTGGCCCTGGTGAGGCAGACTGCCTGTCCCCACCACACATGCGCCCCAAGTCCCCTGAGCTTTGTTCAGACTCCACGTGCAGGATACATTCAATGCCACGTACATTTGCTGGCCCCTTCCTCTTTGAAAACTTCCAGATCTGGTAAGCTGAAGCTAGTATCCTCACATCAAACTGAAAACAGCAGGACTCTAAGTGGGTGAAATATTTCCTTTCCTGAAAATTTCAGAAATGGGCCTATCTACCTTCTAGCCTGCTAATAAAGAACTGGGAATCTTCTTTCTCCTTCTATCACCTTTTGGCCCTGTGCCAGGGGCACCCCTGAGCAATTCCACGAAGTCCGGCTCTCTGGGGACTGGCTACATGTCCTGGGGCTGCGGGAGGGGAGCGAAGGAGGGTTCTGGATTTGCACAGGGGGCATCTCATCTGGCTGGTGGGGGCAGTCTCGTGGGCCTCGGGAAGGCAGCTTGGACGGCCGAGATGGACTGGTCTTCCCTGCGAAGCCTGGGACAGCCCAACACGAAGGCAGAGCCCCTCTGTGGGAGGGAAGCTCTGGTCTCCCAGTGGCCAGCTGTCGCTTCTGTGGACATGGTGCGGGTTCCTGGGCACATCACAGAGCTGTAAGTGCCTTGGAAGGGTGGGGGGCTCAGGAGCCTCAGGCAAGGGTGACGCTCTGAAGGCAGCTGACAAGGAATGAAAAGATAAAGCCAGCCACTGTCTGTGGAGTCGCTGTGCGCCTCCCGTTCACTGTTGCCACTCCATAGGCAGACGGTGTCACTTCTGTTGTACAGGCAAGCAGATCAAGGCCTAGAGTGACGAGGTGGCTTGTGCAATGCCACGGAGCTACCAGATAGAAGGGCCAGGCTTTGAACCCAGCCCAGCCGTGCCTTACTACTGAACAACTGTTTATTGAGTGTCAACCATATGCCTGCCCCCGTCCAAGATTCTGGAGGGGAGGAAGAACCCAACCCCCACCCCCAAAAAAGAAAAAAATGGGCCTATGATATTGTAGGAGCCCTGTTTGGGGAGATGGCTATGATTGCGGTTGACTTTGGGCCATGGAGTTTTGGACATTGCCGCCTTCCGTAGTCTCACGAGACTTGGCCTGGGATCTCGAGAGACTTGGGCCGAGCGCGGAGCGGGTCGGGGCCATTTTTGGTTGTTGGTTGTTTGCTGGTGTGTGGTACGTGTTAGAGTTGTTAGAGCCAGAGAGAGAAACTGACAGAATAAAGATCCTGTTTGTTTCCAGTCTGCCTCTAAACTTATTCCCGCGGCTTTGCTGCTCCAAGCGGCCATCGCTTCAGGCGACAACATGATATGATGCCGCAGGTGAAAGGTGCTATGAAGAAAGATGAAGCTGGATAAGAATATTCAGGTAGGGCGGAGGCTGCCACTAGGTAAGGGGGTTGAAGAGCCTTTCTGAGGAGGCTATCACAGAAAGGGACAAGCATGCAAAAACCAGGGACAGGTGTATAGCAGCATGTGCAAGAGGCCTGGGGCGTGGGCCTGTGAGGTGCATGGGAGGTACAG
The DNA here is from genome assembly GCA_025594165.1 of Tamias sibiricus. Classification (NCBI taxonomy): domain Eukaryota; kingdom Metazoa; phylum Chordata; class Mammalia; order Rodentia; family Sciuridae; genus Tamias; species Tamias sibiricus. The sequence goes on from CM046666.1 coordinate 38,589,298, forward strand.
CAAGAAGATCAGTGTGATGGAGAGAGCATGGCAGCTGAGGTCCTGAGGAGACTGCAGCCAGACCTCAAGGACCTCGTGGGCCATGCTAAGGCCTGTGGCTCTGGAAGAGATGAGAGGCGGTAGGGTCTTGGGGAGAAGAAAGGGTGAAACTATTCCTTTAGAGCCAAGTTGGGCAGTTTTTCTTCTGCTCCAGACAACGCTACTCTAAACTGAAGAATAGCTAATGTGGTGTGGCGCCAGGATGTGGAGGCCTGTTGAAAGGACCTGGGAAAGAAGGCTGGGGCAGGGGCCCTGGGCAACCAGAATGAGGCACACGTACCCCCAAGACACAAGCTACCCCCACCCCATTGCCAGGACAACCGAATGGGCCTGTGGCCAAAGGTGATGTTTGCTTAGTGAAATGCATTGTCGCCCCACCAGGAGACAGCCCCTGGCCCTCCCGATGGTCTCTGTGGCTGGGTTTTCAGTCCTCTATAGGAGCTGGGAACTCAGGGAGGCAGACAAAAGCCACTGAGCAAGAAAGAGGGGAGGGAGCTGCCGGAGGGCACTGGGCTTTGTAGGTCTCTGTCCCCTCTGGGACACGCCTGGACAGAACCTCCAGTCAGCTGGCAGGAGGCACAGGAGCCCTCCTTTCACTGACAGGATCCTGGCTGGGAGAGCAGCACAGGAGGCCACAGTCCTGAGTGCTCCACGAGGCCACACTGTTGGTCTGTGGGGGGCAGTGGCTCCAAACAGACACAAAAGCAAGAGAAAGGGTTTTGTTTGATGCTGGTGGCGGGTAGATCTGAATGTCGCCCAAGGAGGAAGCCCTGAACGGTCAAAGAGTAACTGAAACTTCAAGCTGGCAGGAAGCGGGGTGGTGGGGACGCACAGGCCCAGGCTGACCTTATCTCTGGTTCCAGGTGTTTGGGAACTAGCAATTCAGGGACAAGAGAGGCTCTTGCTGAGAAGGCCAGCGAGATGTGGGCTCTCCTACCAGACTCCATCACAACTGGAAAGGCCTCTGAAGTTCCTCTTCCCTCATCCCTGTGCCCTCTCCCCCTCACACGCACCCTCCTGCCCAATGTCTGAACTGCGCAGAACCTCACTTCTTTGGTTCAGTGGTTCTCAACTGGGGGTGCTCACCAGAATCACTCAAGGAGCTTGTAAAAGCACAGAGACAGCTGGGCCCCCCAGCCCTGCAGAGTTAGAACAGAGATGCTGATGCCTACCCTTGTTAAGGACTCACCGAAGGCTTTGACCTTCTAGGGCAGGACACGGGACTTGCTGAAACTACAGGACCTGCAGAACTTAGAGGGCATGGTGTGGGAACTTGCAGGTCCTCATGCCCCTGCCCACCTTCCAGACCCGTGGGCACCACTGTGCCAAGAGGGAAAGGGGGCTCAGGGCCTTGCAGTAAGGAACACACCCCCTGTCAGATGGGAGCTCGGCTCCTGCAGGTGCTCCATGGAACCTGAACGAGGATATGACATCCGCTGCTGCGGGGGTCATCCCATGTGAACCTCACAGCTCCCGCTCCAGACGGGGAAACAGCCCTGAGAGGGGAAGTCACCTGCCTGGGAATCATGCTGCTGGCAAGCAGAGCTAGCAGGAGAACCAGCTCTGTCTCACTTCAAAGCTGCTGTTTTTTCCTCTGTAAGTGATTCCAATAATGAAGGAAGCCACAGGCAGATCACTGAAGTCTGTATCGACTCATCTTTGGTGTTTGAAGGTGATGCTATTTTCCATGAATGCCTTCAGATCTGTGGCCAGGGCTGAGAGAAAGCATCGGTCTCTTTCCTGGGTGCTGGTCTGTGAAAACTGCCCTTTACCAGCCCCAATCCATGGGCTGTGCCCTGGTCCCAGGGGGCACATGCAGCTCGCCTGCTGGCGTGAGCACCTCTTTCCCCACGGAGCTGCCACTCTTCCAGGCCAGCGCACGGGCCAGCCTGCCCCGTCTCCTTGACCAGGTTAGGAGTCCTCAGGAAGGCATTGCTGAAATTTCCAACCATGTCCCAAAGCTGAAAGGGGCCTTGTCGGCTTCCATACAGCAAAGGCTGTGGGGGCCAACATGGCCAGAGCTTGGCTGGAGCCCGGTGTGGGAGGAGGTGGTGAGCTTTGTGGTCTCTGGTGGCAGACGACAGGACATCAGAGCCAGGGAGGCGTTGCTGCCCCTGCCTCGGCCAGCCAGCTCACGATTCATCTGCCCAGCAGCACTCTGGGCCTCCTGGGCTAAACTCTCACAGAGCTGCAGATCACTCAGCCTCACCTTGGTGGAGGAGTCAGCGCCTATTCTTGCGGAGACTGATGGTGTCAGGAACTCAATCACCACAGTGGTCAGTGCTCAGAGGCCAGATTCTGGCTCCCCAATCAGACCATTTCCTGTTTAATGGCTCAGATTGATCGTTGCCTGGGGTAGTCACACGCTGACGGGAGCTGGTGCCACCATCCGTCTTGGTGTTGGCTCTGTGCGCCACCTTGGCATGCCCAGGCTTCAGGGTATGACGAACAACCCTGCGGACACATGGCAGTGCCTGATAAGTCGCCACTGTCACAGACCTGGCACTCATGGCCTCTGCTCTCTCCTCAGGGTGACAGGGCGCCGTCTGAGAGGAGAAATGGCTGTGTTTTAGCTCGGTCAGGAACAAGCTGCTCAGAGCAAACCACAGGCCCAGGCGGCTCCTTGGAAGCCTTCCCTGTCTCCCTTTCTCTTCCCTGTGTACTCCAGGCCTCTCCATCCACGGCCGTGCCCCTGGAGGGTGGCCCCTCTCCTTGGCATTTGCTCTTTCTTGCCCACCGTGTTCCCTGCGGAAGCTCAGACCAAACAGTCAGAGGGTCAGCGTGCTCGAGGGTGCCCGGCACCACGGGGAGACTCTTGGCCCTGCTCCACACTCAGCAAACACATTCCTCGTCTTGCTGCTTGAGGTTGGCTCCGTGGTCACCTGGCTCAGGTGGAGCGCTCGCTCTCGCCTCTCTCCACAATCCTTTCTCCTGGACCCCCAGATCCATGGTTTGGTTTCTGGGCAGCATCTCCTCTGTTGTAGCCACTCAGAGCCTGGCATGGCGGCCGCTGGCTCCCACCACAAGCCACCTTCTCTTGCAGGTCCGAGCACCTCTCCTCCCACCCAGGCCCTGCCTACGTTCCTGTGCACAGTGAGCCCTCACTCCTTGTCAGAATGTGGTCATGTTCTGAGCTCAGCCTCACTGAGTGGCCCATGGTGACCGCATGCCTTAGTCTCAGTGGCTTTCCAGAAAGATGGCAGTGGGAACCTGGGCATCCTTAAAACTCAGTGACAGCTTTAGGCCCCTGGACCTGTCCAGTGTGGTGCATTCTTAGGACATACCTGCACCCGTGAGAGTGAGCTCAGGCCTTTCTCCTGTGAAGACCGTGATGATGGTGACTTGTGGCCCCAGTCAGTTCTCTCCACAGGCTTACTAGGGAATTTTCAGGACTTTAAGGAACTGAGTTGAGGACTCTTAATAAAGCTGTCTCCCTCTACATTTGGAAAATGTATCTAGCGAGCCAATTTGTAAATCAATCTGTTCATTTGGCAACAATTCATCATAAATTTATCATCAATTGGAGTAAAAAGTGAGCTCTGAGACAGACTGCCCAGTGGAACCGGCTCATTTGTACAGTAAGATGGCGAGAGCTGGTGGAGCAACCCCACAACGTAGAAGAGGTCAGAGTCCGTGTCGAGAGACGTTGTTTCTTAAGAGCTTGCAGTCTGCCTTAAGGCCCCTTGTCCCCCTCCTTGGGGTGCTGTGTGTGGAGGTGCTTCCCCTCCCCTCAGAGGCAGCAAGGGGGGCTTGAAGGAGACCACTTGGAAGGTCTGGAGGGAACCCCCAGGGGCTTGGGCGCGAGGAGGGCGCAGTGCACTGGTGTCTGATCCCCTTGGAGAAGTCTGGAGAGCAGGCTTGGGCTACACCTGCTAGGAGGGAGGTCAGGCGTTCCCACGGTGCTCCTGTGCTCCAGCATGGACTGCCCACGTGGAGGAGCTGGGCTGGGGTCACCTCGAACCCTTGCTGTGCTGGTAAGTGTCTAACAACGTGGAGGGGGACCCATGGCTTGTCATTCCTGCCAATTTCTGTGGTACAAACACTCCTGTCACGGCTGATCACAAGCTACCAATATGATGTTTCTGAATTCAGACTCGGGTGGAGATGTGTATCCGGGGCTCTCGTGGCCGCTGTGAGCGGGCTCTAGCGCACGTGTAAGACTAAGATCCATTATAATTGGGCCTCCTAGGGGGAAGTGGGACCTTGGGAGAAAGAAACCTGAAGGTGGACCACAGGATGCTGGGGTGGTGTGCGGGACAAACAGCGGCTTCTCCACATCCACCCTCTTCTGCCCTCCCTGCTCTGCTACCTGCCCTAGGAGGCTGGCTGGGGTAACAGCTTGCTTCCTTATCTGCTTTCTGCCTGGGCTCAGCCAAAGGGGTCATTAGCAAGAAAATGGCGGGTGTCTCCCCCACAGATGTCTGTGCAGGAGGCCATGAGCTGGAGGTGGCCTGTCCGATGGCCAGGGCCCTTCTGCTCAACCCCCTCTCTGTACTGTTCCAGTGGCTGCTGGCTCTGGCCCCTCAAGCCCAGGGCAGCCCTGCTTCCTGCCTGCTGCCGTTCCTCTCTGGGTGGCTGCCTTCCTGGGTTTCCCTACCCTCGGCTCACCCCTTTGTAGACAGGCCGTTTCCAACTCTCTCCACAACACCTCATGTGAGTCCTGCCATCTGCTTCCTGTGAGGACCCTGACCACACAGGTGCCAAGTCTGAACAAGGCACATGTCAAGGGACATGCTGGTGAGGGACCACCAGAGACTCATGAAAGGACCCCAAAGGAGGAAGAGTTAGCTTTGGCCTCCACCAGAGAGCCAAAGCCATGTCACAACAGCTCCAGTCCAAGGAGGTCCTTGCCATCGCCCCTCCTCTCTTCCTGCGTCCTTCTCACCCCTCCTGGGGAAACTGAGCCCAACAGGCTGGGGGAGGAAGTGGACCAGAGAGAAGCCCACGGCCACACACCCTGCCCCACTTCCTCATGACAGCTGGCTGGGCTAAGGGAGAGAAGTGGGTGAAACATGAATTATTAAGAGTGCACTTATCCTATAAAATGAGAATTTTTGTTGTTGTTTGTTTTGTTTGTGATTAACACTGAATGACCCACTGAGGTGTGGGGCTGCTCACTTTCTACCTGGGTAGAAGCACTACCCCTCCTATGAGGATTTAAAGAGACGGTGGAAGAACAAAAAAGTGACCCTCATGAGCTCTCCCTGGACCGCTCACCATGCCCGTCCACCGTCTGCAGCCAAGTGCCTACTGGATGTTACAACAGACCCGGAGGAGGAAGTGCGAAGGGGTACATTTTCTGTTTTCACCTTTATGTGAAATTGTCCTGACATGAACGTAGTGAGGAGAATTAAGATTAATCAGAATTGAATTTAGAGTCACATTTTACCACCACTTCTATCACAGTGATTCCACTAAACCAGTCATTTTGGGTTGATCTCTGAACCCCTGGAATCTAATCCTTCATTGAGTTCTGAGAATTATAAACATTTCGAATACATAAAAGTTCAGACCATGCTATAAATAACATCCCTTGCTACCTCTATATTTGAAAAACCTAAATACTTGGCCACAGTTGTTTCCATTTTCATTCCTTTTTTTTGGTACCAGGGATTGAACTCAGGGGCACTCGACCACTGGGCCACATCCCCAGTCCTTTTTTGTATTTTATTAGAGACAGGGTCACTGAGTTGCTAAGTGCCTCGCCATTGCTGAGGCTGGCTTTGAACTCGCCATCCTCCTGCCTCAGCCTCCCAAGTGCCATTTTCATCCCTTAACAAAGCATTGTGGAACTGGTGGAAACCCCTTCTCCCCTCCACAGTCCATCATCCTCCACCGGGAGGTAACGCCATCCTGACAGGTGCGTGGGTTTGCGTGGCCTTCGTTCTACGTTCTACATTCTCACACTGTACGTTTAATGTCCCTTAAACATTAAAGAGCAATTTCTTGACTAAAGACATGGCTTCCCAGGTGCACCCTTGAGAAATGTTTGTGGGACTGGACACCCGGACACATGAGTTTGAGGCATCTTTCTTATTTATCTTTCACAACAAATGGTAAGATGCTGAATATCACTGAAATTTTTGGAATTTACATAAATAGTATCATTCCATATATATCCTTCAGCAATATTCTTCTTTCAATCACTATTGTATTTTTGAGAATTACTCACGTTGCTATGTGTGGCTCTAATTTATTCATTTTAAATTCTCTGTGGTGTTCCATGGCATGAATATCTTATCCACCCCCTGACTGGGGACCTTTGGGCTGTCTCTGTTTCTGTTTTTGTTCATTTGTTTGACTATTTGCTATGATAAGAATAATGCTGGGATGCGTGTGTCCTTGGGCAAGTATGTGACATCTTTTTTTTTTTTTTGGTACCAGGGATTGAACCCAGGGGTGCTTAACCACTGAGGCATATGCCCAGTCCTTTTATTTTTAATTTTGAGATAGGGTCTTGCTAAGCTACCTACAGCTTCACTAAGTTGTTGAGGCTGGCCTTGAACTTTCGATCCTCCTGCCTCACCCCCCCCACCCCCCCACCAGTCTCTGGGATTACAGGCGTGTGCCACCATACCCAGCGTGTGACACCTTTTTAGGTAAATGTTCCTAGGCATGGACTTCATTGGATGTCAGTTTATGTGTCTTTAGATTTACCAGAAATTTCCAGATCATCTCTGAATGGTGTACATGGTCTTGAACCACACAGTTCACTCTTCTCTGCTTCTCTTTCCCTCTCCCTATTTGGAGAACCTTGACTGACACACAGACTGGGGGCTCTTTTCCCTAAATCACTGTTGCACTGCAAGACTGGCCCCAGGGCTGACCCAGCCCCCGTTCTCCAGAATGCCTGGTAGGAGGTCTGTGAGGACTCAGTGGTCTGAAGCTGTGGCTCTGGGGCCTGGGCAGGGAAACGAGGTGGGGACTCTTCGCTCCAAGCCTCCATCATGAGCCTGGAAGTTTGGCCGAGGGCCTCGTGTCACTGACGCTGGCCTGTGTTCACAAGCAACTGTGGATCTGAGCTGACTAGAGACTTTGTTCCTGATCCTACCACCTTCCTGAATTCTTTTTGGATGTCATCTCATTCCTTTGGGGAAGCTGCTTCCTTTGCATTCCACCTTATTCCGAGGAATCCACATTTTTGTCACTCATTTCTGAGAGGATTAGAACGTGGCCAGTCTGCGGAGCCCTCACGCGTCTCCACACATGCTCGCGAGGGCTTGCATGCTGAGGAAGTCTGGGTTCACAGAGGTCACCCTGTGCTGCTGAGGGCTGAGGAGGGTGCAGGATCCATTTGCTCTGGTCACAAGGACTGAGTGTGTGCCAGTAGGCTTCAGGGACTGCTCTGGGCACTGGAGCATCAACAGTCCAATCACCTCCTTTTATGGATGCTGGAACCTGGGCGCAGTGCCCCTTTCCTGCCTGGCACATCTGTGACGTAAGAATGCAATTCCATACGTCCTAATGTTTTCTCAGTAGACACTTTTGGAGCACCTTCTGTGTGCCAATGCTGGGCTTGGTGCTGGGAAAAGAAAGACTCTGACAAGTGGGGGGCGGGGCAGCTAGGAGGCTGAACGGGCACCGTAGGGAGGTATACACAGAGCTCTGTGTGGGCCGGCGGGAGCTGGGACTGCTCTGGGGAAGGGAAGCCTTCAGAATGCTTTCAGCAGAGCCACAGGCCTGGAGGGAGGAAGGTGTGTTAAAGGCTGGGGTGTGTGTGTTTCCTTCAAACATGAGTTTAATGGCAGTAAGATGACAGACCTTTGGGTGGAGCTGGGTGGGTGAGAATCCGGGGCCCGGCTGCCCGGCCCAGGTTCTGCCCACTCCCATGTGGTGGCACTGATGGGCCGTGCAGAACACCTTGGTCTCACAGAACCCACCTTGCAAACCTGTGGGTGACAAGGTACTGGGTTCCTCAGCTCTGCCTCAGCAGTGGGTCCTGTCCACACCCTGGCACTCCTGGTCCTGCACACGGGGTCACACTGTGCTCTCAGGGTTTGGGGATAAGTGGACGGCAGTCTGGCCGTGTGCCCTCTCTCAAATATGTTGTCCCCAGATGATCTTCAACAGTTTCACAGCAGATGAGGGGAAGTGGCAACAGTGAGGTGTCTTTGACAGGGAGCCACAAGAGGTCGCTGCAGGAATTCTGTTAGACAAAGGGCTCCTCAGGATAACCAGGGTGGCCAAGCAGGAAGCCGTCCACTTGGGTCTTTCAGCCTCACAAGGCCCCTGGGGCAGGGGTCTGAGCGTCACCACCTGATGCAGGGTTGGTGATCCGAGGGCCCCGGGTGGTCTCACAGCCACAAAGTTCCCCTCTTGTTCCAGGAGGTCTTTACTCCTGGTCAGTGAGGGGCTGGGAGGGAGGGGAGAAAGGCGGGCATTTAAGAGGTAGTGTTGTGGGGAGTCCTTGGGGCCCTTTGGAACCTGCCAGTCTTATCTTTGTGGCCATTTTCTTTGTATGTATTAGTCACCATTAGCAGTTCCGTAGGGGGGGGGGGGGGGGGATCATGTGTGAACCGTGTCCGCGGGCAGAGGAAGGGGATTTGCAGTGGGCTGTTTCCACGCTGGGTCAAGAGCCCAGAGCAGAGCAGGAGTGCTGCTTCCCACCACACTACCCATGCTGGTGAGTCTGTGAGCCCTGCAGGCAGCGGCAGCCCCCCAGGATGAAATAATTGTTTGGCCACTCTCCCCAAGGGGCCAGGCCAGGCCCTGATGGAGTGTGGCCAGTGCAGGCCTCCTGGGCAGTCTCAGATCTGACGGGGTGAGTGCCCAGTAGGCCAGTCAGGTGGGCCAGACTGAGGGTCCCCGGGGTGTGAGCCGAAAGTGCGCTCCCAGTGGGAAGAGCCTGCCCAGGCTGAGGGGAAGGCCAGCCGTGGGGTGTGTCTGGGGCAGCGGGACTGTCCACTCCTCTGCCAGGTGGCTCACGCTGAGGGACTCGGGTGTGTTCTGGGCTCTATTTTTCCTAATTTTCCCTTGACCAGGACTTCCTCATTCAAATTTCAGTGGCTCAGCTGCTGTGAGTGGAACGTCAGATTCCAGGTTCTTAGGGAGACAGATGCCTTCCTCCACTGTGTCCCTTCACCTGCCCCAGAGTCACCCCTAACACACACACACACACACACACACACTAAAACATAAACACAAACACCTCAACATACCCCCACAGACGTGCCACGCACACAAGCACATACACACGCACACGACACACACAGATACACAAGCATGTGCATTACATCCACCCCCCCCCCCCGCCCCCCGACATCACCAGACACATCCCACCAGCCCATACCCCCAACCCCAACCACTCCACACTGCTCTCTGAGACTCAGGCCCAAGGTGTGGGTGACGAGCCCCAGGGGCCATTCCTTGTGGTCCATTCCCAGACTGGTGGCTGGTCCCTCTCACCTGACCCATTTCACGGGCTGCTTGGGAGTGTGGTGTGTCTTTAGAATCCTCACCACAGGCGTTTGTTGGAGTTTCGGCTGTGAACTAGACAAGACGCAGTCTCTATACCTATTGCTCAGAGAGAGAGAGAGTTCAGAGAGAAAGCCACGGTCCACATTCCTGGAGCTGGATTCTTCCAGTTTCACTCCTGCTCCGTGTGACCACCAGAAAGCAGAGTACCTGGGTCATATTGTCTCAGCGGCTCACAGAAGCGTTCTCCATGAGTTATGCTTTAATGTCAGGCCTCTAGCTTTTATAGAGGGTCGATACGAGAATCATCTGGCTGAGCAACGTTTTGGTAGCTTTTGTAAAACTGCCACTGAAGACATCGCTCACTGTGTCACTCAGTGTCCTTTACACAAGGATCCACACGATAAATTCCGGCTTGTGTTTAGTTCCAGGAAGAAATTCTATTTCTGCAGATAAATTAGTTAGTATGCTTCCTGCTGTCAGAAAATGAAAACTATGTAACTCTGGGTGCTTCTCTTTTTGCTTAGTGGCTAGACGAGGGAGAGGCAAATTTATTGCCTGTGTGTGTAATTTGCTCAGCTGTGGGGTCCAAAAGCACTTATTCCTTCTACTTCTTTTAAATGGACTTATTTTATTTTATGTTCAAATGTCTCATTGTACTTTTGCGAGATGTGTGAGTCTGGAAGCCATCTGGGGAAGCATTCATTTGCCCATTGATTTGGCCAATTTATTGCTCGTTTTGGCTGCTGGGGATACAAAGATGAATTTGGCTGCACCCAGTTTTTAAGGAGCTCACATTTTAGTGTGCAGAAAAGCTATGGAAATAAATAATTGCAAAACAAGCTGGTACACTAAGAGATGCTTGAGGCGGGGGGGGGGGGGGGGGGAAGAGCAGCCTTGGGGAGGCAGGGTCAGGGAAGGCTTCATGGAGGGGTCAAGGCCAAATGGTTTTGTCGCTCTAGTGGGAAGAGGACAGTGAATGGATGAATATATATTTTCTGAATCTGAAATTTGAAAAGCGAGCTCTGTCATCTATCTATCTATTTATTGTATATGTCTCCTTATTTTGTTAGGCTGGAAATTCTAGGAGGGCCCCATTGGATCTATGCCCCTCTGTGAGCTCCAGTATGCTGGGCAAGGTGCCCATAGCAGGTGCAGTGTGGTAGCTGGACAGAGACTCTGAACCAGGCTGCTTGGCTTTGTACGCTGAGCTGAGCAGAGTTAGGCAGGTTTGCTTAACTCCTCTGGGCCTTAGTTGCAAAGTGGAGATAATAATGATGTCTACTGCATGGGGATGTTATGAACATTAAAGAAACAAATACACTTAGAGAAATTATACACATGCCCAGCTCATGGTAAAACACTCAAGAACTCATCTGCATTATTAACAATCCTTTATCATCTAGGGTAGCTGGGATGACCGAGTGGCATGCACACGCTGGAATTCAGCAAAGCCCTCTCTACTCTCCTTTCCAAATGACACCTACATTAAAAACAACATTGTGTTATTGTTTCCTGAACCAGTCTGTGGGAGTCAGTCTCTCCAAGTCCTCCAGTGACTTCTGTCTGTTGATGATGCCCTTAGAACTGGTCATTGACCTTACTCTTCAAGGGCAGTCCCCAGCTCTGGCTCTCACATCTAGGGAGCCTACAGGGCTGGAGCTTCTCCTGCCTTATTTCTATCTTCATTCATTTCTCTGTCCACTGCTTTTCAAAAAGGCTGGGGTTGGTAGATGTTTATAATTCCTGATGTTCCTCAGGTAGGTGGTAAGCAGAAAGCCATGGTCTGGGTTTTCAGCCAGAAAATGGAGTAGAAATCCTCATAAAACCATGTGTGTGTGTATGTTTGTGTATGTATGTATGCATGCACACACATGCACTGCACATACAACTGGCCTTGAGAGGGGTACTTGTCTGTTTGCCAGTGGTGTGGTGGTGTTAAATAGCTGCTCTCTAAAAAGAAAAAAAAAAAAAAAAGATGGCTCTGTTTTCTGGGTGTGGTGGCACGTGCCTGTAATCTCAGCATCTCAGGAGGCTGAGGCAGGAGGATTGCAAGTTCAAAGCCAGCCTCAGCAAAAGCGAGGCGCTAAGCAACTGAGTGAGTCCCTGTCTCTAAATAAAATACAAAATAGTGCTGGGGATGTGGCTCAGTGGCAAAGTGCCCCTGAGTTCAATCCCCAGTAACCCTCACCCTCTCAAAAGGCCTGGTTTTATAACAATTTATTGCCAATTTCTTTGGTGTAAATTCTCTACCATGTCTGATTTCAAGCTACCAGTGTGACATTACTAACGGTAGACTTGAGAAGAGATGCCCAGAAACATACGATTATATAGTTTCTTCACTATACAGATACAGTGGATGCAGGTAATTTAAATGTTGTAAATTAATTAGAAGTAATGAATCTTGAAGATTACTTTTGTTTAAAAATGAAATTCATTAAATCCTAAGCTTACAGATTTTGATTTTCAGTACCAACCCTATTTAAAAACGTCTCCCCAATTCCTGAAACATTAACAAGGGGTCTAAGATACGAGACAGCGACTGCAGCTCGCCCCAGGGTACGGCATCCCATCACCCAATCTGCAACCTCTTGCCCACGGTGCCCCCGGCAGCACCACTAGATCTTCGTTCCTCGGGATTCGCGATTGTCTTTACACGTATGTCCTTGGCCGTGCGTCTACTTTTACACAGAGGCATGTTCTTATGCAAAATATATGGGAAAACCTCATCTGCTCAGGTTTATTTATTTCCCCTAAACCAACCGTACCTACATGGATACCCAGGAGCAGGCAGGTGGGAAAAAAAGAGAATAACGCGGGCATATTCAAAACTGAGGGTGAGGGAAACTGAAGAAATAGACAAAGGAAATAGAGCCAAAGGGCAGAGGAGAGCAGGACAAAGGAGCGGATGGGCACAGCGTCCAGCCATCCTTTTATTCCTGCACCTGAAGGCCACGTGACAGGGTGCAGGGTGGGGGACAGCAGCTGGTCCTGCAGGGGCGCTGTCCCTGCCTTCAGCCCCGACACCAGGCCAGCCGCAGGTCAGTCGGGAGCCCTGTAAACAGTCTGCGTGTCCAGAGTCCTGCTCTGTGAGAGGAACCCCGCGTGGTCACCTGGGGCGCGGCGCACAGGCGGCCCAGACCTCCACCAGACAGGCTCCCGAGGAGCCTGGCCGCCCGCCTGGCGCTTGGTCTCACAGTGGCAGCTGGGGGAGGTTAACACTTCTTCTCTAATTGGGATAGTATGCTTTTAAAATAAATAGGTATTTCAAAAGCTCTTAATTAAACCTGCAGCCAGACTGCTTTCTCTTTGAAGTTGGCTGATCACTTCAGGCAAAGCTGGCCCCGCTGACCCCGACACCTGCTGCAGCTGAGAAGTCTCCAGGGACAAGAGCGGGAAGGAAGGCCGGTTGCACTTGCGAACATGCAGCAGCAGCGTTCCAAAGGTCTGGGAGTGTCTGTCCCAGCTTGACAGGTCAGGTCAGGGAGGGCCTGGATCCAGGAGCAGAGAGGACAGATCAGCCCTTGCCCTGAAAGTCACGGAAATGGCTCGCCAGGTCCCTGGAGTGAGTGGCATCTTCCACATCATTATTTCTCACAAGCCAGTGTCATGAAGCTAGAGGAGAGGCCAGAGGTTTGAGGGCCAGATGGCAGCCCTAAGGGATGACTCCACGTCCAGGGGTCTGCCCAGGGTGAGCAAGGGGCAGGGCTTGGAGGCCCAGAAGGTCCACTTGACAACTCTTTCAACAGACATCACTGAGCCTGTCTGGGACTAGCTTGACCAGCTATTAGCCCAGGACAGTTGGCGGACACTGAGCAGAGAGTCAGTTCTGAAGGGTGCACCAAGCCCCTGGCACCACAGGGCAGGCTGTCTGAGCCCTCAGTCCCAGGGTCAGCCAGAGTGGCTTGGGCTCGCTGTTCCTGTGTCTGGTGTACTCAGTAGTTATTTCACATTATCATCATTATCATTTCTGAAATGCAGCAACCATTCTTCCTCATAGTCCAAGTTATTAGGGTCCAATGGGCCAATACTCGTGACATTTGGGGCTCTGCTCCGTTTCCCTGCCATCAGCCCTGGGCGCTAGATTTTCCTAGTGGCAGGTCATGGCAGGGTCCAGGCCATCTCCAGGGCATACAAGAGGCTGGGCCCTGGCTAGCTGGGGAGGGCAGGACACCTGCTCCACCAGCCTTCTGGAGAGCTGCACTGTCCCTGGGTGACTTCCTTGGGTCACATATCAAAAGGAGGTGCTTTCTACAGATGCTCGCTGGTTACAGGGTGTGGAGGGCCTCTTGAAATGTGACCATATGGGTTTAGTGTCTGCACATCAGTGCGTTGAGGTCTCAATCACTGGAACTCAGAGAACTGGGTGGGACCCCTGTTCCAACGCTCACTGGACACCAGACCCTGGGGGTGGGTGTGACAGAATCTCCTTTGCCTGGTAAATGCACCTTTCTTTTTGGACTTGTGAGGATGAAAGGGTACAGTGCACATCAGGTCACGTGCAGACGGGCCACTCTTTTCATTATTCATTATCACTGATCGGGTTGGTCAGTAGTGGCTCTGGGAAGCTCAGAGAAGGCCCTGGGATGTAGGGGTGGGCATAGGTGGGATGTGGGGTGGAAGAGGCCAGGAGCACAGGTGGCAGCTGGAAGGTGGGGGGGCAGGTGCTGAGGGCCAGGAGGAGCACCTGGGAGCCATGCCCACAGCGACCCTGGCCTTCCTTCACCTCCAGGGCTCCACTGGTCTTCACACCATCTCCCCCTCCCCCTCCCCCCCCGCCTCTGCTCTGTACTCACCCAGAGCCACCTGCTGTATGTGCCGCCGGGTGATTTCCTCCTTCAGGTGCCCTGTCAAAGACAGAGAGAGTCACTAATGTGTCTCCAATGAGCTGAAGGAAGACCTCGCCTCAGAAGCACGTGGCAAGCTAAGCGGGGAATAAAAAGTACGGATTAAAGGAGACAGAAGCAGGCAACCTTCCAAGAAGAGCCTCCCAAACCCCTATTTATGTCCTGGGTTGTGCTGAAAGGGGACACTGCCAGGGCAGGCACTGGCATGTCAACACAGATATACCCTTCACCTTTGGCCTCGATCACAGGGTTCAGTTGTCATCTGTCACTCATAACCTTTGCTAGGGCCCTACTCTCTTAAATAGTTCTTTTTGTCTATTATTAATGAAGGGGAAGGCAGGATTTGGTCTTTCAAGAATCTATCCACTTCTTTAAGTGATATGAAACTCTGTCAAATAAAAAAAAAAAAGAGTAGTTTTAGTTTTTAAGTGATATGAAACTCTGTCAAATAAAAAAAAAAAAGAGTAGTTTTAGTTCACAATAACCTTAACAGTTGATTAGCAGGTATAAGACTCACATAATTCTAGTTGCATCAATAAAGCTATCGCTTGAACAAGGGAGGTGAAATTCCACTGTATTCTGTCTGCAGTAATGAGATCACAGTTGGTATTTGTTCTGGGCGCTTCCTTCACAAGAAATATTAGCAAGATAGAAGAATCAGAGGATGGGTGACTGGGATGGTGAGAGGCCTGAAATTACGCCACTTGAGAAACATTTGAGGTGACCTGAGATATTTGGAGGGAGAAGAAAAGACTTAGAGGGAGAGGAGGTACAGAGATGATGGCTGTCTTTGGATAACTGTGTGTTGTCACATGGATGAGAGAACAGATTTATTTTGTCTTCCTCCCGAGGGCAGAAGTCAAATCAAACAAAGGCAGACTTCGGGGCTCAAACAGAAGGAAGGGAGCTCACAATGAGCACTGTTTCAAAATGGATTAAGTTGTCTCAAATGGATTAAATCTCTGGGCACAGCAGTGAGCTCCCTCTGGAAGGTGCTGGCTCAGAAACTGGTGATCATTAGAGGGGATGTCACAAGCAGGGCTCTGCCTTGGGTGGGAGCTGGGGTGTGCTGGCCACCAGGCCTTCTTTGTCTCTACCCTTCCCCAATTTCATGGTTGAGGGACGGGTGACCAGCAGCCCTGGAGTCTGCCTGTGTCTGAGGGTGCAGCTTGTTAAGATGTCAGTGCTGTCTGCAGCACCCGTCCCACGTGGAGGAAGTGAGAGGCCCCTGGAGGTTCTGGGGAGCTGGGATCCACTGCTCCCTTGTCTAATGCGTGTCTTTCCTCACGTGAAGTACATTGTTTGGCCTCACCTATCGCCGCTTCCCTGCTCCTGGGGAGCTGAACCGAGTACTTGAACCATGAGTAGACAGGGAAGTGGTCCCGGGAGACCTGTCACTCACTCAGTGCCAGGACCCTGCCAGGACATCACCACAGGAGGGAAGGCGAGATCACTCCACCTGACTTCCCAGCCAATGCAGGGATCCCTCTGCAGAAGGAAGTGGCCTGTCCCCTGGCTGTGGGGTCCCCCTGTCCCACTGAAGAGGCGCCTGCTTACCTGGGATTCTCAGATATTGGGCTGCTCTGTTCTCTGCACCGGCCCAGAAAGGCTCGGCGCTGGCTGGCAGGGGCAGCACTTCACCCATCTCAGGACACTGCGCTTTCTTTGTTTGTTTTGTTTCTGTTTGTTGTGGTGGTGCTGAGGGTGGGACCCGGGCCTGCGTGTGCTGGGCAAGAGCCCTGCTGCCCAGCGACACCCCACTTTCTCCACCTAGACTCGACCCCTGGGTGAGCATTCCCAGTCCCTGGGGGGCCTCAGAAGCCACTGTCTCCAGCACATTGTCACGGGTGAAGGCTTGGGTACCTGCGAGTCGCCCCTTGCCTTCCACGTGTCCCCACTGGGAGGACACTGCCTAGAGAGGAAGCCTGAGCAATGGCTGCCCCTGACTCTAGGTGTGGAAGGGTGGGGGCTTTGGGGGTGCTTGAGGGGAGCAGGGGAGGAGGTGACCTGGCTCAGTGGGGAATACTGGGGAGCCTGAGGTCACCATGAAAATGACCTGACACCTGAGCCAGCCACAGCCACAGTCGGGATCTCCCCGCGCCCTGGGTGACGTGGCCCGTATTGTCCCTGTCAGTGGAGGAAGCAGCTGGGGAGCGTGAGGCTGGGGCCGAGGCTCCGTCTGCGCCTAACCCGCTGGGATGAGTGTCAGAAGCTTAGCGCACGCGCACTTCAAATGAAAGGAGCGGCTCCCGAGGCAAATGCAGTACCCCCAGGGCTCGAGCTGCTGTCCTCTCACCGCGTGGCCAGCCCAGGCCTCCTTGACCCCCGCTTGTTTCTGGGTGTCTGGTACAGGCACCTCACCCTTGGCCTCCGCCACGCCTGGGAACCGCCCTCCTGGCCAGCCCAGGGAGTGACTTGCTCCTTTAACTTACACGCAGGCCTGACAAGGGCCTCCCTGACGGGGGCCTCTAGCCTTGGCCTTGCCCACAGTAGGTGTTCGACCTCGCCTATCGCCACTTCCCTGCCCCTGGGGAGAGCCTTCCCCCAGGCCCTGGGGATGAGGGGGCCAAGGGATCTCCATAGCCCCTGGCTCACTCGTGTACATAAAGGGGGGTTTTAACCAGGACCGAGAGTTCTAGAAGTCCACAAACTTAAGTACTTATTCTTAGAATTACGAGGCACCCCCAGGGGCCAGAGGTGGGTCTTCATGATGCTGCATGTTGCTGCAGGCAGTTCTGAACCACAGCCACACGGCTTTGGTGCATGGACGCACATTTACCCCTCCGCCCCCACGGCAAGTTTTTGGAGATCTCCCCAAACAAGCTTCCCAAAATAGCCTATGGCTGATGCCTGATTGCGTTTTCCAGCAGAGCCATCCATCAAGTGAAGATAGCAGTGTCTGTGATCTGCTGGATCTTGCAGCTCCACGGGTCTTGGCAGAAGCAGGGGTTGAGGGGGATTGCAGAATCCACCGAGCATGCAGCTTGCTGTCATTACCACCGTGATAAATTTGCTGGTTTTGGCCTGGGTTCCTGGACACGTCCCCATCCAGAGGTATGGAAAAGAGATGAAACGGAAACAGAACTCCCAGCCTGAGGCAGGAGACAGTCTGGGAGGGAAGCAGGGAGCCCAAGTCAGGGTCAAAACCCAAAGGGGCAGGGCAGGGCAGGAAAGCTCTGCGCAGGGGAGAATGTTGGTAGTTAGCGACTTAAACAGTAGTACTAGAAACACCTTCCCTTTCTAATTCATTAATTGCTGGAGTGGGTGGCAGCAGAGGGCGGAAAGGTTCTCCACACCTGCAACCATTCACAGGAGGTGTGTGGCCCTGAAAGTAGCCACATGCAGGGCCTGTTCTGTGTTACAAACTCTGTACAGAATCTGCACAACTGATTTTGTACATGGATAATTGTTTTTTTTTTTTCCTTTTTTTTTTTTTTTTTTTTTTGGTTACAACAATTTTCCTTAATGCTTCACACTTTGTTTTGCATGCATATTAGTTTGAGATCATTTGCCAAATGAAACTGTTCCGACAGGCCAGAGGACAGTGAGCCACTTATGACTCCACTGATAGGGCTGCTGCAGGCTGCTCCTGAGATTTCTGTGATACTGTGCCTATTGAGGATGTTTATGTTGCTATCAAGCAATAAATATTTATCATTCATCTACTGTATGTTAAGCACTATGTTCCAAGTACTGTGGAATATACAAATTAAGAGAAAACTCTATCCTGGCCAAAGAAAAGTAGCACAATACAGGGATCAGCAAATGGGGGACTTGCATGCTCTTGCTTTTAAACTCTGGACTCATGGCTGACCTTGCTCCCCATCATGGTTGCTACATTAGGTGGTTGTGTTACTATAATGAAACACCTGAGGCAAGCTAACTTAACAAAGACGAAAGGCATATTTAGCTCACAGTTTTGGAGGATGAAGTACAAACAGCACCGTGCAGGTTCTTGTGAGGGCCCACTCAGCTGTGTCACTTCAAGGCAGATGGCAATGGTGGGAGGAAGAGATCACATTACAAAAGAGGAAGCCAGAGTCCCACAGTCCCTTCAAGGGCATGCCCCCAGTGACTTCAGGCCCTCCCATCAGACCTCACCTCTTGTAGGTCCCACCTTCTAACATTGCCACGTCGAAGACCAAGTTTCCAACACGCGAACTCTCAGGGGCACATTCATACCACATCCAGACCACAGCAATCGGTTTGTTTTTCTGCTGAGTCTGAGCTTGGCTCTTCAACACAGCATACCACGCAGAGAGAACCAATCACTTGGAGTTGGACTTCAGATGAAGCAAACTCCTTTGCCTTTTTGGTTAAATCAGAAAGTAATTGCAAATTTGGAGGCAGCCAGAGTTGCGTTCAGAACCCTAACTCCGCTACTTCTTAGGTGGGTGGGCTACTTAGCATCTCAAAGCCTCAATTTAATCATTTGAAAAACGATAATGATAATGGAACTGCAGTAATCTCTGCTTTTAAGAGTAAGAAACAACACACTGGCATAGATAATATTCCCTGCTAGTTTTAGGTTTGAGGCCCTTCCAGGCGGATTGAAAGGACACCACATTATTAAGGTTGCTGATGTCAGAGCCGTGGTAGAGGCGAGTTTACAGGGGGAAGGTGGCTTAGGAAAGGCAGTCATCAGAGGTGAGATTCAGAGTGGGGGTGCTGAGAAAGGTGCTCAGCTAAAGCTACCTGCTGGGACAGGGTGCAGAGAAGGTCAGCTGTGCACTGGCTTGGGACAGGCGCTGGAGGTAGGCTGCGAGGAGGAGCAGGGCTGGGTCAGGGAGGCTGTGTTGTGCCCCACTCTGGGGTCCTGGGTGATCACTGGGGACTCGGGGCCCAGGTGACTTCTTGTCTTCTGTTCGACTGTACTGCTGTAGTATCCCAGTAAGCTCAAGTTAAGATCAACATCACTAGTTAGAAGTGGGGTGTGCAGAGAACACCCAGACCCTGCCTCCCGCCCGAGGGACCTCTTTGAAACAGGAGGTCTACTTTGTGGTTCTGAATGCTGAGTGTTGATTTCAGCGATGACGTAGAAAGCCAGTGTTTTTTTTTTTTTTTTTTTGTACTAACACAGAGGATCTGTGATAACCAAAATGTTAGATCCCTAAAGGCTGTTTGTAAGGCTGTTTGTAAAAATAATGGGCCTGGAATAAATTAAGTATGTAATCCTTAGATGGATTTCCAACTAACAGGAGTATAAATCCTTTGAAGGCTTAAAACCAGACAATTCATCTCCTCCTTGCTAATATATATTTCATCAGGCTTTATTCAAACTTGTTGGTCTAATTTGAAAATCTGTTGAGGCAGGAACCACCTCTTCCCACTTTATTTTATGGTGGATAAAATAAAAAAAGAGAGTATCAAGAAGACAGAGCTGGCTGAGATTACAAGACATAGTTCTGAAGTCTGGAAGCAGGACAGAGATGCAGCAGAGTGGGCTGAGCCAAGTTTGAGCTTGCAGGGCTTCTTGGTTCCAAGAGCAGGAAGGTAACCTAGAGTGCGCCGTGCAGAGGGGCCGGGGCTCTCCGCTGACCTGGGAGTGAAGGGGCCTGAGGCAAGAACCAGCTCCAGAAGCACCTTGGGTTCTGGTTCCCTGGCACTGCCAGCCCACGGAGGCGGAAAGGCACAAACCCAGGCCCAGCTGCCTGCTCACTCCACGACAGGACCTGCCCCATGCCCAGTGCTGGAGTAGGGACTCCAGATCGTCTCTGTTAGAGCTGGTTCTGGACTGGGGGCCTAGAGGGTCTGTCAGGCAGAGAGGAGTGAGTGCAAAGAGAAAGAGAGCAAGAGAAATAAATAAGGTGGGCTCCAGTAAAAATGGGCCTGCTCACCAAAATGACAAAATATAGGAATAAATGTAATGCTAAGAAAAGATAGTAAAGTCAATGGTTGGAATGTGAATGAGTTACAAATGGAAGTCATTTTCTGGACGGGCAGATAAAGACATTTATTGATGGTGAAACACAGAAGGCTGAGTTTATCTTACTCGTCAGTTTAGGGTACACCTTCCTAATCAGTTTGTACAAAACTTCTGTATGCATGCATCTATATGTGCAAAATGCACGCCATGCACATGTGCATGTGTGCACACACAGACACGACACACATGTGTACATGCATGTGCACGTGTGATATGTATATATTTGTGTATATGCATGCACACACATATATGCGCACACATGTCTGTGTATGCGTGTGTGTGTGTGTGTGTGTGTGTGTGTGTGTGTGCATTTATTTTTTATCCCCAAGCCTGTGTCCTGTGCCCTCTCTCATTCTCCTCTTCTTCTGACAGGATACTGCACTACTGGATTGGATGTGTACACCCTTTTCCTGCATGTGTTCTTACAGCATGTGTTGAGGTTTTCTGATCGATGAGAGTGATCCTGTGTCAGGGATCTCATCCTGTCTCTTACTAACTGGTCGGTACTAGGTTTCTGACATCCGCCCATTTTTCTGTATGTGCCCCTGGCTCCCCATTTCTAACTGCCACATGCCTTCCACAGCATACGCCTCAACATTCTACTCCCACTTCCTGGGAGCTGAAGGGCGGCTTGTTCCCCGGCAGCCTCGCTGACACGAGCAGTGCTGTGGCGACCTTGAACATGTAGTCCTATGAGTCTGTGAGAAATCTCCCTGCAGGGTCTCAGCACGTCTGTGCCTGTGGGTGCTGCTCTCCACGCTGCTGCACCAGTCGGGCCTCTCAAGACAAAGACTTTAAGGCATGTCGAGACTCCTCAAAGGGATTGATGATGATGGACACTTTCTTATTAAAAATAAATACAAAACAACGCAACAAAAAGCAGGTAGAAATGAAATAAGAATGGGCAGATAGGAAAGAGATTTCAAAGTAAAAAGCTGTCATTGAAATAAACAAAAACAACAGAGGGGATAAGGGAAGAAACCCCAGACTGATGAATTTCAAAAGAAAGGGCAAGAGGGAGGGTGGGTGTGATCAAAGCACATGGGATGAGTGTATGAAAACATCACAAAGAATCCCATTATTTTGTACATTGTGTGCTGATAATTATAATAAAACACAGTGAGTTGGAAGACAGTATGGAAACACCCCAAGCACAGCCCAGAAAGCAGAGATAAAAATGGCCAGAGCAGGTAAAACCACAGGAAAGAGACAGGAGCTTCCCTGTGCAACAGGAGTCTGAGAAAGGACTGGAGGCAGCAGAAAATGGACAACAGTTGAAGACAGAGCCACTGAGAGTTTTCCAGAATCAGAGAGAAACCTAACCCTTTGGGTTGAAAGTGTACCGAGTACTGAGCAGAATAAAAAAACAAACCCACCCCTGAACACATCACAGCAAAACCAAAGACCCACAACTGGCCGCTTCCACAGGGCCTGCAAAGGCACAGCTTACGTGACAGCCCACTCCTCCATGACATCAAGAGGCCTGAGGGACAAAGGAGGGAAAGAGCTGTCGCCATGCGTCTTGTTTGTAGTCAAACCATCGCTGATGGACGAGGACACCAAAGACAGCTACAGGGGACCAAGAGCCTTTGCCACCACAGGCCCCTCCTCTCTAAGGGAACTCGACACGCAGACAGAGTGCTCCTGGCTGGCATGTCAGCTATGCCACTCACTGTGCCACCGAGTCACTGAATGTCAGTGTGTCTCGGTTTCGTATCTGTTGTGAGGATTGAATTAGGTCAGATGAACAGAGTGCCTGGCATAGGATAAGAACTAGGCGTCGAAGTTGGTAGGCCAGCAAGGAGAAGCCAACACGGAGAAGATGTGGGATGGAAGAAATGGTGGTGACATGAAATATGAAGACAACATTTAGGAAAATTGTTTAATTGTTGACCATGAGAAACCGTGTGTGTGCACACGTGTGCGTGTGTGTGTGTGTGTGTGTGTGTGTGAGAGAGAGAGAAAACTAAGCAATAATAACAAGGTGGCAATAAACAGGGTTTTCCATGGGGAGTTAAAACAAGCTACAACCTTGGATCCTTGGATGTGGTTGGGAGAAGGATATGTTTGGAATAGATACAGACATTGGCATGCTTACTTTTTAATTCCAGAAGAATAAAAATATGTACTGCAGCAGCCAAATCAATAGAAGACCAGGAAAAAGGCAGGGGATGGTGCTGCAAGGAGGGGGATGCCAGGCTCTAACAGATGGCAGGAAAGGGAAAAAAGGAAGCAAAGAAATGAATGGGGGTGTGAGTGATCCTGTGCTTAGTCCAACAAACAACGGCGAGAGCCTCCCCCGGGGGACGTGTGATTCTGTGTGTGCATGTGTGCATGCTCTTGTGCACAGAGACATGACCATGTGAGCACAGAGGGCATGTGAGTGGGTAGCTACCAAGATGTGATAGAAGCTGCTGAGAGTGGAGGTGGGGCAGAGGACGGAGGGTAGGAGAGCTGGAAGCCACGCAAGATTAAAATAAGGAAATTTATGGTTTAAATATTAAAATAAAGAAATTGAAATTAGAAACCCCACAGCCACGCCCTCCCAAGAAGGAAACTGTGATGCCACTACAGCACATTGAGATTGTGCCTGGGCACCCGTCATGCATGCAATGGCATGTGTCACGTGTGCTGACTGGCAGGACCCATGACTCAGGTGTCGGTGACAGGGACTGGTAGTGGAGGAGTGCTCAGCCTTGAGCACCTGTCATGAGACTGGGAGAGAGGCAAGGAGAGGGTGAGAGGGGGTGGGACAGCAGCAGAACTCAGGGGCTTCTGTCAGCCTGGGGGTGGGAGGTGGGGAGGCCTCTGGGGAGTGGCAGCCCTTTTGGGGTCAAGAAGACAGGTCCTTCCCTGATCCTCACAAGAGGAAGGTTCAGGGATGAACACAGAGGGGAGACCAGGAGGGTCTAAATGCTCCGCAAAGTTTTAACTTTTTTTGGAGACAGGGTCTCACTATATTGCCCAGGATGATCTTGAACTCGTGGGCTCAAGCAATTTTCCTGCCTCAGCCTCCAGAGTAGCGGGGACTACAGGTGTGTGCCACTACACCCAACTTGGACAAATAAATATTTTTCTGTTTTCTCATTCCAAAATGACATTTCAATTCTCTAGAATTCAAGATTCTTCTTCCATTCAGTATGCTAATTTTTGCATTTGATAACATAATTATATCAGAGAGAGGGAGAGAGAGAGAGAGAGAGCGTGTGTTTGTGTGTGTGTGTGTGTGTGTGTGTGTGTGTGTGTGTATGTGCGGGGGGGGGGGAAGCAGCTCACTCCAAAACTATTATCAATAATTTCAAGGAAAAACACCATTGCAACTTGCCGATTTCCTCCCAGGGGAATTTTTCAAGATCTCCTTGTCACTGCAGCCCTGTCAGAGGGAGGAGGATGTGCCCAGTAATTGATGAGCTCTTCAGCTTGGGATGAAAACACCAGACAGCAGTCTGAGCTTTCAAGACAGCTCCTTTCTTATCATCAGGAAAGGACAGGATGATCACATTCTGGGGAATGCTCTCATTTATAAAAAAATGACCAAATTATACCATGTCTGGGAGACCCAATTTCTTTTCCTATGGGATATTCACTTGGCTATCTAAGTAATCATAATAATCACACAAGATTAGCACATTCTGTCTGAGGCTTAGGCATTTGGCTATTGTATACGCTTAATTAAGCTAAGGAGCTTATTGATATCACTATTCCAGCATGTGATAATATTCCATAAACATATTCAGTGAATTAAGTAAATAAGCACGTTTGTTAAAGGCTCAAACAAATGCAGAGACCCAAGTAGGCAAGCAGAAGGAAAATTTTTAGCTCAGCAACCAGCATGAATTTTTAAGTATGAAACATCTCAGGGAGCTCAGGGCTGGTGACTGCGTTGGCATCCATTCAAAAGATGTTACTTTAGATGCTCGGAGGTTCTTATCTCAGCAAGGGCAGGATAGCGCTGGCTTCCAAGGCCTTCCCTGGCTGAGTAGCTGTAGATCATAATCATTCGCTCTGTTTGAAGGCGAGATTCTGGTTGCTGGGACGCTGAATGGGTTGAGGGGCAGGGTCTGGGCAGCAGTGGCCTCTGACTTCCATCCATGCAGGGGATGTTCTCTGGAGTGCATGGGAGCCTTTGGGGATCCTGTACTCCAGCCGGGGCAGGACAGGTATATTTCATCT
The DNA here is from genome assembly GCA_025594165.1 of Tamias sibiricus. NCBI lineage: Eukaryota > Metazoa > Chordata > Mammalia > Rodentia > Sciuridae > Tamias > Tamias sibiricus. The sequence continues at coordinate 38,613,697 of CM046666.1, forward strand.
GTTCCCAACATCCCCCTACTTGCAATGGAGACTAGTTTGTAGAGGCCCCTCACTAACTGCAGAGGTGGAGTGCAGGATTCACTTAAGGGGTATAAAATCAACCCTAAGCATTAAGATCTTTGATTTTGCAATGAACATAATTTTTAAAACTTGGATTAAAACACGAAAACAGCCAATTTTACATTGCTCTTTATGATAAATAATAAACTCAGCCCAAGAAAACTCGATTCTATTTACTTAATTTAAAATCAGCTAGTGCTTTAAGGGAAAAAAAAATGTCAGTGGGAAGAAACATGCCCCAATTTAAGGCTAAGTGCTGGTCCAACTGCCAGCTGGCCTGCAGATAATTGCTTTACTCAAAACTGGGTGCTCATCCTGTGAGAATTATTCTCCATGTGAACAGGCTGGCGGTCAGGAGAAACATGTCAATGAGTTCAGAAGTATAAGATGAAGTTGAATGGAAATGAATTCAGCTTTCAGGTTCAAAAGCTATTTTTTCCTGTGCTGCATGTACACATTGCTTCTTTTTGGTGTAATGGCCCAGGTCCTTGGTCTAATCTGTCTTCACTGTGCTCTATCTCTGCAGTCACTACTGTGGGGTTGAGGAATTTGGTTGGGATTTCTTAGTGCAACTCTGGAAAGCCACTCAAGGGAACCAAAGGGGGCTGGGCCCAAAGGCAGGAGCTAGCAGGAACGCTGGGAAATCATGGTGGTGCTGAGAAGCCGGAGAAGGTGGCCGGCCTTCAGAGAGCACTGGATGGTGCGGAAGAGTCATCAGCAGGAGGGGTGAGAAAGTGGCAGGGGAAGTGACAGGGAATCCCGAGCCCAGAACAGTGGAAAGCACATGGGCTTTGGGCACAGGTGGATTAGCACTGGTCACAGGCACTCAGTACCCGTGACCTTGAGCTGCTTAATTACTTCAAGCCTGTTTCTTCATTAGAATAGAGTGACAACACCAACTTTGCCATGTTGCTGGAGGAGTTAGATAAAATGTACCTACAGCAGCCAGGTATGCTGGCGCACGCCTGTCATCCCAGCACTTGGGAGGCTGAGGCAGGAGGATCACGAGTTCAAAGCCAGCCTCAGCAACGAATGGTAGGGCACTAAGCAACTCATTGAGGCCCTCTCTCTAAATAAAATATGAAAAAGGGCTGGGGAGATGGCTCAGTGGTTAAATGCCCCTGGGTTCAATCCCTAGTACCAAAAAAAAAAAAAAAAAAAAAAAAAAAAAATGTATCTACAGCACCCAGCACAGTGCTGGCACACAGATGCATAATAAGTGGTAGCAGTGGTGGTGGTAGTAAGAGGGGCAATCATTATTAGTGAGGTGGCTTGAATGACAAGTGGCACTGCATTGAGGACTGAAGAAAACCACTACAGTTGTTCCTAAGTCCTTGATACCTTGAAATATGGCTTGACCCCTGCATTTCCCTTGACTTTCAGGTATAAATTCACAAGTCTCAGTGAATGGGTCCAGTAGACCTCACTGTGGTGCCTCCACTCCCCATGGGGAGGGGCAGTCACGTGTCCTTGCAATAGTCCAAACCAGGGCTGCACACAACAGCTGAGGCCCTCCGGCAGTCACGGACTCCACGACAAACTTGAACAAGTTTAGTTTATGTTTACTAAACTTTCTGCCAGTTGCCCTGAGATTCACCATTACTTTCATTAGTAATGGGGTCTTTCATATTCCTTTATAGTCAAATATGATTGATTTCTGTAATTGGAAGTAAATGGCTTTTTAATAAGCTTGCGAGAAACGCTGGTGGTAACTGTTCTGTTGTCGGATCCTGGGATGATTCTTTCCCTCATCCTGCTATTTTCTTTCTTTTTTTTTCTTCCAGAAACTAATACTAGAGCTCCTTCTGTTTCCCTTGTGGCTAAACATTTTCAAAGAGGGGAGAGGCAGAGATGAACTTGCCCACCATTTGCAGAGGATTCTTTACAGGAGAGACAAATTCAGGAAGAACATCGTCTTCCCTCCCTGAACTTGACTTCTGCCTACAAGGAATTCCAGTATGCAGAGCCCTCTTTCATCTAGACTTCAGCCCAGTGTTTTATCTTTTGCGGTGGTGGGGATCACACCTGGGGCAGTGGGCACATTAAGCATGTGCTTGACCACTGGGCTGCATCTGGTCTTGTTGTGGTAGTTCTTTTTTTAAAAAAATTATTTATGTTTTAGTTGTAGTTGGACACAATACCTTTGTTTTATTTATTTATTTTTACGTGGTGCTGAGGATCGAACCCAGGGCCATGTACGTGCTGGGCTAGAGCTCTACTGCTGAGCCACAACCCCAGCCCTGTAGTTCTTTACAGTATTGGCTTTAGCATCTTGTTTTGGTGAATATACATATTTTGGTAAGGACTTACCTAGATTTACTTGCAAACTTAAGTCTTGTCTTGCATATAAAGGCTTAATCCTTAATTGTAGCTTTACCTATGAAAGGGATGTTGGGTTCCCCGGGGATGGGTGGACAATTCCACCTGTAGATTAGACGTGGCAGCAGGTTGTCTCGGGACATCCCAGGCACAGGTCTTGTTTCTAATTCTCACAGCAGTGGAAACTGGTTTCCCTTCAGCTTGTGGAGAACACTGGTCGTTACCTGCTCCTGTGGCCTGATCAGTGGGACCAGACCTTCACATGCTTTGAACTCGGGAAGATTCACATTTCCAGAGTTAGAGGCAGCTTCTGCCTTCTACAGAAGAGTCTGGATATTATCTATGAGGCAAAACCAGCTAATCTAATCATTTTGATGGGCCATTTGTGGTTTGCACATGTAAAGATCTGGTTATTCCTGGGCATGCTCTAAAAACGAAATGACCCAAACACATGTTATGATGTGAGACTCAGGTGTTTTGTTCAGTGTTCTGTGTTCAGAAAAGAACCTGGGTGTTTCTTCAGCAGAACTACATGTCCACACAGCTACAGGTGTATTTTTCCCCTAAAAAGCAGTGTTTGTGCTCAGATGCTGTGAAAGCTAACTTTGTGTGTCAACTTGACCAGATTATTGTGCCCAGATGTTTGGGAAATGCTTGTCTAGATGCTGCTTTTGGATGAGATTATCATTTAAATCACAAGACTTTGAGTAAAGGTGATTACCCTCCCTAATGTGGGTGGGCCTCATCCAATCAGTTGAAATCCTCATGAGAAAAAAGACTTGAGTTCTGCAGAGGAAGAAGAAATTCTGCCTCCAGACAGCCTTTGGCTTTGACATGCAATGTCAACTCCTCCTCCTGAGTGTCTAGTCTGTAGGGTTGCCTTGCAGAATTTGAATTTGCTAGCGCCTACAATCTCATGAACCAATTCCTTAAGTTAATCTCTCCTTATATATGCATATCCTATTGGTTCTGTTTCTCTGGGGAATCCTGACTAATGTAGATGGTGTGGTGTGCGTTCTTATCAGAACATCTGCTCTACCAGGCTAGGAACAGAAAGTGGACCATGGTGGGATGACTGTACATGCCTAATTTTGTCTCCACTTTGCACTTGAATGAAGGGTCTCATCCGTGTATGTAATAGCATTCACAAAAATGAAGTCAGCCTGGCCTAGTCAGACATGGTGGCCAGGCACACAGTGTAAGATGCTGCTAGGATTTAGTGAGCTGGCCTGGTCCAGCAGTAACCAAGAACTGCCTGGCTCAAAAGACCAACGGCACCCCACTAATGAACAGTGCTTTTGAGGAAAGATGGGACAAGCGGCTGTTGGTTGGGGGCAGCTCCAGCTGACTAGCGACATGCTTGTGTCATTGAAGACGGACGAGCCCATCATTTTGGGAGACAGACTGCTATGATCTTGTCAGGGCCATGAGTCTGGACAGTTCTACGAAGAGTAAGTATGTAAATAGGCAGCTGGGTTCCAAGTCCGCCTGGCTGAAGGGATATGGAGGCCTCCAACAGGGAGGCCCAGGGGTCACTGTACCAAAGCCCCCACAAGACCCATTTTCAGAAGGAGCTTTCAGCATCTCTTCCAGAAGCATTCTCATTAGCTCTGAGCCTCTGGGAAGTCAGCCTGGCCTAGTCAGTTGTGGTGGCCAGGCACCCAGGGTCCTTGAGTCCTGGTAGTGGCCAGCAGTAACGGTGCCACTAGAGGTCAGTGTGCCCAGAAGATGGCAACCCCTGCGGTGTGGAGGAAGCTGAGAAAGCCAGAGCACAGGGCTCCAGGCACAAACTCAGAGTGTTCAAGAGGCAGTGCTTGGAGAGCCTCTCAGGAGCAGGCCAGGGATTTGTTCTGAGAGGGTGGACTAATTTCCAGAAGCAAAGCCAGAAGAGACTGGCCGTATTAATTTGGGAATAAAAAGAATGGACAGCTCTGTTTGGCTGTCACAGGCTGGTGAGCCCTGGGACACGTGGGACTCATTGGGAGAAGTCTTCTTTAATGCTGTCACCCCTCCAGGAACAAGAATGGGGTGGCTCCTCAGGGCTGGCGAGAGGCGAGAAGGCTAGGCAAACTGGAAAGGGCCGGCATTCTTTCAAACACAGGCTGGATGATTATATTCCTAACTCATGCCAATCCTAACTCACAAACTGCTGAAGAAATGAAATCTGGTTAAATGTGTTCTTTCTCGCCCTTCTTTAAAATATCAAAAGCTAATATTTTGCAGACAGTTCTATACTGGCCACGCTGGCCAGGCCTCGTGGGGTCCAAAACAAACACACCTGATCTAGATTTGGTCAGCTTCAGGAGGCCAGAGAAGTGGCCAAGGAATTAATAGAGGAATCTGAGGATTGTTCTTTATCCCAAAGGGCCTCAACTTGAAATAGCTCTCGCTTTGCAGGAGCTGTGGGCGCGTGGCAAGGAGAGGGGAGAGGGCGGCCAGAGAAGCTCAGGAGTCCCTCCAGCTCTGAAAGAGGATTTTGATCTGGCTGTCACCGGAAACGGGTCCCACTCCTTCACAGCAGTGCATGTCTGCAATCTCTTCTCTTCACAGTCAAGGGCATCAATGAGGAGCAAATAGGTGTGACATGCAGTTTCTGGTGAGGTCTTTGCTCCGGGCAAAGATATTATCTGCTTGACACAATATGCTTGACGTAATGGTTTTCTGTACCACAGAAATGGCAGGAATCTATTTTCCATGGATTGATTACATGTCAGCAGACTAATGTCCACAATCCTTTGTGGGTTGTTATTTTAATAATGTGGGGGTATTTAGTGAAGTTGGTGTTTTTTTAACCTGGCTTTTAGGAAGTCACCAACTATGCAAATACAGGGGGGCAAAGGATGGGTGAGCCGAGATCTCGCACATACAGCAAGAACAGGGCCCAGTAGCTAGATGGCAAGCCGAACCCCCCAATTCCTAATAGCATGACGTTATCAGTAAGGATGGAGACTTCTAGAAAGCTGTCAAAGGGGCCCAACTGTCCCCACAGTTCTTCAACTCACTTTGACTCTCTCAGCCCGGCATCATCTAGGTCCTGGTTTCCCGTCTTCCCTGCACACCTAAGTTGTCTACCTGGGGGAGCCAGCGGGTTACCCTCCACCCTGATGTGGCTTCTCTCTGAAGCAGATGAAGTCGTTTGGGAAATGCTCCCTGGAAGCACCCATAGGAAGGTGGGGAAGTGGAACAGGGGAAAGCCGCCAACAACGGAGCAGTCGCCAGCCAGCTGGCGACTGAGGCTCCATCCTGCAGGGACTCTGGGGGCAGGGGAGGACACATGACTTAGGGTCGCTGCTCCTGAAGGAAGAAGGAGCTGGGGTCAATGACTTTTCAGCAGTCGTTGGTTGAGGCCTGCTGGGGGTTGTGCGGCATCTTCCCAGTACCAGCCCACCCCGGGGCACCTCTTGGGTGGCCAGTAGTGATCAGCAGGAGGAGGTGCTGGCACACATAGCTGGAGGGATATGAGCGGGGCTCTGAGGCTTCTGCCCCATCCTTTATGTCGTGTTCTTCATCTTCCTTGTCTGAGAAATATTACTACTGCCCACAGTTAATACAGCCTCTTACAGACAGAGCTGATTCTTTGGCACCAAAGCCAAAAATGAGAGCAGAGAAATTAAACTTTCTAGCCAGTCTAGTGCCTGATTTCTTATAGGCCTGGCTGGTGTTTTGGGGGTCTGGTTTGCTTTTTGGGTTGGCAGATGGGAGTGGTTGTAGCAGCCCCTAATTTTGCACTGACCATAATAGAAACCAGATCCTCTAGACCGTGGCTCCCATTCTGCAGGCTGAGGTGGGCTACTCTCTCACTTGTTGCCTCAGTTTCCCTTTTGCGGGGACACCTTGGAAATGGGCCTTCTTCGTGGAGATGAGCTTTTACTTGGCACAGCGATGATGGGTCACTAGGATGCTATGCTTCCCTTCCACCAACCCTGGCAGAGGTGGACACCATGGGCCATGAGGGGCTCCAGCTGTTTCAAGGGGCCCTCCTTAGGCTGGGCCCTTGGCCTATGCCACACTCTGTTCTGTGTCTGGCAGGACTTTGCAGTGATATAGGAAGCCACGGAGAGGCTCCCTGGTGTAGGATGGAACACTGTTACGTAAAGAGAGACTGAAAAACAATCCAACTTCTTTTAAGTGGAACCAAGATCAGAAAACCATGAGGCACTTTTACAAAAGTCACAGATACTGCTGGGTTGGTCATAAAAGGGGAAATTGCACCACAGATGATTATTTCTGATAAACTGGCCCCGAGTCTTTCACAAGGACACTTAACTTGTGGTGACCTATCACTCCATCAGGAAGGCCTGAGAAGCCCCTGCTGTCTGGATTACCAGGGGGCTTTGCAGAGTAGCTGCAGGCACAGTCCAGGGGTCTTCTCTGTCCTCTGTTCTTGACAAGCTGTGAGTACCCAGAGGCTGGGATCTCTCCTACGGATTTGTGTTCCCCACTGGGCCTCCGTCTTAATGGACGCACAGTAATTGTTGAATGAATAGATCTAAGACCTGGAGTTTCTGCCCACAGTCTGGCCACAGAAGCCCTCCACTTCCTATCTGCTCTGCCTACATTGAAGAAAAACTGTGGTTAAAGCTCCTACTGTGTTTGGAATGAGAAAACCACCACCACCACCACCTGTATTCCTAAGCCACACACCATTGCCTGAGGCACACTTTCTAGAGAAATTAAAAGAAAATTCTGTCATTTACAGGAGAACCATTTCAAAATTGTAGCTGAGACGTATGGTTTAACCGTCCCCCCTGTCTTCTTTCCTTGGTGGGCTTATGGTGTTTTATTTTTTCCCCTGCAGAGCTGGGGATGGAACCCAGGCCTCGTGATGCTGGGCGAGTGCTCCACCACTGAGCTAGGCCCCAGCCCCTTCTGTGAGTTCTAACACATACAAAGATCTGCACAACCACTGTAACCCAAGATTCCAACCCCAAACTCCGTCCTGTCCTGTGGGGTCCCACCCTCCTCCCACTGCTCTTCCTCACTGTAGTTCATCTACTTTAGAATGTCACACAAAAGGGACCAGGTTGCAGATGGCTTTGTGAGACCGGCTCTCACTGGGTACCACACCTGTGAGATCACCCACGTTGTTGTTCCTGTCAGCTTTTGTTCTTTTCATTGCTGAGTAGTATCTGATTGTTCATACCAGTTATCCACTCACTCGCTGAAGGAGGATATTTGGATTGCTTTGAGTATTTGGTGATGATGAAGAGAACTGTTATAAATATAGCTGTGGATTGGTCTTCACATGAACTGCAGTTTTCATTTCTCTAGGGTAGGTAGCTAAGAAATTGACAATTTTTCCCCCCAAAGTGTCTGTACCATTCCGACCAGCAATATGAGAGTTCCAGTTAGTGAAACTTGCTGGTACTTGGCACTGTTAGTTCAAAATAATGATAAAAAGAAAATCAAAGCTACGGTGGTATCTCAGGATTGTTTTAATTTACATTTCTCTTGTGACAAACGATGTTGAACATTTCTGCATGTGTTCTTTTGTCACCCTATATCCTTTTTTGGTGAAGTGCCTGTGTCTTTTGCCTCCCCTCAAAATAAGTGAGCTGTTTGTTTTTTCTTGTTTTTGGTACCAGGGATTGAACTCAGGGGCACTCGACCACTGAGACACATCCCCAGCCCTATTTTGTATTTTATTTAGAGACAGGGTCTCGCTGAGTTGCTTGGCACCTCCCTAAGTTGCTAAGCCTGGCTTTGAACTCGCGATCCTCCTGTCTCAGTTTCGTGAGCTGCTGGGATTACAGGTGTGCACCACTGCGCCCGGTGCTGTTGTTTTCCAAGTGTTGAATTTTGAGAGTTTATTTCTTTTCTATATTCTGTATCCCAGTCCTTTTACAGATATGGCTTTGAAAATATTTTCTTCCAGTCCATTGCTTGTCTTTTTATTCTCTCAACAGTGTCTTTTACACAACAGAAGTTTTAAAATTTGATAAATATAGTTTGGCACTTCTAAAATTTTACGGATTGTGCTTTTGGTATGAAATCTAAGAATTGTTGCCTAGCTGGTCATGAAGAGCTTCTCTTATGATTTCCTCTTAATTTTATAGTTTAACATTTTCCATTTGGAGCTATAATCTATTTTGACTTGATTTTTGTATATACTTTGAGATTAGGTTGAGGTTTTAATTTACTCATTTACTTGTATATGGATGTCCAATCGTTTCAACATCACTTGCTGAAGAGATTGTTTTTTTTCTCCTTACTTTGGCACTTTCTTGAAAATCAATGAGACTTAAAGTGTAGGTCTATTTTTGGACTCTGTTCTGTTTCATTGATCTATGTGTCTATATTTTTGACAGTGTCAGCACTGTCCTGATTACAGGAGCCCACAGTGAATCTAAAAATCAGGTACTATGATTTCTCCAGGTTTGTTCTTCTCTTATAAACTTGTTCTGGTTAGTCTAATTCCATTGTCTTTCTAGATAAATTTTAAAATTACCTTTTTTATAGCTACAGGATTTCTGCTGGGATTTGGATTAGAACTGTGTTAAATCTAATGATAGGTTTAGAGAGATCTGACATCTTTCCTTTATTGAGTTTTCCAGTCCATGAACACAGTATGTCTCCATTTATTTAGGCCTTTTAAAAAATTTTTCTTTCATTAGAGTTTGGTAATTTTCAGCATAGGGATCTTTCACGTTTTGCTAGTTTTAGACCTAAGTATTTCCTCTGCTCTGTTTTTTGGAACTACTATAAGTTATATATTAATACTTAACCAATATAGACATATATAACTACATGATCTATATTAAATATAATGTGATATATTTAAAAGTAAAAAAGTAATAAATATTTAATTTTGGTTACTTCTAGGGTTTGGATCGTACACGTCTCCCAAAAGCTCACATGTTGGAGGCTTGGTCCCCAGCTGACAGCACTACTAGGAGATAACAGAAACTTTAGGAGGTGGTTGGTGCCTTAGTAGGTCATTGGAGGAAGCAGGTCATTGGAGGCATGATATTGTAGGGTATATTGGGACCCTGGCTCTTTCCTTTCTCTCTGCTACCTGTTGTCACGAGGTGAGCAGCTTTGCTCCACTGTGTATTCCCTGCCCTGATGTTCTGCCTTGCCACAGGCCCAAAAGCAGTGGTGCCAACTATGGACTGAAGCCTCTGAAACGTTGAGTCAAAATAAACCTTTTCTCCTTTTAAGTTGTTTATCTCAGGTATCTTATCACAGTGACACAAAGCTAACTAATACAGTCATTAATTGTTCATTATTAGTATACAGAAACGCGGCTAATTATTGTGTGCGAGCCTTGTGTTCTATGACCTTGCTAAACCATTTTTTATAGATTATTGGAATTATTTAAGTGGACAAATGTGTTGTGTATAATAGAGACAGCTTAACTTCTTACTTTCAAACTCTAGCCTAGGCCTTTTATATATTTTTTCTTGCATAGTTGCACTAAGACTTTGGAAGCTGTGTTAAATAGGAGTGGTGAGAGTTGTCAAACTTTGTCTTTTGCCAATCTTAGAGGAAAAGCATTGTCACTGAACAGTAATTATGATGTCAACTATAGTTTTTAACAGATGGGTGTTTCTAGTTTGCTGAGAGTTTTTATTGTGAATGAATGCTAAATTTTATATAAGTGTTTTCCTGCAACAGTTGAGTTTTTGTCTTTATTCTGTTAACATGGTGGATTATATTGATTATTTTTTGAATATTGTACCAGCATTATATTCCTGAGCTAAACCTCACTTAGTCATGGTGTATTATTCTTTTTATACATTGTTGAATTAAATATGCAACATGATATACTTAAAGTAGTTAATAATCATTATATTTAAAGTGGAAATCTACTTGGAATTGAAGACAGCATATAGTTGGGTTTTTAAAAATTCATTTTGCAAATCTCTGCCTATTTTTGAGTGTATGTTTATGGGGCAATATCATTCTATAGTTTTCTTGTGATGTCTTTGTCTGGTTTGGGATCAGGATAATTAATATTGGCCTCATAAAACAAGTTGGAAAGTGTTCCCTCTTCAATTCTATGAAATAGATTGTGTAGAATTGGTGTTAGTTCTTTTAAAAATATTTGGTAAAATTCTACAGTGAACCATTTGAGCAAGGAAATTTATTTTTGGGGAGAATTTTAAGTATGAAGTCAATTTCTCCATTAGATATAGAGCCAGCCATATTATCTATCTCTCCTTGTGTGAGTTTTGTTAGTTTGTGGCCTAGAGGCAATTTGCTCATTTTATCTAAATGGTCAAATGTACTTAGATTACTTATGTTCTCTCTTATCCTTTCAAGGCCTGTAGTAATATCCTCTCTTTCATTCCTGATACACTTATTTGTGCCTTCTCTCTTTTTATCAACCTGATTAGATGCTTATCATTATTATTGATCTTTTCAAAGAACCAGTTTTGTTTTTATTGATTTTCTTTGTTGTTTGTCTCTTTTCAGTTTCATTGAGTTTTGCTCTTATCCTCTGTAGCTATTGGAAATTATTGGAATTATTTGGCTCTTTTTTTTTTTTTTCTAGATTCTTAAGATGGAAGCTAGGCTTATTGATTTTAGACCTTTTCTCTTTGCCAATGTAAGTGCTGAATCTTGCAAGTTTCCCTCTTAAGTATTCTTCCAATTGCAATCCACACATTTTGATGGGTTTTATTTTTATTTTCCTTCAGTTCAAAGTATTTCTAATTTCTGTTGAAATGTGCTTTTTGACTCATAGGTTTTGGAAGTGTGTTGCTTAATTTTCAAGTGTTTGGAATTTTCCATTATCTTTCTGTTGCTAATTTCTAGTTTGATTCCATTATTGTCAGATAATATACTTTGGGTTTTTTGGGGTCTTTTAATTTTTGTTAACGTTTGTTTTATGACCTGGTATATATTTGTTTTGGTGAATGCTTTATGTACATCTGAAAACAATGTATAGTCTGCTATTTGGGGGTGAAATGTTGTGTAAATGATAATTAGATCCAACTGATTGTGGTATTCATTCGTTTATGTATTTGTTAATTTTCTGTCTACTTGTTGATTGCTGAGAGAGGACTTTTAAGTCTCCAACTGTAATTGTGGACTTGTCCCCTTCTCCTTTTGGTTGTATCAATTTTAACTTCATGTATTTTGAAGTTCTGCTATTAACACGTTTGGGATCCTAGGCCTTCTTGGTAAATTGTCCCTCTTATTATGTTACATTCTTCTTTGTCCTCAGTAATTTTCCTTGCTCTGAAGGCTACTTTGTCTGATGTTGATATATCCATTCCAGATTTCCTTTGATTAGTGTTTGCATGGTATATCTTTTTATATCCTTTTACTTTATCCACCATATTATTATATTTAAAGTAGGGATTTTGTAGACAGTACATAATTTTTTAAATCAATTTTGCTAATCTCTGCCTTTCAGTTGGTAGGTTTGGACTGTTTTGATTTAATATAATTGCTGGTATGCTAGATTTAAGCATACCCTTTTCTTGTTTTCTGTTTGTTTTTCATTCTACTATTTCCCATTTTTGCTTCTTTTAAATTATTCAAATGTTTTTAGCATTTCATTTAAATGTATTGGTTCAGGTTTTGATTATATTTCTTTGTATAGTGTTTTTGGTGATTGCATTAGGTGTTAATATATATGCCAAATTTTTCAAGGTGTACTAAGAATGAATATTTTGCTACTTCAAGAAGAGTTGGAAACTTTCCCAACATATAGGTCCCCTTACCCTTTCCTCTTAGATGTTGCAGTTGTCTTCTTTATCATATGTGCATATATTTGAAAATTCCATCAGACAATGTTCAAGTTTTGCTTCAAACAATCATACATTTAAAAAAAGAACATAAGAGGAGAAGAACAGAAATATACAAGTTCTGTTGGTTTTCCTTTACTCCTGATCCCTCCTGGGACCATGTCCTTTCCATCTGAAGAATCTTCTTTAGCATTGCTCCTAAAGCAGGCCTACTGTTGACAAAGTCTCCTAATTTTCCTTTCTCTGGTAATGTCTTTACTTCGTCTTCATTCATAAAGGACGTTATTGATGGATATAAGATTCTGGATCACCAGTTCTTTACTTTTAGCACTTCAAAACTGTTCTACTCCCTTCGGTTTCCAGCATTTCTGATGTGACCTCCACAGTCATTTAAGTAGTTGTCACCCTGCCACTGTCAAGATTGTTTTCTTTTCTTTTTTTTTTTAATATTTATTTATTTATTTTAGTTGTACACAATGCCTTTATTTATTTCTACGTGGTGCTGAGGATCGAACCGGGCTGCGCACGTGCTAGGCGAGCGCTCTACCGCTGAGCCACAATCCCAGCCCCAAGATTGTTTTCTTTGTCTTTATTTTTTTAGCATTTTTACTTAGCTGTGTCTGGGTGTGAATTTATTTGAGGAAGTTAGTATTTTTCACCAAATTTGGGAAGTTTTCATTCTTTATTTGAATTCTTCTGCACCTGATCTTAGCCAGAAGCCTGAGATGAGAGTAACCACTTTTCCTGTCTTTCTTATCTTCTTCTGGGAATGTGATGACATGAATGCTAGATATTTTGTTGTTGTCCCTCGGGAACCAGAAGCTGTGTCTGTTTTCTAAAAACAGCTTTATTGAGATATTTCATAAAACATAAAATTCACCCAGTTAGAGTATACATATCAATGGTGTTTAGTATATTCACAGATTATAGACCATCCCCATAATATAATTTTAAAATGTTTTTACCATCCCCACAAACAGTTCTGCCTATTCTTGTCCCCAAGATTTAGGCAACCACTAATCTGATTTCTGTGCCTATGTGTTCTGAACATTTCATATAAGTGAAATCAAATAAGTGGAATCATATAAGTGACTGTCTTCTTTCACTTAGCATAATGTTTTCAAAGTTCACCCATGGGGTAGTATGTATCAGTTCTTTAAAGTATGACTTTGAGAGTTGCTTGAAGTCTTTGATAATTCTAGTACTGTGTCATCTCAAGACTGGCATCTTTTGATTGCCCTTTCCCTTGTGAATTTACATTTTCTTGGTTCTTCTCATGCCCAGTAATTTTGGACCATTTTCTAGGTCTTATAAAATACCAAGAAGACTACTAGTATTTTATTTTTACTTTTTGGTTTGTTTTAGCAGACAACTTAGTTAGAGTCAGGTTATAAATTCAAATAAATCTTCTTTGAGCTGTGATTCCAAAATCAGTTTTTCTTTCAGATCTGTCTTGGGTGTACCACTCAGTGGCCAGCCTAGGGACCATGTATTGGTCTACCTTACATCTTGGTTTTCAAAGCTACAGATCTCTTCAGATCTGGTCTCTTCAGATCCACACCTGTTCAACTTGAAGGTGAGCCTGGGAGTTTTTATAAATAACTTTAGGGAGTCACTGTCTTGATCCCCCTCTTCTGTATCTACCTGAACATTCTGGTTCCCTGAGGCCCTACTCCTGTACCTTTCAACAGAAAGCCAGGGCTTAATTTCCTCTCTTCTGCCTTGAAATTCCTATGAATTATCTGCATCTGAGGCTGAGAGGTGGGAGGGTGGGGTGGTGGTAGGGGGGAGAAAAAGCACTGAGAAGTTTTCCCATGTTTTTAGTACCATACTTTCCCTGGTTAGGGCAGCTGCTCCTGCTGTCATGCCCCCAGAGGATTTCCTGGGGGTGCCAATTTGGTGGTACTTTGAATTCTGATCTCTTTTGCTAAGCTGACTGCTACTGTTAACTTTTCAGAGATCTCAGATAGCTGCTCCACGTACCCCATCCAGGGTTTACAGTTGCCTTTGGTGGGAGAGACAGGATGGGGCGTGATTACTCCATCTTGCCCAGAGCCAGAAACTCACACTGGATTTTTATTGCAAGCATATGTCCATCTCACTGGCCAGTTGCAGAGTGAGGGCTGAAAAGTCTCATCAACAGTATTTGCTTTATTTCCCTTTCTCACCATATGGGCCACTCAGTCTGTCTTCTTTACTCAGCCCATTAGCCTGTTCTGTCATACTATACCTAATTCTTCCTCAACGCTCAGACATTTGATTCAACCACCAGACTGGGTGAATACCACGAACACCACATCTCTCCCATTATCTGCCTTCTGCTCTTGCCTCTAGCCTGTGGACCTGCCTCACATTAAATTCACACTACAGACACTCTAGCAGCCTGAATGTAGGTGATATGCACCAATACTTTATACATCCATATGATGCCTTTTGTTATTTTAACTTGTATAATATTAAGACATTTTTGCTAAACTAGGGAACAAGATAGGAGAGGCTGTTAGTGTTATTAGTTACTAGTGACTCAGAAGTTACAGTGAGTGCAATAAGTTAAGAAAATAAAACTAAAGGTAAGTATTGAAAAAGATCTTTCTTTTTTCCTTCTTTGTTTTTTAATTTCCTCACTTTTAATGGGTGTATTATTATTGTACATATTTGATGGGATTTCTTGTTACCTATTTGTACCTGCACACAGTATAATGATATAATTTGGCCCATAGCACTCCTCAGCATGTCCCAAGATTTTTCTTTTGTGAATATATTATAATTGCATTCCTAGAGAACTCAAGAAATTATAGAAGAAAAAAATCCCACTAGAAAGGGAATTTGGTAAGATAGGAAGGCAGAAGGAAAATGTATTACTTTTTAAAAATAGATTTTTTTCCTACCCAGGAAGTGGAAAATATATTGCACTCACAAAAGCGTCAAAAATTATAGTACACCTAGGACTTGATCCCTGGGACTCTCTTCCAAAGATTGGCAAATGGGGGCAGGTGGGACAAACCTGTGCTGTGATCTGTTTATGTGTGGCTATGGACTGAGAGCTAAGAGTAGTTTTTACATTTTCATAGAGTTGGAAGAGAATAAAGAGCAGGAGGAAAAGGAGACCACATAGAGCCCACAAAGCTAAAATATTTACTATCTTATCCTTCACAGAACAAGTTTCCATTGAAGTAAAGGCACCAAAATATAAGAATACATGTACATTGGCGTTTACAGCAGTATATGTTGTATGACAAAAAATAATGGAAGCAAAGCAAATATATGTCAACTGGAAAATGACAGCACGTGTTGTGACACACCCATTCTACACAATATTATGCAGCCACTAAAAGGAATGAAGTATACCCACACCAGCTGATTTGGAGGAATTTCATATACGTATGTATGTATATACACAGTACAGGGAGGTGAGAGCGAGAGGGAGAGAGAGAGATTGATTTTACATATATTAGCAAAAAACAAGATACAGAGAAATCTACATAATATGATTTTTTTAACAGGCAAGCTGCTACCCTCTACATCTTACATCAACATGGAGAAAGGGGTTAGGATGTTAGACTAAGGGGCATGGATGTTTTTGTTTGCTTTAGAGGTTTTTGAGCAGGGTAAGGAAGAGAGAGACTCCCCTGGAGCTGAGGCTTTATAATGCAATCTTCACTTCTCATTACCCAGAATTCTAATTTATAAGTGGTCAACTTCCGGTTGGCAGATGGCTGCCCAATCTGCTGTCTCCCTCACTACCAAACCCTCCCCGTCAAGGGTGTTCTCTCATTTTTGGAATCAGCATCCTTGGATTCTTTAGCAGTTGAGCAGCTTTGCAGCTTTGGCAGCAGTTTGAGTCCACCCTGATTCTGAAGTCCTTTGTCTGCACCCCCTCCCCCAAACAGTACCACTGTACAGTCATGTCACCTAACAACGTTGAACTGCGTGCATGAGAGTGGTCCCTCTAGAGCACATGGCCTGATTCCACATTGCGTGTTAGTGTGGGTCCGCCAGATGATATTTGTACAATGTTGAAATCTCCTCAAAATGCACTTCTTAGATATATCCCGATCATTAAGAGATGAGCCACTGTGTTGTCATTATTGTCTTGTTGTAGACTGCCCAGGAAGTGACAGCCATATCCCAGTCAGTGGCTGCTAGGTCAAGGGCTTTCCTTAATTCAGCTCTCTCCTTTGGACAGGACACCTGGCCTGCTAGCTGTTGGAGCCCTTTCTGCATCATGACGTCACCACTCTCATGGGAATTAGCAAAGGTTTTGTTTGAGTACCTCAGTGGGGTGAGGAGAAGCTGAACCCCTTACAACTCTTCCTTTTGATGTATTTCCCCCCAATTTTCTTCAAGTAATACATCATTTCACAACCTCCAACATGGACCTGGCCTTGCTTTACACTGCTGGTGCAAGCAATTAATAAACTTTATGCCTTTGACGTCCCTTGCCTGTTAAATATATTTGGTACATTATCCATTTCTGTAGTCATTCCTTAATTATTTGCTTTTGCTTTCCAACAGAAGGGAGTACCCAAGGACCTCATGTTTGCTAATGAGTTGCTGGGTACTGCTATATTCCAATTATTTATTAGGAGGTTTTCTAGACTTCAGCAACATCCCAACATGTGTTAATAAGTTGTTTTGCAAACCACTATTAAATTTCAAAAATATTCAAGCATCATTAACGATGTCTTCAATAAAGATCAAATTAGCAAAATCAGTCTTTACTTCATTACAAAACTTACATTTTCAGCTATAAAATCACCAAACTGTGGTCTGGCAAAAGGTTTAACCATCTGTATAGGGAGTCGTTTACTCATGTAGTGGTTACTGGCTACAAGACAAGTGATCTGAAATCACCATGTTGCATTTGACCATTATGTTTTAGTGGCAATCTATGCCAGGTGACCAAAGTTACTGGCATACCTTCCTTGGGACAGTGTTATGGTGAGGTGGGGGTCAATAACTCCCAGTTCATAAAAACTTCAAAAAAGAAGAGCAAACAAACTAGTCTAATCCATGAACATTTTTTTTTGAAAAACAGGGAACAGTAACTGTCCTAGGGTTCTTCCAGAAATCTTAAGAAAAAATTAAAACAAGTGACAGACTGGAAGAAAACATCTGCTAGATATTCCATAGAGAAAGGCCCAATATCCAGAGGACACAAAGAGCTCCTACAAATCAAGAAGAGAAATCCAGCTAACCAATCAGCAAAGAATATGAGATACACGAAAAAGCACTCAATTTCACCAGCTGTTCGTGAAATGCAAATTAAAACAGTAATGAAATACCATATTTTTACTCTCCAAGTGGCAAAAACTAAAATGGCTGATATTATCATGTACAAGCAAGAATGCAGGGAAATGGGTACTGTCACACTGACAGGAACCTAAACTAATGAAACCCCTGGGGCAGACAACTGGGAGTACTCATGAAAATTAAAGATACACTGTTGTTCCCTCCAATTCTACTTCTTGGCATCTATCTCAAAGAAATACATTCATACACAAAAATGTATGCCTCATTCGTGACAGAGAAAAACAGAAAAAGTGAAATGTCTGTTATTAATGGACAAGTTCAATTGATTATATTTTATTAACCTTCAAAAATGGTAAGAGGTAGAAGCATACTCACTGTTAAATGAGAAAACCAAGGTGCAGAACAACATGTATATTGTGAAACAGAACAACATAGCTTTGCAAACTGTCTGTCATCTCTCTCTGCACACACACAGAAGAGTGTGGAAGGAAGTCATGGAATTGTTGAAGGTGGCCACAAGCCTCTGGAGAGGCACAGGAGTGGTACTGGGACAGAGGACACAAAAGGGGACTTTCTATTTTGAGATGCATACAATAGTACCTGTTCCCATCCATGGTTTTGTTTTCTGAGGTTTGAGTTTTCTGCAGTTAACAGCAGTCTGACAATATTAAATGGAAAATTCTAGAAATAAAGAATTCTAACAGTTTAAAATTATGTGTTCTTCTTCTGTCTAGTGTGAGGAGACCTCACGCTGGGCCGCGTTGTCCCACCCAGGTGTGAATCATCCCTTGGTCCAGTGTACCCACACTGCACGCTATCTGCTCACTGGTCACTTAGCAGCAGTGTTGGTTATCTGATGGATGTCACAGTGTTGCAAGCTTGTATTCAAGTAACCCATTAAAGGGCCAAGGAAAATTTTAAAGACCTTCCCCATCCACGTGCCTGCTGTGACCTTTGCACATCCTTGTTAAGAACATCTAAGGAAGGCTGATTTCTGGGTGGGTTTGGCTCATTCAGGAGAACGCAGAGACATTCACTTATCTCAAGGGTAATACTCTTAGGGATCTTGGCTAGTCGTTGGCAGGCTGCAGTGTTCTTGAAGGGGACACTAGGTCATGCAGGTTGTTAGAAGAGCTTTCTTTGTTCTAACTTGTATTTTGAGAGCTCCATTGGGAATAAGAATTTGGAGTCTCACCTGTAGAGAGGAAGCTCTGCCTGGGACTTCCTAGTTGAGACCCTGAAAAGCTGCCCTGGGGCTCCCCAGCTGTATGACTTGAGGGGTTGGTGTTTCCCCATCTAGTGAAGTGTTTTCTTCTCTTTCTCTCTCACCTTTCACTTTTGTTTTTACTTTCATATTATTACTAAAACAAACACTATCTTGTATAAAGAGAGTGCTTTTATTGTCTATCAGATCTGACCTGCCAGATTTAGCAGCTGTGAATACACTTAACACTTTAACAGTACACACCTTATTTACTTAATAATGATCCCAAAATGCAAGAATAGTGATGCTGGCAATTCTGATAAGCAAAGAGAAGCCATGAGGTGTTTCTTTTAATTATCTTGGGTCCTTATAAAAAGAAGGGTAAATACAGTACAATGAGATATTTTGAGTAGGAGAGAGACCACATCCCCATAACTTTTATTAAAGTATGTTAAGATTGTTCTATTTCGTAATTATTTACTGCTGTTAATCTCTTACTATTTCTTTTTTCTTTTTGGTACTGGGGATTGAACTCAGGGGCACTTGACCACTGGGCCACATCCCCAGCCCTTTTTTGTATTTTATTAGAGACAGGGTCTCACTGAGTTGCTAAGTGCCTCGCATTGCTGAGGCTGGCTTTGAACTCGTGATCCTCCTGCCTCAGCCTCCCAAAGTGCTGGGATTACAGGCGTGAGTCACCTCACCCGGCTCACATTTCAAGCATCTAGTGGGGATCTTGGAATGTATCACCCACAGGTAAGGGTGATACACTGCACCCAAGAATCCTTTGTTCAATTAAAAGGAGGAAAAAGCCATCCCCATCCCAAGAATCCAGGACTACCTAAACTTCAGATGGGAGGAGAGATTCCAGGAAGGAAGGCTCACCCTACCTTGACTGAGACTTTTCCCACTCCCATGAAGCTCTCTGCCTCCTTTCTTTATTATCTTCCTGTGGGTAAAGATGGAGGAAAGGCTTCCTTCACAGGTTCCTTTTCCTTCTTCTCCTCATCAACTTGAACTTGGAGAAGATATGTGACCTTTCCTGGCACCTAGACAGTAGTGACCTAACGCCTCCTTCTTAGTTAGGTTGTGAGTTTTTCTGACATTTGACTAAGGCACTGACCTTGGAACCCAAGAGAAATGGGGCTCAAGTATTGGTTCCACCCCTTACTAGCTGTATAGTATTGGGCATGTTTATTAATCTCCATAAGTCTCAGTGTTTTTATCTGTAATAAGGCAATAGTGGCAATAGCTCTGTGAAAGGTAACCATTTCTGTTATAGTGGGGACTCTACCTCTTTGACTCTTGCTGGCCTGAGTTGTGTGCTTAGGCACAGGATGGCTGGCCACTGACTTCCCTGTTTACTCCTGGTCCTTTTAGGCAATCCCTCCCAGGTCTGTTCAAATACTGATACCAGACTTTGGGAAGTCCCCATGGCACCCCTAGTTGTCCTACCTCTGGCCACCCTTTCAGTCTCACTCAGGCAGCTGCCCGGGGCCTGTTACAATTTTCCCCATATAAACTACTGTGCTGGGCTTTTGTTCCTTGACGGCCTAATCAGTGATGCAGCTGGATGTGCCCGGAAGCATCTCTGCTTTTCAAATGTTGTCCAGTCGCTGACATGTACCTGCCCGAGGGGAATGCTCAGTGACATGCATATTTTTAGCATGGCTTAAATAAGTCGTGGTACAGACTGTTCGACAGAGAGTGGGTCTGGCCCAGGGGGTCAAGTCACTAGTGTGGCCAGTAGCTAATGAGGCCATCTCCACCCTGGGTGAAGTGTTGCTGTGAGAGGAGGGATGTCTCCACCTTGCATGTTCTCTGTCTTTGAAAGATACAGCGGATTTCAGCAGGGGCTCATCAATATTTTCAGGGTGGTCAGCAATAGACACAGCAAATCCTTTTCTACTCGTAGCTATTTGCTGTTCAATTATAGCTATCCCCTGTTCAGTTTCAAACTGAACCCCCGCCCCACTTCTACCCTGGCTACAATATAAGACAATGAAATACATTTTTCCTCCTTAGAAATGAAACAACATGTTTCCAACTACCTTTGTGGGCAGTCAGTAAGTTGAGCCCAGCGCAGGCTACTGTATTTAGAGTCACTTGTCCTTGGGAGTGCTGAGCCTGGAGGGACCACCTACTTAAAGACATGTCCCTGTTCCCTCGGCATCCATGGGCTGCCTGGTTTATGTAGAGCGGACACTGCTCTGCAGGGCTGTTCTCATATATACATAATAGTATCTGCTGGCAAAGTTGTTTCTGAAATACTAGGAGGAAATTATCATGTCGAGGGTGTGCATTACTGTTCTGATGAGATTAGAAGGCATCAGCCTCCTTCTGAAAATATGAAATGAGTCTTCTATGAGGGGAAGAAATCTTATTTTAAGACATTTCATTAAAATGAAAAAGGCTTTGGGAAAATTGGTCATTTGAAATGATTCAACCTAGAGCCTCTGCTTATGCCATATTATACAATAAATCCTAAATGATTTGAATGTGAAAAATGGAACAATAAAAAAACTACAAGGATATTTAGGAAAGTATTAAAAAGATACTTGGCAATGAGCAACTCCTTGTTATTACTGTTACAGTGGCCATTTCTAAGTACAAAAGCAATGGATGAGGTTGTACAAGACAAGATCAGTGTATTTGACTGTATAAAAATGATAAAATGAAAACCCTGTAACTGATAACACACCTTACAAGGCCTAGTCACTATTATTGTTGGCAAAACAAAGGGGCAGTGGTAAGGTGCTTCTTTTTAAATTTTTTATTAGTGCATTATGGTATACATAATATTGAGGTTCACTTTGGCATAATCATACAAGCATTGAATATAATTTGCTCCATTTCAGTCTCTAGTCCTTCCCCATTCCTTCACCTCTTCCCTCCCCCTGCTATTCTTCCTCTACTCTATTGGTCTTCCATTTATTTATAGTTTTTGAAAATCAGTACTTCATAGATGTGTGTAGAGGTGAAATTCACTACGGTGTATTCAAATATGCACACATCCCAATTTAGTCCATTTCATTCCAGCCTTCTCCTCTTTTCCTGCCCCTCCCTCCACTCTCAACCCCTTCCCCTGCTCCACTGATCTCCCTTCTGTTTTTATAGGATTCCATCCCTCTTTTTATTTCCTGATTTTAGTTTAGTTTCCACATATGAGAGAAAACATTCTCGAGCCTTGACTTTTTGAGTGTGGCTTATTTCACTTAGCATGATATCCTCCAGTTCCATCCATTTACTGGCAAATGCCATAATTTTATTCTTTTTCGTGACTGAGTAAAACTCCATTGGGTATATATACAATATTTTTCTATCCATTCTTTTCTTTTGGTGCTGGGGATTGAACTCAGGGGCACTCGACCACTGGGCTACATCCCCAGCCCTTTTTTTTTGTATTTTATTTAGAGACAGGGTCTCACTGAGTTGCTAAGTGCCTCGCCATTGCTGAGGCTGGCTTTGAACTTGCGATCCTCCTGCCTCAGCCTCCCAAGTGCTGGGATTACAGACGTGCGCCACCGTGCCTGGCTATCCATTCATTTCTTGATGAGTGCCTGGACTGGTTCTATAACTTGGCTCTTGTGAATTGTGCTACTATTAACACTGAGGTGGCTGTACTGCTATAGTATGTCCTGACATTGGTTCTTTCATGTAAATGCTGAGGAGTGGGAGAACTGGATCATATGGTGATTCGATTCCTAGTTTTTTTTTTTTTTGAGGCAGCTCCATACTGCTTTCCAGAGTGGAGATTGTACTAATTTACAGTCTTACTTACAATTTATAGTGTGCCTTTCCCCCCACATCCTCACCAGCATTTTTTGTGATTTGCACTCTTGATGATTGCCATTCTGACTGGAAGGAGATGAAAACTCAATGTAGTTTTGATTTGCATTTCCCTGATTTCTAGGGATGCTGAGCATTTTTTCAAATATTTGTTGGCTGTTTGCATTTCTTTTAAGAAATGTCTGTTTAGTTCTTTGTCCATTTTTAAATTGGGTTATTTAGTTTTTGGTGTTAAGTTTTTTGAGTTCTCTATATATTCTGGATATTCATCCCCTTTCTGAGGAGCAGTTCCCATCCTGTAGACTCTCTTTTCAGGTTTTTGTTTCCTTTGCCATGCAGAAGCTTTTAAATTTCATGCCATGCCACATATCAATCTTGGTTTAATTTATTCTGCATTATGTGAGTGTTGAGCCTATGTTTTCTTCTAGCAATTACAAAGTACCTGGTCTAATTCCTAGGTCTTTGGTTCACTTTGAGTTGATTTTTGTGCAGGAAAGAGATAAGGATCTAGTTTCATTCTTCTACATATGGATATCCAGTTTTCTCAGTGCCGTTTTTTAAAAAGGCTTTTTTCTCCAATGTTTGTGGCATCTTCGTCAAGTATCAGACAACTCTATCTATATGAATTTGTCTCTATGCCCCCTATTCTTTTCCACTGGTCTTCGTATCTGTTTTGGTGCCAATACCATGCTTTTTTTTTTTTTTTTTTTTTAAGGAAAATAAGATTTATTGCTTTGCTAGCAAAGGAGAAACACAGGGGACTCCTGTCTCAGAGTCTGTGATTCTGCCCATCAGCAGGAACAGGGGGCTTTTAAAGAGGTGATTCAAAGGCTATATTCCATGTGTTCTCTGTTGGAGTTGGAATTCACTTGTTAATTTGGCATTTCTGAGATCTTCCAGTACCATCCCCAAAGTCCGGATTACTTCATTCCCATGTGGGTGTGTACTCAAGGGCAGATAAATCTGCCTGGGATTGGGAAGAAGGGTAATCCTGTTTCCTCTGAGATTAGGGAGGGGAGAGATTAGTGGGGAGCAGGGAGAGAGGAAGAGAAAGAAACATGTCCATCAAAACAAAAACAGAAAATAGCATACTATAATGATGCAGTCACATCAATGTTTATAGAAACTCAGTTCACAATAGCTAGACAATGGAGCCAACCTAGGTGCCCTTCAACAGATGAATAAAGAAAATGTGGTATATATACAACAGTGGTATATATACTCAGCCACTATGAAGAATGATTTTATGACATTTGCCAGTAAATGGATGGATCTGGAGAGTATCGTGCTAAGTGAAAAAGCCAATCCCCAAAAACCAAAGGTCAAATGTTTTCTCTGATATGTGGAAGCTAGTCCACAATAAGCGGGAAGGGGAAAAATAAAAGTCCAGTAGATTAGACAAAGGAGAATGAAGGGAAGGGAGCAGGACAGGAATAGGAAAGACAGTGGAATGAATCTGACATAACTTGCCTATGTACTTAAAGAATACACCACATGATGGTGTGAATACATTCCCATGATGGCGAATCTCACCATCATGTACATCCACAAGAGTGGGGTCCTAATTATAATAAGATATATTCCATGCTTGTGTAATTATATCAAAATGGATCATACTGTCATGTGTAATGAAAAAGAATCAATAAGAATGCAAAATGTGATTAAAATAAGTGGCAGTGGCAGAGCAGCATAAAGTGGAGCACTGTTGCATTTCCTCACTGTCAATTTCTACGTTCCATTTTTATGGAAAAATGGGAGATGACCTCTCCAAGCTGCTTCTTGCTGAAAGAGGGCAAAGTTTGGGGAAGTAACCCAAAGTTCTTGTTTTCTATCAGGTGGGGTGTGGACAGTTAAGGGCACTCAGCATCAGAGCAGTCCAGGGGTCCACAGTGGCAGACGGCAGGTGACTGGACAAGGCATACATAGGGCAGGGATCATGCTAAGACAACATAAACAAGACACATGCTGTCTTTGTTATTAGAGCTCTGTAGTATTATTTAAGATCCAGTTTTGTGATGCCTACAGCGTCACTCTTCCTGCTCAGGATTACTTTGGCTATTCTGGGTCATTTATTCTTCCAAATGAATTTTAGGACTGTTTTTCTCTAGTTCTGTGAAGAATGTCATTGGTATTTTGATGGTGATTTATTGACTCTGCACAGTGCTTTTGGTAGTATGGCTTTTCTAAGGTCTTCTTCAATTTCTTTCTTCAGGGTTCTAGAGTTTCTGTTGTCTTTTAGCTCCTTGTTAGATTTACCCCCAAGTTTTTTTTTTTTTTTTTTTGAGGTTACTGTGAATGGAATAGTTTTCCTGATTTCTTTCTCAGCAGATTCATTATTGGTGTACAGGAAAGTGATTGATCAACCCAAATAGAACCATGAGGATATAGAAAACTTAAACAGCCCCAAATCCAGCAATGAGATTGAAGCAGTGATTAAAGTCTTCCAACAAAGAAAATCCCAGGACCACACAAATTCTTGGCTGATTTCTACCAGACCTTTAAAGAAGAATTAATGCCAATCCTCCTCAAATTATTCCATGAAATAAAAAGGGAGAGAACACTGTCAAATTCATTCTATGAAGCCACTATCACCTTGATACCAAACCCAAAGATACATTAAGAAAGAAAACTTCAGACCAACATCCCTGATGAATGTACATGCAAAAATTCTTAATAAAATATTGGCAAACACATTCAAAAGGTAGTACACCATGATCAAGTGGGTTTCATCTGAGAGATGCAAGGTTGGTTCAACATTTGCAAATCAATAAATGAAATTCACCACATAAATATTCCACCCCCATTTATGTTAAAAATATGTTAAAAATAGTGGAGAAACTAGAATAGAAGGAACTTACTTGAACATTTTTAAGACTATATATGACAAACTCAAGACCAACATCATACTGAAAGAAGAAAAACTGAAAACATTTCCTCTAAAATCAGGAACGAGACAAGGATGTCCACTCTCACCACTCCTGTTTAACATAGTTCTTGAAACTCTTGCCAGAGCAATTAGGCGAGAGAAGGAATATGAAGGGATATGAATAGGAAAAGAAGTCAAATTATCTCTGTTTGCTGATTATATGATTATATGATTCTATATTTAGAAGATTCCAGAAGACTTCTAGAGCTGATAAGTAAATTTAGCAAAGTAGCAGGATACAAGACCAACATACGTAAATCATTCACTTTTCTATATTGCTGTAAGGTGGCTTCTTTGAGAATGTGGAATATAAGTGTCAGTGTCACCCAAGAGGGTGCCAGATATCCATCATTGTGCCTGCCCTACCCATTCTTTTTTTTTTTTTTTTTTTTTTTTTAAAGAGAAACCTCTTGTCACATACTTTTTTGCCTTATTGGGCCACTTTCTGGCATACAAGACCATTTTTCCTCTCTGGTCATAGTGCCTGGACTAGGAGGAGGTTTCTGACCCAAAGACAGAACATTCTTAAGCCTGCCAGTAGCTTCTATTCTGAAGGACTAGAAAACATCAATTGGGCCAGTCGGTTTCTCTTTTTTTATACTTTAGAGTTAAAAAACAAGCAAATAATTGGCTCATTTGCCTTGGGGACTGAAAGATAAAGGATACTTTCAGGTACAGTTGGGGCCCAGGGAGACCAAGGTCATGAGAAGGCAGCAGCTGTGGTCAGCAGGGTGGCAGGTTGCGAGAGCAGACAAACACAGGTAGTGAGGGGCTCTGAGGGGCATGAAGAGCATGTGCTCTGGGGCACCAGGGTTCCTGGTGACTCCCAGGTCCTAGTTTGGCCCTCATTGAGTTTGAAGGGGCTAGCTCTTACTATAGTGTTCTGATGAGAGTTTCATCATCACTACACAGGCATCCTAAATCTAAGCTCAATTGCGTTTCTATTTCTGAAAATCAAGGGCCAAACTAAAAATTGTTGTTTTTGTGACCCCAAACACTATGCAATGTGACTTGGGGTTCATCATTCAGAGGTGGTGTCATGGGAGAAGACACATCTCCAAAGAAGGGTCCCAGGAGTTCCCAGAGAAGACTTGACTCGGCACCAGTGGGTTCTTGGCATGTGTGTTGGAAAAGAATTTCAGCATGTGCTAGTTGAAGGCATAGAAGAGCTTTATTTAGGAAAGTAGATACATATTCAAGGGAGAATGGGACTAAAGCAAAGAATATACATTCAAAGGAGACTGTGGGCCATCTCCAGAGGGAGACAGCAACCCGCTGG
This sequence comes from Tamias sibiricus, assembly GCA_025594165.1. NCBI lineage: Eukaryota > Metazoa > Chordata > Mammalia > Rodentia > Sciuridae > Tamias > Tamias sibiricus. The sequence continues at coordinate 38,640,225 of CM046666.1, forward strand.
TGTAGGGTGTTAATATTTATAGAGGATTGGTGCTAGGGGCTGGATTTGAGGTGGAACCAGGGCAGAGGTGTGTAATTTTGCTCCAGTTTTTCCTACATTTGAACACTGCTCTCATTTTACAAGAGCATGGGTCAAGGGTACAGGTCAAGGGTATGTTACTCCAGGGTTGCAGTTGATTTTGAGAACTTTGTGTATCTTAGTGGCTCATGGGGATTTCCTTTGAGACTCAGTGTATCTCCCTCTTTATCCAAAATCCCTATCTCAGTAGGGATGGGATATAATTATATTTTAGTAAGAAAACATATGCCACATATTTTGTCTTATCTTGAGAAAGGGCATTATATACAGAAGGTGTCTGGTCAGTCTGGAAAGTCAATGAGGCAGGTTGTAATGGTGAATGCACAGTCCATAGAGGACAGGGGCGGAACCAAGGACTAGAACTGACATAGAGATGCTTGTTTCTATGGGTAATGGACACCTTGTGAGTCTTCATCACTATGAGACCCTTTCTCTCAGTACTGCCTACATCTCTTTGTTTTGATTATTTTTGTGGTTCGAGATGTCCATTTATCAGTCTTTCAATAACTAATCTAGTTTGTTCCTTGGGAGGAGGTGCCTTAGTTGGAGGTGATTTAAGAGTTCCTGCCTACAAAAAAATGTCCACCCTTGTAAATCAATGAATTGCTTTTTAGGCTTATAGTGTATGATTGGCACAGGTCAGTCTTCCTGAGCCCACTGAGCTGAGGCCAGGTCCTGGACCCTGGTTCACTCACTAGGTAAGACTACTCTGTCAGGACTCCCAGGAGGCAGCCATCCATCTTTATATGCTGCCATTCCAACCAAATCATTGCTTCCTCCTCTGTACACGGCGATTATTAGTGTTACTGCTTGTCGGTGAATGTACTCTACAGCCTCCAGCTTGTATCAAATCATGTTTTTGTTTGATTTCCAAACTATGACAGCAAAACATTCAATCAATTTCATGAGGACATCAGTCATACTGGTTATGAGCTGTCACTCAGATAACTGCATGGCTCGGAACATTCTGCAATTTCAGTGACACCAGAATTGCTACAGAAGGGACCTTAAGAAGTCATCTTTGCTCTTTTTTCTCTAGATACCCTGAGTCAAATTAGAAAGATACTTTCCTATCCTGCTTTTCAAGATTCCCAGGATCACTATCCATTTAATTACCTTCTTGACAAAATGTTCTTTCACACAATCAAATGTATTTTCAGTGTAACTGAAAATTGTTTCTTCTTTCTCAAGTCTCTTAAATACTGAATTACAATTTATTGGTTTTTCTGTATAACACCAAATAATATAAGTAAGCTTGTTTACACCTCTGTTTCTTTAGCATAATTAGCTCACCTGCAATTGGCTAACAGGGAAATGATGTTATATAATTTCCCATTCTCATTTGTTCATATAGGATTTCTTTTCCCTAACAAGCTAAAGTTTTGCATCACCAGATAAAAGCAGTGAATGCAAAGTAAACTGGCACAGCTGAGCGCAGGAAGCTGGAGAGAAGCACAGACCTGAACACCCTCCCCTCTCCCCATGGTCCAGGGTAGCCATGTGTTTGTTCTTAGAAATGCTGATTACAGGGGCTGGGGTTGTGGCTCAGTGGTAGAGCGCTTGCCTAGCATGTGTGAGGCACTGGGTTTGATTCTCAGCACCACATACAAATAAATAAAACAAAGGTCCATGGACAACTTAAAAATATATATGTATGTGTGTATATATATATGTATATATATATGTATATATATATATACATATATATATATATATATATATATATGCTGATTATGCCATTCTTACCAGCTTTGTGTGGCTGTTCATATCTCCATAACTTAGCACCCTCAACCTTCCTTATACCCTCTTCTATCATGATATGCTCATTTTGGAAAAAATATTTGATGTTTTATGTGGTATTTCCTTATGTATTAAGAATCTAAACATGCATACTATGTCATTATTGTGACTGGATGGTCATTGAAAGAATTCTAGTTAGAGAAAGCATGGATCTTGAGATTTCTTCCTCCAATTTTAATTTTCCTACAATCCCTGCTCTTTTTTATTTATATTTTTCCATATTTTTATTGGTACATTATAGTTGTTGGCGGGATTTACATATTTGTACACAATATAGCAGAAGCACCTCACCTGCACTTAAAAACAGTTTTACATTTTCCTATTCATAGTTTTCTTGTTTTTTTTTTTTTTTTTTTTTTCTGGACAAATAAGTCTGTTTCCTTTTCTGGTAGGAATTATCTCTTCTTTTACAGATATCTCTTTGTTCCAGGCCCTAGATTTCTGTAACATTTGTGGTGAACATGATTTTTGCATGCCCAGCATTTCTTCCTTTGAAGAAGGATACCTCTTTCCTTCCTTACAAACCCTGCTCAGTGTCTGTGGTGGTGTGGACAGGCTAGGTGCTCACCAGAGGAGGGGCGCATGTCCTAGGCCAGTCAATCCAACGCGCCATGCACCCGGAGGCAGGAAGGATGTTCAGAGAGGGCCCACGACAGAAGCCAGGTAGATGACTCCTCCCTGTAGGGACTTTTGCCAGTGTCGTTGGGAAAGACCATTTCTATAGGAACTATGAATTCTATAGACCATGTACGCTGGAGCTTCCGGGGTACCTTGCCACTAAATGGGGAGGGGCCATTGGACAGCTTAGTTAAGCAGAACTAAGATATGGAGGGAGAAAAGGAGAGAAGGAGAAGGAGAGAGAATGCATTCAAAGCCAGTTTTACTCCTTAGACTTCTCAGTTACATGAGGCAATACATTACTTTTTACGCTTGTAGTCAAACATCCTGGCCAATGCAAATTAATTAAAAATTTTTAATAAATGTAATTTAAAAATCAAACTAAATACTCTAATACACAAACAGGGATTGAATTTAAAATAAACAGGTGGTGAATCACTTAATGAAGCAAAAATCTACTTGTAACATCTTAATCATCACTTTAGTTGCTTTCCTCTGAATCATCTCTCTTCTTGTGGAGAGCAGGAGTTACCTAGGAAATGCAATGCAGTGTGGGCATGGAACTGCTGGGCACAGGAAGGGAGAAGTTTTGGCTTGTACATGTCTTACTTTTTTTTAAATTTATTTTTTATTCAAAGTTGTCTTTGTAATAGTAGTATGCATTATAATTCGTAATAAGCATATAGAGCATCTTTTTACAAAACACTGTTTGTATACAATGTATATTCATACCATTCAAATCTTCTATCATGCATTTATAATAAAGACATCCATCTTATTCAACCACCTTTCTTTTTTCCCCTCCATCCCCCCTTGCTCCCTCTCTTTCCCTCCCTCCCCTTTGACCTTTCTAGCATTCCTCTAATCCTCCTATGTACTCCGACTCGATACCACTGTGAGTCAGCCTCCTTATATCAGAGAAAACATTTGGTATAGAAAGGATAGCCTCTTCAACAAATGGTGCTGGGAAAACTGGAAATCCATATGCAACAAAATGAAATTAAACCTTTATCTCTCACAATGCACAAAATTCAATTCAAAGTGGATCAAGGACCTAGGAATTAGACCAGGGACAATACGCCTAATAGAAGAAAAAGTAAGCTCCAACTTCCAACATGTCGAATTAGGCCCCAAGTTCCTTAATAAGAATCCTGTAGCACAAGAATTAATACCAAGAATTAATGAATGGGATAGATTCAAACTAAAAAGCTTCTTCTCAGCAAAAGAAACAATCAGTGAATTGAATAGAGAGCCAACTATTTGGGAACAAATATTTAATACATGCACATCAGATAGAGCACTAATTTCTAGAATATATAAAGAACTCAAAAAACTTAACACCAAAAAAACAAATAACCCAATCAATAAATGGGCTAAGGAATTGAAAAGACACTTCTCAGAAGAAGATACACAATTAATCAACAAATACATGAAAAAATGCTCAACATTGCTGGCAATTAGAGAAATGCAAATCAAAACAACTCTAAGATTTCATTTCACTCCAGTCAGAATGGCAGCTATCAAGAACACAAAGAACAATAAATGTTGGAGAGGATGTGGGGAAAAAGGCACACTCATACTTTGCTGGTGGGACTGCAAAATGGTGCAATGTTATGGAAGGCAGTATGGAGATTTCTTGGAAAACTGGGAATGGAACAATCCCACTCCTGGGTCTATTCCCAAAGGACTTAAAAACAGCATATTACAGTGACACAGCCACTTCAATGTTTATAGCAGCACAATTCACAATAGCTAGATTGTGGAACCAACCTAGATGTCCCTCAGTAGATGAATGGATAAAGAAAATATGGTATATATACACAATGGAATTTTACTCAGCAATAAAATAAAATAAATTAATGGCATTCACAGGTAAATGGATGAAGTTGGAGCATATAATGCTAAGTGAAGTTGGTCATATCTTACTTTTGAGATTTTTTTTTTTTTTACTTTATAGTAATACACTTTTATCTTCTGGTTTCTGATGATATCTAGGCCTACCCTTAATCAGGCTTTCTCTAGTCTTTATTCCTGCAGGTTACAGTACTTAAGCATGAATACTTGGTTACATCTAATTTTACTAAACCTCATCTAAATTCACACTTTGAAATCTTTTGCATTATCTGAAGCATCTGTAAACCCATCCAGTTGGACCTGTACAGAGCCTGAAGATGCAACCCTTCAATGCTGTTCTCCAAATGACAAAAAGCCATAGGTGAAACCCATGTGGGACACGGAATCCTACCAGGGATGCAACCTTACTGCAAACTAGAAAAAGGAGTTTCTTCCCACAGGCAGATGTGACCAGGAGCAGGTGCAGGTGGGATGGTGAGCAAGTGCAGGCTGGGCATCAGGCCCTTTGCTCCCACAACCTGGCCTCCTCCTCTATCATGTCACAAAGACTCTTTTCATTTTCTTGGATTATGCCTGTAGTCCCTGAACCAGGGTCTAGGTTGAGTCTCTCCCTGGGCATATCATGTAGGATGATAAAGGCCAAAGATTCAGGAAAACTGAGTAACAGCTTAGGGAAAGTTTAAACTTAGAAGAAAGCATGAAAGTTAGGTAAACCTGAATTTTTGGAGATAGAATGTGGGGCTTAAAAGTTTTGGGGGTTGGACAGAAGTGGATTTTAATTCTACCGTGGCCATTTCACTGAACTCCATTTTTAAAAAATTCTGTAAAATAATGAAAATACCATTATTTCATAGATTCTAAGACTACATCTACCATAAGACTAGTCCTATTACAGAGGTTTTTAAAATATAAAAAATTAGCCAAATGGGATGACTAAGTGTATCCTCATATCACAGGTGTGAGGACTGTAAAAATTATGTGTGTTAGAGTCTATGGCATATGATAATACATATTTAGGTTTGGAATATTTCCATAGACTTTACTGGTTGAGCATCCCAAATCTGAAGATTCAAAATCCACCATGTGGCTCCCCAACAATTTCAGATTTCGGAGCATTTTTGATTTTGAATTTTTGGATTAGGAATGTTCAACCAGTACCCACCTTAAAGGTCATGTCTTCCTTGTGAGGATTAAATGTGATAATTTAGGTCAAGTTCTCAGCCTGCCATGGAGTAAGGGCTTGATGAATGGTGGAGGCTGCTATTGTCCTTGCTGCCCTTGTTATTTGGAGGTGGCAACAAATAGAAACAAAAGGACATACTTAGCTCAGGTCATCATAATCTAGCAAAATGAACTGGAGATTATCTTTTTTCTAGGAAGATACCAGAAGGCAATTTGCAAAAGCCACGTCCAAAAGTAAACTTCAAGCAAAAACTAAATGCAGAACATGTACAGAACTGAAAAGGAGGAAAAATAGTCCTTTTTATTCTGCTGATAAATCTGAGAAATGATTTCCTGAATCCCAAATGTACACTAGGAACATTTAAAAGAGTATTGTTCAAATCATGGGTTGGAGTCCTTCTTTGAATTAGGAGCAGAGGAAAGAAAATTGCCAGAACATTTTGCTAGCTTTTTCAAGTGTTTGTTTTTTTTATTTCACCTCTCACTAACAGCTCCTTCTCGTCCATTGCCTAGGATTTTTGAATTGATTACCGAGCAGCTCGCTAGTGAAAAGCCTCCTGGGCGGGCTTCTGAGATGGTAGTTTTCATTTAGGAGGGCATGGGGGAAGGAAGAGTGCCACGGGGTGTCAGTCAAACTCTTCCACCCGCCTCCAAAGCACCTGGCTCCTGGCTTGCTTTAGGAGTGGGCTTCGTGCCTACGAACAGCCTGTGCATTGTCCTTTGATGCCAAAGACAATGTGCCAGTGGTAGAACACTGGAAAGAGGCGTGCCAGGATCCTGGTCAGTCAGAAAATGCCAGCCTGCTGCCACTGCCTCTACCACAGGCGGCTTCTTGGCCTATGGTTTGGCCTCACTGCATTTTGGAACATGCAGTGATGGAAGTAGAGTGTGTATGAATGTGCTCAAACCATGGACGGCGTGATGAAGAGGGGCGGGTGCCCTTCTAAATGGGAATAGGTAAAGACAAGAACAATGGCTCTCCTATACAAAGACCCTGTTATTTTTCAGGGAGAATCTAAATTGGTTATTTCTTCCATTTCTGTTTCAACTTGTTTAACCTCAGGATTGATGTAAATGTTGTATAGAGAGGAACAAACAGGAGTACATGGCAAAAGTTTATCTACCATGTTGGGTTGGCTTCTAAAAAGAAAAGGCAGTAATATGGAAGTTTTGATTGACCCTGTAAAAGTGAGATATTATGTGGTCACTACTGAATAGGAAGTCTGTAGGGGTTTTTGAGAATGAAACTCAAGAGGCAGTTCTAGGTCACAATGTCAGAGCAAAAGCAAGTTGCCCAGGAGACAGTGGCCCCTGAAACTCTAAACATGTGGCTTGGCCAATCCACAGGGCACAAATACAGATTTGTTCCCTCTCTGTGGGCCAATTACAAGTGCACTGCCTGGCATTCCAAGCCTGCCTCAAGGCCCAGAGGCAGGGTGTGGCCCAGTTGGGAGTGGTGCTGAGTCACCATCCCAGGCATGTCGTGGTACATCTGTGTTGTGATCCTGCCTCGTGGATTCATGAAGGTTCTCCTTGTAGACAGCAAACTCCACTTGATTTAATTTCTCCCTAGGAAAACTGCAACCACTTACGTCATAAATCTCCCAAAACCAGTTTCTTTCAAGTTTGTCTTGGAAATTTTAAATATGTGTGCCAATTTCACCTATACTCCCTTAAACTTGACCTGATGTCTGAGATACTATGATGGTGGGTCACTCCCTGTGGTCAAGTACTGCAACCCACTCATCTGGGTCCCTTGGATCAAGAACCCAGTTTGAAAGGTGGTGGCCAGGAGTTTGCCGTTCGCATAAAATGAAGAGGAGAGTGCCACTGGTTTTACTTTACACAGCTGGACCAGCCAATTCTCTGTTAGTAATGGAAGCCTGAGTCTCAATGCTGGTGTGTGCTCTACTCGTTACTTTCTTAGCACAACTTGCACAGATGTAGGGCACCCTCTGACCTGCCTACCCTTGAGAATATGGCAAACTGGATCCATCAACACACATTTCTACGTCGAAATTATGGAGAACTTACCACCATTCATGACAACCCACTGTAACCCTGAGCAAAACACTAAGTATATTGATTGGTATAGGCAATTGGTATCTTTCATTGTCTATTTCATTAATGTTGGGACACTGAACTTTGGTTTACAGAGTTAGATATTTTTTAAGAGCAACATTTCATATTGTTTTTGGCAAAAGAAGTAGCATATAAAAAGTCTTTCTCTCTTTCTCTCTTCCTTTTTTAAATTTTTTTTTGTACTGGAGATTGAACTCAGGGGCACTCGACCACTGAGCCACATCCCCATCCCTTTTATGTATTTTATTAGAGACAGGGTCTCACTGAGTTGCTTAGCACCTCGATAAGTTGCTGAGGCTGGCTTTGAACTTCTGATCTTCCTGCCTCAGCCTCTTGAGCCACTGGGATTACAGGTGTGCATCACCATGCCTGCCTATGTCTTTCTCTCTTATTCCTTCAAGGATGGAAAGTCACTGGGTCACTTGGGGTCAGACAATGTTGACAGATAGGCCTGGATCCACTGAAATCTGCTTCCTTTTCCTTCTAGGCAGCCCATGCCAGGTAGAACACCACTGCTCTGCTGTCCAGGACTGGGCTGCCCCTCCACAGGGCATCTGCTTTCCTGCCTGAAGCAGAGGGGGCAATAGCCTAGCATTAATTTCCTCATAGGTTTGGGTCACTGACCTCTTAGAGAGTTGGATAAGCTCTGGCTATTATCCCCAGAAAAAACACACATACCCTGAAGCCCCAGTTTTTTACATACAGTTTCAAGGAGTTTGGGAATCAGGCCAAGAAACAGGTTTGCAATTTGTGTGTGTGTGTGTGTGTGTGTGTGTGTGTGTGTGTGTGTGTGTGCCAGGAATCTTCTAATAGTCTGAAGAAGGTATTGACTCTTTCTCTGAACAATGATGTTAGGTGAATAAAATACATAGGCTTATGGGAGAAACCAATTATAATGAAATAGTTAACAAAAATTTGAAACTTTCTGATATAGAAATATCTATGTACTTTTATCTAAATGCATTAAATAACAAGATCTAATGGTAAGTCTAGTAACTACTGTGATTTTGAAGTACTGATGAGCAGAAAAGATATTTTACAAAGACTGCTACATTGTGATGTGAACTGAAAAAATGGTGATTTCCACGATGGCAGGTGGTGACAATTCTACTGGGGTCTGCTGACTACATGCATCACTGAAGGCAGTGCTAAATTTCATCTTCAGGTTAGTGAAAATCCAGGGGCATGTGTCACCATCCATAATTCTGAACTTTAGGTTAACAAACCCTGAGATTCAAGGATTCTCTGTGACTTGGGGCCTGGCAGCGTCACCCATTCTGCCTTTATCACAGAGGGGCACTGTTCCCAGACTTAGATCAGCTGAGGCTATTGTGACAAGTCAGGGGGACACTTACAGTAGCTCCTGTCCTGGCCTCACTTGTGGAGAGGGGAAGATGGGGTTTGGGGGTCTGCTGCACACAGGTAACTCCTGCTTTCCTGAGCAGAGGTGAAGGCAGAAGAGGTCTCCTCTGTGAAGCTGCCTCAAGTCTGGAAAATGGGTCTGTTGAGTCTTGTAGCTTAGGATATGGGAACCCTCTTCCTCTCACTTTGAACAGGATTTGAGGCTCTCAGGTATCAAGTTTGTCTCCTGCCTTAACCTATCCTTTCCAGGCATGCTCCCCTAAGTGGGGGAGCCCTGTGGCCCAGGCAGCTGTGGCCCAGGCAGACACATGGGTTCATTTTTGCTTCTTTTCCTCCCATGGCTTTATGAGTGGTGCTGAAGAATGCATACCTGAGCCCCAAATGCTAAGCATAGGGTTTGGCAGGTGTAAAGGTGTGTCACAGCACTTGGAAATATGAAATAGCATCACTATAATCATAGAGTAATGACAAGTTGAGCCACTGTCGAAGAACACCAGGGAACGGCAGGGCTTTTTCACTCGTATGCTAGAACTCAGGCTTGCATGAGGATGAAAAGCTCAAGTTCAGATAAAAGAAAGTGCATTACTGATGGGTGGTGGAGGGACGGCAAACTCCCCAGGAAGAGCCCCTCAAAGCGGCTTCCCTGGCAGGACCTCTCCTAGAAGAGGCTATTTGGAGGCACATGGTGATCTGTCACCAGGAAAATGCTCTGTCAAAGAGGCTCACACAATATCATCTGCTTACCAATTTTACTTCTTGCTTCATTTATACTTTCTCCCAAGGCCTTTGCTTCAGAAAATCTAGGGGGAAAAGAGAAAAATTTACTTTTTCTGTTCATCCTACATTATGTTTGAAAAAGAATAGATTTCTGAGACATCTGTAGACTATTATAAAACTTTATTAAAAAACATAAAGGAAGATCTAAGAAAGTGAAATATATTAGGCTTAAAAATAGAGATATAGTTTGTATTATTATAGATACCATGAATTTTTAGTCTTTCCAGCCCAGAATTTTCATTCTCATATTCTTTAATTTATGGTTTTTGATTCCTCTTGTTTTATGCTGCAAGGGTACTAGAATAAACCATGCAGTAAGGTTTCTGTGCTGTGATCTATCAATCATGGGACCAAGATCTTATAGCGAAAAAATACATACTTAGATAGTTTTTTCCTGATTATAAAGTAATAAATCACAGGTGTCAAACTATGGCTGTTCATGAGACAAATCTAGGCTACTGCCTGGCTCTGTAAATAAGGTTTTATTGGAGCACAGCCACACCTACTCATTTATATACCGTCTGTGGCTGCTTTTGTGCTACCACAGCTGAGTAGCTGTGACAGGGACCACATGGTCTGCAAAACTAAAAATATTTACTAACTGGCTCTTTTCAGATAAAAGTTTGCTCACTCCTGCTATGTATGATTATTGAACCAGATTCTGAAAATACAATTTAAGAAAAAAATTCAAATAGTCCCCTACACAGAGATAAGCACATTTTCATATACATACACATCTATATTCACATTTTCCTAGCAAGTTTGTATAAGGTGAGCTCATACTATGTATAGGATTTTGTGCCCTGATTTATTTTGTTTCACTTAGCATTTTAAGTCCTTCCCTATAGCATTAGAAACTCTGATTTTTTAAAAAAAATATTTATTTATTTGCTTTAGTTGTACACAATGCAATGCATTTATGTTTATGTGGTGCTGAGGATCGAACCCGGGCTGCGCACGTGCTAGGTGAGCGCTCTACTGCTGAGCCACAACCCCAGCCCAGAAACTCTGATTTTTGATGACTGCATACTAGTCCATGAGATAGTTATGCTGATGTTGAATCAATAAGGCCTCTATATTTTCTATCATCAGTTCCCGAGCACCTACAACAAATCTAACTGTGCGCTTAGGAAGGACCTGGCCTCTAGGAGAAACAGGTAGTTCAGTTCTCTACACAGAGTGGACCCTTATGAAATCTTAGTTGCTTTCCCTTCCTCTCCTTTCTGCCATGAAATTCAGGAGGTAACTGAAAACCTCTGAAACAAAGTCCACGCTACATGGTGACAGTAAATCACTGTGCTATCTTGGGTAACCACAGTGATGCCATTAGGGTCTGACTAGGAAAGGGCCTTTCCCTGAGTGGGGACAGGAAGTAGGAAAGCCTCGTGTACTAGGTGGGATTAACCGGGGTCTGTGGAGGCACAGGAGTTGTCAGAAAACATTTTATTCTGAAAATTTCCAAATATACACAAAATAGAAGAATAGGACAAACCCTCACAGACCTTGTACAATTTCATTTCAATCATCTCCATCTCTCCATCCTCTTCCCACCCTCCCAAATCTTTCTGGATCCCATTGAATCCCAGCTGTCCTACTGTTTCATCCACAAACACGACTGTGACTGACAGCTGTGTAGAACCGTGTCCGAGGCAGGGGGGAGAGGCATCCCAGGCAGGGAACACATGCGCACGGGCCAGAGTGCCAAGACTGCTCTGTGCTGCCTGGAGAAGCAGTGCGCGTGACGTCATCGCTACTTTTCTGAGTCTGTCTGTCTGGCCTTGGGCTGCAGACAGGAAGTTTCTGGGGAAGGGGACTGCATCGTCTCCTCATGCTGGGTTTCTAGGGACCCCACCGGCTCCCTTACTGAGGCTATTCAGTTCAGGCTCAGTGTAGGTCACAGAGGTCTTCTCCTCAGGGCCTGTCCCCTTCCAGAGAAGTGCAGTCTGAGCCCGAGCTGGCTCAGTCCAACACGCTCAGCAGGAAGTGCTGCTGCTCGCTGTTCTGGGCTCTGTGGGCTCACACTGGTCTTTGCCGCTGGGAAAGGATGATTTGACATTTGGTCCACGTCACTGAGATGAGGACTGTCTTCCTACTCTGAGTCCTGCTAAGGGAGGGACTGTGACTGATCATGGCTGTGTCCATCCCTAGTACCTAGGGTTTAGTGGGATCCGATCGTCACACAGTGCTGGAGGAACCAGCGTGGGTCTATAAAAGGGAAGACACTCTGAGCAGAAAGGGCCATCTCCACTGTGCAGCGGCCCAGGGAAGCCCTGTGGGCCTGGGGTGGAGGGCCAGCAGCATCCGGATGTGCCCTGGGGCAAGGTGGAGGAAACCGGTTAGTGCCGTGGTCAACCCTCTCCACAGAGCGGCCCTATGCCACATTTGGCAGGAAATGCCAGGGAGCCACCGGCGGTTCCAGTCCTCTGCAGCCCTCCAGCCTAGAGCTAAAAAGGGCTTTTCCACTGGAGAGCTGGGGTATGAGGGTGGCACTGTCTTCTTGAGACCATTCTCCCTTCACTTTGCCAGTTGTCACCACCCCAGGCCACCCCTCCCTCCACCCCCGCCCCCCAACATGATCCTGGTCAAGACAAACTCTGAGGAGCCCAACCAGAGGGAGAGGAGGAGAGATGAGGAGGAAGGCAGGGAGGCTGAGAAAGCAGCAGATCCCAGCGCTGGGCCACACCCTTCCCAGCCTGCCCGTGCCTGCACCTCCCCAGCCAGCCTGTCTCCAATCACTCCCGGCTCCCCGCCCACTGCTCCCTGGTTGAAGTCCTGCCCACCTGGCCATTGCCAGGGGGAGCCTCCCGACTCCTGACCTTTTAAAGGAGGCCCAGCCCCAAGGATGAGCTGGTTGGGGGCAGAGCTGTGTCAGAGAAGTGAGCTGCTGACTTTCCCAGGGCACAGGAGGACCCTGAGCGCAGCTCCCTGGTGAGGAGGTGCGGCCCGTACCGGGAAGGCTCCTTCCTGAGAAGGGGCGGAGAAGGCTCCAGGCCTCAGCCAGGACACCGATGACCCCACCTCAGGCTTCTTCCCACTGGTGCCACAGCAGTCCTTTCAGGGTGCTGGTAGCTGCATGGTGACTCTGGGGCGCGGAGGCCAGCAGGATGCTGCATTCACTTGCACAGGAAGATCTCTAGGCTGGGCAAGGGCTGGTTTGGGAAGGGACATCTAAAGCAGTGCCCTGACCATTCTTCACAAGGCGGGCTTCCTGTGACATCCCCACAACGCTTCTGTCCTGTGCGTGTAGACATCCTGTGACACTGGGGAGGCACTGTTACTGGCTTCCCTGGTGCCTGTTCTCCTGTCCTCTCCTTCTCTCTCTAGCTCTTTTCTAGAGACTTTTTTTTTTTTTTTTTTTTGGTACCAGGGATTGAACTCAGGGGCACTCGACCACTGGGCCACATCCCCAGCCCTTTTTTGTATTTTATTAGAGACAGGGTCTCACTGAGTTGCTAAGTGCCTCGCCACGGCTGAGGCTGGCTTTGAACTGGCAATCCTCCTGCCCCAGCCTCCCAAGTGCTGGGATTACAGGCATGTGCCACCGTGCCCGGCTTGGAGACTTTTCTTTTGCAGCCTGTTCTTGAACATGGTAATCCTCAGGATTTTGTCAAAGCCCTCTTCTCACTTTTCTGGCTCTCTGCAGGCACCCCATTCATGCCAGTCAGTGTTTTTGCTCTCCATTGTTACCTCCCAAATTTCCATCTCAGCCCTACCTTAGTTCCTGACCCATGTAGACACTGTCTGTTGGTGCCCTGCAGATAACTAAATTCACTGTATCCCAGAAGAACTGGTCTCCTCCTCTGACAGCTTCCCACGTTCCTCCTCAAACACAGCTCCTGCTGGTGACCTGCATGCCATCCTTTGCCCTGTCTCCCACGAGCCCCTTCTCTGAATCTTGGAGTCTGAGACACTCTGCACCCTCAATACCTTACCAGAGCATTCCACTTTGCTTCTCCTACTTCCGTTGCCTTAAAGCAGAGCATGGTCATCTGGCTCCCAGATCTCTTCAACCACAGCTCAGTTCTCCCCTGTAATCACCTCCCCTGCCTGCACACCAGTCCCCACCCCTGAGCCTGTGATCCTCAAGTGCAAATGCCTGGTCCTGTTCCTCTCCTGCTTCAGACTCCTGGAGAGTTCCCCAGCGACCTCAGGACATAGTCCACATTCCTTAACAGAGTGGGGTAGACTCAATCTCTTCATGCTCTGGCTCCTACTGCCCTCCCCAGCTCTTTTCTCACCACCCTGCCCCCCCTCCACCTTTCCAAGTGGTCTGAAATCATGTTCAGTTCCACCAAGTGTCACGCGCTCTCTAGCCTTGAGGTCTTTGCTTGGAACCTCTTTTTTTCACCTGGCCAATTTCCACCTAACCCCTGCAAGGTCTCTTTCTCTGGATAGTTCTCCAAGATCATACAAGTCTGCAATGGGTGATGCCCAGATAGTGTGCTATAGGGAATTTGCCTGTTCACTTGATTTGTTTCACTTTTAACATAGTAAGCTCTCTGAGGACAGTGATCAGGTCTGTTTAATTCACTCTTATTTTCCTAAAGCTTAGAACAGGGGCTCACACTCAGTAAGCATTCCATAAATATGCGTAGACTAAAAGCCGCAAGGCTTGTGAGGAAGCATGTGCACACAGGCAGAGCCCCAGATGGGGAGTCAGCAGGCTTGGATCACGTGCCTCCTCCACCTCTTAGCAGGAAGGGCTCAGATTCCTCATTTCTAGGAATAGGAGGAGATGTCTTTCAGGGCTGGGTTGATGCAGCAAGTACCCACGTGCAAGTATAACTGTGCGTTGTGTGTGTGAATGATGACTATCCTGGACAAGGAGAAGCCCTGCGGAGAGGTGCTGAACTGTGAGGTGGGGCTGCAAGCTGCAAGCAGTGACCACAGACAGCCGTGGGTGATGTCGGTCTCTTAGCAAACCAAAGGATTAGAGGAGCTCCTGCAAGTCAACGTCAAGAACTCAATATGGCTGCCAAACTTCTCATCTTCAGAGAGAATGAAAAAGTAGGGGGAATGGAGGTAAAATCTCACATAACTTCTCAGACCAGTTCCTGGGAGAACCCTAATCTGCCCTTGGCATGTGATAGGCAAAGGTATTATTCATCACTGGGTAAGCAGCTGTGAACCCAGCTCCTGGTTCTTCCCCAGGGCGGTTAGAACCACACTCTATTCACTGGGAACGGGGGCAGTAGTTGCTGGCATTCATAAACCACTGAGTCCCCAAGAACCTCAGTAGCCTTATTCTCTGTCATCTCAGCTGAAAGGGTATCTTTAGATCAGTGGGCCAACGATGCTGTTGGAGGACAAGGGGCTTCAGTGATATCTGATCTAGTCTTTTTATGGAGATCAATTAACTTCGTGTGCTACTTTTTCATGGAGTGAGTGAAACACTTTTCCTATCAGAGGAAGACAGGTGACTGGCCTGTATTTTGCCATTTTCTTTCTCTGTAATTCTGTACGGGGCACCTTAGCTGCCTCTGTTCGAAGATCCACCCTTTGCTCCTTGTACATTTTTAAAGACACCAACATTCCTTTCTGTTGCGAGATGGGCCGTCCTGTCAGCTGTTCCTCCTGGACTCTCAGCAGCTTGCTGCGGATTCTCCTACTTCTAGGAAGGATAAGCTTTCCCGAGCAGTTTTTTCAGCTGCTAAGATTCCTCAAAGTCAATTTCAAATTGTCATTCTCAAACAAACCAGAGTTTTTTGAGTACCATTTTTGTGTCCAGCATGTCTCTTTTTTTTTTTAAAAACCTGGAGGGAGGCTTAGGAGATTCTAATCTAATCTCTGCTCCCAGAGTTTGTAATTCTAGTTCAGCAGATAAGGTGTAAATACACAAAACAAATGGAAAAACAATAAAGGTTAAAACTGAAGCCTAATAGGAACCACCTACCTCCTATTTGCCATGCTGTTATTTCCAGATGGTGCCCAAGATTTCCCTCCACCCTTGGCCAAGGGTTCCTGTTGGCTGTAGACTGGTGTTCGATTTTATGTTGGGAGGATCCAACTGAGCGAAGGGGTGCTTTTCTTGGCTTAGTTCACATTATCAACGCCTTCATTTCCAATCACAGCTAATCTCCCCGTTCATCACCTCTTTTGCTATTTAATGAGACTCTATGTCTGGGGGATTCAGTTTGTATGAAGGATTTGCCACAAAAGAAACTTCACTGTGTGTTGCCTGCGCACAGATATTTGCCAAGCAAGGGGTCACCAGCCTCTCTCCATGGTATTATACACCATGAGGATGAGTCACGCCTGGAAAATGTCGTGATTGTGAATTGCAATTGTCCTCTACTGAAAAATCCCACTGAAGAATTGGCTTTCATGCTCTTGTTCATTGAAGGGCAAACATCCTACTAACATGCCAACTTCTTATTTCTGTTGTCACAGACAGGCAGCACAACGTCCCCCAGACTGGGGGCCAGAGTTCAATGTGGCTAAGTATTCAGGTAAAAAGGGAAGAAAAACCTTTCTTTTAAGTATCATGGAATGCACAAGCCGTTCATTTTCCCCTCGTGCCATTTGAAATCAGTTCTTGTACTCTAAGGGAGTGGAGAGAAATCAGGGGGCATTGTGAGTCACCAGTAATCCAATCCTACATGAGGCATCAGAACCTGCTTGCTATGGCCTGGAGAGGCTTTGGGATGGGGGGCAATTAATTCCAGATCCTCTTCTGTGCACTTTGCCGACCAGAGACATCAGAACACAGAAATCCATTAGGCCACAGTCATCCCTGTGAGAAGGGGAGGGTGAAATGGGAGGCTGGCCTGGGGCCCTGCTTGCTAAGGGCTTTAGAAAAGCGAGACAAAGTAGAGTCAGGGAAGTGACTGAGTGCCCTCCGGAGGCAAGCCCCTCTGGCCTGTGTCTATTTCTAGGACGGGACAACAGATGTCCACACAGGAGCAGCGTGGAAGGGGTCAGGGTTACTGGAAGAGCATTCCTCCCGGCCACCCCTCTGATCATCTGGGAGCTTGATTTTGGTGTCTGCTGTTGGATCACTGGTGTGCAGTTGTTTATATTATGAAGACATTTTCTCTTGGCTCCCTGCTTTAAGCAGCTATGAGATGTAATATCTAATAACTGAATAATCTCCATGAAGGCAAACAAAAGCACCAAGACTGAGTAAAGAGTAGGATCTGGATTGCACTTTCCTACCCCTGGCTATGAAATATTCCCTTAATGATTGGTATCATAGTAACATTAAATAGATGCAGAAATTTTTTAAAATGTGGGCGGGTCTCCTGACTTTTCATTTGATTTAAAAAGACCGATTTGCTGCTGGGAAAACCTCTTTGTAGAGTAAACCTTGGTGAGTCTAATTAATTCCCTTGCAGGGTAGTCAGGGGGACGGTGGCATCACTAGTATTGCAGCTATTCTGAGTGACCTCCATAGGCTTAAGCCCCTAACCTGTTTGTTGCCTGGGTTGTCAGCCACTAGAGTTGGGTGGGCTCTGTATTAATCAGAAGCCTTGGTGAGACCAGGACGTGTTCATCCTGCCCCTCCCTCCTGACTCCCCACTGGAAATAGACCCGCACTCAGGTGTAAGCCAGATCCAGGAACCAGGCCTGTTGTAGTGTAAAAAAGACAAAGCATTGTGTTCTTCTATGTCAGCGGTTCTTAAACTTGAATATACAAGAATCAACTGGGAGTTTCCCCCCCCCCCCCCCCCCGGCAAAGTTTTGCACATTTATTATTGAATCAACCAGAACCAGTACTCTGGTACCCTCATAGCTAAAAAAAAAAAAAAAAAAAAAAAAAAAAGACCAGATTTCCAGTTAAACATGCCCAACTGTCCTGACCGTGGTGACATTTTCAGATTGACCTGGTTAGATGATGGGATGCTCAGAACCCAACTAATTAGCAGAATAGCTGGGAGTCCAGCCCAGGTTTTGGAAGGCCTTGCGAGCTGTGTGGGTCATCTTGACATGAAGCCAGGATTATGAGCCCTGATGTGAGGAAGCAGCCGCATGGGCACGGACGCCACCGAGGGCTCTTCCGAGGTCACCACTGGATGAGGCAGTTGACATGTTCATCTTCAGACAAGGAAGGGTCTGGCTCTACAGTGTCTAGCTGGCCATGTCACAATGACATGGCCTACAGCTGGGACAGCACTGGAGGTTTGTGCAGGCCTTGCAGCCTGTGTCCTCCTCCACTCCTGGGGAGAGCACCCTCAGCTTTCCCGAGATTCGCTCTCTCTCCCTCCCGATTCCCCGGTTTTGTTAATTTATTCTTCCCTTCCTTTTAAGTCCACTCCTCTGCTCCTGCTCTATGGTCGAGTACACGGCAGTGTGTTTCTGCGTGGTGGGTGTATATTTGTGATTGACAGGAGCTGTGTTCCCACCCAGGGTGTGCTGTCAAGCTTGACTCCACTGGCATGTGAACATCTAGTGCACGCTCCCACGTGCTGCGTGCTAATCCACGGGTTTCCCAGGACCTCACCGCCCCAGTGAGGGGCACTCAGAGTGCCTCCAACAATTCTCGGCCACCAGCAGTGTCGCTGTAAGCACCCTCATGGATGTCCCCTTAGGAGCACGTCTTGGGAGTTGCTGGGTCACAGGGTTACAAACTTTTTGACTGAGAAGGGCTGGACTGCTTTCCAGAATGACTGCACCCCTGTCACCACCACTGGAGTCCTGAAGCGATCGATCTTTGCCCCTGCTCAAGTGTGACAGCCATCAGAATAGTGTTGGCTGGGCCCTGGGCCCCCAGTGCTGTCTGCCTTTTCTTTTCCCTCTTCCTGTCTATCTTCTGCCCACCCCCTGTGGCGGCTGCCTGGGATCTTCATTTCCATCCTCAGGTCTTTCATTCTACCAATTTCTTTGTCACAGAGAAAACAGAGGTCACTTAATTTCCCTCCACTGCTAACTGAACCAGTGTTGGCCTTGTCTTGATTTGTTTTCTCTTCGTGCTTTCTCTGAGCCCTGCCCCCCACCCCAGCTTAGGATCCCCTAGCTACCTGTCTTCCGGAAGCCTTGCTGCCTTGGCACCTCCCTTGTTTCTTGACCTTTCTTTGTCACTGGCTTGCTTCAGTGGCCCAATCTTGGCCACTTCCTCCCCATTCTGAAACCCACTTCACTTCTCCTTAAGCTCCTCCACCCCTTTTCAAAAAAAGTGTCTTTCATCCATTTTGAAACTTTTGAATGCATTTTCTCTTTCAGTGCTAGGGATGGACCCCAAGGCTTCCGGTGTGTTAGACAAGTGCTCTGCACTGAGCTGCACCCCAGCCCAAGAATGCACAGTTCCCTCAAGTTCTTCTCACTTACTCCTTCACGCCCAGACCTCCTACTGGTGGTCTTCCAGATGCCAAGGCACGTCTCCCTCCCTCCTCTTACTTCTTCCCAGCATCTGACTCCACTGTCAATACGCTCCTTTTTGGAGCTGTCCCTCCTCTTGGCCTTCAGGACATGACTTTCTCCTGGTTCTCACCTTCTCTCTCTGCTTCTTCCCAGTCCTCCTTTCCCTCTACCCTTCCTTTGAAGTTTTCCCTTCTGATGTGACACACTAGGTCCTCACATTGCCACATTTTCTCTGGAGAGCTCACCTACTTCTCAGACTTCCTTGAATAGTCATTGAGAAGCAGATGTCTCTCACACCTGGATCTCATTTTAATTCAACAAAGCTGGTTGAAAATGTACTGTGTGCTAAGATGCAGAGTTGCATGTGATCTCTAAGAGCTCACGGTTTGGGGTTCTTTCTTCTGAGCAGTCCAGATGTGTCTAACTCACAGACTAGCTTCAACAAATTATGGATCTACACCTACAGGGGTCCAGGATCTTAGCTGTCTGCTCTGACTGTGGTCTAGAGAATGTACCAAAGGCCCCGAGTCATGGGAGGTGCATCTATGTCCTTTGACTAAGAAGTACAGGACTGCCATTGGCGACTCCTGGGGTTCTAAGCATATAGTGTGGACCACAGATTTTTTTTTTCTGCCTTTGGAACAGGCATCAATAGAGTCACAGATTAATAACTGTTAATGTATTGCATGAGAATTGTATATAGAGTTAATGCTGTCGCTACCTGCCCCTGTCCTAAGAGTTGCTCACCCTGATAGTACTGGCTTGACGAGGCTCACACATACAAAAGAGAACCACATCAGGCTGGACGCGATTCAATGTCCATCTCCGTGACATCGTGCCTTTCTTACAGAAGTTACATTGGGCAGATTAGGAAGGACAGAGTAGCAAACTTTGTGAGGCTGGCCTGGTATGCTTCCCAGGGCAGCTGCTCTCTGAGACAGCCTTACCTTTGTTTCAGAATCTGTTTGTTGTCATCGATGGTAACGCTGTCAGCATGGTCCCTCTTGAAGATTTCAAAAGCCTCCTGGCGTCCTAATGACATTTCCTCTTTCATCCCTGTTAGGAGACACAGGGAAATGGCCTCAGTCACAGCATCAGGATCCCATTAATTTCACTGTCACTTTAGTCAGACCACAAAGCCAGCCCTGGCTCCAAGAGGCCCATGGCAGAGAGGCTCTGAGCAGACGGGGGCCCAGGCTCCTCCAGCTGGCTGCTGACCCACCGAGGAGGCCCTTCCAGCCACACGATGCCCACTGTACCCGGTGGGGCTGTGCCTGTGTGTCCATGTGACTTATGGAGGGTGGGGTTTGGAATGTCTGGTCAGAGGAAATGAAAACCAGGTCGCC
The DNA here is from genome assembly GCA_025594165.1 of Tamias sibiricus. Lineage (NCBI taxonomy): Eukaryota > Metazoa > Chordata > Mammalia > Rodentia > Sciuridae > Tamias > Tamias sibiricus. The sequence continues at coordinate 38,660,621 of CM046666.1, forward strand.
AAGCCCTGGACTGCGGGACATCTGCAAATGCACTGCCTGCCATCTCTCAGTGCCACATGGCTCCTGGGTTCCTGTCGTGCCCCCCTCTGGTTTTCTGTTCAACTTCACCCTGAACTTCTAGGCATTTAGTTACAGGAATTATAATCCAAACCGGGAGACACAGAATCTAGAAATTTCAGCCCTTAGTTCCCATGTAATGATCCATGCTTGCTTTCTGTGGCTGGTGAGGGATCTAGGAGCTCACTGGAGGCAACTTCTCAGTCACAAGACCATGGCAGGAGTCCCTAGCTGATGTCTCAGCACTTCAATGTCCTGCCTGCCATTGCCATGACAGGCCAAGCACACCATGAGGCCCTGCCCAGGGCTCAAAATGTGGAGCCTACAGTCAGAAACCAGGTGGCATCCCTGCACTAGGACCTTTCCATTCCAATCTGCCAACGCAAGGGTCAGCACAGGCACGTGTCTGAGACGCCCCCTCAGCGACAGATGCCTTTACAACTGTGTTTTGAATGAGTCTACAGAGTCTTTATTATTATTATTATTATTATTATTCTTATTTTGGCACCAGGATTGAACACAGAGGTGCTCAACTCCTGGGCCACATCCCCAGTCCCTTCTTAAAAATGTTTTATTTAGAGACAGGGTCTCACTGAGTTGTTTAGAGCCTTGCTGAGTTGCTGAGGCTGGCTTTGAACTCGCGATCCTCCTGAGCCATTGGGATCATGGGTGTGCGCCTCTGTGTCCAGCTCAGAGACTTTTAAAAATGCCTCAGCCCTTGGTTTCTGTGCCTGGAAGGCTTTTCCCATGTTTTCATCAGGCAGCTCTGCCTATCTTCAAAGCCCTGGCTGAGTGTTGTTACCTGCGTGAAGCTGTCCCCAAACCCAAGCAAACCAAATCCTCCCTGCACTCTGTCCTATTCATGCCCCCGTAGCAGGTACAGTCGGGTGGACACCATCCTTCCCATAACAATCCTTTCTGGGGAAATGCAAGTGTCTCAAAGGTAGAGATAATATATATATATATATTTTTTTTGGTACCAGGGATTGAACTCAGGGACACTCGACCACTGGGCCACATCCCCAGCCCTTTTTTGCATTTTATTAGAGACAGGGTCTCACTGAGTTGCTAAGTGCCTCGCCATTGCTGAGGCTGGCTTTGAACTCGCGATCCTCCTGCCTCAGCCTCCCAAGTGCTGGGATTACAGGTGTGCGCGACCGTGCCCGGCTGAGATAATATTTTTATGTGGATCTCCAGTGTCTTGTTGAATGGCTGGCACGTAGAAGGTGCCCAGCATATTTCTACTAAATGATCTGGTCAGGAGCGAAGTGGGCAGGATGATGAGCCTTGCTCTAGTTGCCATAGGAACGCCGTCCAGGGCCGTGAGGCTATGAGGCCTAGGCTTCCAAGACTCGCTCTTCTGGGCCACACACAGCATCTCTTCCCTGGAAAAACCCCTGCCAAGACCCATCTCCCAGCCTCAGTGTGAGGAACTGGACCAGCTCATCTGACACCAATTTAATCATTACTGTGGTAAAAATAGCACCACACAGAATGTCTGAATGGTGAGGTACACAACAACACCCCACCCTTTTCCAATCAGAAGCAAATGGGCATGGCTCATTTCCGTCTCCACATCTGTCCTGCACACTCCAGAATTGGGAGGAGCTGGGAATTGGCTGGTGCGAGGCTCTGAAGGATGAGCTCCAAGTACGAGACATCAGCACCGGGCACTTCTCACCGCCGAGCCCAGGGAGCCGAGGGATTCGTTCCCACTCTCCCCTGCCCCTGGCCGTGCCCAGTGGCAACAACGTGTGCCTCACTGCACAATGGAATCAGAGGGCATGTGAGTGTCTGGGGTAGAGTCGGGGAAGAGGAAAGCCCCACACGCACCACAGGGAACCTGCCTAGGGATCCCCAACTTGCCTCCCACAGGGGGGGTGACGAGAAGGCCTCTACCAACCAGGGCGGGGCAGCGGTGGTGGGGCAGGGAGGGTGGCTCATAAGTGGCCATGAAGGAGAAGGGCTCATGCCTTTCCTCTTCCGTGCTCTGCTTTCTGTGGAGCTGACGGTGTGCCCGGGCAGCTGGTGGGGAAAGAGCCCACGCAGGTTTCTAGCGCCCATGGCACTATGAAGGCAGTCAGTCCTGGGGGAACTCGTAATCACCTGAGCAGCCCCGTCTTCCCTGAGCAGACAGCAGGAGCATATGCAGTGTGCAGAGGAGGGAAGCTCAGGAAGTTAGTTTGCAATTAGTTTTAAAGAGAATCTTAAAAGTTCTAAGAAATCTGGAGCCAGCAGCACATCTTATACATGAATCATCAATTACCAAAGATTCAGAATTTAGTGAAGCACACAGGTGGGAAAGTTGCACTGGGAATTACAGGAAGATGGCATTAGCTTTCTTCCCTCCATAGGGAAGTATTCTGCAAGTAGGGTTTTCTGGCTGTGGTGATCACAGGTGACTGTGCACTGGTGTGATGGCTATAATCCTGGCAGCTACCTTCCTAGGTGCCTGCCCAGGGAGGCCATGGGGAAATGGCTCATCTTATCCCTAGTCTGAGGGCAAAGAGGCAAAGCAAGGCCTAGATGCCTACAGAGATGTCAGGGAAGGCTACCATAAGGAGCATGAGACTGAGGTCCACTGAGAGAGGCCCACGGGAAGGACCCCACAAGTAGCTGAAGTGTGGGGCTGGGTCTCCATCTCAGCCTTCTCCTGTTCGTCCCCTTCTTCCCATTTAGAGTCCACATTTGACTTTTTTTCCGATTGTACTAATACACCAGATATCACCCCAATTTGGGGTCACTCACAACATTAATGAATGACTTTTCCCCTCAACTTTTTATTTATTAAAGAGAAGTCTCAACTTCTTTTTCCCTATGAGGATTTAGAAAACAGGCTCTTTCTCCTGTGACAAGCTCTTGTCCTGAAGCACACATTGTACGTGTTAGAAAGAGAAGGAGAGGAGCAAGAGAATTTGAGAGCTCACCTTGCTAATGAGACAATCATCTATTTATTTATCCCTTCAAGATGTGTTTATTTATCGTAGGCACTGTGCTAGACATGTGACAGAGATGCAAACTCCAACAAGGTGATTTAAGCTTTGATCTTTGTGTTTAAAGAGTTCAAAGTCTAGTCAGAGAGAAAGAAAAGTGAACAAATAATTACACTGCTGCTAGCTGCAGGGAGTTTAGTGTCCAGCACCAGGAGACAGGGAGGAAGAGGGCAGGAGAGTCGGCTTTGTCAGGGAGGGTGGGAGAAGGCTCTGGAGGAGGGGCACGTGACTTCATCTGGAAAGATTCTGAAAGATGGCGCACCATTTGCCAGGTGGGGAAGCAGAAGAGCCAGTGCAGAGGCAGAGGAGTGTGAATTAAAAGGGCAACCTTGGGGCTGGGGTTGCAGCTCAGCCGCAGAGGGCTTGCCTCATTCGTGTGAGGCACTGGGTCCGATTCCTAGCACCACATATAAATAAGCAAATAAAATAAAGGTCCATCAACAACTAAAACAACAACAACAACAACAACAACAACAACAACAACAACAACAAAAAACCCCCAAAATGGGCCACCTGACAATATGGGTGTCTCTGCCCTCAATGGGAATGACATTTGCATGGCTATAAAAAAGGAGGGGGCGATAAAAGTTGCCCAGCTTTTAGAGGCAATTAGTTCTGTTCTTCAATAGATTTTTCCAGGGAAAGTAGGTCTGACGGAAAGGGCAAGGTGGGTGGCATTCAAAATGGCCTGCTAGTAGATTACCCATGAGATCATATTCTAATTAGTGCCTATTTTGTCCAAAGCTTTATATTTTTTTTTCACAGTATCACAGAAAACCAGAACCCTGAATTTTGTTGACTATTTACATAGTTTACTTGATATGTTAATAAGTTCTATTAATTATTTGTAGAATTTTCAAGCTCTATAAGGGCAAGGATCTTGGTCAGTTTTGTTTGTGGCAGTATTCTAGCACTTGAACAGTCCCTGGTACATTGGAGGAACTCAATCAAATGTCTTTTATTGATCCCAGGGCCTTGCACATGCTAGGCAAGTGCTCTGTTACTGAGCTATGTCCCAAGCCCTTTTTTTAAATGAATATTTGATATGCTTTAATATCTTTATATAGTAAAGCAAATTCAAAGTTGTCACATCATTACATCGTTTATAATAATGTCATTCTCACTCCCAAGCCCTTTTTATAAATAAATTATTTTGAGAAGCGTCTTGAAAGTTGCCTAGGTTGGCCTCAAACTTGTGATCCTCCTGCCTCAGCCTCCCAAGGAGCTGACATTACAGGTCTTTGCCACCATGCCTGGCACAATTAGGTGTCTTTTGAATGAATGAATGAATGAACGGGCAAATGTTTTCCCTTTTGTTAGAGTAGACTGTGATGCTATTAAGGAATTGAAGCAGGCTGGTCCTGCCCTCCACCACCATGCTCCTGGGTGGCTTCATCCCTTCTGTGATGTGTTTTAGAAAATTCAACACCATCTTCTCCCCATTACAGGTCACCATGCTCAACAGCCCACTATTAAGAGATGCATTCCAACTCCAAGAAGCTTTTATAAAAATTCAACAAGCCTTGAAGGTATCACTATTTTAGGCTGAGCAAAGAAAAATTCTACAATTTGTTGACAACTAGCTAACAGGTCCTACAAAGACATACACGTTCCTTTCTTCCCAAATTGGTCTGTCAGAATCAGCTCCTCATCAAGGTGTAGGGTCTTAGGAGGGCTGACCTGCTATGCTCACTTCTAGCTCTTGTTCGCATTTAGTAAATTTCAGTCATAGGTCCAAGCACTGAATCCCAGAAAATATGGATGATGATGAGAGCCTGCTCGTTTGTAGAGCTGCAGGGCCAAGTAAACCTAGAGGAGACACCCTAAACACAACACTGCATTTCCAGGTTGTGGGTTAGTTGAAAAATATTTATAAGACTCCAAGGTATAACCTCTTCTGGATTTTGATACTGATTAAAGAGCACTTTGGTAGAAATGGCAGTCAACAGTTTTTAAAAACTAGCCTTGGAGTTGGGTTTCTGAAAATATCAGGGATCCAAATTCACATGTGTTGGCCTCTTACTTATTTCTTAATGCTGTATTTACTTATTTTTGGTATCGGGGATTGAACTCAGGGGCACTTGGCCACAGAGCCACATTCCCAGCCCTATTTTATATTTTATTTAGAGACAGGGTCTCACTGAGTTATTTAGTGACTTGCTTTTGCTGAGGCTGTCTTTGAACTTGCGATCCTTCTGCCTCAGCCTCCCAAACTGCTGGGATTATAGGAATGTACCACCCGACTGGCCTTAATGCTTTATTTTTTTGTCACCCTAAAATCCAGTTCCTTATTTTGTTAAAGAACAAAATTCAGCACTTTGGAAGCCCTCCCCACCCCCAGCACAGGGTCCCACGGAAACCAGATGGAGAGGACACACAAGGGACGGGAGAGTTTGAGCTACAGCCTGTGGCCTGCTGTCTGATTTCCTTTAGTCTGGAGCATGTGGGCCAGACCTTATTTTCCTGGCTGCTTCTAAACAACCTACTGCTGCTGAAGCTATTTCTTAAAAATCGACAAAAGTCAAATGATGGAGGGTTGTGTTATTCATGCTGAAAATGATTTCCTACTCAGAGCCAAAAATATATTTTCTTTGGGAGACATTTATTCATGCAAGACTTCAGTTCTCTCTGACTAAAGAAGAGAGGGGAGAAAAGAAGACCAAAAGGGAGTGATGAAAAGTGTGTGGGGGAGGTGTTTTCCAAAGGGAGGGGGGTCTGGAACACACAGTTTGAGACTAAAGCACAAGAAGGCTCAGAGCTGGGTGGGGACCTTTGGTGCTCAGGCAGGGAGGAAGCTGGATATGGAAGGATGACTATCTATGGCTTGGTGGGATGCTGTGAAGGAGTGAGATGATGGACACGTACACCGTGTGGAGCGTGGCAGTGCCTGGAGGGTGGGAAGGGACAGGCAGGAGGCTATACTTTTGAATGGTATTTGATATAAGGCTCTGTAGATGTGGGAATTTCTCAGGTGTGGACCTTGGTGTGCTACACAGACATATTCTCCCATAAAGAATTAGAAAAGAACTCCAACCCTGTGTATGGGCTGAAGTTAGAAAAATGGAAGGAGTTAGGGCCAATGGAAGGAGGAGGAAGGATTTAGATGAGAGACGTGGCAGAGCCAGGGGCAGGAAAATCTGTCAAGGTGGCACGTGAAACATAAGGACCAGGGGTCAGATCTTTTGGGTGTGGAGACCAGAGGTCAGATCTCTTGGAGTGATCAAGGGCACTCATCTAACCTACTTCCTGCTTTTGATTGACAACTTCTGGAGTGAGTTAGTGCCAGGAGAGTTCTGAGGATCAGAGGAAAGTTCAGAGATCCAACACCCTTGAGAAGGGTGCCTGTGACAAGGATGTCCCCAAGGCCATAAAGAGGAAATGATAGCTACAGCTGGGGTGAAGGACAAGTCAATAGCGTCTAGTATGGAGAGCGAAGGACCCCCTGATGCTGGACTGAATAAATGCATGGGAGGGGGAGGGCTCGACCATCTCTCAGGAGATTAGAAGGGACATCTGAGATGTTGCCTTTCCCTTCCTCCCCCTTCTGTGGGGAGGCTGCTGTCATTTAGGAAGAGGAGTATTTTGGGAGGCACATGAAAGGCAGGGCTAGCCCTCCGCAGCCTGGGTCACCACTTTCCCTCCTCACACCCATGCAAGACTCCGCTAACCGCTCGCAGCATTCTTGGCTGGGAAGCTAATTACAGCATTAGCGTTTCCAGCAGAGCTCTTCGGGCAGCCTCTACAGTCAATCATCCCTGGCACAGAAGCTCTTCCTTTAATAGATGGCTTCCAGATTACTAACCAATTAAATGACAACTGCCATTTAATAATAGTCACTGCTGTCACTTTGATCATTCCTGTGCTGCTCGTTCCGTCACCTCGGGAGCTGACGTGCACTGACATGCAGATGGGCCCCTGCCCGGCACGTCCTTGCCCCAGCGTGCCTGGATCAGTGGAGTCCTCCGTCCATCTCCTCCAGCACCAGGGTGATGGAGGTCACCACAGCGAGCAGCACCATTTGCCACGGCTCTGTTTACTTGGAAGGGCCGGGAGTAGCCCAGCTACAATTTACAGGGCTGCTGGGTGGGTCCAGCAGGGTATGGAATCTGAGGATGAGGAGAAGAAAAAAACCACTTAGCCACGGCCAAAGTGGCTGCAGATGTGGAGACCAGAGGTCGGATCTCTTGGAGTGACCAAGGACACTCGGCTACCCAACTTCTGCTTTTGATTGACAACTTCTGGAGTGAGTTAGTGCCAGGAGAGTTCTGAGGATCAGAGGAAAGTTCAGAGATCCAACACCCTTGAGAAGGGTGCCTGTGACAAGGATGTCCCCAAGGCCATAAAGAGGAAATGATAGCTACAGCTGGGGTGAAGGACAAGTCAATAGCGTCTAGTATGGAGAGCGAAGGACCCCCTGATGCTGGACTGAATAAATGCATGGGAGGGGGAGGGCTCGACCATCTCTCAGGAGATTAGAAGGGACATCTGAGATGTTGCCTTTCCCTTCCTCCCCCTTCTGTGGGGAGGCTGCTGTCATTTAGGAAGAGGAGTATTTTGGGAGGCACATGAAAGGCAGGGCTAGCCCTCCGCAGCCTGGGTCACCACTTTCCCTCCTCACACCCATGCAAGACTCCGCTAACCGCTCGCAGCATTCTTGGCTGGGAAGCTAATTACAGCATTAGCGTTTCCAGCAGAGCTCTTCGGGCAGCCTCTACAGTCAATCATCCCTGGCACAGAAGCTCTTCCTTTAATAGATGGCTTCCAGATTACTAACCAATTAAATGACAACTGCCATTTAATAATAGTCACTGCTGTCACTTTGATCATTCCTGTGCTGCTCGTTCCGTCACCTCGGGAGCTGACGTGCACTGACATGCAGATGGGCCCCTGCCCGGCACGTCCTTGCCCCAGCGTGCCTGGATCAGTGGAGTCCTCCGTCCATCTCCTCCAGCACCAGGGTGATGGAGGTCACCACAGCGAGCAGCACCATTTGCCACGGCTCTGTTTACTTGGAAGGGCCGGGAGTAGCCCAGCTACAATTTACAGGGCTGCTGGGTGGGTCCAGCAGGGTATGGAATCTGAGGATGAGGAGAAGAAAAAAACCACTTAGCCACGGCCAAAGTGGCTGCAGATGTGGAGACCAGAGGTCGGATCTTCTGGAGTGACCAAGGACATTCGGCTACCCAACTTTCTGCTTTTGATTGACAACTTCTGGAGTGGGCTAGTGCCCCAAGGCCTTGGGGCTAAAGGCCAATGTGCGACCCAAGTGATATCACCTGGGCTGAAGTCCTTGGATTAGGACTTGTGTTGGAGTTTCCTAGGTTGCCACATGAAAGATGTCAAAGGAAAACCTTTAATTAGAAGATTCTTAGGGCTGGCTTGGACCAGGCTGAAGCAAGGCGGGCTTGGCAGGGGCTCCAGGGAGGAGAGCAAAAGGAAAATCTGAAGTGGAAAGCCACATAAACCTTAGGAGACCCACCCAACGGTGGCACCACATCTAAATAAATCAGATGGGTTCCTGACTCCTGGTGCCAGAAATCACACGTCCCACCAGCAGCCCACACAGGCCCTGGAGTGCAGACCTCGGGGACTGGGTGGGATCAAAGGGGCAGAGTTCAAGGTGGGCTGTGTTTTCCTTGTGTCTTGGTAACTGTCTGGTTCACCCTCCTGCTGCTGGGACTCTGTGTCGGCTCGGCCCTGGGCAGGTGAAGAGAGACCCGGCATGCCAACGGAGTGCACAGCCTGGGGCATCTGGAGGACAGGCAGCTCTGGAGGGTAGCTTTCAGCAGTACCAGGAGACTTCTGAACAGTGGTCCTCAAGGATTTCTGCAGAAAATGCTCATTTCCCTAGCCTAGCCCCTCTGGAGTTTTTATTTCATGGGTTTCTCATTCAGCACCAAGTGCCCATGTGGGCTGCCTGGAGAAACCCGTGGATAGATGCAGGCACTGGGCTTGGAAAGCAGCCTGGGTTATGTTGGCATTTCTGGGTTTTGGAGTTAACTCAGGAATCTGGAGGCCAGCAACGTTTCCATTAAATAAGACAGCACGCTGCGGCTCCTGCCGCCAGGCTGAACGGGGTTCCTGGTGTCCTTTCTATTGGTTCTAGCCCATAGATGTGGCAGCCCTGAGAGAGCCTTGGTGGCTAATTCCATGCCCAAGATCTGGACCAACCCTGGGAATTTGGGTGGCAGGATGTGTGTGTCCTGACTTCTTGTGGGTAGCAGGGCAGTTGACTGACAGGCCCGCTGAAGAGAAAGGCTGAATTCCTCTTCAGTTTAGAAAGAGGCTTCTAATTCTACAGAACTGGAACACACAGGGTTCCCTGAATCTATGCTGTCTTGGGCCACCTCCAAAGGACTGGGTAACAGGTTCCTGCCACTTGTTGCCCCCTGGTGAGTCTAGTTCTCGTGTCAGCCTGTGCTTTAGGAGACAGTGACTGAAGTGTTGCTGACATGCCCTGTTCTCTGAAAAATGAGGCACTTCCCATCTATCCCTCATGAGGAAGAGTTCCACTCTAGCCTCAAATTTATCTTCATATATTTTGAAAAAGAGAATTATAGAACTACTTTCTAGCTCCGTAGCAAAAATGCCTGATATGTGTGTGGCTTTAAGTAAAATTCTGTTTCCCTAGCTTGAAAGTAAATATAAGGCAAGACAAGGTTTAAATATGCTACTGTTTTTAAGTCCTTTTGTGTTGTATATTCACAACAGAACATTACTCAGCCATAAAGAAGAATGAAACGATGGCATTTGCCAGTAAATGGATGGAACTGGAGACTATCATGCTGAGTGAAATAAGTCCGTCCCCCAAACCAAAGGCTGAATATTCTCTCTGATATGCAGATGCTAACTCACAATAAGTAGGGGGAGGAAAGAACAGAAGTTCACTGGCTTAGACAAAGGGGAATGAAGGGAAGGGAGGAGTATGGGAACAGGAAAGACCATAGGATGAATCGGACATAACTTTCTTATGTTCATACGTAAAAACACAACCAGTGTACACCACATCATGTACAACCACAATAGGGTCCTAATTAGAATGTTATACTCCATGTATGTGTAACATGTCAAAATATGCTCTATTGTCATGTGTATCTAAAAAGAAAAAAAGAAAATAGATAAATAAAAATATGCTGCTGTTCTTTGGGGGAAAAGTGTGGGAAAAATTTGTGTGTGTGTGTGTGTGTGTGTGTGTGTGTGTGTGCACCTTCCATGTGATAGGCATTGTTCCCTATTTCATAAACATTAACTTGATTTTCACAACTCTGTTGGCGTTGGTGAAATAAGCTGCATATGGGCTAGAGGCCTTGTATGTGTTCTCTCGTTTCTTACCATGACCCTGTGAACTAGGTAGGAGTTGAAGTTGAAAGAGTTTAAAAGCAACTCTAAGTTAAGAGTTGGTAAGTGGCAAAGCCATAACTTCATCTTAAGTTTGTTTGACTTCAAAATCCTCCATTTTTTTTTTTTTTAGTGGAAAGGGCATATTCATTTTTCAAGCTTTACTGAGTTATGTATAATTGACAAAGTCATCCATGTTTGATGTACAGCGTGGTTTGATATATATGCATGTTTTGAAATGATTATCCCGACCCAGTGAGTGAATACATCTCTCACCTCAGAGTCCTCGTGTGTGTGTGGGGTGGGGTGGGGGTGAGAACACTGAAGACCCTCCCTTAGTAATTTCAAGCATACAGTCCAGTGTTATTTAACTCTGGTCACCATGCCGCACATTATATTCCCCAGAACTTAGTCATCTTATAACTGAGAGTTTGTTCCCTTTGACCAAATGGGAACAGTTTGTTCCCATTTCCCCAACCCCCAGCAACTACCATTCTTCTGTTTCCACGAATTTGACTTTTTCCAAAATGTTTCACACTATGCTGTTAAGTGAAAGTCATTTACCAAGAAGTAATGACCTCGTAACTGCTGGCAGACCACGGATGTCAGTCCTGTGGGGTCGGGAGGTCAGAGATGGTAAAGAAAGTAAGGAAACCTGGGGAGGGTTGTGAGCTGGGTGTGGACTGGAAGCCATCAGTGCAGACAAGGTTCAGAGAGCTGGAGGTCCCTGTGATGGGGGACCAAGGAAGGCGCCAGAGGCCCAGGAGCTGCTTACTTGGGAAACTGAGGTGGGGGCTGGGGAGCACAAGGGCAGACTTTGGAAAAGCAGGGCTGAATGGGTTGTCCTGACGCCTTGACTCTGCCATTAAGAACTCTGGTTGGCAGACTGACAGGTTTGATTAATGATCTTTCCCTAATCTATCTTGAACTTGTGCTCTGAAAAGTGTCCATGATAAAGTGTTCTTTTTTTTTTTTTTTTTTTCCCTTCCTTTTCTCTCTTTATTTTTTTTTGGTACTAGGGGTGAAACCTAGGGGCATTTGACTACTGAGCTACATCCTCAGCCCTTTTAATTTTTAATTTTGAGATAGGGCCTCATTAAGTTGCTGAGGCTGGCCTCCATCTTGCCATCCTCCTGCCTCAGCCTCCCAAGTTGCTGGGATTACAGGCTTGGGGAATCACACTGGGTTGGTAAAGTGGTTTCAGCATTAGAAATGGTTGTGTTAGGACTTAAGTCAGAAAGGGGGTGGATACTATAGAGCAGAAAAGGAGTCAGGGTCTAGGTTCTAGAGTGTGGGCTTTGGGGGGAATAAAGCTCCAACCCTAAGTGTGCAGTAGCCATGAAAAAGAGGCGAGAAAGACCCAGGAGACCATCATCTTCTCTCTGACTTCTCTGTAGCCTGGTTGCCTCTTCTCTGGAAAGCACTTTATTGTTAATACATAACATTTGTTTATTCACTCAGGCAGAGAGTGAATGGTGACGCTGACCCCCTGTCAAAAGTACTGAGTACCTACTTCACTGATGACCCTTTTCTATGTTGGAGATGAAGAAAAGAAACATCGTCCTTGACTGTGCGGTTTAGTGCTGGAGGGGTGAAGAGGTCAAAGCTTATGTTGAACCTTTGGAGAAACTTCTAGACAATGCACTGACAGCCCCCTGGTAGAGAGGGTGTGGAGGGAGTAAATGGGGGTCCTAGTGGATTGTAAAGGGGTTTCTCAGGGAACCTTCCAAGCAGCAGGAGCTGGAGGAGAGGGGTGGTGGTATCCTTGCACAGGGAAGAGAGTGGCCAAGACATAGTTATGCGGGAGCCCTGGGTGCAGGGCCTGGCTCGGAGCCTCACTGCTAGGAACTGGGGGTTTGCTCTGGCTGCTGGGGGAATTGGGGGTCCAATACCTTGGACCAGACACCACCTCAACCAGCTGCCTGCTGCCCCTGCAGCTTTCCACAGGCTTGTCCCTCAGATGAGTGACGATTTGCCTTGGCGTAACGTCAGGCCACTCCTCTGTGATTCTTTTTCAGCGGCTGGGGAAGGAGTAGGATCTGGAGTCAGAAGACAGGGGTTTGAGTGCTGGTTTCAAGGACGAGCTGCATGACCCAGGCCCTGCTGCTTACATTGCTCCACATCTCGGGCTCCTCATCTACACAATAGAGCTCACAGTCCCACGTCACAGTGTGAGGGTCGACAAGAGCAGGCAGCACTCTGCCCGTCTCCACACTAGAACCCTGAATACCTGTAGAATGACGTTTTCCCACGACCATCTCACCTTCTCCCTCCCACCCCCAAGTCCACAAGTCGTCCCACCCCCACCCTGGGAAGCCCCTTAGCTCCCAGTGCACTGCCTGGGACACAAGAAACTCTAGACAAGATCTGTTGACTGGAAGAGCAAAGATGAGGTATCTCTGGGGAAACTGTTTTCCTTAAAAGTGTTGTTTGTTAAGCCAAGCACACGGCATATCTCGGATTCATTTTTCTGTGTTCATATTCTATAATAAAAATAAAGAAAACAGCAAATGGCGGCTATGAATCATTTATTTAAAGCTCTCTGACAGAATGAATGAATAAATGTGGACTACACTATAAACAGTGAAAGTGAAAAAATGAGTCGTAATTATATCCTAAGTAATAATGAGTCATCTGAAAACCTACTCGCAGCAAGCTGTTTAGAGGGCAGAGCTACTTTAACACCGCGGAGAACTCAAAGGTAGGTGCAAATTATGGAGCAGCAAAGTGGGGGAGGCGGCTCACAGCTCGGGCTGGCTTCCGTGCTTGCTGCCTCTCACCCCGCCAGCCCCACGTGCTCCACAGTCTCAGCCTCACTCCTCGTCTTCCCACCACGGTGTCTACCCGTGGACTCGCACCACGCCCAGGCTCCCTTCCTCTGTAAGGATGGAATGAGGGGCTGCGGGCTTCACAAAGGCACCCTCCTCCTGGGCTCTGGTTCCCCTCTCCTCTCCCGGCCCTCCTTCCTCCCTTACCCCTTTTCTCTTGCCTGAACATTTTCCTCCTCCTCCTCGGTTTATTTCCATCAGCACAAAAATACATTTTACAATTCTTTTTAGAGTTAGATGCAGATATGTTGGAATTTGTAGATACAAAGTGGAAGGTTCGTTCATGGTCTCAGGCCTTGATTTCATTGGTGAAATAGAAGAAAAGATCATCTGCATATAGTGGGATGGACAGAGTAGGACACCTGGATACTCAGGGAAAAATACTCTCTACCTAAAAGTCTCCCTTCACTCCATTAATCTTGTAGCTATCTTTCCACTTCTGCAGACAGATCCTTTTCATAGAAAATTCCTCCACGGGTGTTTCATTATTTTTTTTTTTTTCAAATCTCACAAGTTTTTTTTTTTTTTTTTTTTTTTTTATTGTGGTAAAAGTATATATAATGTGAGTGCCTCCTCTTTTTTTAATTAATTAATTTTTATTTTTTATTCTAAGTTGTTATATATGACAGCAGAATTCATTACAATTCATATTACACTTATAGAGCACATTTTTACATAGCTCTGGTTGTATACAAAGTATATTCACACCATTCGTGTCTTCATACATACACTTAGGGTGATGATATCCATCTCATTCTACCATCTTTTTTTTTTTTTTTTTTTTAACCCTTTAGCCCCCTCCCTTCCCCTCCCTCCCCACTGGCCTTTCTAGTGTCCCTCTAATCCTCCCTATGCTCCCCGTCCCAACCCCACTGTGAATCAGCCTCCTTATATCAGAGAAAACATTTGGCATTTGGATTTTTGGGACTGGTTAACTTCACTTAGCATTAATTATATTCTCCAACTTCATCCATTTACCTGTGAATGCCATTATTTTATTCTCTTTTATTGATGAGTAATATTCCATTGTATATATACCACAATTTCTTTATTCATTCATCTGCTGAAGGGCATCTAGGTTGGTTCCACAGTTTAGCTATTGTGAATTGTGCTGCTATATGTGGCTGTGTCCCTGTAGTATGCTGTTTTTAATTCCTTTCGGAATAGATCCAGGAGTGGGATAGCTGGGTCATAAGGTGGTTCCATTCCCAGTTTTCCAAGGAATCTCCATACTGCTTTCCAGATTGGCTGCACCATTTTGCAGTCCCACCAGCAATGTATGAGTGTGTGTTTTCCCCCACATCCTCTCCAACATTTATTGTTGTTTGTGTTCTTAATAGCTGCCATTCTGACTGGAGTGAAATGAAATCTTAGAGTAGCATTGATTTGCATTTCTCTAATTGCCAAAGATGTTGAACATTTTTTCATGTATTTGTCGTTGATTGTGTATCTTCTTCTGAGAAGTGTCTGTTCAGTTCCTTGGCCCATTTGTTGATTGGGTTATTTGTTTTTTTGGTGTTAAGATTTTTGAGTTCTTTATGTATTCTAGAGATTAGTGCTCTGAGGTGTATGTGGTAAAAATTTGTTCCCAATTAGTAGGCTCTCTATTCACCTCACTGATTGTTTCTTTTGCTGAGAAGAAGCTTTTTAGTTTGAATCTATCCCACTTATTAATTCTTGATGTTAATTCTTGGCTACAGGAGTCTTATTAAGGAACTTAGGGCCTAATCTGACATGTTGGAGATTAGAGCTTACTTTTTCTTCTAATAGGTGTAGTGTCTCTGGTCTAATTCCTAGGTCCTTGGTCCACTTTGAGTTGAGTTTTGTGCATGGCGAGAGACAGGGGTTTAAGTGATTTTTGTTGCATATGGATTTCCGGTTTTCCCAGCACCTATTGTTGAAGAGGCTATCTTTTCTCCAATGTACATTTTTGGCGCCTTTGTCTAATATAAGATAACTGTAATTATATGTGTTAGTCTCTGTGTCCTCTATTCTGGGCCACTGGTCTACAAATCTGTTTTGGTGCCAAATACCATGCTGCTTTTGTTACTATTGCTCTGAAGTATAATTTAAGGTCTGGTATAGTGATGTGACCTGCTTCACTCTTCTTGCTAAGGATCGCTTTTGCTATTCTGGGTCTCTTAAATAAGCTGAAACATGGAATTTCTTGGTTTCACTGACCCAACCTACTGATCTCCTTCTATTATTATTATTTTTTAATCCCTTTTTTCTGGACCTATCCTGGGTCTGGGTCCCACGCAGGTTAGTGTGGCAGAACTGGTTGAATCTGTGCTCCTGCTGTGTCTGCTGGTCCTGTGGCAGAGCCTGAGGTCAGCGGGTGTTTGCTGGCTATGGGATGAACCTGGGCCCACTCTGAGGAGAGGTCTGCGGGCTTGTCCTGGGCCTGTCCTGCTTGGTGGAGGTAGGTGGGGCTGACCTGGGACTGCCCGTGCTCAGCAGAGGTTGGTGGGGCTGACCTGGGCTTTCCTGTGCACGCCGAAATCAGCAGGGCTGACCCTGGCGTGTCCAAGATCAGTGGAAGTCAGCGGGCCTGCCCACACTTGGCAGAGGTCGGCGGGGCTGACCTGGGCCTGCCCTGCTCTGCTGGTGTTGGTGGGGCTGACCTGGGGCTGACGTGGGTCTGTCCGTGCTCAGCAGAAGTCGGTGGAGCCGGCCCTGGCCTGCCCGGACTCTGCGGGGGTCAGTGGGGCTGACCTCTCCACAGGTGGTCACGTGCACCACCTCAGTGGCCTCTCCTGTTCTCTCCTTAATCAGTCCAGTCCATCCTTTTGAGATCCTGTGACCTTAGCGTTGCCCAAACCAGTGTCCCTTTTTCTGTTCTCGTTTTGGTGGACCTCTCAGTAAGGGGCAGAGTGGTACAGTTGGGGAGTGTGTGACGGGTGCTGGCCAGTGGGCTCTGAGTGGCAGCACTTTGTGTCACCCCCAGTTAGAGCACTGCAGAGCCCCCGTGCAGTTCTCCCTGCTCTCGCTCCCCGTGGCCTGGTGATGGGAGTAGCCTCCCTCACCTTGGGTCCCTGATGAATGTGACCAGGTCACCACCCCCGCTGGCCCACATCGTTCATGTAATGTGAGCCACTGAGATTTACCATTAGTTTTATTACGAGAGAGCATAACCTGGTCCACCTGACCAACACAGTACTGCCCCAGGTCCCTCCTGCATGAAGCACTTCCCTCTCTGGCCTTCTACAATCCCCACTCCCAATGTCCCCCCTCCTCCCCACCAACTCTGTTGGCTTCTTTTTCCAATCCCAGATATTGCAGCACAGTACGGCTTAGCTTTGGGCGCACTTCTTTCAACAGGTTACTCATTCAGCTATGATGGCTTTAATGGCTCCAACATTGATGTCTTCAGCCCTGTTTTCCCCTTTGAGGGTCAAACTGGGACATAGAAGAGTCTATTGAATATCTGTTGAGGTCTCAAACTTGATGTGCCCCCGCAGCCATACTCCATTCCAAACTCTGCCCCAAGATGTCTCCCCTAATTGTTTCCATATCAAGTAAATGGCACCATTTGTTCAAAAAAAAAAGTCCTAAGACTCTTCCACAATTCCTCAGCCCCTACAACCCCAGCCTTGTCAGCAGCTCTGTCAGCCATCCTTTCAAAACATGTTTTGCACTTTTCTGCTTCTCTGTGAGTTTTTTTTTTAACCCCAACCTAAGTCACTGCCATTTCTCACCCAGCTGTCCCTCGACTGCTCCACCAGCTGCCATCTTGCCCCCTGTGACACATTCGCACACAGGAGCCTGAGTGGGCTTCTGGGAACAGAGTCAAGTTGCTGTTGTTTAAACTCTCTGGCAGCTTCCCAGGGCAAACCCCACCTGAACCCAGTCTCCTTGGTCCAGTGGGAGGTGGGCTCCTGACAGCCCTGGGCCCTCCCTGGCCTCCTCCTCTCCCTCCTCCCTGGACTCCCTTGCTCACGCTTTCTGCTTCCTCGCTCTCTGGCCTTCTTCCAGGTTCTTGGCCATGCCCACACTGTTCCTACCGCTGGGCCTTTACACTTGGTTTCTTGTTTCTGGGATGTTCCTTCCCTGGATCTCCATGCTCATCCTCTCGGTATTCGGTTCTCAGCTCACGTCTCCTTCCTTAACTTTCTGTTTTATGTCCTTCCTAGAATTCGCCACCATCTGAGACTAAGTGTCCTTATGCACTGTGTCGAGTGGAAACTCCACAACGGCTGACCTATATTGGCACTTCTTCTCCAGAGTGGGGAGGGAAAAAAAAAAAAAAGAAAGAGAAGGAGGGAGAGATGGAGGGAAGAGTCACGATTCTACTTGACTAGGTCCTCTAAAAGGTACTAGATGGGCACCCTTGTCCCTGCCCTCCTGCATCACGCCCAAACTGCTGCCCTGTGAGGGTCCTGACCCCTGGCCTGAGCTCTCCTCTCTACACCACAATCAACAATGTGAAAGCAGCCCTTCTGTCTGGCGGTCCTGGCGGGGCCAGCAGCCACGGCCCTGGCTGACCCACGTCCTGGGGAACCTCGTCACCTCACTCTCCCACTCTTCCTCCTAGGTTTTCAGTTCTGTGGCTGACTTAGTTTGTATTTCTGGCACTTTAGACCTATAAATAATTATTTCTAAAGGGAGCCAAACTACCCACCACATATAAGTGGTGACGCTGCTGGTGGGAGCAGCTCCTAGCCTTTCCCTGGCAAGAGCTACATCTCAGAGGAGGTGGTGGGGGGTGGGGAGAACATCTGGGGCCACCTAGCATCACTCCAGAGTGCTGTGGGGCCAGCCACGTTAGTGCCTGTGCCTGGCGTCTCTGCCTCTTCAACAGAGCAGTGAGCTGCCATCTCGAGGTGTTCCCATTAAGCCACTCAGAGGCGTTTCTGAGGGACGGTTCCTACACCACTGTCCCACAGGAGTTCAGGGAGGAACGTGGTCAGTACAGAAGCAAGTCCTAGAAACGTGCGCTCTCGTATGAGGTGCTTGACTGATGGGTAAGAACATGCAAAAAATATCACTTTACTTTTTTTGATTATCAAGGTTTAGCTTGCCCATTGTAAAAAATTCACAAAGTATGGAGTGGTATAAAGAAGAGGAAAGAAAAATCCCACTTACAATCCCTTCACCTCCCCTTCAGGTCTTCCTGTGCTTTGTTTTACTACATAGTTAAGATGATAATGTACATACCATTTTGTAGCCTGTTTATTTCACTCAATATGATCTCACAATCCTTTTTTATACCATTAAAATCTTCATGAATATTACTTTTTATAGCTGTATAATATATCATCATTATAGTCCATTCCCCAACATCGGACATTTACATTGTTTTACATATAGGCTACATAAATAAATAATGCTGCACCGAGTGTCTTGTTGCATAAATAGTATTCCACATTTAATTGATTGCTTCAACAAGTATTTACAGTGGCCACTATATGTCAGTTACTATTCTTGGAGCTGGGAATTTGGTGGTGAACAAAGGTTTGTTTCCTCTGGAGAGCTTACATTCTACTGAGGTCAACAGATAAGGGAAGCAAATAATAAACACAATTAATTAGCTCTGTGAAGAAGGCTAATGGGAAGTAAGTAATGGGAAGTAATGGATAGAAAGGTAAATGTGACAAGGGAGGCTCTTTTACTTAGGGAGACTAGAGGAAGGCCTCTCTGAGGCAGGTGCTTGCACCATTTTTTCTGTAGCTTGTTTCCCAGAAGGAGCTGAAAAATTAAAATTCTTGTTTTCTAAGAAGCCAGTGGACTCCCTGACAGCGTTTCTGGGGGAAATAAGTCCTGTAAAAACGTACCCCACTAGGGCATGATCTTGAGCTCACTACCTAATTGCTCTGGCCCTTGGCCCTCCTATGGAAGTGGAAATACGTAGACCTGCATGTGTGTGTGGTGGGGGCAGGAGAATGGGGCAGCTGTGGGAAGGAGATGTGAAGGTTCCTGCACCCCAGGAACACCAGGTCAGGGAGCAAGCATGAGTCACGGAAAAGGAAATGATCAGGCTGTAAGAGGCTGCAAAGCATTCCAGTGTGAAAACGTAACTGAAAGAAGGTTCTGGAAGGTGTGGTGTGAAAGAATGGTAAAATACTACGTCTGGCACACATTAGGTGTCAAAAAATACATACTGGATGAAAGGGGTACCAACCTTTTGAGAAGAGTTTCCTCTAACCAGGTCCCACCTCCTACAGTTTCTACCACCTCCCAAAAATGACACCCAGTTATGAAGCCATCAACAGATTAGTCACGAGGTGTCCTCAGTTTCCTCACTCATGACACGTGCCTACTGGTGTCTACTTCAGAGGCTGTTTTGAAGATTAAAAGGGATTGACATGGAAAAATATAATGCTGTACCTAGTGCACTGTAAGTTCTTCATAAATGCTTATATCTCTCCCTCATCTTGTATACTTAAGCAGAAAAGGGTCTGGGATTGTAAGAGGTAGGAGAGTGGCATTGAGAGACCTCAAGACCTTTGTGTCTCTCAAAACCCCTGGAGGGGCTGGGATTGTGGCTCAGCAGTAGAGCACTCACCTAACATGTGCGCGGCCCGGGTTTGATCCTCAGCACCACATAAAAATAAAGGCTTTGTATATAACTGAAACAAATAAATAAATATATATTAAAAAAACAAACAAACCCTGGAGCTGGACAGCATATCTGCTTACACACCATCACCTGGACGTGCTCTCTTGAGTTCCCTTGTCTGGAGTAATAAAATTATTTTTTGCATATAAAATATTTAATGTGTGTTGATGTTGACAGAAAACTCCAAGAAGGAGTTCCACCACTCGTCTGACAGTTAATGACAGTAAAGTTCCTGAGTCATACATTCTAGCATCAGACTTAAGTGCTCTTTTCTTCACTTGAGGAGATTAACCTGAGTCGGAAAACAGCTCAGATATTGTCCCAACCTCCTGTCTGTCCTTCTAGCAGTGTTGCTGCTCTGGATCGAGGTCTTCCCGCTCCCCAGGCCCTGCTCTCATCTCTGTGCCTGCCAGGTCACACTCTTCCAGCATACCTTTCTGATCCAGTTGGTGGCTCTTTTCAAGGTATGCCATCCTGGGGACAGGGCACTCCTTTTTTATGTAGAGTTATTGTCCGGGACGGAATGCACACATCAAATGCTGCCACCAGCACAGCCTTCCCCTTTTCCAGGCTCTAGTGACAGCTAAGGGTCCCTCACCCTTGAGGCACCTATAGAAGCCACTTCTCTGTCCTATCTGCTCCTGGCTTGATGGCTTCTACCTGTGTTTGCCCTCTGCTTTTTTTGGCCTTGTTCCTTCACATGGTAACAGCACACGAGCAGCTTTTCTCTGAGAACTTGCATTAATAGCTTTTGCTGACTTCTTTGCTCACTGTTTTATTTTTTCTTTCTTTCTTTTTAAAGTCCTATCTTTTAAAAAAGCCAGAAGCAGAACTGGGTTGTGGAGAGTGATGCCAAGTCATGGGGCCCTAATTGTCCCCATCTGCTCTATGGCTGGAAGAGGAGGAGGAAGGAGAGGGTGCTTTAGAATGATGAAGAAGCAGCTAAATTTGATTTGCTTAAAAAGTCCAGTTGGCACTCATCTGTGGTGGAAATGTTCGCTGGCAGACGCTTCGGGCCGAGTTAACTGTTGGTGGCTGGTGTGGCTTGGTAGAAAGACTGGCCTCTCTGCCCAGCTCAGGAAGCTGCCTTGGACTTCCTTGGGTTCACTAACGAGCCTCGGGTTGCCTTGGGCTGTAATTTGCTCTCTGAATATAAAGAATGCAAAGAGAGAGCAGGCCGAAAAAGCCCCGAAAGCCCCGCTGGCTGGGCTTCCTCTTGTTACAAACAACCAGTCTTTGAACTTGTAATTACGAGTCCCAGTCTGGTGCAAAAGTGACTCATTTTAACTAAATTATCAGTTTTGTCCTGTTACTAAATGCTATGATCAACTATTCTGTATTAAAGAAAAAAAAAAAAAAAAGGAACATTTTTATTAAAAGAGCAGGATGTGTATAGAAAGAGAGCAAACTGTACTATGCTTTCCAGACGTATGGACCAAGTCAAGCTCGGGCCCAGAGCGAGCCAAGCAACAAAATAAACAGTAAAAAATGGCACAGAAAGCAAGCGATCAGGAAAATTCATTTCAGAAATGATGCATAATCAGCCTTTGGGGCAAGAGCAGACGATTCCTATGTATGATTCCTGGGCATTCTCCCCACCCCCACCCCCCTAATTCACTTGGGCTTACTGGAAGAAAGATCTTTCTCTGGGTTGAATCCACACTTTGTTAAAGAGTCAGTGATGACAGATGCCTCTGTGTTGCCCAAAGCTAGTTACTTAGACAGATGGACTGACAGACACAGCAATCATATTAAATAAATGGGATCTAGTGATGGGTCCATGGTGGAAGAACTCTGAGCCTTTCTATTAGAGAGCCTGCTCCTGAGGGCGCCTGCTACATTAGTGCCTTTTGGCAGAGGAAACATTGAGATGCTCATTATCTCTATCAGCTGCAAAAGTAGGAACTGAAGACAATTTTTCTTCCCTGATGCCTTGGGTATGATTAGCCTTGCCCAGGACTACAATAAGGAGAAATGCGCCCAGAGAAGATTGGAAGGCCACATGGTCCAAGTGTGTGTTTGAGATTTCCAGTAAAATCTTTTAAAATAGCTGCCCATTTCTTCTGCACCACTGAAGAAGACACCATAAGCTACATGGGGAATTTGGCTCCGGGTTAAACTGTCTGACTTCCAAATTTTACATCCTTTCCAAATTACTTTCAATTTAAAACTGCTTTTCTTGTTTCTTGAATCCATTACTTCTTGTCCCTCCCCTAGAAATAATGGTTACCAGAAGGCTGTTTTCATATGTTCCCCAGCCCCCCAAAATAAAATCTATTAATCAATCACATTCAGGACTCCTCCTGGAAGAATAATTAACTTACTCCATTCTTGCATTCCTTCACATTCATTTCAATACACAATAAATGTATGCTTTATGAAAATAAGCAGGCATGCATGGAAGTGCTAAGCTGGATTGTCAAAGAAGAGTTTGGAAGAGGCCAGCCTTCAGCCAGGATTCGCTTCAAGGCCGGTCAGATCTTGTTTGATGCTGAACTTAATAACGAGAGGAGTGGACTCAACAATAAATCACAGTAGAGATTCACTGGGCTCTAGTCTACCAGTTATTAGGGGAGGAGAGAGGACGGTGGCACAGGCGATGAGGCAGACAGGTGCTACTGGTTGGCCAACCAGACAGCAACGTCAAGTCTCTTCACCTGTGCCTTCTGCTCACTGTAGGCCAGCACCGTCCAGTAAAGGCAGGATGCAAACCATACGTTCAATTTTACATTTCCTTGTACATGTGTTAACAATGTAAAAAGAATGGGTGAAATTAATTTCAATAATGTATTTTGTATAATTTGATATATCCCAAATATAATTTCAACATGTAATCAATATTTATAAAATTATTTACATATTTCACTTTTGTTTTTTATATTTTATGCTAAATCTTTGAACTACTTTGCATATCTTATACTTATAGCACATCTCAATTCAGATGCTGAATTTACACTAGAAACTTTTGATCTCTATTTCATAAAAGTTATCATTATAAAATGTATACATACTTAAAGGTTTTCCAGTGGCCAAACTGAGTAGCAAACACTATTGTCCTTTAATACGCATATTCACATTGACAGAACTGTCCAATTAAGTGTTTGTTTCTATGCCACACTAGAAATGATGAATGCACCTGTTGACACGTGTACAACAGAAATATGAGGCCATGCAATGTCTAGAGTGAAATACAGTCCTACCAAAATAACAAAACATGTGTGTGTGTGTGTGTGTGTGTGTGTGTGTATAAATACAATAAATACAATCTAAATAAAATTAGAAACTCAGTGCCTCAAGTGCCCCAGCCAAATTTCAGGTACTCAGTAGTTACAAAAGTGAATGGCTACCATATTGAGCAGTGTAGTGCTAGAGGCTGGAGGAACCTTATTATATGCATGTTCTAAACCTTCTTTGTAACCTAAGTTAGCTCTGTGATACATTTCTGGTCAAAGAAAATGTGCAAGAAAGTTTGAGTAGTGGAGTGTATTCTGCGAAGCCTTTATTTTCCTGATAAAGAAATAAACCTAAGAGAAAAATTTACTAGCATCATTCTTTTCTTTCTCTTCCTGCCTTAAATGTGAGCATTATATGATATCTGGAGTCACAGAGCCATCTTGTCATCATGAGGAAAGTTACATGAGGATGAAAAGTCAATGTGATAAGAATGACGAAGCAATTACCTGAGACCCCAATAATAATAATTGAGCAGATGGACCAACTCTGAGATCACCTACCTTTGACTTTCTTGATAAGAATACAATGACTGCCCTTAAAATGTGTCATTAATAGGTAGATAATATTTACAATTGAAAGCATTCCTAATTAATATAAGCCTGGTGAGCTGGGCAGAGAGACACAAGGCAGCCTGATTAGGGTAAACGGTAAGTGTGTTTATAGTGATGGGTGGAGTCAGATAATGAAGGGCCAGAGGTATCAACCAAGATGCTCAGAGTCATATACCCTTCCTTGTCTTATAGACCTTATCACATTTCATCTTTTATTTTGATTTTTCTATTTTATTGGTTCTTTTTAGCTATATACAACATTAGGATTCATTCTGACAAAATTATAAAAGCATGGAATATAATTTTCTCTAATTCAGTTCCCAGTACTTCCCTTTCCATCCCCTCCTCTCTTCCCCTGTTCCCTCCCCTCTACTCTATTGATCTTTCTGCTATTTACTTATGGTTTCTTTTTTCTTTTTCTTTTTTTGGTACCAGGGATTGAACTCAGGGGCACTGGACCACTGGGCCACATCCCCAGCCCTCTTTTGTATTTTATTTAGAGACAGGGTCTCACTGAGTAGCTAAGTGCCTAGCCATTGCTGAGGCTGGCTTTGAACTCGTGATCCTCCTGCCTCAGCCTCCCAAGTGCTGGGATTACAGGCGTGCGCCACCGTGCCTGGCCTTATAGTTTCTTTTTAAAAATTAGTGTCTTGTGGATATATATGATGGTGAGGTTCACTATGGTATATTCATATATGTACATAGGAAAGTTAGGTCAGATTCATTCCAATGTTCTTTTTTTATCCCATCCCTCCTCCCTCCCCTTCAATCCTCTTTGTCTGCTCCACTAATCTTTTTTCTATTTTTGTTTTTGTATCTCTCTTATTTTGGATTAGCTTCTGCATATCAGAGAGAACATTCGGCCTTTGTTTTTGGGGGGCTGGTTTATTTCACTTGGCATGATACCCTCCAGTTCCATCCATTTACCAGCAATTGCCATAATTTAATTCTTTATGACTGAGTAATATTCCATTGTGTATACACACCACATTTTCTTTCTCCATTTTTCTGTTGAAGGGCACCTGGGTTTTTCTCCATAGCTTGGCTATGGTGAATTATGCTGATAGAAACATTGATGTGGCTGCATCCCTGTAGTATGCTGATGTTAAATCTTTTGCATATATACTGAGAAGGGGGATAGCTGGGTCTATAGTAGTTTGTATAAATGTCTTATTTTTTTCTACTAGATTTTAAGGGCTGAGAATGTGTACAGAGAAAGTATTCATCAAATCTTCATAGCTGACTATTAAATATACAGCTGGAGGTATCAAGACAACACTTGAGTCTGTAACATGTATCAGATATTTAACATCAAAGAAAATTCAGCAAACTAAAGCCCTCAGTGAGAATAATGACTAGGGGGTCTCTATTATTACGTCAAACAGAAAGTCCTTGGCCTAACTTTATACTCATGAGCACCTAAAACAAAATGGACTACAAAAAATTAAATTTCTCCTCTACTTTCAACTTAACTATGGTGGCATCTTTATCCTTCCTATAACATTTGTCTGTTTTCACCTTTGAACACCTAATGGTGTCTTTCTATTATTCCTCTGAACGAGCTCCCTGTTCTCTTTTATCTCACGTCCACAGTGGGAGGCCAAACATCTACTGACCCATCTCCTGCCAGCCATCTCAGCCCCAACCATCATCCAATCAAATCTCTCTGATAATGTTTTTCTAATGACGTGTACTTTTTTTTAGATTCTAAAATAACACACTTGTAGAATAGTTGAATATTTCAATTTTCAAAAAGAAAAGAAAAAAATTATCTTTCATCTGACTACCAAGAGATAACTACTACAATATTTTAGTATATTCTTCCCAGACTTTTTGCTATGCATTTCCTTTTTTCTAAACAAAACTTTGCATTCATCTTTTTTAATTCTGACAATACTGTGAAACATTTTCTGTGCAACCAAAAATTCTTCAAAAGCATTTAAAAAATACTACATGATATCCCACCAGTTGGCCATTCTTTGACATATTTAACCATAGTTTTTTACCATCATTTCTGTTTTGGGATTTCTGATGGCAACGACCAGTGCTCTTTCATATCACATAAACCTCCCAGAGCTTGGGCCTGTGAGGTGCTGTCCTGCTGCCCCTGCCTCTCTCCTCAGCCGGAGTTTCATGTTCAGGCCCAATAAACCGGCTCCCTCTCTCCCATCCGTGGCTTCCTCCTCCATCTCTGTCAAATCATCATTCTCCTTAAAATTCACCTCCAGTGTCACTGCCATGATCTCCCCCATCTCTTCCCTTGTGTTCCACACATCTCTATTCAGTGTGCACATTCGTGACTCTGACAGTTTGTAGCTGACTGTATTTATACTTCCACCACATGTATGTTATGATCTGACAGCCAGGAAGGGGCCATGGCGAGGGGACCGGGAGCAGGAGGAGCAGAGCTAGCAGATGGGGCCCCTTCCCCAGACCCCCAGCATGCTTGATGACGTGGCCAGCTCTGGGAGTGGGGTGCGTATGAGGCAGCACTATCTCAGGCTCATCAGAGTGGTAAATGTGGCCCGGCTTTGATTAACCAGATAGACTACCAGGCATTTGGAGACCATCTGCATTTCCATCCTGAGTGAAAACATATTTATTTAGGCTGCTGAGTATCTGGAGGATAAGGAACCATGTGTGTAGGGGAGGCTTACCCCTCTCTTGGAAAAAAATGATCTCAATTAAACCAATGGTTGCTTGAGTGTGCATTAAGTATAAATGCACTAACTTAAGGGTCTCAGGGAAATGTCCTTACTCTTTGGATCTAATATTCCTTCATCTTACATGGCTGTTCTTTTTTTTTGGTACCGGGGATTGAACTCAGGGGCACTGGACCACTGGGCCACATCCCCAGCCCATTTTTGTATTTGGCTTTGAACTCACGATCCTCCTGCCTCAGCCTCCCAAGTGCTGGGATTACAGGCATGTGCCACCATGCCCGGCACCCGGCATGGCTGTTCTTTGATAGTGGAAACTCCTGGGCATCTGGTTAAGAGTAGAATCTAGAATACAAAACTGCCACTTTCCTTCTCCTCAGCATGCTGAGGCCATAGTTTGGCAGCCTGCCTGGACACAGCCCACATGCTAGTGGGCTGAGGTGGCCAGGCCAGGCCAGGTGGAATGCTTACGAGCACCACACAGTGGAGCAAGGCTCATGTTAACTAGGTCCCCAGGAACCCACTGGTCACCTGACTGTGGGACAGCATTACAATGTGTTGAATTCAGTGCAGTGATATCTTTATGATAGATTAAAGGCCTCTCAAGATCTGCCATTTCACTTTTATTTTTTATTTTTATTTTTTGTGGTGCCAGGGATCTACCCAGGACCTTGTACATGTGTGCCACTGAGCTGCAGCCCCAGCCAAAAACTGCCTTTTAAGATGGATCATTTTACCCTCATTAATTTACAATGAACTCTGGGTTACTGAAAGCATGGCTGTCTTAGTTTATGGCAAAGAAGATCACATGTAAATTAGGTTTTTCCTGTTGGCTACTTGAGTAAGGATAGATGGGAGTTATCAGCTTGAAGACGTATCTGTGAATTTTAATTGTGGAGGACATCTTCCCCAAATGTTTATGCTGTTTGCCAGTTGTCAGTGCATTTGTCATTTCCAGACTAGGGCATGGACATACTCGCTGCTGCAGTGGGTAGACAGGAATGCCACGTGTGCATGAGCCTTCATGGAGACCTCCCTATTTTCTTGTTCCTTGCATCACTGGCCATTGGGAGGGCAAGGAAGAAGGGCAGATGTTACCATATAGTGTGATGCATTTGGCAAATGACAACTTTCGGACAAGTAGCTCTGGTTTCTTTTCTTTTCTTTCTTCCTTTCTTTCTTTTTTTAAAAAAATTTGTTCTAATTAGTTATACATGACAGCAGAATGCATTTGGATTCATTGTACACATATGGAGCATAACTTTTCATTTCTCTGATTGTACATGATATAGTCACACCATGTGTACAGTCATACATGGACACAGGATAATAATATTCGTCTCATTCTAACATCTTTCCTACCCTCACAACCCCTCCTTTCCCTCCCTCCCCTCGGCCCAAAGTTTCTCCATTCCTCCCATGCTCCCCTGCCCCCCATTACAGATCAGCATCCATTTATCAGAGAAAACATTTGGCCCCTGGTTTTCTGAGATTGGCTTACTTTGCTTAGCATGATATTCTACAACTCCATCCATTTACCTTCAAATGCCATGATTTTATTCTCTTTTAATGCTGAGTAATATTCTATTGTGTATATATACCACAGTTTCTTTATCCATTCATCTATTGGAGGATATCTAGGTTGTTTCAACAGTTTAGCTACTGTGAATTGAGCTGCTATAAACATTGATGTGGTTGTGTCACTATAGTATGCTGATTTTAAGTGTGTTGGGTATAAATCAAGAAGAGGGATAGCTGGGTCAAATGGTGGTTTCCTTCCAAGTTTTCTAAGGAATTTCCATATTGCTTTACAGAGTGGTAGCACCAATTTGCAGTCCCACCAGCAATGTATAAGTGTACCTTCTCCTCCACATCCCCGCCAACACTTATTGTTACTTGTGTTCTTGATAACTGCCATTCTGACTGGAGTTAGATGAAATGTCAGAGTAGTTTTAATTTGCATTTCTCTAATTGCTAGAGATGTTGAACATTTTTTCTCATGTTTGTTGATTGATTGTATACATTCTTCTGAGAAGTGTCTTTTTAGTTCCTTAGCCCATTTATGAATTGGGTTATTTGTTTTTGGTTGTTAAGTTTTTAAAGTTCTTTGTACATCCTGGAAATTAGTGCTCTATCTGATGTGCATGTAGTAAAGATGTTCTCCCCACTCTCTGAAAGAGAAATTAAGAAAACTACCCCATTTACAATAGCTTAAAAAAAATACTTCAGAATCAACCTAACAAAAGAAGGGAAAGACATACATGATGAAAACTACAGAACACTAAAGAAAGAAATTGAAGAAGACCTTAGAAAATGGAAAGATCTCCCATGTTCTTGGATAGGAAGAATTAATATTGTCAAAATGCCCATACTACCAAAAGCATTACACAGATCTAATGCAATTCCAATTAAAATCCCAACATCATTCCTTATAGAAATAAAAAAGCAACCATGGAATTCATTTGGAAAAATAAGAGACCCAGAATAGCCAAAGCAATCCTTAGCAAGAAGAGTGAAACAGGAGGCATCACAATACCAGAATTTAAACTATACTACAGAGCTGTAGTAACAAACACAGCATGGTATTGGCACCAAAATAGACATGCAGATCATGGTTCAGAATAGAAGACACAGAGACAAACCCACATAAATATAGTTATCTTGTACTCGACAAAGGTGCTGAAAACATACATTGGAGATAAGATAGCCTCTCAAAAAATGGTGCTGGGAAAACTAGAAATCCATATGCAGCAAGATGAAATTAAACCCTTATCTCTCACCCTGCACAAAACTCCACTCAAAGTGGATCAAGGACCCAGGAATTAGATTAGAGACCCTGCACCTAATAGAAGGAAAAAGTTGGCCCAAATCTTCATCATGTTAGATTAGGCCCTGATTTCCTTAACCAGACTCCTAAAGTGCAAGAAATATAACCAAGAATCAGTAAATAGGATGGATTCAAACTAAAAAGCTTCTTCTCAGCAAAGGAAACAATCAATAATGTGAAGAGAGAGCACACTGAGTGGGAATAACTCTGGTTTCTTAAAAAATGAAAGCAATGATGTCATCAACAAAGGCAACAATGGGTAACAGAGAAACAGTTGCCAAATATGAAACTTCTGAATTATCCTTGACTCTTTCTTTCTTTTTATCATCATTTGTATTTAACTGGCCACAAAGACATTTTGATTTCTTCTCATCTGGATCTCTCCTACCTCGCTTTTCTTCATTCTCCAACACAAGGCCTAAACTACTTTGTATTCCTGACTTTAGTCCAACCCTTTCCCTGTACTTTACTTCTTCAAAAGTAAATCTGAAGTTCCTCTCTGATGCTTAAACATTTTCAGAGTCCCCCTAGAATTTATTGTATCAGTCCCAAATCTTACGTATTTAACGACTGAATCCCACCCTCAGCCTCTTCTTGTCACTGCCCATCCTACAGCACCTGTGTGCTAACTACACTCACCCCTCCATGTTCCCTCCACATTTCAGATGGCCATGCTTTGGTATGTCTCTTTTGTTTTTAACTACATTATTTCCTATTCCTCAAATGCCTTTCTTTACCTCTTTCTGATTTATTTCCAGAGGCATCTGAAATGTTATTGTTCCTGAAGCCCACCCTAATTCCTTCAGGCAGAAGATCACTCCCTCTGTGAGCTCCTTGACCTCAGGAATTTGCACTCTGGGGACACACACAGAGCCTCACATGTGCATGGTGTTTATGTTTGTGGAATGCATAAATATGCAATGTTATCAAAACTGATAAGCAGTTTTGTTTATTTATTGTGACAATAAGACCAGTTTTCCTCTCTACATTTTTTCCCCATTAAGCTCCAGTGTTATAAGTCTTGTATTTTTTTTTTTTCCTGGAGGAATACAATAGCAGTTTCTTAGTTAGGAATCAAAGATAAGGGAATTGATATTTCCAAAACAGTGGTGTGAGTAGCTCAAGGGACCATCACCAGTGAAACAACCATAGCTAACTGACTTCATGGAACAGAAAGCATGACCAAGTTCAAGTCTAAAGCTGTTGCTGAAAACAATAGAGATTCTGGTGATAAGTGATAATAGGAGAATGGTTGCTGTAATGAGAGCATCAAACTAAACCAGGCTAAGTTTAACAGGACTCAGATAGAAGTTTAACAGAATCAGGGAAAGAATCAGCTAATAAGAACCTTCCTAGGATTGGAATAAGCCTCAAAAACATTCCTCAAGGACTATTCCTGCAAGAAGCTGAATTTAATTGCATCAAACTGTGGAGCAATTTATGCCTAGGTACTGTTGAAAATAATTAGGCAATCATGCATCAGTTGGGGGTGACAACAATAGAAAGAGAGAGCAGAGAGATCAGGGAAAGAGACAGAACCCTGTTGAAATCACTGTCATGCCAGGATGACTGTGCACAAGCCCGAGGATGGGAGCTCTGAAGAGCAGCATCAGAAGCTGCACATGATGAAGAAATAGACTTCACTGAGATGGTTCAGCCAAGTCACCAAAGAAATAAACAAGAAAGTAAGAGCAAGTCTAGAAAGAAGGGGAGTAGGGATCAATACAGAGTTGCTGCAATATACTATTTAACTTGTCTAATGTTCAACACAGAATTATGAGAAATGCAAAGAAATAGGAAAGAGTAGCCCACACACAAGAGAAGAAGGACAGGCAACAGGAACTGTCCATGAGAGGACACAGATATTAGTTTAGAGGAAAAAGACTTCAAGCTAGCTATTATAAACATGTCCAAAGAACCAAAGAAACAACGTTTAAAGAACTAGAGAAGGTATGATGCAAAAAGAAATGATTAAAAAAGAGAACTTATTAAAAAGAATGGAAGCTGAAAAGTACAATCACCAAAATAAAAAAGTCACTATGGGCTCAATAGTAGGTTTGAACTGATGGAAGAAAGATTTAGCAAACTTGAACATAGGAAATAAGAGAGTACACAACCTGAAGAACAGAGAAAAAATGAAGAAGAACAAAGAAACAGATCCTCAGAGAAATGTGGGACACCATCAAGAACATCCACATGTGAGTAGTGGGAGTAACAAAAGGAAAGGAGACAAGATAGAGGAACAAACAGAAAACATGTGTAAAGAAATAAGGCTGCAAAACCCCAAACTTGAAGAGAAACAATAACCTATGTGTCCAAGAAGCTCAATGAATTATAAAGATAATACAAAGAGAATCACACCAAGCTACATCATAGTTTAATTGTTGGAAACTAGGGACAAAAAGAAAATATTGGAAGCATCAAGAGAAAAAGGACGTGTCATGTACAAGGGAATGCATTAAGACTAAGAGCTGTATTTTCCAACAAATGTAATGGCAAACAGCATATTTACTTAAGTTCTTTAACATTGCCTTTCTTGATTGAAATCATGGTGTATTTGTAGATAAGTCATATAAGGCATCAAAAATTCCAAGAACATAATAAGAATTTTTTGCTTTTAAGTAGCATATAATGAAACTATCATTAGGGAATCTGATATTAAAATGATGGTCTATTTGGGGGGCTTATTTGTATAACATGACTTTCTGGGATACATTGTCCACATTGAAATCCACTTCATTAAAAAAAAATTCAAAAAGAGCTGACATCTCCTTAGAAATGTTGGAGTCCAGAAGGCATTGGGATGGCATATTCAAAGTGCTGAGACAAACACTCACAGCTGTTAACCCCAAATCTTATATCTAGCAAAACTCTTTTTAAAAAATTAAGGTGAAATAAAGATGTTCTTAGATAAACAAAAATGAAGATAATTCATTGCTAGCAGATCTGCCTTCTAAGAAATACTAAAAGAATGTCTTCACGCTGGGTGCAGTGATTCCAAACATTAATTCAAATCCACATGAAAAAACAAAGAGCACCAGTAAAGGTAATTATGTAAGTGATCATAACTGTATATTTCTTTTTATAAAAACTTATTTAAAACAATGATAAAAACAATATGTATGTAATTATATTGTGTATCAACTATATGGCTGATAACAATAGCATGAAGGAGGTGGGTGGGAGCAAAGATGAACTGGAATAAAAAATGACAGCAGATAGTAATTTAAATCCACAGGAAGAAATGAAGAGAATCAGAAATGGGGAATAAGAAATAAAACAAGCCACAAGCATATAATTACTTTTAGCTTCTTTGAAAAACATAAAATTCTATAAAGGAATACTTATAACAATATATGATTGGATTTGTGATATAAAAATGTAATGTATAAGGGCTGGGGATATGGCTCAGTTGGTAGAGTGCTTGCCTTGCATGCACAAGGCCCTTGGTTCAATCCCAAAAACACACACACACACACACACACACACACACACACACACACACAGTAATATATAACAAATAGCAAAAAAAAGAAAGAGGGGATACAGCTATATAGGATTAACATTTCTATATCTCATTCAAACTAATTACTATGAATCTAAAGTAGATTCAAATAAAGTTAGGATGTATATTTTAAACCCTAAGCAACCACTAAGAAAATAACTCAAAAAATAAATCATAAGGAAATCATAAGAGGAATTAAAATTCTATTACTAGAAAAATTTTTAATGAGAGCATTAAAGGAGTAAAAGAAAAACAAAAAAAGACATGATACATACAAAACAAAAATGGCAGATATAAATCCAACTATATCAATAATAACGTTAAATGTGAATGGGTGAAAAATCCAATCAAAAGGCAGACTTAGTTAGATGGGCTAAAAGAACAATATTCTATTGGAGACACTTTACATTCAAAGATACAAATTGGTTGAAGTGAAAGGATAAAAACGTTTTATCATGCAAACAGTAACCATGAGGAAGATAAAAAGATTATATTAGAATGAAATAGAATTTCAAGCAAAAATTGTAACTAGAGGTAAAGAGGGATATTTTTTAATAATAAGAGGGTTGATCTATCAGGAAGATAAAGCAACTACATGTAAACAAACCACAGAGTTCCAAGAAAGATGAAGAAAACTGACAGGATTGAGGAGAGAAATAGACAATTCATCAATAACCAGAGATTTCAATACTTCACATTAATCAATGGATACAACAACTAGGGAGAAGATCAATAAGAAATAGAGTTCGCAGACAACACTATGAACTAACTACACCTGTCAAATATCTATAGAAAAACCAGAAACAGCAGAATATACATTTTTCTTGAATGCACATAAAATGTTCTACAGGAAGAACCATATGTTAGACTATCAAATGAGACTGATTAAAATCATGCGAAGCATGGTCTGTGATCACAGACTAGCATCATGAGAGCCTGAAGGGGATCAGGGAGCAGAGTGTAGGGAAGGCCTAAGAGTGACACAGGGCATGGTGAGGAGCAGATGAGGAGACAGAAGAGGGACATGAGGATCTGAAGTTCACATTCAGAGGTCTGACACCACCTTTACGTGGATGAGAGGCCAACACAGCTACAGCAGCTTACAGTCTGGCAGGTAGACTGGTGAAGCAATCCCAAATGCTCACCTGGTAGCGCCCACCTATGACACAGGAGATCCCAGACTCCTCTACAGGGGCACCGTGGCCTCATCACAGCACATCTCCCAATGGTGTAGCCTAATGAACAGTCTCTGAGCACTCTGAAATGGAGTGTTCCAGATGACTGTCCCAGATGTTATCTTGAGATGAATCCTAGGAGTGTGAGCAGGTGGGAGCCCCATCCTGTTCCCCAGATGATGTGGAGGCTGTTGCAAACTCACAGGGCCAGGTCTAGAAGGCACTTTAGGGCAGGAAAAGAGGACCAATATGTTATTTTCCCCCTAACTGGGTAACCATCTCCTAACAGATGTTCCCACTATTCCCTGTAAGTCAAATGTTGAAGAGAGATGTTAACTCCACTGGGCCTGGAAAGGAGCACTGCGCAGGACGTGCTTCCTAACACACGAGCAAGTGTGAAAGTGAACACCCTCCCCAGCACGCAAGTGCGCTTCCAGGGCAGAGGCAGCCACTCGCTGCTCCTATTCCTTTATTCACCACCCCTTTTAACATGGGCTCCCTTACGACCATGTTGCTTTAAGATGATCAGATTTTTCCTTTAATGGAACACCACAGAGCTCTTTTCCCCCTTGACCTTTCATTCATGTTGAACAGTAAAACTTAACATGGAGCTGTGATTTGATATTACAAGGCCAGGGATGCCAAAGCTAAGGCCTAGAGTTTGCCAGAAATTTGCAGTCCTTGGTCGAGCAAAATTTCAGGATGCAATCTGGAAGTGTTTTAAATGCCAAAAGAAATGTGACACCTCTCTGTTTTGTTTTTATTTCCTTTTCTCCTGTTCGTCTTTTCCCCTGCTATCTTTTATAGTCTCACATTTCCTCCTTGAGGCTGTCTCTCCAGCATGTGGACCCTCCTCTTCCCAGCGGGTGTTCTGCCGTATGCAGGTAGCTGCGTCTGCTGCCCACCTGTGTTTGCTCTCTGGCTCCCTGACTTCTCTCTCCGTCGTGCCTCTGTGGCCCACGCCCGGCCTTCTCACTGCCTTCTTGTCTGGTCACTCTGCCCACATGGATCCACCACAATCTTTCTGGCAGGGACACAGCTCACAGAGCCAGGGTGGGACACTGCACCATCTTGGGTTTTACCTGTCTGTGGTCACCTCACAGATCTTCCATTCAAGAAGCCCACATGTGATCAGAAAATGTGTGCCCATGATGGCTGCAGGCCATCCAAAGGGACTTGGCCTTTCCTGCCATTAGGAGGGAGTAAGAGCGTAGCAGACTTCCTCTCTCAGCTCGTCTGGGAACCAGCTCATCCTGAAGAGGTGTAAGTAGCTCAAGCCTTGTATTTTTCCCAATGGAACTACTTCAGCTCTAGGGAAAGGCAGCTTAACGGAGCTACTTGCTGAGCATCTAAATTGAGGGGATGTGTGAATGGTTTTTTTTTAGAGAATGAACAGACATTCAGGAAGCCAGAGCGTGTGGAGTAAATTACAGGTCCCTCTACTTCTGCCACCTTTAAAGGAAGCCTCTGATGTCGCTGACACAATTCCACTGTGGCCTGAAGGTGGGAGATCCTAACCCCGGCAATACCTGGAGTCTACATCTGAGAGCATTGTGTCCTCCTGCAAGAAGCAGCTGAAAATCCCTTCCTGGAGTCCACCCCTGGTCCTCCGCTAGCTCTCCTCTTCCTCCTTCCCAAGCAGACTGCTTGCAGGAGCTGCTCCCCAGCTCCACCTCCTCATCACATCTCAGCCCACTGTGACCTGGTTTTTCTTCTCAGCACCTTACTAAAACCCTTCTTCCAAAGATGCTCACTATCTTTATTGTTATTGTTATTCTATTTATTGGTTCTTTTTAGTTTTACATGACAGCAGAAGTCATTTTGATATAATTATACAAGCATGGATAACAAGTATCTTATTCTAGTTAGAGGCCCTTTCTGATGGATGAACATGGTCATGGAATTCACTCTGTTGTTTCCATGTATGTGCATGGGACCAAAACCTTAATGCCCAAACCCCACAAATAACCCAATCAATAAATGGGCAAAGGAACTGAACACACACTTCACAGAAGAAGAAATAAAAATGGTCAACAACACATATAAAAATGTTCAACATCTCTAGCAATCAGAGAAATGCAAATTAAAACTACACTGAGATTCCATCTAACTCTGTCAGAATGGCAATTATCAAGAATACAAGTAACAATAAGTGTTGGCGAGGATGTGGGGGTAAAGGTTCACTCACACATCACTGGTGGGACTGCAAACTGATGCCTACTTTCTAAAGAGGCAGTGGTATCTTATTTGATACCAACAACCAATCCTGATTGCTGTCTCTCAGTTCTCCCTGTCATTCTGCTTTACTTTCCTGGTAGGCTCCTCCTCTCCCACTGGTATTTTTTCCACTAGCCAGAAGCTTTCATGATTAAAAAATTGTTACTCTTAAAATGGCAAATTATGAAAGATGCTGAATAATTAATTGTAGGTATTTTTGTATACCTAGCTGCATGTTATAAACAAAGTACATGGTCTGTGCCAATTACAGTAGAAAATCAAGCAGATGTGTGGGACTTCTGCATAATGAATAATAAAAACAAAAACAATTAATGTACACCAGGCATGGTGGCATAATTTTATGTCCCAGCACTGAGAGGCAGAGGTGGGAAGATCCCGTGAGTTCAGAAGTTCAAGGCAAGCCTGGGCAACAGAGACATCTGTCTTCCTTCTTAAAAAAGAAAGCAAAATCCCCTCAATCTAACAATAACAACATCCCCCCACAAACACAAACATTCTAATGTGACATTCTTTTTAAAAAAGGAGTTGCCTGAGCTTTCTTGTCCTGGCTGAGAAATCAAACACTCCAAGTTTCTGCACTGGTAGGTGAGCCCTGGCTAAGTAGCTGGTGGGATTCACTCATTTTTTTCTAATATATCACCAACTTCTTTGGTTTTGATGCAACTACAATAGCCAACAAATTCTCCAGTAACAACACTGTCAGTACATTTGCTAATCACTTACTGAGCATTTTGCAATTCTGCAATCTAGGCATTCATAAAAAAAGAGAAAGAAAAGAAAAAAAAAAGACAGAAACAAAATTGACTTGGGTAGAAAAGTAGTGTTTTTCTGCATATGTGTGGTGGACCTTTGTAAGAGCACCAAGGCCACGTCTTCCCCTACACATCCTCCAATTTAATGGGCCATCAGGAAGATGAGCTCTGTGTTTATCCAGTGGCTTTGAGTCTTCTAGATCCTCACTGCTCACCTGTGGATATGGAGTTAAGGGCCCTATGTCATCAGCAAGAGTCTAAATGTGGTGTAATATTATGTTCTCCTTACTTTGAAAGAGTGGTAGGCAATAGATTTTTACAATGATGCTTATCAAAATTGGTTCAAGTGGAAAAGAAAGAGATAAGCTTCAGCTTTTTTTTTTTTTTTTTTAATAAATTTCCCTTATCTGAAAAACTTCATTCCCTAGTACAGGATGAATAACTCTTCTTGATGTACAGGTCAAAATGAAATAGAAATCAGGGTTAGAACACTAGATACATTTATTTCTAACTTGACTTCTACCTTTATTTTTCCCTCTGTTGAGGAGCTTCACAGATTAATTTGATAACCTGAGCATGGTAGAAAACTCAGGGCATATCTTTTTCAATGAATAATTTTCTTTGTGGAAAATTCATTTGAGTTTTGATCCAGGACCATGATTCTGACCATGACAATACCACCCACTTCTATTCTTTATTTGGTCTCTGGAAAATCCAATCCTTGGAAATAAAGAATAGATGTGTACTTCCTTAGAGGCTTCATATTATTTCTATGTGACCTGTAGAAAAGCTATCGTCTGAAAATAGGTAACAACCAGGAGAAGATCTTTGACAAGGGACTGCTTAAAGAGAAAGTTATTTTTAAGAGTTTGGAATATTTAAAAAATCTTTGGTTATGTGTAAGCTGTGATGTGTGAGTAAATGCTAAGTAGGGAAAAATAATAAAGATATCTGTTTTGGGGTCATTTATTCTCAAAACAAATGTCCTTTTTAGTAAAGAGCTCTTTTTAATTACAGGTATCTGGTAACTAAGGTAACTGGCACATGGTAAGTCCTCAATAAATCTTCCTTTTGTTTTGCATACATGAAGGAGATCTTACAAACATCATCTTTCATGTCAGGAAGTCAGACTATCAAATATTTCCATGGGGGTAATAACAGATCACAAAAACTGAATAAATGGGCTGGACAGTCACCTTCTCCCATGGAGGGGCTCAGATATTAAGGTTCTTCTCTACTTCTTTCAGAGGAACTGTGGGTGCATGGCAGGGCTAAATACTCTGTAAGAATCGTGTGTGGTATTTTGTGACTTACAACAAGCTCACTCTGGGTAGGTGGGGCAAGCCTTACCGAGTGGCTCCAACTCTCACCTGAAGCTGAACTGCCTAGCAGCGGGCCCCCTGCCTGCTGGCACAGTCAGCAGGATGGTCATCCAGATTTTAGTTGCTCACTTAGCCCTGTGTATGGACCCAGGACAATTGCTATGACTTCAGAGTATCATGAAAACAATTTTATGATAGTTTTCTATTACTGAAAGTGAGGATAATGCCCCTTCTCTTGAACTCAGTGCTGATACTCCTTCATTTAAACCAATTGCAATGAATCAAAAAAATATACTGGAAGAGCTCCAGTTTTGGGTTCAGAAAGCCCAGGTTTGAGTGCTGGTTCCTCTTTATGAAAAGTGTGACCTTGAGCAAGTCACTTAGTCTCTTAAAGCCTAATTACTCCTTGTCTACAAAATGGATGGGTGGTAGAGATGGAAATAACTCCCTCTTTACCTCACAAGGGTGCTCTGGGGAAGAAAGGACACAATAAACATACATATATTAAAAGGCACTTGAGAAGGCTTTGGGAGGGATTCAGAAATAATGAAGTCAGCTGCTGAAGTTAAGGAAATTAAATAGACCATTAATTGTTGAACATGTTAAAGTTGGTTCTTCTTGACCTTGCTATTTCAAAATACACATACGTATACAAGTACCAAAAATAACAACCAAAAGGAGAAGAATGAGTGATGGAGATTTGCAAGTACCTAGTTGTAAGTATTCTTATTTTAAATAGCTGATTCCCATCAGCAGGGCTATTTGAAATATTGAGTAGAGTCCCTCCTTCCTATTTTCCCCGGTCCCTGTTAAGACTGTTTTTAGACATAGAGGATCTGAAATCAGGATTTTAACCTTAAGTGTCTGGTTCTGCCTTCTTCTTCTTTTCCTGTCCCCTTCTGCCTCCTGGCTCCTGAGTGTGAGCTCTTGCTCCTGGCCCAGTTTCTGGGCTTGAAGTGACCGTCACACTCCGAGCTGGGCTCAGCTTTGAGAGCCTTGTCACTGTGGAGGCAGCGCTCATTCTCTAAGGAGGAAGGGCGGCCTTGAAGGAGCCCTAATTAGGAAGGGCTGTTGTAGCTAGCTGGAAGCCATAAGTTCCACCTGATATGTATGTGACGCACCTGTAGGCACCCGCAAACCTGAAGGTATATAACCGGGTGAAAGCGGTCCGAGTTAGGAGAACGGAGAATTCAGTCAGCCGGGCAGTCACTCGGTCGGTCAGAAGAATCAGAGCGGCCAGAACGTAGGCAGAGCGGTTACAGAAAAGAAACCAGATAGAAGAAGTAATGACTGGTCAGAGTTAGGCCGAGACTCCTGAGGAAGACAGAAGACAGAGACAGAAGAAGGAAGAAAGAAGAGAGAAGAAAGAAGCTCTAATCTTTCTCTAAGCTAAGCTCTAAGCTCTAAAAGCTTTCTTTAATCTTTCTCTTTACTCTAAGCTACTCTACTCTAAGCTAAGAAGAAAAATCTTTCTTTTCCCTCTCTAAGCTCTAAGAAAGTAGAAGTAAAAGTAGTAAAAGCTTAACTCTGCCTCCGAGAGTTTTTCCTCCCGGTTTTCGGTACCAGGCAGCTTACACGGCCTGGCGAGCTGGTGAAGGGTTTTATTCTTCTTTTGAGGTGGGCTTTCCTCTTGGGGCACAGGTCAGCGTGAGCACAGCAGTTAGGAAAGTCACTTCAGATAACCATGCACCGTGGAAAATTCTGCTGTGGTCTTGCCGACGATTGCCGTCGCCCTCTTCCCTTTTAGCAATGGCTTCCCTCTGACTAGAGATGGCAGAAAATAGTTGCCAAGTGTGCTCCTGGGGAATGGAATCCTGTAAAGTTCATAAAACTAGCGACTGGATGGTCAAGGATGCTTTTCTTGTAGCCTATGGTACTGTGTTGTGGGAACACACAAAAACATCAGAGAAGCTACAAAACTCAGGCTTAAAACTCCAACCCCACTAGAAGGAACTGTGTTCTGAGAGAATTCTGAAAAGAGATAAGGCTGGAAGGAGCCCGAGGAACCCACATGCTGGCATTTCATTTGTCTCTCCTCCTGATCTACTTGTTAGTTGTGAGAAAACAACCTAATCATACCAGCTCCAAACCACTCTTCAGATGAATAAGAACTGGTGGGGAAGTCAGCTGCTGAAGTTAAGGAAATTAAATAGACCATTAATTGTTGAACATATGTTAGAGTTGGTTCTTCCCCAGACCTTCATTTTTCTCAGGATGAACCATGTATCTCATGTAACATTCTCCATCTTTTTTTAGCTTAAGGCAAATAATTTATTCATACTTAGAACTTCATGTAAACTTTGAACATAGACATGTTGATTTTATAACTGTGCTGTGAGCTTATCATTTTTATGCTTCTTGAGGGAAGGATCATATCTAATGTAAGATTTATAACTCCAATAGCATGAGCATTTATTCAATCATTTATGCACTTATTCCCACAAACATTTATTGGATTTACAAATCTTGATTGAAAATCTACTTTGTAGCAAGGTACTTGGGAAGGCTTTGGGAAGGATACAGAAATAATGAAGTCAGCTGCTGAAGTTAAGGAGATTAAAATTCACTGAGCCCATAAACATGTGAAAAAATGTTCAACTTCACTTATAATAAAAGAAAAACAAATTAGAGCTGTACAAAAATCTCACCTAATTGACTGGAAAAAACAGCAAAGTGATAACCCAATGTGTTGGTGAAGCTCAGGGGAAGCAGGCAATCCCAGCTATTGCTGATGGGAATGTGAATGAGCCCAGAAAAATCCCCATAGAGGTAATTCAGAAATTGCTATTAAAATTGTAAATGCATGTAGACTTTGTACAGGGAATCTATTTGTAGAAATTTATTCTATGGTTATACATGTATACATTCAAAATGATACAAAGACAAGTTTTTTTGTTTTTTTTTTTAAGCACCATCTATAATAGCAAAAGATGGTTACAAACACATCCCTTGAGCCGGGCGCAGTGGTGCACGCCTGTAATCCCAGCACTTTGTGAGGCTGAGGCAGGAGGATCGCGAGTTCAAAGCCAGCCTCAGCAATGGCGAGGCACTAAGCAACTCAGTGAGACCCTGTCTCTAATAAAATACAAAAAAAAAAAAAAAAGGGCTGGGGATGTGGCCCAGTGGTCGAGTGCCCCTGAGTTCAATCCCTGGTACCAAAAAAAAAAAAAAAAAAAAAAAAAAAAAAAAAAAAAATCCCTTGATAAGAAGCTGGTTCTACAAATAATAGAATACTTTGCAACTGACAAAAGAACAACAATAATAATAAATGTGTAAATAAATCTAAAAATCTATTTTTGAGTGAGAAAACCAAAGTCCAGGGAATCTTTGTGTAGTATTTATTTATTGTTGTAAGAAAGGAGGAAATTAGAGTAAACATTACTATTAGCTTGGGTTCGTATGAAGCAGCTCTGGACAGATACACAAGGAAATACTGAAATGTTCAGTCATGGCAGTGGTGGTGGGGACATAGTTCCAGCAGGGCC
The DNA here is from genome assembly GCA_025594165.1 of Tamias sibiricus. Classification (NCBI taxonomy): domain Eukaryota; kingdom Metazoa; phylum Chordata; class Mammalia; order Rodentia; family Sciuridae; genus Tamias; species Tamias sibiricus. Next base: position 38,702,145 of record CM046666.1, read on the forward strand.
TGGGACAGTTAATAACAGGGCGAGAGCAGAATCCTTCACTGTATACCTCCTTATGTTGTTTTGGTTTAAAAGCCATGTGGATGTATTACTTCTTCAAAATGCAAATAAATAGGTTTTTAAAAATTTGCAGGAAAGATATACATGTCAATCATATGTACGATATACATTGATGCCTTATTTCCTTAATTAAATGTAAAACTCCTGGAGGGATGAACTGCATAAAAGTCTTTTGAGCTAATCTCTCAGATAGTTTGTTCTTCTCCAATTTCTCCTATAACCCTTGTAAGATTAGTCTTTCCAAATATCCTTTTAGATAGACTGCCAGAAATGGCTCCTTATGGTCTCTGCAGGGCTCTCCACAAGCCCCCCTCCACCCAACTGATGCACTGATGTCCACCATTGAGGTCCCCACCAGGCATCCTTTGCTTATTGCTGAATACTACATCCCAAAGCCTTTGCCTGGGTTATATTCTCTGTCTCTGGGAATGGCTTCTGCTCTCCCCTCTGTCCATCCCGAGCCTTACTTTATTCCAGGGCCATGCCCTTCCTTAGGGGAACCCATGCTGATCTACCCCTCATGTGACTTCCATGATGCTTACTCCAGAACTCCATATTGAATCTGATTCTTCAGTGAGACAGTTAATCCTTAGAGACTGTGGCTCCTCAGAGAATCATATACGTGTGCATGCTTCTGTACACACACATGTACTATAGAGACTGTGGCGGGGCAGTGTAAATCACACGTATCTTCAACTTTCTGGGTCTTACTAAAAGGTTGTCTGTGTCATACCTGAAGGAACAGCTAGACCCCAATTGATCCCCCACTTAGAGTTCTGAATGGAGTTTTAGGGACACTGAACCAAATTCTCAGATTCCTATTAACAATTAATTACATAACAGGGACCTTACCTTGAGACTAAACTGGAATTCAAACATTACTGGTTGCATCTTGAGGTACACTGGAAGGGTCCTTTGGAGTGCTCACTTGAATTTGGGTTCCTGACACCATTACCACCAGATGAGGAAAGAGCTGGGAGAAGATACAAGGTCTCCAAGAGAGAAAAGGGTATAGTATGTCCCCAGTCCCTTAGAGCCCCTAACTGAGTAGTAGGGAGCACGAGACTACATGCTGCCCCCAGAGGGCTCATTTCCATGAGGAATGACAGGAACAACAAAGTCTGACCCAGAGGTTGTGAGAAAGCCATCTTCTCATGCCAGTGTGGGGCACAGCATGGCTCTGGGACAATGAAAAGTGGAGACATGGAGGGTGACATTGAAGTTTTTTGAGGTTTGCAGTTTTGAGGAGCACTAGATGCCGCATCCCTGAGTGGGGTAGCATGGAGAGAATGGGACATCAGGGTAGGGGCACCACTATGGAATTATAAGAAAGTCAGTTCTTGAGAAATGTAAGATACCCACAGGGGCTAGCAGGATCCCTAGAGGGTAAGGGGTTCTGCAAGAGGCTGAGGATGGAAATAGGTGGGTAGTGGCACAAGGCAGAGAATGGTGGATTATTTCTGTTGGAGTAATCTCATCCACTCCCCAAGTACATGATGTCTTGAGAAAGTCAACCTACATCTGGTATCCATTCACTAGGTCCTCATGCCGTGTTGGGCCCGTGATGTCACGCATAATGAACACACAGTTTGAGTGACAGAACTGTAGAGCTGGTATTAGGAATAGCCAGGAGTTTTCATCCTGAGGGCTCATTCCTTTCTATCAATTGATATGGCTGCTTGCAGTCTTGTTGGGAAAGATTCTGAAGCCCAGACTAGCTCACTAGAGAGAGTACCATAATCCATTACAGATGTCTGCTTGGGCCCAGAGTGGGAGGGCAAACTCCTATGGATCTGTCGTTCTTGCTTATGATTTACAGACAGGGAAACTGAGCCCCAGGGAAGGGCATTATCTTGCTGCAGTCTCCTTGCTAACCTAGAACCAGAACCTAAGACCCTTCTTTCCCTATCTGGGTCTCTCCATTTCATTGTCAGATTCTGTTTTAATAGATTAATGGAAAAGTAAGGATGATACAAATGACACATCAAACCAAACCTTGATTTCATTCAAGAGTTTTAATCTTTCGTCCCTCTCTGACTCCCTTTTGCATAAGAGATTGAACTTTTCATAAAATAGTGAAGAGATGTGAGATATTTTCCTCCTTTCTGGCTTCCTACCTGCCCTTTACTGGGGGAACTAGAGAACCAAGCAGGCAGTATAGGCAGTGTGAAGGAGAAGTGAGAAGGAAGAGACCTGGGGGTGTACAAACTGGATATAGAATCCAGCATCGCGGGCGCCCATCAACTTTCTTGCGTGCACCAACATCCGTCTCTGCAATTTCACTGAAGATCCTTCCTCTAACTCTGGTGTGTATAACCTCCACCCAGCTCCACCTTTGATTTCTGCATCTGGGTTATGAGGAAATCATGATTTTTTAAGATTTCCCACCTGACACATCATATCATGAGTCATCGTGCTGGGGCGTACCTTTGTCTGACATGCCAAGTTTTCTCCACTAGCATTTTAAAAGGCAGCCTATCCCTCACGATAACAATTTCAAATCCATTGATATAGAGCAGGTTTTAGATGAGTGCATTTCAGGCATCTGAAAGAGATCTAAAGTTTGACCCTAACAGCGAGGGCACAGGCACTTAAATGTTTGCTGCTCTTCCAGGCCTTTATCCAGGATTCAGAGGTGAAACTCTAGGCCTGTTACTGTAATATCCAGGATATTAGCCCTCGGAGAAAAGGGAAGTGGAAAACATTCTACCAGCACCGTAGGATCAGTAAATGAAATGCGACAGGCTCTGATGGAAGATGAAGTATCTAAACGTGACATTTTTTGGTGACGGGTTGCTCTGTTCATTCCGGAAACATTTATTGAATTCTGACCAAGGGCCAGGAACTGGGGATAACAAAACGAACCAGCCATATCCCATGTTCTTCAATTCACAGACAGCGGAGGAGGCCAGGCACACATGTGAACGAGTGATTTCAGTGCAATGTGACAAATGATAATGAAGATGAAGGCTAAGTAGTGACGGGGGAACACTTCCAGAAATGACTTAAAGGGACTTAACTGCAGCTATCATTCATTTTGCACTTAATACATGCTACCCTATGTGTGCACTTGGGCAGGTCTAGCTCATCTTCCTATTACATTGTTGGGAGCATGTTGTCAAGTTCTTTTCTTTGCAGGGCTCACTGTATAGCAGGTGCTTAATAAATAATTATACCCGAAAATATTTGTTGAGTTGGAGGTATATGGTATAAGACAAAAAGTAGAGGAGGCTTACAGTGATGAATAAATTCATTTCCACATTCAAGGAGACTATAATGCAGCAAAGGCGAAGGTTGCATCATACTCTCCTTGAACATGAAAATGGATTTGATAAAATGTCTCAAAAGCAACACAAACCATAATGCCATAATAATGCAGGGCCAGGAATGAGCAATTCTGTTTGGATCGATAAGGAAGGTGGCGAGGCGGAGGGAAGAGCACGAGGCAGCTGGAGGGCTACTGCAGGAAATGGTGGGAGATGGAGCTGCTTTTAGAAAAATCTGGAAACATAGACAGGCCAATGCCACCTCCAGGAACTTGAACTTTATTGTCTAGGTAAAGATTGCTGATTGATTGAGAGGAAAGATTAATTTCAGGAGTCCCAGATGTGTGTGAATCTGGCCATATTATTGGAGTTAAGCTATTACGGAGCCACCTGGACTGTAAACTTTGGTGCTATTTTTCCTGTGCCTGAAGCTGCAGTCCCCTTGGTAAGGATGGGCCTGTGCATGTGAAGGCATCTCTACTTTATATACAGACTACTGGGCAGTTGAGCCACTTAGACAGCCTGCATCTGTGACTTCCACCATCTCGGTCTCTTTCCAACCTGGGATTTACTTCCCCAGGGATGCCACTCTTACTGACTTCCACAGGGAGACCGCTGGCCTCTGGTCTCCATTATGGCCACTCCCTAGGGACTCTTCACCAGCTTCCCTTTCCCCAGCACTTCACTGTCACCTCCCTCAGGGTTTCATCTGTGGCCTGAGGATTTCTCCCTTTTACAGGCGAGGAAATAAACCTGAGTGAGGTGAGGGACTTGCCGGCTGTCCTGCTGCCAATGAGGAGAGCCAGCTGCAGAGTGCTTGCAGGGCTGGCCATGGGGCTACTTTGGGGAATGATGTTAGCACGACCTACATAATGGAGGAGGTTAACTATCCACGGAGCCACTTCATAGACAGGATGTCTCACCAAATTAAGGAAGAAAGGAAAGCTCTAGAAATTTAATCAAGTATGATGAAATGTGAAAATATACACATCTCCTTAAACAAAATTGTTCCTGATCCTTTATCCCAAATAATCCCTCCCATCCCTGTCACTCTGTCTCCTACTGTGCTTTGATTTCTTCACAGCATGTATGATGTATTTCCTGCCTTGATTGTTAATGGTCTCACTCATTTGGATATGAATTCCTAGAAGGCTGAGGCATTATGTCTCAACCTAACTCTCATTCTCATCACTTTGAAGAGGGCTTGACACATAGAAGACAATGAATTAAATAAAGTACAGTTTATACAAGTCTGTGATCCCAGCTACTTGGGAGGCTGAGGCAGGAGGATGGCAACTTGGAGACCAGCCTGGGCAACTTAGCCAGACCCTGTCTCAAAAAGTAAAACTGAGGGTTGGGATAGAGGTCAATGGTAGAGAGCTTGCCTAGTCTGAGCAAGGCCTTGGATTCAATGCCCAGCACCCAAACAAACCAAGAACCCATACAACCAAACAAAACCTGCTACAGTTCAGTGATTCCTAAGTGAAGAGCTTGACAAAGCACTGTTGGGTCTTCCTCCTGCCCCTCCCAGACTCTGATCCCCTGCCTTGCCACTGGAACCACTGTCACAAGGGGAGTACCTGGTCTTCTCAGCTGTGCTGGTTCAGCCTGATCACAGATAGTAACACTTTTTTTTTTTTTTTTTTAATGAAAGAGCCAATACAAGAAGCAATGGTAAAAGAAAATTGACAGTTATATAGCACTAACTCTAGGCCTGGTCAAGGTCTAGGTGCTTTATTTTCTCAAGTCTTTGAGTCCTCACAACAATTCTATGAGGAGAGTGTATGTATTATTCCCATTCTCGAGGAAACTGGGACGCGGAGTGATTAAGTGACTTGCCCAAGGTCACACAGCTGGATGTGGGATTTGAATCTGGACATCCAGGCTCCACAGTCCACACCAGTTGACAAAGAATAATGCCTGCAGCAGATTGCGACGGCCTGGGAGTAATCTGAGTGTCTTCCAAAGACCTACATGTAAAGACCTGGTTCCCAGGGTGGCATACTGGGAAGTGCTGTGGACCTTTAAGAGGCAGAATCTTATAGCAGATCCTTAGGTCACTGGGGGCATGTTCCAGAAGGGACTGTGGGACCCTGCTCATTCTCTCTCTCTCCTTCCTGGCTTGAGATGTGAATGCTCATTCCTACATACATGTCTACCATGACCTGCTACCACTTTTACCAGAACTGAACCAATGGAGGCACCCTGCCTTGAACCTCTAAAACTATGAGCTAAATGAATCTTTTTCTTCATAAGTATTTCATTGTGGTGGAGTGAAACTGACTAATACATGGATTAAAGATGGCTGTGAGGGCTGGGATTGTGGCTCAGTGGTAGAGTGCTCGCCTAGCATGTGTGCGGCCTGGGTTCAATCCTCAGCACCACGTACAAATAAACGCATTGTGTACAGCTAAAGCAAATAAACAAATATTAAAAAGATGGCTGTGAATACTTTGATGTTTATGTTCCAGCCCCTTGAACCCTAGTTGGCCTAAGAGTGATCTGACCAACAAGGTATGATGGAAGGAACCCTATACCAGTTCTAGGCCTAACTCTTCATAAGGCTAGCCATTTTTATTTCTTTTGGGAGTCTTGAAGTAAGTGGTCTTGATGTAAGTGGTCTCACTGCCTGCTGGAGAGGCCAGTAGAGGAGGCCCTGCAACTTCATGGACAGACAGAGAGGACCAACAGAGCCCACCTTTCCAGTTGCCCTTCTAAGGGCACCAAAGATATAGAGGAGCCATGTTGGACCCTCTGCCCTGCCCAGCTGACCACCACCAGACACCTGGATTAGACATTATCTGGAGGAGAATAATAACCCAGCCAACCCTTGTCTAAATTCCTGATTCACAAACTCATTCTATACCGTGAAATGGTTGCTGCTTTACACCACTGAATCTTGGGACAGTTTGTCATGCAGTTATATTGTTAGCTGGAGAAGTGTTCTTCAGACTTTTTGATTGGGATGCACAGAAAGAAATGCAATTTTCCAGAAAACACACATAGCTACATACTAGGGGAAACCTGGAAGTTAATCTTCAGCCCCAGTTCTTGCAAGTCCAGGAGGTCCAATACCTAACTCAGCATCATTTGTGGAATTTCTGAACTTGTGAGTGATCATGACAATGTGATTGCATAGGCTTATAAAATCATCAATATCATCAATAAAACAAGGAATATCATTTGGATTTATTAATATCTAAATATTCATTTTGAAATGTAGGTAAAGCATTTTCGAAGTAACCAGAGTGAAAAAAAAAAAAAACCTTTATGTGATCTGTATCTGTATTTATTATTGGTGAATTCAATTACAGATGTACATTTATTATTGTAAGACTGAAATGGAGCAATAATAATTGTGATGTTATATACAAAACAATTAAAAATTTCAAAATGTAGTGTAAATGGCAGAGTATGTTAGATTACTTTAAGAGCAGTATTATATCTTTCCTGAGTCAACAGATTTTTAAAAGCTTACAAATAGCAATAAATTAACAGAAATTTGATTATACTATAATTCTTTTTATTTAAGAACTGAATTTTGTCTAGTAACAATTCAAATTGAAGCTATAAGTCTGAAAAAAATAAAGAACTATTTGGAAGTGTTCAAGTCTTATAAGAATGGATTAAAAGCAGAACGTCAATTTTACCACCTTAGAATTTCTTGAGGAGGGAAAATTCCAAAGCCCAGGTCCACACTAGATCATTGTAGTGGACACTAAAGTGTCACCTCCACCCCCCTTCAGGACAAGGACTTAGTTTCCAGCTGCTGGGAGTATTATTGGCCCATGGTGGCAGAGGCTAGCCCTCTATTAGATTGACCTCTTGTGAAGGGGGCCACCTCTCTCAAGGCCAGGCTCCCTCCCAAAGGGCAGCCAGCACCTAAAGACTGGCCAATATACCCAACAAGAGACAGTCCTGGAGGGCCACCCATTAGCTTTTGAGCTCCCTGAAGGGCTGACTGAGGCCTTTGTCAACAACGTCTCAGCCCAACTTCTTTGCCCAGTCCTGCTTTCTCCCCTCTACCACTGTTGTGAATTCCAGAGCATTCCCTACCACAATCACCTTTGATCCAGACAAGATAAGGAATATAAAAGAAGTATTAAGAAGAAAATGTTAGGGAAAGGAGAAAGTCAGAAAGCACCTCTATCCACCACTCACTCAGGTGAGTGACTATTTAGTTTTGCAAACAGTTATATGATGGCATAAACAATACCACAGCTCAAAATCTGAAATGTGATTGTTTCTTCCTTATAATGTAAAGCTTCTAAAAATGAAAGTGCACCAATTTTTAATAACAAAATTATAATATCAAGTTTTCATAAAACCTCAGATTCATTCCTAGATTCCAGAAGTTCACCTCATCATGGGCTCCAGGTGGATATTAACCCTTACACTTGGCCATTTGGCATTAGGCTAAGATGTCTCCAGAGGCTCTCTAACTGTATACTTGCATTTACATGCATCTATCTATACATCTATCCATCCATCTAAAACCTCACAAAAGAGCACTTGCCCTTAACTCTGTGTAATGCAAGCCAATGTTTTTTATTCTGTTTGATTAAAAAATTGCCCATTATGACTTACTGTTTTCTTGATCCACCAATGAATCAACACTTGCAGTTTGAGAACGAATATGCTCTGAGGATGGGCAGCATTCTCCAGGGGAGGTAAAAAATCAGCCAACCCTGGCACTCAGTCACTGGGTCACTGGGCAGGCAGAACGGGGAGGGACACTTCCCACTGTCCCAGCATCCTGATGCTAGGGATAAGCTCTGACGTCAGGTTGCCTTGCTCTTGTCCACGGTCAATAACCAACTTCCAGAGTCTTCTCTGTAGTTTCTGCACAGTACTCCCTCCCTCTGCCTGGGGCTTGCTCCTTGCCCTGCCCACCACTGCCGGACTCAGAGATGCTCCCTCTCCCCCAGGAGCCTTCCTCCACTCTCCCAGGCTGGCTAGGTTTTCCTGGGTATTCAAAATTGACTGCATTTCCCTTGCTGTTGACTAGGCAGCTTAGGGCCCATATCTTCATTCATCTTTAACTCCCTGGGACCTGACATAGTGGCTGGCACTGAGTAGGCACTTTGTAAATATCTGCTGAATCAACAAATATCTGTCTAAACGCGTACATACGCCCACTAGAGAGAGGCTGTATTGACCGGCTGTTCCTCAAGCAAACATGCTGGTTTGCTTGGAAAACACAGACAATATTATAAATTTTTGTCAGTTTTTATTTTGTGACTTACAGCTCTGTGGGTATAGTTGGCATGTACCAGTCCCCATTAATTTCTGGGCGGAATCACAAAATTTATTTTCTAGAATGTTAGAGCTGGCAATTTCACCAAGTTAATGCTGCCTTCTAAAATCTTGACAGCAGCCATCTGATGTTTGACTCTGATATCCCCATCTTGATCCCTGATATCAATTTTAGGTGCAGCAACATATGAAATCTAAGGTTCTTTAGAACATAGCAACCTTCCAAATCTTCATCTGAATTAAAGTGATAATAGCTCTATAGAAATAGGTTTTTAGGTATTTTCCACTTTTCCTTGATTTGGTATAAAATCTGTTTTCTAAATTGCCTTTGGCTATTTGGATTTCTCTTGTGAGATTTATTTTTTCCTTTTTGGGGCTTAGTGTTTCCTAGGAAAGATATTAACAATTTCATAAACTGTCTTTGGTCTCAAACACATAAACTGGTGCTCAATGAACACATCTGTTAGCTTGAAACCCAGGGCTGCTCATGGCAGTGGACTTGAGAGCTATCTCAGCTGGAACTTAGGTCTGTGTGGACCTGCGTAATTGATGTAAAATGACCTTGGATTACTTACTTCTTACTTGGTGTGAGATGGATCAAGATCCAAAATTCCAACTAAAATAGAAAATGAAGACCCTCAGCACTTGAGCAAAGCTAAATAAGAAATACAAGTAACAGAAAAAGGTGGTGATTTTGACAAGAACACAAGTATTTCAGTGCCTTCAAGTAGCAACAGACTTTGAGTTGGACCCCAGGGGCTGTTTTAATAGAACTAGGAAAATAGCTGCTAGGGAGAGCCATGTGGGAAGGGGCGGGAGGATAAAGGTCTTATAAATACAAAACTGCTTCCTACAAACCTAGAAGCACCATGACTTTATATTGTTATCAGTTATTTAAAAAAAGAAAAATCAAGGTCTTCTTTAGTGCAGCGCACAGTGCCCAAGGAACAGCAGAAAGCAGAGGGGGAAATGCGCGTGTTCAGAAAGGAACCACTGGTGGTATACTTGACCCCTGACAGTTTTGTTCTTATCCTCTGGTCAAGTTTCACCCTTGGATATATAAGAGTTCTTACTAAATTAAATGGAAGTTAAATGTACATGCTCAAAAGACAAATTGGCCCTTATATCTTTCCAAGGATTTTAATAAAGCAATAAAAGTGAAAATGATCGTTGGCCATCAGAGTTCTTGTAGAGAGGAGGAGTGCCGCATTAATTTCCCCTTTGGACAGACTCCGCCTTCCTGCCCCCTAACATCAGTGTGTTCTCACGGACACTTCAATGTGTCCACAGAAGCATGAAGCACAGCAGGCCCTGCAGCAGAAGGCTCCCAGACAATGTGAAAGCTGATGGGGTTGTGAAAACATCCAAGAGGGGGGAATACAAACTTGTACTCCAAAGGCAAAAAAGTGAGTTCTCCTGTCTTTATTGATAAGACAAGAAGGAATGCTACAGGGGGTAAAGTCCTGGGTTGGAAACTCAACTAGTGTTTTTGAGTCTGAGTCTGTTGTCAATAAGGGAGGGGCTGTGCATGCAGCAAATGATATGTACTAAGCTCAGGCTCTGTCATCTGCAAAATAAATGGTTGGTTGATAGGATAAATATGGCGTATTCTAGTTCTAATGTTCTGTGATTTTATGAGATTATAAAATTATAAAGTGCTTTACTAGCAATTAAAGGCAATGATAAAAGTTATAAAGGAGGAAGACTCTAGCAATGCTTAGGAAAAACTCACACTAGATAATAAGTGATAATAATAACCAATTGTTGATTGAGGGGCTACTACACAAAGGTCATGCACTTTACATGTACCATCCCTAACTCCTAGTGCAGTCTGCACATTAGTGTGATAGACTCTAGTTTCCAAGATGGCACTGAAATCTCTCCCATGCCACTGACTCTCCTAAAACCTTGTCCCATTACCAGTAAGAGGTGGAGCTGATTTTCTCACCCCAGAATCTGGGTGGCTTGTGACTCATTTGTTCCAACAGAACGTGGCAGACGTTGTGCTGCAGGGCTCCTGAGGCTAGCTCCTAGACCACAGTGCAGCTTCTGGCCTGGTTGCGGGAACACGGCCTTGCTCCTGAAGCCTTTGGTTGCCAGACAAGCAGCGTGGCTGCTCCAGTGCCGGGACTGCCATGAGTGGGAGAACCTCAGCAGAGACCCACGGGAGGCCCTGAGACACCTGCACAGACCCTCTCCAGCAGAGTCCCTCCACCACTCCAGCTGCAGCTCCCCCAGACAGGAGCACACGAGAAACACAAAGCCAGGACCACCCAGCCAAGCTCTCTCCAAAGTCCTGATCCGGAGAAACTGAAGAGATAATAAGTTATTGTCATTATTTTAAGCTGCTAAGTTTGGGGTGATTTTTACTTGGCAATAGCTAACGGGCTAAATTTTGATATCTGAAGTTGGGCTATTCCTGTGACATGACATGTGTCATTGCCTTTGGGAGTAGGTAGCAGTAGGAAGCTAAAGGGGACTTGCAGAGTCTGTTAAAAAAAAGCTTAAATTTTTAAGAGAGTATTAGTCAAAGCCCTGAGGAAATTTTGGGTGAAGGTTTAAAGGAAAATGAGAGAAATATAATTTGAGCTGAAGGGAAGGTGACTCTTGTTATGTAGGAGGAGGAAGACCAGCAAAATTGTCACCAGCAATACTATGGAAGGTGAGAGTGTGCTAAAGAACCCAGCACAGCCCTCAGCTCTCTTCCTGGAAATCTCCTTAGCTAGATCGGCTCAATCAGGGCTTCTTCTAGCTGCCTATAGTAAAATGAGAGAGGAGAGAGGAATTAAGGAACTTTTGAGGGGAAGCTGGAAGATTCTTAAAGGTCCAGAACAATCTCTTCAACCAGCAAAAGGTTCCTGAGTTAAGATCTGACTTCCTGGGTAAGAGGTCATCTAGGATAGGACTAAGATCCTTTGTGGAGACCTTGTAAAGATGCCGACCATTTCTAACAGACCAAAGTTCTCCAAAGGTTCATAACAGCATTCCTCACAGATAATCACAGTTAAACAACAGGGTTCTAATAATTTCAAGGGCATTGTCCCACAGTAGCCTCAAAGGAGCTAAGGATAAGGACTTACCTTGAGGAGATTCATGGGTGTGGGTTTTGTCTAATGGAGTGGATTGTAAATTGATATGCAGGAAGCCAATGACTTTTTTAAAGGAATTTGTATTGGTCTGGTCTGAAGTTGACAGGGAGAGTGTGACATGTAAAGAGGGTTTTGAACCTTTGTGGGCATATCGGAAGGAAGCTGAGAAGTATGCTTAGTTGTGAAAACGAGCCATCTCTTGTGGAATGAAAAGGATGATCTGGAGACTAAATACCCAGAGGGAAAAGCCCAGGGCCATGGAAAACGATTCCTGGGAAGTAGGACTGAATTCTTCCAGGGAAGGACCTGGAGATAGGTGCCTGGTAAAGTTTCCAGTTGCTCTGGCCCAGGACTGTTGTGTGCCTCCCACTGCCTTGCCCCCTTTTTGAATGGGCACGTCGACTGCAGTTATTCAAGCTTGGCACTAAGTTCAGAATATCCACTGCTTGTTATGCACGGGTGGGACGTAACTTGTCTCTACTGGTTTCTAGTTGAAGTGCGATATTTAAGGTGAAGAACCCAAGGAACCACACCTGTGCCTGATTTAGATTCTTGACCTAGTGCCTGATGCTTTCTGCAGGTTCTTGATTTTTACAAGAAATAGTAAAGCCCAAAGCACAGAATCTGTCATTTCTTTTCTCCTTGATATCTAAACCACTAATTTAGGTCTTACTTCTTCCATGAAGCTGGCTGCTTCATGGCTGAAAATAAGCTCCTTTGGAGCAGGAATGAGGTTATATTTGCCCAACGTGTAGCTTGGGGTCTTACGTTTAATAGGCATACATGACATGCTTGATGAAGTGAAAGTGGTGATGAAAGCCTTGTGCTCTTCCTCCTCCTCCCACAAAACTTAGAGAATACACTCCTTCTTGCTGCAGGATTCTTTGTTCCAACACTGTCAATCCTGAATGACTCAGAAACTATTTATGCAATAAAAATTGTATGTACTCTGGAATTTTAGAGCTGGAAGGGACTTTAGAGGTCTAAGAGTTCAACCCCTTCATTTTACAGATGAGGACACTGAGGTTTTATTGGTCAGCGGGATGATGATAAAGTGGTTATATGACCTGCCCAAGGTCATGTAATTAATGATGGAGCCAAGACTAGAAATTCTTCCTGTCATTCCATTCCTTCATTCAACAAACTTTTCTGAGAGTCTGCTATTTTGTAAGGCATGTGTTACATTCTTTCCTTCTGTTTCCTTTTGATACTCACTGCATGATGCTCAACATAATCAGGACTTAGGCACTCAAGGCAGTTTACTGAATCCCTTTTTAGTAGTTCTAGAAAAGGTTTGATGGAGTAGAGATATTAAGACTATTGCCTTTGGCAAAGAATTTTCTTTGAATTTGGATTATTTATGCTGGAGAGCTTACCACAGATAATTAAGAAGTAGGTAAATTGACTATTTTCCAGATAGACTAATTTTCTTGCTTATATGATGTCTTAATCTGTTTTCTGTTGCTATAATAGATTATCACAGACTGGGTGATTTATAAAGAATAAAAGTTTATTGAGCTCATGGTTATGGAAGCTGGGAGGACCAAAGTTGAGGACCTCATCTGGTGAAGGTCTTCTTCCTGGTGGGGACTCTCTGCAGAGTCCCAAGGCAGAATAGGGCATCACATGGCCAGAGGGGTGCATATGAAACAGAGGCACTTTGGATTTTATAGCAGAACTACTTTGGAGATAATATATTAATCCATTGCTCAGCAAATGGGTTAATCCACTCACGAGGGCAGAGCCCTCAAGACCTAATCAATTCTGAAAGGTTCCCCTAGGTTCCACCTCTTAATACCTCAAATTGGGATTAAATTTCAACATGAATTTTGGTGAGGCCATTTACCCATAACACATAGCTAGCTATCTTTCAATTGTACACATTCCATTTAATTCAAAGCTTCTTACCAGCTACTTTGGGTTGCTCCCTGGTCTTTCCCATAACCTGTTCATTACTGGCTCTCAAGAAGATGGAGGCCAACTTGCAGCCCCTGCACCAACTCACAGAACCTTCTTTTGATCTCTCTAACACAGCTTGGTGAGGTCTTGGCTTCTTTCATCAAAAAATTTCCCAATTTCTGGCACTCTACCTTTTGTTGCACAACTCTCTACATGAGGAACATTCGTTGTTTCCAAGAACATTAAGAACTTTCTTGGTATTCTTGGAAAATATTTCACTAAAGAACCCACTTCCTCTCTAATCCTTCAGGAATTGTAAATGTAGAAATGTGGATTCTTCCATGCTCATCACTTTCTTTTTTATCTAATGTTTATTGACTTGGTATGTAGCTTAGAAAGTAAGGGTTATATTTGGTGAGTGACTCTGGTCATCTCTAGTATGGTATCCTGCAATCCAAATAATTTAATATCTCTTGGGTATAAAATTACACACGAATACAACTAAGTCTCAGGAACACTTTTCAGTTTAAGTCTCTAGGTTGTTTATATATTAAGAAGGAGATACAACCTCCTTCCACTATAGTAAAAGGTTTATTAGTTCAATATTTGGCAAATTGACGGAAGGCAATACTCAATACCCAATAGGAAAATATTGTGCTTTAAAGATATTTTTGGCCAGCTTTCTGTCACTATAATGAAATACCTGAGATAATTAACTTATAAAGAGAAAAAGTTTATTTTGGCTCACAATTTTGGAGATTTCAGTCCAAGAGGATCCACTGCTTTTAGTTTCTGGTGGGCATGTTGGATGGCAATGGTGGGGAGCACATGGCAGAGCAAACTGCTGGCCTCATGGCCAGGAAGCAAAGGAACATGAGGAAGGGACTGGGGTTCAATACTCCCTCTCAGGGACATGCCCCCAGTGACCTAAAGACCTCCTACTAAGCCCTGCTTCCTCAAGGAGCTACCATTTCCCAGTGATGCCACGCTGGGAACCAAGACTTGAACACCCGGGGCTTTGGGTGACATTTAGCATCCAAACTATTGCAGAAAGTTAAATAATCATTGGCATTTCAGTGCACTAGAGAAGAGGTAAACACTGTGAATTGTATTTTTATAACATAAATAGGGAGAAGTATATCATCTGAACAAAAGCATATGTTGAATTTTATAACAAACAAAACAGTGCTCTAGAATTTGGAAGTTTTTTTAAAAAAATCTAACATTCCAATATAGAAGAATGAGGATTATTTCATTACTAGGGAAAAGAGCTATTGTGACACTTTCCTATTATCAATCTTCGGTCCTATTTGTAGGAAAAAATCAAGACAAATGAATGGGAAAGTATTCCCAGAGGAAAATAGTTAAAATTTATAAGAAATCCTCTTATGATTTTACAGATGAAGAATGATAAGAAAAGGGACATGAGCATAGTGAGCCACAGAAAGCTCCGAAGCAGGCAGGCGGTTGCCAGGGTCATCTTTAATCAGCCTCCAAACATACTTTTTGCATCAAAGGAGCCGCAGAGGGGAAATGGAGATGGGGACATCAGAAACCTCAGAGCTGCCAAATTTATTTAGGGAAAGGAAATAAAGGTGGAAAAAAAAAATGACACCAGCAATTCCCACACCCCATGTTGGTGGTCACTCCAGAATGAACTAGTCACCAACAACATTTTTGGCAGATGAGATAACTGCATTCCCCAAAGAGCCATTAAATGGACAAATCACTGTAATTAAAACATGGTTTCCACAGAGTCTTTGTTCTTTTAAGGCACTAGCAGAGAGAGAGCTGTGCAGGGCCCAGTCTGGGCTCTGCTCACCCTGTCTGCATACTTAAGTGACGCTGGAACGGGGCAGACACCCAGAGTTTGGTGATTTGCAGCAGTTGGTCATAGGTCCAGAGGGACAGGAAGTGTTTGGTACAATGGGGAGGCAGGAGTGGGCTCACCTGGGACTAGGCACCACTCACGCTTCCTGAGGGAGGAGAGTGGACGGTCATCTTTATACTTCAAACTCCTTTTTTCAGCAGCTACCTTTGGCCCTATAGCAGCCTCCCTTATGGTCTGTTTAGAGGAGCAGGGAATCTCTGGTAGGTCAGAGATTTTATGCAAGTAAAAGGGGTGGGAGATGCTGGGGTAAACAAGTTTAAAAATGATAGGATAAACAAAACATCTAGCTGTATGGGGGACTTCCTAGACGTTTAGTCAGTTAATGCACCCTATGGTGTTAAGGGGGAGGATGTGCTATAGTGTCTCAGACTTTTCTGATCAGAGATCCCCCCTCTCATGGAGTTTCTGCCAGGGCCATGCTTCATGGAAAGCTGCCATGAAACAGAGGGCAGGGGTGGGGCTGGAGGAACCCGGGATCACACGCTAACGTGAAAGGCTCTCTGCACACTCAGGACTGACGCAGGGGATGTCCACAGTGGGGCTGGGGACTCCTGGTAAGAGATAGGAGTGAGAGCCAAATCCAACCATCTCATCTTAGGCTGCTGTGGTCTGGAGGAACTTGAGCTAGATCTGCAAAAGTCTCCCTATCCTAATTATTTCTTCAGTTCTATCCTTCTCTCAAGCTGTCAGCCCATTTTTCTTCTTTCTGTCAACATTAAACCCCTAAGTTGCCTGGTCTGCTTCTTGAAACCCACAATCGGCATCCCATTACATTTTGGCCCCAGTGCCCGCCATTTATTGAAGGAGATCTGCCTAAGGTCCCTCAGGTTTCACTGTCACGTCGTAGTTCATTTGCCACCTGACCACGGGATGGATGGAAGTCAGCGGGGGAGGCAGGGCCTGCCACATCTAGACTGTGTGTTTCCAGTGGCTTAATTAGGCCCCTTTAATAGTAGTGATTGCAACATTTCTTAACTGCTTTCTCTGCTCAGCCACTATTCTAAACATTTCATATTAACACTAAATAGTCACATACTTAAGACTCAGAAGAGCCCTGTGAGGAGTTAAGTAGCTTCTGCTTTCCTTGTGAGCGGCAGAGTCCAGATCGCTACCCTGCTCAGGAAATTCCTGCTCATTGTCACTCAAGGGAATGAAGTTTAGAGAAAAGTGAGCCTCCATTTGCAAGTCTGAGATGATCACAGGGTAATTTAATTTATTTTTATGAGAAAATCTTGTTTATGGAGAAACCACCCTTTACCTTCAATGTCTAAAGTCAATAGAAGACACTTAATAATGACAAATCATTGACATTTTCACAATAAACTCAGAATGATGGGTATAGATTCAGTGAATTCATTATATGACTAAAATGAATCAAGGCCTGGGTAAATATAGGTTTTTGCTTTAGGAACTTATCCCTGTATTTTGAGACCATTCAGAAAATTTGCAAAATTAGAAATTCTTTGATTTATACTGCTTAATTAAATTACTGAAAAAGTCTAACACTCATACCAGATTTTCAAGACTGTCCCCAATATAGATTAATTGCTTGGGTCACAAAATAAAGATGACAAACAGGACTTTTACAGCTTCAGTGCCTTGCCTGCTTCTGCAGGCAGGCTTGAGTGCAGAGGCCACACAGCCCTGTCTAGCTCCTCCACAGGGCAGCAGCTGGACTATGCTAAAAATGGAAAACTGCTCCTTCCCTACTGACTCCCTTTTGCAATTTCAGTAAGTTCCCCAGTGACAGGAGCCAGCCTGCCAAAATGTCAGCAACAGGATCCGGTCCAATGTAAACACCCGGCATTGGGTGGCTAATGCACTGAATTAGAACTACTACTACTACCCACCATTCCTGCTCAAAGATGACTTTCTAGATCCAAGAAAAGCAGATCTGTCAGCACCAAGATGGTACAGCTGTCAAACAGAGAAGTCAATGCTGTGTAAATCCATTGTCATTAGCCGACTCTGAGGAAGACCTGAAGGATGGCAGGCTTCTGACAGACAGACCACTGCCTGGGCTCACAGACCTTATTTTTAACTTCTCGGTATCTCAGGCGGATGGACTGTGTGGAAAGGAAGGGGTGATAATTTAATTCACTAACCAGTCAATCCTACTACAGTGTTCAGGGCTCTTAGCCAGTGGTGTCAGGCAGGCTCAGACCCAAATTCCTTCCATACATCAGAAAGTGAGAAATATCATCCCTAATGATAGTTCCCTGTGGTCCTGCCATGGCAGACCTCTAGATAGAGACAATTCTGAAGTCACTTCTGGCCAATGCTTTGCTCTCCTGCCTTCCCCTTTTCTTTCTGCTCCAACTACTCAAACTTTCTAACTTTTCTATAATATTCTTACGACTCCATCTCCCTGTCTTTACTATGTAGCCCATCATCCATTCCTCTTTACATTTCTATAAGTGAACATCTATGAAATACATCATAAACTATCAGAAATTAGAAAGCTAATTCAGTTATTTGGGAACCATATTCTTGGGTGTTCATCTTTAAAGGCAGATTCTATCCTATCAACAAGGAGTATAGGATGTCTTCCGGAGAGGGCAATTCCCTGATTCTCAAACTTCAGAGTGCATCAGAATCACATAAAGAACTTGTAAGAGGCTGGCCATGTTGGCACACACCTGTAATCCTAGAGGCTCAGGAGACTGAGGCAGGAGGATTTCAAGTTCAAGGTCAGATTCAAAAATTTAGTGAGGCTCTTACCATCTTAGAGAGAACCTGTCTCAAAATAAAAAATTAAAGAAGGGCTCGGGATGTGGCTCAGTGCTAAAGCACCCCTGGGTTCAAACCTTGGTACCAAAACAAACAAACAAAAAAACTTGTAAGAATCTAGTTTTCTAGCAGTAGGGGCCTGTGTTCACCAACTGCCCAGATGAGCTCAGGATTTGGCACTTTGAGAAACACATGGCCGCCACAGAAACAAGACTTATTCCTGGGCCCTAAGAAGTCTGTTTTTAATAACTCCTCCAATAATTTTCAAGCCACCCAGCCATAGTTCCTGCTCAGAAAACCCTGATCTCCACAGTCTCCTCATCTTCCTCCCAACAGCTCCCCAGTCAGTGGTTGCTAGTCCAGAGCCCACCAAGGCAGGGATTCTCCTTTCAGTGACACAAAGTTGGAGGAGAGAGCTGGTCATTTAGAAGTTAAAGGGAGACAGGACAATGGATGTTTGAGCAACAGGCTATGACAGAAAAGAAAAGGTTGCATGGTCATAGAAAAATTTTAACTGCTTTACAATTTCTTCTAGAGCCTACTTTCTTTTGCAAAGGGCCTGAGAGAGTGATTTTTTTTTTTTTTTGCATTTGTGGGTCAAATGGTCTCTGTCGTGCCTACTTAATCTGTTGCTGTAGTGTAAAAGCAGCTGTAGACAGTGTGTAAATAAACAAGCATGGCTACGTTCCAATAAAACTTCATTTATAAAAATAAAGGGTCAGCCCCAGGCCGTGTGCCATAGTTTGCTCGTGGCTACTGTAGAGTCAATATAATAAGTGTACTTAAACAAAATAATAGAGGAAGAAGAGATGGTAGGGTGTTGGTTTTTAACTTTGTTGTAAATGATGGTTTAAAAATAGCCAAGGACTAGCATACTCTCTGAAGATGGACTTCCCATTTTAGATAAGTGATACTGGTATGATCAAGCCCTCTGGCCTTTCCTATGGGCACACAGAAAGGGAAATTAATGGAAAAGGTAAAGTAAAATGTATTAAAAAATATTGACAAATGCTCTGGAAACAATGAACAGACACGTGATACGGTGGGGCTGTAGGAAGAACAAAGGAATTGGAGCCAAAAACTCTTTACTAAATTCAACTACATGTGCCGGGTGCTGCCTGTGAGCTGGGTTCTGTTCTGGGAGTGGATCAGAGGGGCCTGGGATCCAGCGCTTGGGAGAGGAGAGTCCATGAGGCACAACTGGCTAGAACGACCCACATGAGGACAGCAGAGCCTCACAGAGGGTGACCTAGTACAGCCTGGAGGGGCAGGGAGGGCTTCCTGGAGGGGGCAATACAGACAAACCTGGAAGGATGAAGATGGGATAGGTGAGCAGATCTTCTACATACAAAGGGGAGGGAGAAGGGAAGAGGAAGAGGTGGAAGATGAACAAGATGAAGACAGGGATGGAAGATGGGGAGCCCACGGCTGGACGGGGACAGGCTTGGGTCCATCCTGGCTTCCACAGATCTTTCCTCCTACAGGCCTCACTTCTGTTTCTTGGACCTCTAACCAGACTAGGGTCTTGTTGCAAGCTGACTATGAAGATCCAGAGGAATGTTGCCTTCCTGACTTGTTTTGCTTTCCTCCCGGAAGTCCACTAAAACTTGAAACTAGGAACATGAAGAGATGGGCATCATCCTCATGGGTGAAGAAAGTAGGGTTGAGAGGTCAAGTAACTTGCCCATAATGACACAGCTACTGAGGACATATGAATAAAGGTTTCAAGCCAGGTCTTCATGACTATAAAACTCGTTCTTTCTTCCATTCATAGCACATGGCCTCCTGCAGGTGTTCCCATCGGAGTTTGTCATCGCTTGAGGTCCTCTAAGAAGTGGTCTGTTTTGGGGGGCAGCCAGGCTGCAGCTAGGTTTGTCTCTTCTAGTACCTTTGGCATCTGCGTCAGGCTTCATCCACCTCTTCCCTCCTAGATTCCCACAAATGGATCCTGGCCAAATCACACCAGTACCAGGTACTGGCCCACTGATTGCTTCTCAGTCCCCTCAGTCCCCACTCACCACCAGCCCTAATGTGTCAATGTGTTACCTTAAAGCAAATGAAGCTCAAGCTCAGGGGCTCTCCTTGCATGGGTCCCCAAGAGCCTTAATAGTAAGGACACTTGGTAATGAAGTGCAAAAATTTTAAAGTAAGGGATTTTAATCACTATCAGTCAAAACCACTGGATCTTTCCACACAGATCTCCCTTGCATTACATTTCCCATCCAGCCTGGACGTGTGGCATGCCAAGTGACCAGGGGCAGTTTTAGAGGGCATTTAATCTGGGTTTAGAGTTGTGTATCTGTGTAGTTCTTTGTTGCTTTTGTTTACATTTACATTATTTCTAATGGTCTTGGTTCAGGGATGGTCCCTGGCAATGTTTTCCACTCACTATTCCATCTCACCTGGCAGTGCAACACAAAGGCAGAGGCCTGGGGTACTGCCCACACAGTGTTATGAACATGCCCTGTGGCACCCCGCACTGTGGAATTAGATATTGGATTGGTAACAAGGTTTAAATGTATGGATCTATGGAGGTAGAAAATTCCTTCACATCTTATAGCTTATATATGAAGGACACATAATAGAATGTTCCCAAGTTTGACAATAATCCTGACAAGTTTTTAAAATTTTTTTAGTTGTAGATGGACAGAATACCTTTATTTTGTTTACTTATTTTTTTTATGTGATGCTGAGGATCAAACCCAGTGCCTCACATGTTAGGTGAGCGGTCTACCACTAAGCCACAACCCCAGACCCTGATGATTTTTTATATATCTAATATCTTTATCATTTTATTATGGTAACAATTTCCTCATAAGTTTATTTGCCTTTTTTCCTTAATATGAACACTTTGCCTAAATAGCCATCATTATTTTGCCTTATTTACATGCTTAGAGTAGCCTAGGAATTACATGGAATTTACATACAGTAAATCTTCAGTTCTTTATAAACCATCTGCTATTACTTTAAGTGTAAAGCTCTAAGTTATAACAATTTTTGAAATCCCTCAAAGAGATGTAACCTTTAGTGCTGTCCTTTCTATTGCTAAAGAGCTTAATCCTGACAATTTGTATGACATTAACAGTGACAGGTTGCAAAGATGAAATAATCTTTTCTAAATCACTAGTAATATGAACAACTTTCAGCCAACCACACTGGAAGAAAAATTGAGTAATTGTACTATTCTATGGAAAATAGAATATGAAGTGATGATCAAAGATTAGGCCTAAGAAAAGTAGAGAAAAAGTATTACAGAGATGTTAACTAATTAAAATACTTTTCCTGGATTTTGTTTTGTTAGCTTTGTTAAAATTTATAATTTATTTTCTGATTATTTACATAAACATTTAATTTTGTAACTACTGATTCACAATTTTTGTATTGTTTTTCTTTTTTTAAATATATTTTTTATTTATAGTAGTAGTATGTATTACGATTTATACTGCACATATAGAGCATCTTTTAACATACAACTGTTTGTATATAAAGTATATTCGTACCATTCAGGTCTTTTTTTTTTCCCCTTCCCTCCCCCTTTACTCCCACCCTTCCCCTCCCTTCCCTTTGACCATTCTAGTGTTCCTTTAATCCTCCTATGTACCCCCATCCAACAACACTGTGAACTAGCCTCCTTATATCAGAGAAAACATTCGGTATTTGGATTTTTGAGATTGACTAATTTCACTTAGCATTATATTCTCCAACTTCATCCATTTACCTGCAAATGCCATTATTTTATTCTCTTTTATTGCTGAGTAAAATTCCATTTTGTATATATACCACATTTTCTTTATCCACTCATCTACTGAGGGACATCTAGGTTGGTTCCACAACCTACCTATTGTGAATTGTGCTGCTATAAACATTGAAGTGGCTGTGTCACTGTAATATGCTGTTTTTAAGTCCTTTGGGAATAGACCCAGGAGTGAGATGGCTGGGTCATAGGGCGGTTCCATTCCCATTTTTCCAAGAAATCTCCAAACTGCTTTCCATAACGGTTGTAACATTTTGCAGTTCCACCAGCAATGTATGAGTGTGTCTTTTCCCCCACATCCTCTCCAACATTTATTGTTGTTTGTGTTCTTGATAGCTGCCATTTTGACTGGAGTGAAATGAAATCTTAGTTTTGATTTGCATTTCTCTAATTGCCAGTGATGTTGAGCATTTTTTTCATGTATTTGTTAATTAATTGTGTATCTTCTTCTGAGAAGTGTCTTTTCAATTCCTTAGCCCATTTATTGATTGGGTTATTTTTTTTTTTTGGTGTTAAGTTTTTTGAGTGCTTTATATATTCTAGAAATTAGTGCTCTATCCGATGTGCATGTATTAAATATTTGTTCCCAATTAGTTGGCTCCCTATTCACCTCACTGATTGTTTCTTTTGCTGAGAAGAAGCTTTTTAGCTTAAATCTATCCCATTCATTAATTCTTGATATTAATTCTTGCACTACAGGATTCTTGTTAAGGAACTTGGGGCCTAATCCGACATGTTGGAAATTGTAGCCTACTTTTTCTTCTATTAGGCGTATTGTCTCTGGTCTAATTCCTAAGTCCTTGATCCACTTTGAATTGAATTTTGTGCATGGTGAGAGATAAGGGTCTAATTTCATTTTGTTGTATATGGATTTCCAGTTTTCCCAGCACCATTTGTTGAAGAGGCTATCCTTTCTCCACTGTACATTTTTGGCGCCTTTGTCTAATATAAGATAGCTGAAATTATATGTATTAGTCTCTGTGTCCTCAATTCTGTACCATTGGTCTAATAGTCTGTTTTGGTGCCAATACCATGCTGTTTTTGTTACTATTGCTGTATAGTATAATTTAAAGTCTGGTATGGTGATGCTGCCTGCTTCACTTTTCCTGCTTAGGATTGCTTTAGCTATTCTGGGTCTCTTATTTTTCCAGATGAATTTCATGACTGCTTTTTCTATTTCTTTGAGAAATATCATTGGGATTTTGATTGGGATTGCATTAAATCTGTATAATGCTTTTGTTAGTATGGACATTTTGACAATATTAATTCTACCTATCCAAGAACAAGGTAAGTCTTTCCATCTTCTGAGGTCTTCTATGATTTCTTTCTTTAGTGTTCTATAGTTTTCCTTATAGAGGTCCTTTACCTCTTTTGTTAAGTTGATTCCCAGATTTTTTTTTGATGCTATTGTAAATGGGGTAGTTTTCATCATTTCCCTTTCAGAGGTTTTGTCACTGATGTACAAAAATGCCTTTGACTTATGGGTATTGATTTTGTATCCTGCTACTTTGCCAAATTCATTTACTAGTTGTAAAAGTTTTCTGGTAGAGTTTTTTGGGTCTTCTAGGTATATTATCATGTCATCAGCAAATAGTGCTAATTTGAGCTCTTCTTTTCCTATATGGATCCCTTTAATACTTTGAAGAGCATTGGTATTAGTTCTTCTTTGAATTGCTCTGGCCAGAGTTTCAAGTACTATGTTAAATAGCAGTGGTGAAAGGGGGCATCCTGTCTTGTTCCAGTTTTTAGAGGGAATGCTTTCAATTTTTCTCCATTTAAGATAATGTTAGCTTGAGGTTTTGCATAGATAGCTTTTATAATGTTGAGATATGTTCCTGTTATTCTTAATTTTTCTAGAGCTTTGAAAATAAAGGGGTGTTGTATTTTGTCAAATGCTTTTTCTGCATCTATTGAGATGATCATATGGTTTTTATCTTTTAAGTCTATTGATGTGGTGTATTATGTTTATTGATTTCTGAATGTTGAACCAACCTTGCATCCCTGGGATAAACCCCACTCGATTGTGGTGCACTATATTTTGATATGTTTTTGAATCCGATTTGCCAGAATTTTGTTGAGGATTTTTGCATCTATGTTCATTAAAGATACTGGCCTTAAGTTTTCTTTTTTGGCTGTGTCTTTGCCTGGCTTTGGAATTAATGTGATATTGGCCTCATAGAAAGAGTCTGGAAGAGCTCCCTCTTTTTCTATTTCTTGAAATAATTTGAAGAGCATTGGTATTAGTTTTTCTTTGAAGGTCTTGTAGAACTCAACTGTAAACCCATCAGGACCTGGACTTTTTCTTGTTGGTAGTTTTTTGATGGCGTCTTCTATTTCTTTGCTTGAAATTGATTTGTTTAAATTGTGTATAGCTTCCAGTTCCAGTTTGGGCAATTCATACAACTCTAGAAATCTGTCAGTGCTTTCAATATTTTCTATTTTATTAGAGTACAAGTTTTCAAAGTAATTTCTAATTATCTCCTGTATATCTGAGGTGTTTGTTGTGATATTTCCTTTTTCATCATGGATGTTAGTAATTTGAGTTTTTTCTCTTCTTCGTTTTTGTTAGCATCACTAGGGGTCTGTCAATTTTATTTATTTTTTCAAAAAAAAAAAACCTTTGGTTTTGTCAATTCTTTGAATTGTTTCTTTAGTCTCAATTTCATTAATTTCAGCTCTGATTTTAATTATTTCCTGTCTTCTACTGCTCTTAGTGTTGATCTGTTCCTATTTTTCTAGTGCTTTGAGGTGTGATGTTAAGTCATTTGTTGTTTTTTTTTTTTTTTTTAAAGAAGGAATTCAGTGCAATGAATTTTCCTCTTACTGCTGCCTTTATAGTGTCCCAGAGATTTCTTTATGATGTATCTGTGTTCTCATTTACCTCTAGGAATTTTTTAATCTCCTCATTGATGTCTTCTTCAACCCCTTATTCATTCAGTAGCACGTTGTTTAGCTTCTAGTTTTTGGAGTAGTTTTTTTTATTTCTTGTTTTTTCATTGATTTCCAATTTCATCCCATTATGGTCTGATAGAATGCAGGGTAATATTTCCATTTTTTTTATATTTGCTGAGAGTTTCCTTGTGACATAATATCTGGTCAATTTTGGAGAAGGAGCCATGTGCTGCTGAGAAGAAAGTGTATTCACTTACTGAGGGATGAAATATTCTATATATGTCCGTTAGGTCTAAGTTATTAATTGTTTTAATGAGGCCTAAAGTTTCTTTATTTAGCTTTTGTTTGGATGATCTATCCATTGGTGATAGAGGTGTGTTGAAGTCCCCTAGAATAACTGTGTTGTGGTCTATTTTACTCTTGAACTTGAGAAGGGTTTGTTTGATGAATGTAGGTGCTCCATTATTTGGGGCATATAGATTTATGATTGTTATATCCTATTGATGAATGGTTCCCTTAAGTAGTAAGAAATATCCATCTTTTGAGTAGCTTTGGCTTGAAGTCTACCTTATTTGATATGAGAATGGAAACCCCTGCTTGCTTCCGCAGCCCATATGAGTGATAAGACTTTTTCCAGCCTTTCACCTTCAATTGCTTGATGTCTTTTTCTATGAGGTATGTTTCTTGGAGACAGCAAATTGTTGGGTCATTTCTTTTAATCCAGGCTGACAATCCGTGTCTTTTGAATGGTGAGTTTAGGCCATTAACATTCAAGGTTATTATTGAGATGTGATTCTTATTTCCATCCATTTTTAATTGTATTATGGTATTTAGCTTGATTTGGTTCTTCCTCTGGTTGGTAATTCCTTTAGTTTATATCTCCCTTTGTTGATTTTCATTGTTATTTTTCTCTTCTTCTTTGTGGAAAATTTTGCCCAAGGTGTTCAGAAGTGCTGGCTTTCGAGTTGTGAAATCTTTTAATTTTTGTTTGTCGTGGAAGATTTTTATTTCATCTTCAAATCTAAAGCTCAATTTTGCTGGATATAAGATTCTTGGTTGACATCTCTTTCTTTCAGAGCTTGAAATATGCTATTCCAGGATCTTCTAGCTTTTAAGATCTGGGTTGAAAAATCTGAGCATAGTCTGATTGGTTTCCCCCCATATGTAATCTGCTTCCTTTCTCTCGTGGCTTTTAATATTCTCTCCTTGCCCAGTATATTATGGCATTTTCATTATAATGTGCCTTGGTGTGGATCTGTTGTGATTTTGTATGTTTGGTGTTTGGTAAGCCTCCTGAACTTGGTTTTTCCATTCATTCCTCATTTTTGGAAAATTTTCTGCTATTATTTCATTAAATAAATTATTCATTCGTTTGGTTTGAAACTCTGCACCTTCTTCTACCCCAATCACTCTTAAGTTTTGTCTTTTTATGTTGTCCCATAATTCCTGAATGCCCTGTTCTTGATTTCTTACTACTTTTGCCGTGTAATCTAGATTTTTCTCTAGGATATATATTTTGTCTTCATTATCTGAGGTCCTTTCTTCCAAGTGGTCTAGTCTGTTGGTGATGCTTTCAATTAAGCATTTAGTTTGGTTTATTGTTTCTTTCATTTCCAGAATTTCTGTTTGGTTTCTCTTTAGAATCTCTATCTCCCTATTGAAGTAATCTTTTGCTTCCTGTATTTGTTTTTGGAGTTCTTTGTCAAAATGCTCTTTTACGGCCTGTATTTGCTCTCTCATCTCTTTTTTGAGTTCATTCTTAAGATCCATAAACATTTGGAATATATAATTTCTAAATTCCATCTCTGGCATTTGACCAACTGTGCTTGCCATGGAATCTACTGAGGGGGTATGTTGATTTGTTTCAGTCACTTTCTTCCCTTGTTTCTTCATAATGCTTGTGTGTCTATTCTTCTAGCACTGTGGGACCTTGACTATTTCGATTTCACCTTATAGCCTTATGTCTCTCCTGTGGTATAATGCTGTCAGATCCCCTTATAAATACTTTACACTTTAAGATATAACACTTTCTATTCAGCAAATCACAGTTTGATCACAATGTACAGATTTAGTTAACCCAGGTATTATTTCCAATTTACTCTGTATGCTTGTGTTGGGGTTTACAGTTTCAGTATTGGACACAGAGATGATATGTTTAGGAAGAAGGAAGTGAGTTTATTGAGATGTTCTTTCTTAGGAAGTATGAAAATAGAATTCTGTGGAAGTGGTTTAATATCAGCAGATGGGAGAGGAAAGAGAATGTAGTGAGCGATTTAGAGAAAAGACTGATTTATATATAAACCAAACTTATTTAGCCTTTGAGAGAAGAAAAAAAAAAAGAAAGATGGAAAAGAAAAAATAAAAAGGAACAATAAAAGATAACAAAGAAGTAAGAATTAGTGTAAGAGAGAGGAGAGAGAAAGTGAGTCAAAAAAATAGAGAGTAAACTACATATAACACTACTTTGCTGTATAGTTCAATTGCCCTAGATCTAGAAATCCCAATTTCTGCGTATAAATTGTTTTTGCCTCTGATGAGTATGCAATGACAGGGTGTAAATAGAAAATATGAGGGAAGAAGCGACAAAAGTGAGAAGGGAAGAAAAGAAAGAAAGAGGAACAAAAACAAACAAATAAGCACACTATCAAACAGAACAAAAACAAAACAAAACAAAAACAAGGGGAAAAAAACAACACAAGAGTCAAACCCAGGAACAAGTCCCAAACAAACAGGACCCTGGGAAGCCCTTCTTTTTTCCCTTCCAGTTTAAGCCAGTTGTCCTGGATCGCGCCCAGTCACAGAGCACCAGTTAGTGGAGTCAAGTCTGCACCTTTGGCCAGCAGCAGAATGGCACAGCGGAAGAGTGGCTGGGGGGGAAGGGGGTGTCAGCATGTGAATGGCACCAGGAAAGGGTTCATCCAAAAGGCACGCATTCCCCAAGCCCAACCCCAGTTATAGCTCTCGGGGTTGCTGCGCAGGCCCTCCCCTGATGGCTGCCCGCGTCTCACCCAGGTGTGTGCTGTTCTCCGAGCCCTGGCCGGGTCTTTGGATACCTGCAGCTGTTTTCTTCCTTGTTTCTTTGTCCCGGTCAGTTGTGGCCTTCCTCTAAGCTGGTGGTGCTTTCCCCTGTCTCAACAGCAGTACCCAGACCTGTGTGTCACTCAGAAGTGTGCAGGTCCCATTTGGCAATTTGTGTGAAAGAAGTCTATGAGGATGCTGCTTGCGACTAGCTTCCCCTTTATTCTTTTGTGCTGTTGGATTTTAACACCGTAGTCTGTACTTCTCTTACTGCAATGTTACCGAGCAATGCTGGTTCAGTTTGTGGGCTGCTCGCACTGGACCCCCGAGCATCGGCAGTCTGGAGTTCGTTGTATTTTACCATCCAGAGGTGCGCGGATGTCCCAGCTCCCTCTCAGTTGCAGGAGTATTCCTAGGAACGCGTTCAAACTTCCTGCTAAGGCTCTTTTAGTGACAGTCTCTCGAGAGCACCTCTCTGCTGTCCGCCATCTTCCCTCCCTCTCCTCTGTATTGTTTTTCTTAAAGAGGACTTTCCAAATTGCATGGACTTTAGGCCCCACAATATCTGGATTCTTTCCCGACTATGGTATTTTCAGAACAGCTGTCTAGATCTAGGGATGTGACTTATGAAAAGTTGATGGTTTTTAAAAATCATTTTTACTGTTCTGGTTGTTGTTTTTCTCTTTCCTTTGGGGATTTTAATGACTCAAATGAAGAGCAACTCCCCATCCTTTACCTCCTAGTTTCCATCTGTAGTCTGGCATCACTTACTAGCATCTAGCAGCAGCAGAGGAGGAGTGAGAGATTGAAAGGGTCAAAGAAACCCCTTTCGAGGAGGGCACAAAGATGGAAAGGATGCAAATGTGTTCTCTCAATGCCTAACACACATAGGCAAAGGACTTAATTTTTGTGTTCTTTAGAATAACCTTCGGAATATAAACAATGAAAGTATTCAAATTTTAATATTTCATTTTCTACTAAACACATGTAGAAGCTCTATGTAATAGTTACATAAGAGAGAGAGAGCACACACATGAGAGTGAGCAAGCACCTGAGCAAGCTGTAACAATGTATCTTTGATTATCTCACAAAACTACTTGGATGAAGTTTCTCAAAATCATCTACACTCAAGACTTTTTTGGAGATGGTTCTCCCTACTATTTGGCTTACCACTTTCAGGTTAAACGAATGGATGGACAAGTAGAAAAAAATAATAATAATTTGAGCATCAAATTTTCATCAATGATGGGAAGACCCGCGCCATTCTCACTGATGATTGAAGTGAATAAGCCAAAGAAAAGCTTAAATAAAGCTTTTTTTTCTTCTTCTTACATTAAATTGTGAGGAAGTAGACCTATAAAACTTCAACCGGAAATAGAAAACTATGAAACCTACCCATGTTTTAAACTATGTGGGAAAACCTCGTATATAATAGACATTTAAGCTTGTGTGGATCAGAATAAACTAAGCAAAACGTTTCAATTATGAGAACTGAGTTTCATTCTGTACCTGAGGATCTTCTTCCAAGCTCTTTCTACTTGTTCAGAGCAAAAGACTCTTCCACATGCTTGTCAAACTCCAATGTCTAGGGACAGGAATGCCGATTTTATTGTCTGGGAGGGTTTGGAGTCATGAACAGGAACCACACTGGGACTTGAAAAGCAGGAGCTGACCACCAGCAGAGCCCGCCCGCCCGCTGGACCTGCCCTCCGCTCTCCACCTCCAGTCCCCGGCACCTGCCACCTTGGTGCAGGCGCCTTCCGCCCAGCCTTCTCCGCTGCCCTCTGCTCTCACAAGTTCGCCTCTATTTCTTTTCTTCTCGTCACTACACTGGTTCTCATTCTTACTGTTCAATCTTTGATGCGTGATACTAAGTAGGAAACGAAATTCCCCTAAGCCGTCCGTCTCAAACATCCCTCTCGCTTTCTATCGCAGCAGCCGAGGAATCCTCAGGGGGCGATGCAGGAGCTGCGTGACGTCACCCCCCTGCACAGGGAAGCTGAGGCCGCCAGGTTCCCCTCCACTGCTGCCCACACCAGGGGAAGACCCGCAGACCAGACTGCCCGTCCGAATCCCAGGACAGGATGATAGTTTTCAGTATGATGATATGGAAATCAACTGTGACAAAACCTTGTTTATGCATCCTTTAACACGACTGAGGTGGATCTACAGGCATGACAGTGGATAACCGCCCGCGACACAACGAGTCAAAAGAGCAGTCTCAGAATGACAGCATTTACTACAGGGGAAGTGTCAGGTGGCCAAGGGTCTTTGTATCATTGAGTTTAGCTGCCAGAACCTAGAATAGCTCTAGTTCAGAACAGGCATTCAAACTACTGCTGAATATCGAGTCAATGAATTTATAAAAATAACAAATATATCCATATAAAATGCTTCTGTAGATCTTCTATGGATATATACACAAAGAAAAACTATGTCGTATTTTTAAAAAAATATTTGTTTATTTGCTTTAGTTGTACACAATGCGTTTTTTTATTTTTATATGGTGCTGAGGATCGAACCTGGGCCGTGCATATGCTAGGCAGTGTTCTATGGCTGAGCCACAACCCCAGCCCCTATGTTGTATATTTTATATATGTAGAAATAATATGTTACATACTTATATATTAAATTAAAACATTTATATATTTCATAATACATAATGTTCTATTATTTATATATTATGTATTTATATTATAAATATCAATAATATTGATGCCATTTATATATTCAAATTGTATTATTTATATTTGAATATGAATGTATGTTCACATTAGGATATATAAAGAACTCAAAAATCTTAACACCAAATAAACAATAAATGGACCAAGGTACTAAACAGACACTTCTCAGAAGATGATATACAATTAATTAACAAACATATGAAAAAATGTTCAATATCTTTAGCAATTAGGGAAATGCAAATCAAAACTACTCTAAGATTTCATCTCACTCCAGTCAGAATGGCAGCTATTAAGAATACAAACAACAGTAAGTGTTGGCAAGGATGTGGGGGAAAAGGCACACTCATACATTGCTGGTGGGACTACAAATTGGTACAGCCAATCTGGAAAGCAGTATGGGGATTCCTTGGAAAACTTGGAATGGAACCACCATTTGACCCAGCTATCCCACTCCTTGGTCTACACCCAAAGGACTTAAAAACAGCTTACTACAGGGACACAGCCACATCAATGTTTATAGCACCACAATTCACAACAGCTAAATTGTGGAACCAACCTAGATGCCCTTCAATAGATGAATGGATAAAGAAACTGTGGTATATATACACAATGGAGTATTACTCAGCATTAAAAGAGAATAAAATCATGGCATCTGCAGGTAAATGGATTGAGCTGGAGAATATCATGCTAAGTGAAGTAAGCCAATCCCAAAAACCCAAAGGTCAAATGTTTTCTCTGATATAAGGATGCTGATTCATAATGGGATGGGGTGGGGAGCATGGGAGGAATAGATGAACTTTAGATAGGGCAAAGGGGGATGGGGGTAGGAAAGATGGTGGAATGAGATGGACATCACTACCCTATGTACCTGTATGAAGACATGAATTGTGTGACTCTACTTTGTGTATAACCAGAGACATGAAAAATTGTGCTCTATATGTGTACTATAAATTGAATTGCATTCTACTGTCATATATAACAAGTTAGAATAAAAAAAATAAAAAAATATATTTATAAATTAAAGAGAAAATAGGGAGGGAGGAAAGATGACAAAAAAGAGAATGTTGTCATATCTGCAATAGATAGAAATCAATATTATTTGAAACTGACAACATCTGTACATATGCAACAATACAAATATAAAGTATGATAGTTTATAGTAAGAATTAAGAAAATAAATGTATGTTCATATATGAACATATTTACAAAAAATCAATAAAATATGTTTATATTGCTTAGATACTTATATTTATAGAAGCATGAGTAAATGTATCTATATATTGTGAAAATAACATAATTTAAATATAAATAATAATAAAGTAAAGGAAGTGATGTCATACCCACAGTTATTACTGTGGGAGAAGGAGAGGACTGAGAGATGGGGTGTGTTGTCAAGGAAACTTGATGTTATTTGAAAGGTTTTCATTGATTCTCAGCACCTATAAATAAAATAAAGGTATTGTGTCCACCTACAACTAAAAAAAAATTCAAAAAAAGAAAAGAAAGATAGATCAAGTGTTACTGTGAAATTAAAGATCAAGCTTTCTATGCCATTCTTCTTGCTAAACTATGGATGCTTTGCCACCTGTGACACAGAATGATCTCACAATCATCACACATGGCCAATACCCCTGGGTTTCTGAGTCAGTTCCCAGGGAGCAGCTGACTGTAGTTGTATTCTGCTCTTTCCTGACCTCTGTAATCCCAGGAGTTAACTTCCAGTTTAGTGACCTGACTTGGAGGGGCCCTAGGAGTCTGCAGAGGGAGGTGAGAGGAGCAACATTTCAAACTAAAATTCATCTCCTTCCTTCATGCTGGCTGGAGTGCCTGCTTTCCAGGCCTCCAGGAAACAACCTGTGCTATCGACCCAACCGAAGTGTGTTTCCTCAAGTTACCTGTTGTTCATCATAGGTGAGGAAGGAGCTGGCCAAAGGGAACCACTAAGGTAGAACAATGGCTGTTTCCAGCTTAGCTTTTTTAAGGTGTTAATCTCAGTTACCTGAATGAAACTATCACCTAGGTGATCTCGATCTCATGAGAGAGAAGGGGTATTCTGGGCAGAGAACCCTGGGTTCTCGCAAGAGGCCTTTACTATTAGGGATTAGGAAAAGATGGAAAGCAGAGAATTACAATCAATTCTGGTTACAGAAGGGATCAGATAAGTATTTGTGTTTTAAACTTCAGTGGATTTGGTGACAATAAATTACACAGATTGAAGGAAATTCCTCTCTTGAACACATCGGACACCATCTATGGCACTGTCACCTGCTTCCTCTGGGTGAAAAATACCTGGTGTAAATCTTCAATAAAGTACAACTATTCCACAGAAATGGTTAATTGAACATCGAAGCAATGAGTTTGGGGATAATGAGGTCCTGTGGGTTCTGTTTGCTAATGACAAGAATTGATTATTTCACACTGCATATGTAATTAAAGTGGAGAGGGGTAATGAGCAGTGAAGCTATGAAATGAATGTGATAATCAATTAGGTTTTTCCTTCTGCTTTAAAATTTTTAAAAAGAGTCTATCTTCTGTATATCCAAGCTAACATAATCAGTTCAACAGAGTTTGATGAGTTCAGAGAGGGCCATAGACTGCTAAATCCTGTCTGCTGCCCTGTGGGACATTATCAGCAAAGTATCTTGGGCCTTGGTGAGAAAAAAAAAATCACAAAGAACCCACATTAGGCAGACATTGCTTTTCCATTATCTCATACATTCCAAATGCTGCTCTGGTCCTGCCTGTGTTTATAGAACGAAGTGGGTCAAAGGCATTCACTGAGACCACAAAGAGAAATTCTAGCACACCCAGTAGCTGCTAAGACTCAATGGAATAGAAAACAACTGAAATTTAACCTGTGAATCAGCAAGTCAACCTTTTAGATAGTTCTGGATCAATAAGATGGTGGGAAGCTCGTTTAATTCAGTACACACTACAAAGACTAGGCCAGGACAGGATGCAGTAGAAAAGCACAGTAAGATGAAAGAGTTCTGCGTATGTGTGCCATGTGTATTGTCTGTGGCAGACCGGAACAGCTGCCACCAAAATCGTTTAGTCACTCTGTTATCTAAGTGGTGAGCAGTGCAGGGCAATGGTTAAAAAGGATCAACTCTTCCTTCTCATATCAGTAGACTGTACAACACTGAGGGGGCACGTTTCACTGAGAGCTGGACTGTAATGTGGAGGAAGGCAAATGAGCAATGTAGGACTTGAACTATGAAGTACCATACGACAGCCTGGTGACAAGCATAGGCCAGGTGTTAGCCTGTGATCACTAATATAAATTTCCATGAAAGAAAATGAAGAAAAGTGTTATGTATTCCTTCAAAGACTAGGTGTGCTTACACATCAATCACTGGTAAAGAGGCCAGAAGAGCTAAATAAGAGTTATATGGCACATCTCAGAATGACCATTGTCTGATACCTATTAAACTCTTATGGATGAGGTCATTCATGTCCTGTAAAATGTCACTCAAACCATGTAAATGTTAAATGTTGAGTTTCTACACAAATAAAACTCCCCCAAAGAAATATGTAAACATACTCACATATTTGCAGGGATCGGCATCACCTGCAATCCCAGGGTAGCCTTGAATTGGTTTTCATTATGCAGTGGCCATGGGACTACAGAGTTATCTAAATATCTTTTTGTTTATCTGTTGACTTCACAAAAACATTTGGTGTCATGTACAGAACCACGTTCTGGAAGTTAAATCTGGCTGCCTTGAAAAGTTCCTAAGCATCCTTTGGTTATCCTGATTATATGGTTGGTCAAGTTAGAGTAGCAGATATTTCAATGGAATAAAACAATATAAATGATACTTATATTTCAGTTTTTAGCTTAGGAAACTTCAGAGCATTTCTGGGAATCTGAAAAATTTCCAGTGGAATAGGTCACATTATTGATGAAAAGTCTTGGTTATAAGATTCACTTCCAAAAATTACCATATACAAGCAATTGGGCTCTAGGAGCACACTCACAAATATGAAGTGTATCATGCCATAGTTTGGGCCACTACTAGGCATTGACAATAAATATGGAAAATAAACAGCAACACACAATAGTAGCAGGAGATTTCTACATGTAGCTCAAAACATCCCTGGGTAAAATCGCATGGCATGTTTTCCCAGTGTTCACAGAGCACAGGCACCCTGTGAGATGTTGACAGGTACTCTGAGGAAGTTTGAGAAATGCTACGTACCATAACACCCATCTCCCTCCAGGTTTCAGAAACCTGGACTTTTACTAGTACAAGAAGAAACAGATGAGAGACAGAAGGTTGGAAGCCATAGTGTTTGGTGCTAATATGACATCAAAATCAACTTTACCCTCCTCCACCCAGTCTTCCACCCCGCCCCCAAAGAAAAGAGCCCTGCAGAGGTTCTTCATGCTAATACACTTCTATCCACCCCTCCCAATTACTCTTGTGAAACAGGTTCTTAAGGTGACTGTGAATCTGTACACTGAGGCAACCTCACAAAGAAAAGGCCCAAGAATAGGGTTGTCGGATAAAAGACAGGATTCCCACTCAGTCTGAATTTCAGATAATGGAGAAATATATATATTTTTTTTAGTATAAGTATGTCCCAAATATTGCATGGGACTTACTAAAAATTAAAATTGGTTGTTTATCTAAAATTCAACTTTGTCCTTTATTTCCTTTTGATAAATCTGGTGGCCCCACCAGAGGACATAGCCTGTCTCCCTTGTTAGAACAGTGCTCAACACAACACTCAATTCTGTCAGGCCCCAGATATTCTGAAAATGGTTGGCTGTAGGATTCCCAATAAATTTCTTCATAAAAATGAAGTAGAATGACCAAAAGCAAAGAACTTAGTAAATTTACTGAAGCAAACCTTCAACAACTAGCAATTAGGGAACCAGAAAGCCAGGACCCCTGTCAGCCTGCAGTGCAGTTAGAAGGAGTGAGGCGGCATTTCTGAGCAAAGCTTTCTGGCTGATGGAGGCAGAGAGGCGGTGGACCAGGAGACGGAGGTCTTCCCAAACAGTGACTGAGGCTCTAGTCAAAAGACAAGCTTTCTATATGCATCATGGAGAAAGGCTTGTTTCCAGGGTGGCCCTTTCAGTCCCACTCATTCCCTCTCACACATGCATATTATTTACTACTAGTAAGTATTAGTAACATAATCATAAGCAAGAAAACCAGCTAGACCTAACTGTCATAGGAGCAGAATAGTGATTTCTGGTTGAGGTTGTCAGAGCAATTGAGATGTTTTATAAAAATCACGTCTCATGCTACAAATAAAGCCAGGGTCCATCTATTGGTTTCTAAAATACATTCCCCACTGAACACATTGACAGAAACCATTTTCATCTTCATTCATATAAAACCCCAGAATATCCTGTTTGATAAAGGAAGTGCTGATGGAATTCTCAAACTCCAGGGGGAAGGCAGATGCTGTTGTTCAGTGAGATTACTGTCTCTAGTCATTGGATGAAGTCTGATTGCCTCAAGGTCAGACGGAAGTCACAGCAGAACACTGTCGGGTGCAGGGCTGCAAGGATTCTCAGCTCTGCCTGACTCAACTAAAACAGACCACGAAAAGAATCTCCTGTATTCAATTCTATTTCCCTTGCCTTAGTGTTTGTACCTTACCTCCAGAGGGGGCTCTGAGGAGGCCTCTGAACAGTGAAGGCATATTTAGGAACGTACAATTAGGAAATACAATACCAGTTTTATAAACATCTGCCTGAGGAATGAGCCATATCTATGAAGCCACAAAACTACTGCTACTGATGCAAGACTGGCCCCCCAGTCGGTGCTCCCATCCCTTGGAGAGCTGCTGCAGCTCCTGGAGCCAAAATGAGGTGAGTCCATCAAGAGAGAGGCATGTGGGGGCCATTTCCCCAGCAATCTGGGAAAAACGCTACCTGAGCAAGAATTTCCAATGTCTTCCCAAGCCTTTTGGTGCAGTACTCTTGGTTCAAACTTCCATGGGATCCTGTGATTTTACTGGGAATACAATGTTCTAGAAGCCAGTTGACCTTCTCCTCTACCGCCACCCACCACCCCATCTAGGAAGAGTTCATTTCAAAGGGAATGCTCAGAAGCATGTCATTAAAAAACCAGTAAGAGA
This sequence comes from Tamias sibiricus, assembly GCA_025594165.1. Lineage (NCBI taxonomy): Eukaryota > Metazoa > Chordata > Mammalia > Rodentia > Sciuridae > Tamias > Tamias sibiricus. The sequence continues at coordinate 38,738,780 of CM046666.1, forward strand.
CTGAATCTGCTGCATTTTCCAGGCCTGTAGCCTCAAGGATAATCAATCTTACTATGCCTTTTATCCCTGACATCTCTGGCCACCCACAAAATGCAAGCCCCTCCAGACAGAAGTCATCTCCCATGTTATTTTCTACTTCCTTATCCTACCCCACCTCATCCCATCCATTTCTCCTTCTCCTACTAGCCTCCCTGCAAGCCTGTCCTGGAACCCCTATCCCACTGTAAACTTTCCCACTTGCTTAACATTTTCAAAGACTTTCCCTTCAGTTTCCCCCTTCACTGAAATCCAGCATCCCCTTCAGGATACTGCCTTCTCTGGAGCCCAGTGGAGGAGAGGCTGTTTGTGGTCCTGCAATGTAGATATGGGGTTTGGGTCGGGGTGGGGGGTGGGCAGAGGTCAGAGACAGTGTTGTCCATCTTCTGGCACCTTGATTCTATTTCAAAATCACTATTTTTTTCAACGCCAAGGCCATAGCTTTTCCTCCTTTGGGGTCTGTAACATTGGTCCCACTGTCCACTTTCTCCAATGATGTAACTTCAGGCTGCTCACTATACATTGGTCCAACAAAGTAAACAAATTTCCCAGCTATCCCAAGCAGACTTGGGCTCCTGGCTCATAGTTTTCCTTCCCACTCCATTTCCTGTCATTATCCTGAATGACTTCAACATCCACAAAGGAACTCCACTCAACAACTCTAGCCTGAGAATTCCTTAACCTCCACTGATCTGTATGATCATTTCTATCTCTACTTCTTTACCTGTTCCTCTTGAATCTGGCAAAATAAGTTTTTGTACCCACACTCTTTGCAACTGCTTTGGCAATGGTTATCATCACTTCCCACCTAAATCCAACAGACTGTTTGTAGTTCTCGTCCCTTTGGCTACTCTGCAACATCTATGAACTATGACAATCTCCTTGGAATTCAATGTGGCTGCTGAGATCTTGCTCTCTCTTGACTCCTTCTTGTCTTTCACTGTCCTCCTTGCTGTTTCTTTAGCCTCAACCTATTTCTACTCATATTCATCAATATTGGGATCAGCAGAATATTCTGCCTTTGTCTTCTTTCCCTTTTTTCCTTGCTTTGCATCTTCTTGGACCACCTTATCCTCTCTCATGGCTACAAGTCAATGATACATCCATGTCTCAAATTAACCCCTAGCCTTGAGCACTAAGCTATATAGTCTGTAGCTTAGACAATCCTATCTCATGCTCATTCTCATCATATCCACAATTTAACTAATCAACTCTCCCTCCAGCCCTGCTTCTCTCCATGGATTCACTGCCTTGGCATATGGCACCCTGTCCATCAGAAACTAGGTGTGATTGGAGATGGTTGGTTCCTCTTGCCCCCATTCTAATCAGTAGTTCAAATGCTTGTCTCATCTGCTCAATTCCTTCTGTGGCTGACTTGGTTCAGGTCCTTAGAATTTCTTAGTGTGATTGTACTACAATATCTTATCTCTCTTTCCTCCAGTTTCCAATTTACTCTGTGTACCGCTAATAGTAATGTTTCTGAAACAGATATTTGACCAAGTTACTTTCCCATTAAAGAGTCATAATGGCTCCCCACTGACAAGAAAATAAAGTTCTAAATTTGGAAGGCTAGCTTTTAAGCTTCTCATGAGCTGGTCCCTCTTCAGCTCCATTTCTCATGAAATACCAGCCTATTCACACAAATCCTACAATCCAGTTAAACCTAATGCCTGCAGTGTCACATGCCTGCTGTGTGTCCCACACCTCCATGCCTTTGCTTTGAGAAGTTTGCTTGTCTCGTGTTGCATTGCAGTCCAACACCCCGCACAGTGCTGGCACCAGTGTAAGTTCAGTGAAATTCTGTTCAATGAGTTAATAGGAACCACTGCTCCCGCAGCTCATGATAGTCCTTTGTGCTTCCTGAAACTTCTGTAGGACAATCTTATGTTTCTTTATATATTCTTAAATTTTCCATGTCATGTAGAATAGCACAGTATTTCTGCTTCTAGAGTAAATACATGTTGGGTGAAGAATAATGTTTTATTTCCAAAGTCTTGGCAAGACTCTCTGTGTGTGTGTGTGTGTGTGTGTGTGTGTGTGCGCGCGCACACACATGTGTATGAATGTGTGTGTGCATGTGTAGAATGAGTATGTGTGTATGTGTGTGCCCGCACATGTGCGTGAGCACACATGTAAACTTGTGAGAAAGACCTTCTGTTCCCTGACAGGGTGACAGGGCTTATGACCTGGCACCCCAAGGTCCTCCTGCAGAATATATCACATCATAAAAACAATGTTAAAATAGTGATTAGATTATGGAATTCCTATATTCATTCGTTTTATGGGTCATATTACTCTGGAGTTACATTATGGACTATAAAGTTATATAATTCAGCTAAATTATGGATTACACTGTTTTTTGGGAAATCCTGGAAAACTACCTGTTGTGGATACTGCAATGTGAGAGAATAAAGGACTTCTCCCAGCCACTGGGAGTACGTTAGAGTTAAGTCCTCAGTGTCAACCCCATTTGGGGATTTTTCTCAGCTGAACAAAGAAACAAACAAAAACCAAGAAAACCAAAAGGACCACCTCTCAGAAAGCCATGCTCCTTAAAAGGGAAGGCCCATCCAGTGACAGATTGTCAGAAGGGGAGAAAGGCCCTGTGGGCTTCTTTAACTCAGGAAACTCTAAAAGGCCGGTCCAGCTCCAGAGCCTGTGTCAGGCCAAGGCCTCCAACATCTGACAAGGCTGCAACACAGTTCATCTTCTCCTTCCTCCAAGTTGGAGTCTGACCCTCATTCCACAGGGGTGGGTTCCAGGGACGCACCTTAGTGAACATCCAGCTCACATTCTGCTCCTGGGAATCCAGCCCACTTTTATATGGGAAAATTAAACCCGAGCTCAAAGTAACTAACTGGCAATGTAATTTTTGAATGAAAAGTTTAACAAAATGAAAACTATCTGTGTTCTGACTCAGTCTTAATGTTTACCATCTTTTTATTTTTTTTTTGGTACCAGGGATTGAACTCAGGGGCACTTGACCACTGGGCCACATCCCCAGCCCTTTTTTGTACTTTATTAGATACAGGGTCTCGCTGAGTTGCTACGTGCCTCGCCATTGCTGAGGCTGGCTTTGAACTCGCGATCCTCCTGCCTCAGCCTCCCAAGTGCTGGAATTACAGGAGTGCACCACCGCGCCTGCCTGTTTACCATTTTTTATCCCTGAGCCAAAAGAGGGTTCTCATGCCTAGAACTATCAGTTTTTTGTTTTTGTTTTTGTTGTTGTTGTTGCACAGAAGCAAATGACTCTGGGCAAATGGTCTTCCATGATTAGTTAGGGAGTTATAACAGACCTGAGCACAGTGCCCTCTCCTCAGCAGTTTTTGAAAGAAATTTTGAAGGTGTCCCTTCTATCTGAAGAATTCATTTGCTTGGACAAGCTATACTAACCTACTTTATGGACATAACTGAATGTATTTATATACATTATTCCACTCAAAACCTTAGGGCAAGGTGGGAAAAATGGTATCTAATTCTTTCTACAAGCAGGTGGGGAGAGGAGGATGTTGATTTGCATTCCACCTGCTTTCCCCTGGATTCCAGAAAATATTCATGCATGCTGATGAAAATAACAAACAATACAATACAATACAATCAACTCTTTCCCTTTCCGGCTCATTCCACCACACTCTATCTTCCTCTACCTTCTCTCTTTACTATCATCAGTGGGCCTCCCTTCTAGTCATTTCCTTGCTTTCATGGACCACTTGAATACCAACCAGCTTTACTGTCTTCCTCTGTATGTTTAACCCAGCTGTTGGACTGGGCAACTTTAATGCCCAAAAAGAACAGGTATCCATTTTATCCAACTACTTTCTGCCTCTTTGATACCTCTAGTTCTTTGAATCCTCTACAAGTTTAGAAATTATGTTTCCCCTTCTGATCACACCCTTTTTTCCTCAAAGAATTTTGAGTTGATGGCTGTCTAGACCACGTTTTTCAGATACCTTAACTGTACAGGCCCTTTCATTGAGCTTTCATTATACTGAAAGACAGCTCTACCTATTTATCTCCCCCACGAGATGAAAAATGCTAGAGGTCTCACAGATGGTGACTTCCAAAACAGATTTGTAGGTCAGTAGATAGATGTACATCAGTAGACAGATGATAGATAGACAGATAGATAGCCAGCCAGCCAGCCAGTGGGCACATAGGTGTTCATGGGTGTCTGCTGTGCCTAACCAAATGCTAGGAGTTGAGTCCCATTGTAGATAAATCACTTTATTTTAGAAGACACATTGACCTTTATTAGTCTGTTCACTTTTAAGGTCTGAAGATCTTATAGGGATCACAAAAACTGTGGGATAAAATGAACATTTGGGAGTGGCGCGAGCCTTGATTTTGGTCCTGAAAGCAGAGGCCTGTGGGCTTGCTCCTTCCTGTGTGCCTGCTCACTCCCTCTTCCTCTCTCCTTTGTTCTTCAGGTCTCATCTATTCATTTAATCTACTCAAAAGACCACTCAAACAGGAGGGATGCAAAGCTGCACGAGTCTAACTACTTGGTCAGGACAGTGCCCTGCAGAAGTACAGCTGGCCCCGGCCCTGTGGAGAAGGCGATCATCCATTCACTGTGTCTTTAATTGCATTCATGGGGAATGCAAAGGCCCAAGTGTGGTCAGGGGAGGTGGATCCTGGGAGATCTGAAAAGCAGAGGTTGGTGACTGTGCCAGAGTCACAGTAGTCAACTACACACAGTAGCTGGAAAGGACCTTAGAAACAATCTGATGTTTGTTCTATTTCTCTGGTTGTTTTATGGGGGAGTTCTGCCTCCTGGGTTCTCCCTGAGCTTTGCTCTTGAACTTAGTGGAGGACTGGGTGTGTCAAGATTTACAAACGGTGGTTTTGTTCTCAACAGCAATCCTTTCACTCAAGGTTTGAAGCAGTGTCCCTTGGGTGCTCCCTTATTCTCTCCTACCTGGGCCTGCGACTGCGTCCTTAGAAAGCTGGGGAGAGTGGAAGAAGCATGAAGAGCTGCTGCGGCCTCCCTCTATAAGCTCTCTTCATGTTCCTCTCCTCTTCTCTTTTCTAGAACTTCCACCCAATCTATTATGATATTTCCTAAATTACTTACTTGGTCTCCAGCCTCCTCACATCTAATGCACCCTAGAGAGTTCTTTCAGAAATGTCCCCCCCCCTCCCTGAGCACAACCATTACCATACCCCCTTCTGCTTTGGTTGCTCCCTCACCACTCAATGAAGACAATTTCCTGGTGTAGCATTCAAGGATTTCTGTAACATTCCATACTTGTTCAATAAAAAAAGTAAAAAATTAAAATAATATGCAAACATATAAAATTAAAAGGGGAAGTTCCCATTTGTTCCTCTATTCCCTCTCATGGAAGCAACCATCCTAGCAATTTCCCACTCATTTTTCTGGACTTATTTCTTTTTACTTCCTGTATGCCTCCAAGGCCACAGCTAAACAAATAACCCCATCAGCCTTACATAGCTTTTTCTTGTTTCCCTGTCTCCAAGACTTCATTCTCATTATTCTGCTTTTTAACTTTTTAAAAATTATAAATAGACAAATTATAATTGTATTTATTCATGAGGTACATAGTGATGCTATGATTTATGAATACAAAATAGAATAATTAAGTTAATTAACATATCCATTACCTCAAATACTTAGCATTTTTTTGTGGTGAGAACATTTGAAAGGTACTCTGGGCCATTTTGAAATGTATGTTATTATTTATTGTATTTATCATACTGTGCAATACATTTCAAAGTAAGAGAAAACTTATTCCCTTTGTTTAATTGAGGCTTCATACCCTTCGACCATCAATTCTCCATCTTTTCACCCCCAGACTTTGGTAACCACCATTCTATTTTCCACTTCTTTGATTTTGATTGCTTCAGATTCCACATATGAGAATCACACAGTTTATCTTTCTATGCCTAGCTTATTTCATTTAGCATAATGTTTTTCAATTCCATCCATGTTGTCTCCAATGGCAAAATTTATCTTTTAAAGGTTGAATAGTATTTTATAGTGTGTTGAAGGAGTTAAGTGTGATCTACTTCAAAATATGCTGAATTGTTATACTGATTATTTCAGACTGAAATCACTGGAGAAACGGTAGTTGCAGAAAGGGCTCTTTGACCTGCATTTTCCTACATGTACCCGCCCATATTGATTCCTCTGGCCAGGTGCCATGGTGCACACCTGTAATCCTAGTGGCTTAGGAGGCTGAGACAGAGGATCGAGAGTTCAAAGCCAGCCTCAGCAATAAGCAACTCAGTGACACCCTGTCTCTAAATAAAATACAAAATAAGGCTGGGGATGTGGCTGAGGCACTAAGCAACTCAGTGACACCCTGTCTCTAAATAAAATACAAAATAAGGCTGGGGATGTGGCTCAGTGGCCAAGTGCCCCTGAGTTAAATCTTCGGTAGCAAAAAAAAAAAAAAAAAGATTTCTCTGGGAGAGGTGTCTTCTCTGTACCACAGCTACAGAGTGGACCTTATAATTAGAGACTGGAACTGTTGCTACAGTGGATTTAAATAAATAAACTCACTAAAGTGACACTTACCTTCCACTACCTTTGCGTTCCCCATGTATTTCCTGGAGATGCCCCTGGAATCCACCACTCCAAGCTCAGATCACTTTGTTCTGCCATTTCTTCACAAACTTATTGTTCTTTGGATAAAAAGCATACAATCTTTCTCTTTTGACCACTTCTTAAGATATTTACTCCCTTGTGAGGGTCCCCAGGTACATGTACAAAGCAATGAAACTTGTATGTATTTCTCTTGCTAATTTATCTTGTGCTAATTTGTTTCCTAGATTCAGCTGAAGATCCAACCCAAGAACTAAAATGGGTAAAGGCAATTATTAGTTTCTCCTACATGTATAATAGTATTTTCTTTATCCATTCACCTATTTAGGGACACTTAAGTTGATTCTATATGTTGGCTACTGTGAACAGTGCTATAAAGAACGTGGGAATACAGACATCTCTTTGACAAACTGATTTCAAATCTTTTGGTAAATATCCAGAAGTAGGATTTCTGGGTCATATGGTAATTCTATTTTTAGTTTTTTGAGGAGCCTCCAAACAGTTTTCCTTTACTGCTGTACCAATTTATGTACCCACCAACAGTGTACAGGATTCCCTTCTCTCCATTTCCTTGTAAACATTTGTTATCTTTCATCTTCTTGATAATATACATTCTGACAAGTATGAGGTGATATGTCATTGGGGTTTATAATTTGCATTGACCTAATGATTAGTGCTGTTGAGCTTCTTTCATATATCTATTGATGGATTAAAAGAATTAATATTGTTAATATATCCATACTACCCAAAATTATCTACAGATTCAAAGCAATCCTTCGCAAAATTCCAATATCACTTTTTGTAGAAATAGAAAAGCAATCCTAAAATTCATATGGAGCCACAAAAAGCTCTAAAAGGCAAACATGAGCCCCAAAGATCAAAACTGGAAGCATCAGATTATCTGATTCAAACCATACTACAAAGCCATAGTAATTAAAATTGCATGGTACTGGCATAAAAACAGACTCATCCACAAGTGAAATATAATAAGAGCCCAGAAATGAACCCACCCACATACAGTCAATAGATTTTTGACAGAGATGTCAAGGACATGCAATGAGAAAGGACAGTATCTTTAATTATTAGCATTGGGAAAACTGCTATCAGAAGAAGGAAATTGGACTCTGATCTCACCACCAAATACATAAATCAATTAAAAATGAATTAAATACTTAAATATAAGACCTGGAACTGTAAAACTATTAGAAGAAAAGAAAGGGGAAAAACAAGATATTTGTTTGGGCAATTTTTTTTTTCTTTTTTTAGATCTGACTCCAAAAGAACAGGTAAAAAACCTCCAAACAGCTAGGCCCTGTGGCCCACACCTTTAATCCCAGTGGCTCAGGAGGCTGAGGCAGGAGGATTGCGAGTTCAAAGCCATCCTCAGCAAAAGTGAGGCACTAAGCGACTCAGTGAGACTCTGTCTCTAAATTAAATACAAAATAGGACTGGGGATGTGGTTCAGTGGTCAAGTGCCCCTGAGTTCAATCCCTGGTATACCCCCAGCCAAAAAAAAAAAAAAAAAACAACAAAACCTAAAAAACCTAGACAAATGTAGACAAATGGTATTATAATCATAAAACTTTTGCACAATGAAGAAAATATCAAAAGTGAAGAGACAATCTATGGATTGGGAGGAAACATTTTCAAGCAATGTTTCTGATAAAGGATTAATATCCAAAATCTATAAAGAATTTAACTCCACAGAAAGAAAGCAACTGGATAAAAAATGGGCAAGAAATCTAAATAGACATTTCTTGAAAGAAGACATACAAATGCTCACATTTTAAGACTTAAATATTATGGAATACTTCACCTTTGAATGTCTGAATTCTAACCAGTCCTTGGAGACCAAACTTCCATGTCACCTGCTCTGTCACACTTTTTCCCACCTACTGATTAAAGTTCTTCCTTTCTTGAAATAAAATGGATAAAAACAGGGAAGGAAGTCAGTTATTATTGTTTGCAGATGACATGATCCTTTACTTAGAAGAGCCAAAATACTCCACCTGAAGACTACTAGAACTAATAGCCAGATTCAGCAAAATAACATGTTAGAGAACCAATGTACAAACATTAACACCAGTAATGAATCTGCTAAGAAATCAGGAAAACTATCCTATTCACAATAGCCTAAAAAGAGAATATCTGAGAATAAATCTAACCGAGGAGGTAAAAGACCTCTATAATGAAAACTGTAGAACACTGACAGAATACATTTAAGAAGACCTTAGAGGATAGAAAGACCTCCTGTGTTCATCAGTAGGCAAAATTAATAGTTAAAATGGCCACATTGCCAAAAGCAATATACAAATTCAATGTAGTCTTCATCAAAATACCAATGACATTCTTCACAAAATTAGAAAAAACAGTCCTAAAATTCATTTGGAAGAATAAAAGGCCCAGAATAGCCAAAGGAATTCTAAGCCAAAAAGGCAATGCTGCAGGCATCACAATACTGAACTTCAAATTATTCTACAGAGCCATAGTAACAAAAACTGCATGGTACTGGCATAAAAACATACACATAGACCAATGAAACAGAATAGAAAGCACAGAGACAAACACAGATACAGTCATCTGATCCTTGACAAAGGAGCCAAAAATCCTTGTTGGAGAAAAGACAGCCTTTTAAATAAATGGTGCTAGGACAACTGGTTATCCATATGTAGAAGAGTAAGACTAGATCCTTCTCTCTACACTGCACAAAAGTCAATTCAAAATGGATTTAAGACCTAGGAAATAAGCCAGAAACTCTGCAACTACTAGAAGAAAATGTAGTACCAACACTCCAACATATTGGCAAAGGCAATGACTTTCTCAGTAGGACCCCTAAAGCTCAGGAAATAATAAACCAAGAACTAATAAATTTAATGGAATCAAATTAAAAAGCTTCTTCACAGCAAGGAAATAAGAATGTGAAGAGAGAACCCACAGGATGGGAGGAAACCTTTGCTAGCTACTCCAGAACATATATATCTAATATCCAGATTATATAAGGAACCTAAAAAACTTAACACCAAAAAAGTCAAATAACCCAATTAATAAATGTACAAATGAACTAAACAGACATTTCTCAAAAGAAGAACTTCAAATGGACAACAAATACATGAAAAATGTTCAACATCATTAGCAATTAGGGAAATGAAAATCAAAACTACACTGAGATGTCATCTCACTCCAGCCAGACTAGTAGTCATCAAGAATACAAATAATAATAAATGCTGGAGAAGATGTAGAGAAAAAGGAACACTTTTACACTATTGATGGGACTGTAAGTTAGTACAACTACTATGAAAATCGATGAGGAGGTTCTGCAAAAACTAGGAATGGAACCACCATATGACCCAGTTATACCAATCCTCGGTATTTATTCTAAAGTATTAAAGTCAGCATGCTATTGTGATACCCATGTCTGGAGCAGCACAATTCACCATAGTCAAACTATGGAACTAGTCTAGGTGTCCATCAATGTATAAATGAATAAAGAAAATGTGGAGTTTTACTCAGCATAATGAAGAATGAAATTATGTAATTTGTAGGAAAATGGATGGAACTTGGCAATTTTATGTTAATTGAATAAACCAAACTCAGAAAATCAAGGGTCTATTTTTTTCTGTCACATGTGGAAGCTAGAGAAGAAAAAGGAAAAGAAAGGTGGGGGGAACTCATGAAAATCAAAGGGAGATCAGTAGAGTAGAGGAAAAGGACCTGGTGAGGGAGGAGGGAAGGTACAGGAGAAATCTGGGGAATGATATGGGCCAGATGCTGTTGTATCATGTGCGTGTCTGAATACATAACAATGGATCCCACTAGTGTGTACAATCACAACACACAAATAAAATATGAAAAATAACAAAATAAGATAAATAAAAGGTCTCTATTTTCCCTTGGATTCCCAAAACATTTCTTCTAGCTTCTGCTTAAAGCAACTTATTTTATTCTCTGCTGTTTGGGTAAAAAGCCAGCCTCCACTATTTAAGTGTGAGTTCCCTGAGTCAGAGACACTTTCAGTTCACCTAGGTACAGCCCACAACATGGACCCTGGACCCTCCCATGCACAGAGTGGGGAGTCAACAAATTCTCACAGAACAAGAGAAAGGATCTGGTGCCTCAAGGCTATGTTTTTTGCATTTAATTTACTTGATTTTTCTTTCTGGGGTCTGGGGCTGGAACCCAGAGTCTCACACATGCTAGGCAAGTGCTCTACCACTGAATTCAACCCCCATCTTTAAAATGCCAGCAACATCACCTGTGATGAGTGGGTTCTGTTAGCTTCTCAAGCAGCTAAAGGATGTGCTGAGTGGTGGGGCCTTTGGAATACCAACTGGTTCCAGGATTTGGAACCTAGTCAGAGATCTAAAACAGAAAATAAAACACCGTCCCCCTCCCCCCCGCCAAACCAACCCAACCTTAAAAGTTCTCTTATTTTAAAGAGAACAATATGATTCTTCTCAAATTGTGGAGCTGAACAATACTCTTCTTTATTTCAATGAAACCAACACAGACATTGAACCTCCAAAACAACCCAAAGTCCCAAAGCCCCTGACCTTCCTCTGCCTTGGTAGGCTGCTGGACAATGACTCGACCTACAGGGCTCTCTAGTGAACCCTAAATTCAGTTTCATTTTCTGATTAGAAGGGGCTCATTTTCAGCATCAAGTGGAGATGAATGGAAGAAGGGGAGCGTTGTGGAGGGGGAGATAGTTTCACAACAATTTGAGAGATGGTGAGATTTACTTGCTCTCTGCATAAGAAACAGCCCAGAGACCAGTCATAGAAACCAACAACACCTACATGAGACAAAAAACTCTTAAAACACTAGGCTTATTAATTTTTTTGTGTTTGCTTTAGTTCACATGAGCTTCTCATATATAAAACACTGCAATAAGATAAACAAATAAATAAATAAATAAATAAAATCAGCTCCTAGGATCTTAACAGTGTAATCTGCTGTCCCATAACCTTTTGCTCTGTAGCATCAATTCGTTGGCAACAATTTTCAGCCCATTTGTAGTTTTGCCACAAAAACTGGTCAATCCCCCATCAATCCCTTACTCAAATGGTTAGATCATTATCAGTCCATTTGTGAGCCTACTCCTATTTAAAGTTATTGCTAGAATTGTATCCAATGATGGTTAAAACAACTCAAAAACCCTTTCAAACACAAGGCTCTTCTCCAAAACTTTTACCTCATTTGTACTTGGACTTTACAAACAATTTCCATTATTTTTTCAGCAATTTTCTATTTAAATAAATTTTACTTATTCTCCAAATAAAACTATAGCCTGTCTCAATAGCAGTATCCAGGGAAGAAAAGATTTCCTGAAAAAATTGACTGTAATTGTGAGGAAGGGGAAGGATTATGAGATGCTGTGGGGAGAAGAATTACAAGAAGGGGATGGTGTAGACAAGAAAAAATCGAAATCGAAATCGAAAAGGTCTGGCTCACAGCAAGGGCTGGGCAGTGATGTCTGAGGCCATTTCTGCACAGGCACAATGGAGTATGTGTTTTGAAAAGGCCAGGAAACAGAGCTCCTTCCATCATGAGCCATGGGGGTACTGACCATGACCTTTAATTTCAGCAGAGCAGGGGCAAGAAGGTCTGATACCTTTCCTTACCCATCACAAGGGTCACGAACAACACCCCTGTAACAAAAGACTGATCAACAAGAGAACAGCATGGCAGACTTACTTAACCAAATGGTACATAACATGGGAGCCTTCAGAATGGAGACCAAAGACCTGGGGGGAAACCTATTTTTATGCTTAGGTTCAATGACAGTCTCTTAGAAAAGTGATTGGGAAAATGGTATGATCTAGTGTAATAAAATGAAGTGGGGAAACTCAGCAAGGCCATCTGTTGGGCTTCTGCTTGGACTCTTCTGTGTGTCATTTCTTCCTTCAGGTACTGGGCAGGACCTTTTGGAATGAGGGTCTTATGATACACTATCAGAGAATTTCTTTACGGATCTTACACAAAAAACGTGCAGGTGGGGAGATAGTATTTCTAGATTTTGTGGCTGGCTTTAGGGGAGAAGGGTTCTAGTTTCTATGACCTGTATTAGGGGAGGAAGAAGAGTAGGAGAAAGAAGAGTAGGAGAAGGTTGGATAGAGAGTCTGCTTCTGAGGCCCTTCCTATGGCCTTCAGGTTAAAGTACGCAGCATGGCAGAGCATCACACTTTGGGGTACCATTGTTTTCTGGGCTTCCACAGCAGAGATGCCAATGCCATGCTCTCAATGGCCAACAACAATGACTGTCATAAAGCCCCGGGAGGCCCTCTCTGTTCCTTACTGCTGCGAAAAGTCTCACCAGTTACTGTGAGACCTGGGGGCCAATCCTCACCCTCACCCTCCACATCCTGTGAGCAACCAAGCTCTGTCCACTCGACTTCCTGAATGCTTCTGCTGCCTCACCTCTCACACCATCCCTATGCTTTGGCCTAAGCTGCTACAGTGGTCCTTTGTGGTCGAGTGGTCTTAGTGTCGATCTGCTCAGCACATGTCAATCAATTTGCCTCCCTAGGCTCTTGCTCACTCCTCAGATGCCAACCATACCTGGCTTTTGGGATTCCTAAAATGTTCCTTTCCACTACAAAGGCCTTCAAATTTGTTCACACAATTGATTCCTTTTTCTTACAACATTCCTTCCACTCACACATCTACCCTCACTCCCATTTTAGATCTTTCTGGTCTAAACTGCAGGTAAGGTTCCTGGCATGTGCTCCCTTACTAATACAGAGGTATAATTCTCTAATCAACTATTCAGTGGCTGTTTTCTATGTCAGTCTGTAAGCACTCTGAGGTCAGAGCTTGTGTTTTTCTATGTATGTTCTCATCTGTAATATGAAGGTAAAAATAAGAACTCATCTCATGGGATAAGGACTAAAGAGTTAATTCAGGCAGAGGATTTAGCATAGTACCTGGTATATATAAGGGCTATGGAAGCTTTGGACGTAATAATAATTAGCTTTGTGCCTAGAACAAAGCATGTGCTCGATAATGTATGTTGAATGAAAGAGGAATGAATAAATGGATGGGTGAGAGTCACCAATGCTGATGGCTCCCCTTTCCCCCCCACCTAGCTGTTATCTATAATAAATAGAGCAAAGCTATATAGAAAACAGTCACAGAAAGGAATCAGTGATTTTCATTTCTGCTGCCATCTTGATAAATGGTACTTTTTTGTTTTACTGGAGTTTGAATTCATTCTACTATGTTGTTGAAGAACTATTCAAGGCAGGGAGATTTGGAATTAGGAGCTACAGGAATGTGATATCACAAGATATATCTCCACACTTCTCAAAGTTGTCTTTATTAATTAAAGAATGTGCTTCTTAATGAATACCATGCTCTGATTGTTCCCAGGCTAGATCCCTGAGGAAGCCACGCACGTCAGGTAGTATATTCCAACAAATGTTTACACAGAAAATGTCAACATGTTGCCAAAAAGGGAAATTTTCACCCTTTTCCCCAGTACATCCCATACTTCTGATTCCTCCATATCCTGGACGAGGCACCAGTCACATGACTGTACATCATGCCATGCTGGTCTAACAAGGGGAAACATACACAAATAGGCCTGGGCTTCTGAAAGGTTCTGCAATAGCAGTACTGGCACACTTATCAAAAGCTAAAAATGGGGAAGATGCTTCTGAGTTGGCCCAATCGTTTTGCTAATTTATTGCCCTTTAAGGTTGTGATAAAACTTTGAAGTTTAAATACTTTAATTTTTTTGACTTTAAAATTTAATACTTTAAAATTGTTTTGCTGCAGACAGCTCATTTAGATTTAGTAATAAACATGACATCATCATGTTAATAATGTGACTTTGATCTTCTTTGTTCCCTCTTAAGGTCAGAGGAAGGTTTTTCTTCCTTTTCTCCAAAGTTCATTTTTCCACTCTGGACTCTTCCAGTGCTACCTTTGAATGCTATGAAAATTCACACTTTGTTTTTCCCAGTTCAGTCATTAATTTGGGAAGCTAGTATTTAAGAGATTTGTTAGAAAAATAATTCTAACCAATACATGTTAGAGTCTTCATCCTTGTACATTTACAACTACACTGAAACTCATTATAGGCCATGAAAAATACTGGACATTTAGTCAACTGACCTGATTTTTTGTGGAGCAAACTGGATCTGTACCCGAACGTGCTGAAATCCTGGGACTGTGTGGGGGCTGAGAATAGTGATGTCCTCTGACCTTCTGGGTTTCCAGGTGGGAAGGGTGAGCTCTGGACGAGTCTGATCTCACCTCTATCCATATTAGATAAGTGGAGAGCATCCTGAGTTTTCTTCTTTTCCTTCTTTAACATGTTGACTAGAATATCTGAAATTTGACTTAAGGAATAAATGACTCATGCTAAATTATAATGATCAAAATATAAATGATTGAAATGCAGTTAATAGTCCCCAAACCATTTGCTACTTAAAATATGGTAAAGACTGACTAAAGGAAGATTTTAACTTTCCAAAGTCCTATTGCACAGTTATGGAGAAAAAGGAGGCTATCAGTCTTTTACCAGGACATCACTAGGTGAAAAATTAGCAAACTCAATGTTCTTCAAAATGTTCTTTTATTTTTTTTAAATATTTATTTATTTGCTTTAGTTATACACAATTCGTTAATTTGTACGTGGTGCTGAGGATCGAACCCGGGCCACACACGTTCTAGGCAAGCGCTCTACCGCTGAGCCACAACCCCTCAAAATGTTTTTAATTTAAACTAGAAGTCTTAGATTTTTTTTAATGAAAGAGTTAATAAAAAGTAAAGTGAATACTAAGTTGTAGTAGGCAGTAAAACCGTGCATATATCTGTGAGTAAATAGGTCTTTTACCTGGGAAGATTCCCCCCTTTGGCTGAGCTGTGGTGGGTACTGAATCACCTTGTTTTATGCTTTGTGAAGGTGTGTCTGGAGGTTTTTCAAACTGATGATGTCACTGAAATAGAACCATTGTCACTCCCTGTATGGACATTCAATGTTGTTGGTGATCACTTTCACAGCACTACTATCTTTTGTTGATCTCAAGCATAATCCACCCCCCACACCCCCATCACTCCCATGGGAAATAGTGTCTTTCTCACACCTGTCACTATCTTAGCCTTCTGGGTCTACAAAGACAGATAAGAAAACATCTTCCAAACCCGACTGAGTAACTGTGGTGCATCAAGAGCCTTTATTGGTTTTTAGCCTTTGATGAACATTCAGCTTTGAGATGATTAAATCTTAGCTGTTGTTTTTCGCTCTTCTGAGTTTACTGATTGTTTGCATCAGCACAGCTTCCATTATGTAAAGCTCTACAATGCCTGGGCACTTTCTGGCTATGGTTAGCACAGTGAGGTTGTCAGGGCAGGTCTTACCCTCCTGCTCCTGAAGGTCAGGAAACAGCTTCATTGAGTAGTCAGTCATACAGCTAATAAGAGGAGAGCTAGCATTTCAATCCAGGTATGGATTCAAGTTCAGTATTCTGTCCACTCTGATTCCATACACACCATAATTTTGAATATGAGACTCAAATGGATGGAACTCTGAATTATTCAGTCAGTAAAGAATCTAGTATAGCCCCATATGAATAGTGGTACCCAGATTTATCACAGTGAAGAAGGGAAATGATGTATGTCTCTCTTTCTCTCTCATTCTCTTTTAAAAATAAATATATGTGAACAAGCCTGGCCTGTTCCCTCTCTGTCATATCTCATTTCATCCCTCCTATATGCACAGACATTCATAAGTCATGAAGGGGATTAAGAAGTTGGTAGGAGTATTCAGGGGAGAAGATCCCAGACTAGGATCAAGGCCAGGAAAAGAAGCAGAGCTCAGACTGGGGCTAAGGCCAGGACTGAGGTCCAGGCCAAGACCATCCCTGGAGATGGATGGGGTAAGAGAGAGGGAAGGAATGCAAGGGTGACAACATTTGTGGGCAGCACTCATAGACAAGGGTTCGTGTGTGGGTGTAATTCACAGTTGAACCTACTGTTACTGGCTGAATAATCAAGCAGCTAAAACTGACTTGAATCTGACATACAGGGTCTGCTAATGCTCAACTAAAATTAGAGACTGAAGTTAATCAGGCAGCAGACCTATTTTGTATTTGGTTTGTTTTTACCTCTTTATTTCTGGATTTTCTTTACATAGACTATTTTTATGCAATTTGCACAATAGCTGAAGCTAAAGTATCTTCAGAAACTTTCAAAAATGAGCAAAAAATATCTGCTTATAATGAATTGACCAAAATGATTTCCTGTATGTGTTTAAATGCTGCAAATGTCATGAAAATGTCAAGTCTTTTACAAGAAGCTTGAAAGATAAAATGAGAAACAGTACTGAAGAAATCTCAGGGAGTCCTGAGGTCTAACCCTCCACCAGGGGCTCTTTAGAAGTAACCACCTAGTCTGTAACTAGGGGCAGCTCATGGTCCCGTGGACTCTCATCACTCTCAGGACCCCATATATGCTGCCTCCTGGAGCCAATAAGAATTCTGTCTTGAACACTCATCTATTCTCACTTCTAAACTTGGAAACATTTGTAAGTAGAACCCAAAGCAGTAGGTCTCCTTTTAAATAAAAGGTTACATTTAAATCAATCTCTGCTCTTCACAAGATAAATAACATTTGCCATTTTTTTCAGCCATGATTTGAGTTTCACCCACACACCAGCCACAAATTCTGGGCCATGGTAAGGCCGTGGTCAGCCGGTGTCTGGTCAGCTAGCTAAAGATAACCAGCTAACTTACTGGCTCAGGACTGAACCAGAAAGAGCACCACAGAGCAGTTGAAAATTATATTTTCACAAACCTAATGTCAAGAGATGGCATACAAAAGCTCACACTTTTCTATAAACTGAAATGTTCTCTGTAGAGTAACTGTATCAGGCTAAAAGTAAAGGTCAAATGTTTTCTTTGATAGATACTCCTTTTCACTAGTGACTGTACTGTGTTTGCTGAAGGGACATTTTACTTCTCAATGGAAAGGGACAAGGTGATTGGGAGGCAGGGTAGGCCCCTGAGTGATGTGGCAGTGGGGAGTCACCTAACTGTTTCCAACCACCTTTCAAGCCAGGAGCAGAGAGTTTCTCATCACTTCAGGAAGGATACTGATTTCATTATCTCTCTGCTTTAGAAGGTCTTGCAGCTTTTTATATTCTTCCTCTTTCACTGGTTCTTGGCCGTCTGGCTCTTTGATTTCAGAGGAGACTGTAGTGTTTCTGAGGATCTTCTTGTCATTCAATAGTTTCTGTAAGTTGAAAGAATAGTTTTGCCCCTATATCTCCATTCCAAATTTTCTTGTTTGGCTCTTTTCCCTTTAACAATTCTCTGGACATATCAGGCAAGTGTGCCTTGTCCTGCCTCCTTGAATTCCACAGTCGTTTTTTCTCACTTGCTCATCATACCCCCGGCCCCCATCTACCTGCCTTCCACATTCCCTTCTCCCCCATCTTTATCTCTCCTTTCCTAAAATGGGAAATTCTTCCTCAAACATTATCTCCTCTTGGACTCTCTTCCCTTTCTACATAACACAATAGCACTCAATTCATACTTTTATTATAGCCTTTATCAAATAGTATTCTCTGCATATCTGTCTTCTCCATGATGCGTTCAACATTGCCTTCCCTATCCTGGCCCATAGCAGACTCACAGATATGTTCACTATCTTACAGAGGTATGCAAAAATTCAACTAAGGTAGAAGTAACATGTAATAAAAACCCCATCTCCTCATCATGAAAGATACAACCCAAGGCAGAGGAAAGTGAATTATAAGGGTAAATAAAAAAATACAAGACACAATTCACTTGTTATTATTTTAAAATTGTTTTTTTGGAACACAGAACTATTCTCTGTAGAGGTAGAGATTCCTGGCAAAAGAATTAGAAGTCTAAGGTTTGAGCTTATTTATTGACAAGTAAGATATGATCTCAGGAGAAAGTTAGTGGTGATCACAGGACTGTTCCAAAGCTCACACCATTTTCTGTGAAGCTGGGTCCTAACTTTTCAGGGCTTGGCCAACCAGAAAAGTTTTTATTGCAGTTAGAGCATGGCAGGAAATGGTTTCTACTGAAAGGAAACATTTAAATTTACCTTTAAATGATGAAAACAGTGATGAATTTTACGCATATCAGCGCCAACCTCTAGTCTACTCTCTGGATCCTGGTCTTCCAAAAAGGATGTTATTAGTTTTTCCAGCCTAAAAATACATAATGCATGAGAAGCAAGTTTGAGCTAGAAGCTTTAGAAATTCTCATGGTTAAAATTTGAAGTTCAGGATATTGTTCCTACTTTTTCGCAGACAATGGACTATAAAAATTAAGGGGAAAAACATAATGATAAAGTGAAATCTGTAACGATGCAATCACTTGGCTCATTTCCAATAAATGTTCACAATGCAGTTTGCAGGAATGATTTGATTTCTACAATCCCTTCATTCTAGTCACACTGGATTTCTCTGCTCCTGTGTCCAGCTGTCACAGTGCTAGAGAAAGTGATGAAAAATCATTTTTTTAAAAAAATTAGTTTCATTAAAAATTCATGCTATGCAGCTCCCCTGACATCGCAGCAATGCTCCACAGTCCTTTTCATCATTCCTGGTTAATTTACAGTCTTCACAGTGGCTGTTCTAGATCTTTCCATAACTCCTAAGTCTACCACTACTTTTTCACTCTCCGTCAATAAAGCAGCTCTTCACCAGAATCAGAAAGTCAAGCTGGTTCAAGCAGATACCTCAGTTTTCTTTTCCTTCATCTCAGGGTGTTCTGCCTCACACCCAGGCCCTTTTTCCTTCTTTTATTTAATTTGGATAATATCCTTCCTCCTGCTTAAGCCTAACCTCTTGCCTAGGCTCTTCCTGCTTCTTCTAGGGCTTCCTTGATAAATTACCTGTTTTCTCTTTCTTACCTATTAATCACCTCTGTGTGCTGACTCTTTCCTCTTTGCTTACAATGAGTTTCATATTTTTCCTATTCTAAGACAAAACAGAAAACAAAATACCTCCCATTGGAGGGACCATCCCACCACTCTATTTGGAAGTCTCAGTTTAGTTTGTAGCATTGCATGTCCCAGTTGCGTTCCAGAGTCTGTACTTATACCTGGCCTCCCATCTGCACGCCACCCCCACTTTAAAAAAAAGTATCAGGAGGCAATTCTTGGCTCTGATTCATCTTTGTGTTCCCCTCCCCCAGGTTTTAGATTCTGAATACAAATATGTTAGTTAGTTAATGCATTTCTTCACATGTAAATCATTCCCTTTCATGTTAAGTTGGAACTCTTGGTAAGGAAGGTTTTAGGATGGCCATCAATATCTAAGACTCTAGGTATCATAATGCTGCTGCAGCATATGTTTCTAGCATTGCTATGAAAATATTTGCAGACTTTCGGCCTCTTTATAATCTGAACACACTTTCTTTCCACTGTTCCTAGCAGCCCTCTCAAGATATAATGATTTTTATCACAGAGTACCCTTGGATGTCCTTTTTATCTCCTTCTATAATCTGCAACAACATGGGACAGCTGACATTTGCAACTGTAAGATGATTTACATTGTCATTCTTAAGGAGATTCTTCAGTGGAGGGGTACTTGTCTTGGGCACTATTTGATGTTTGATATGTTTCTTTATAGAACAGAGTGAATTCATTTCTGATACAAGGATTAAAAAACTTTTGTATGTAAAGTATTACTAAAATACATGTTTATCATCAGTGGCTCCATATCAGTGGCCTTCTCTCTAGTTTGATCAACTTAGAAATACAGGTGTGAGTGATGAAAAGGTAAAAGTTCCCATTTCCCTGCCATTCCTCCCATTTTCTTTATTTGCTCTTAATGCCTGAGGTTCACTGTTAACAGTTGAAATATATTCTTCTAGTTTTCAGTGAAGCAGATACCTATATTTAATATATTCATTTGTGAATTATCTTTGCTTTCACAAAAATTAGATCACACTTTGAATAATGTTCTGCACCATTCTTTTTTTTTTTTTTTTTTTCGTGGTACTGGAGATTGAACCCAGAGCCTCATGTGTGCTAGGCAAGTGCTCTACCACTAAGGTACATCCCCAGTTCTATTTTATTTTATTTTAAGATAGGGTCTCACTAAGTTGCCCAGCTGGCTTTGAACTTGCCATACCCCTGCCTCAGCCTTTGGAGTACTTAGGATCATAGGTGCGCACCACCATGCCAGTCTTATTTATCAAAAAACTATCACAGATAATCTCCCACATCAGTACACATGCAGTAGAACTGTGCCATTTTCTATAATAATGGTTCTATAATGCCCTAGACTGTGACTGCACTGCTATAATCATGTCTGGCATAGAGGTAACATGTTCACAGTTGCCACCTTCCTCTGAAACTCATGAGGTAGCCTGTATCTACAATCCCCATGGAATGAATCTTCAAAAGATAGTAATGTTTATCTACTTGGACTTTCCCTGAGTCCTTAGCAGAAATTCTGAAATTTTTGAAAATTGTCTTGAGTTCTAGATTTCTCTGGAGTGGAAGCAATTTGTGATTTCCAGTGTCCACAAAATTTCTAGCAGATGAGATTAAGTGGTCAGCAATAGTTAATCAGTTCTTTCTTCTTTCTTTTTCTTTTTAATTTTTTATTTGTTCTAATTAGTTATACATGATAGCAGAATGAATGCATTTCGCTTCATTGTACACAAATGGAGTGCAACTTTTCATTTCTCTGGTTGTACATGATGTAAAGTTGTACCACATATGCAGACATACATGTACCTAGGGTTATGATACTCGTCTCATTCCACCATCTTTCCTACCCCTGCACCCTCTCACTTCTCTCCCTCCCTTTGATCCAAAGTTCCTCCATTCCTCCCATGATGCAACCCCTCATTATGGATCAGCATCCACTTATCAGAGAAAACATTCAGCCCCTGATTTTTTGAGATGGGCTTACTTCACTTAGCATGATATTCTCCAACACCATCCATTTACCTGAAAATGCCATAATTTATTCTTTTAATGCTGAGTAATATTCCATTGTTTCTTTATCCATCCATCTATTGAAGGACATCTAGGTTGCTTTCACAGTTTAGCTATTGGTAATTGTGCAGCTACAAACACTGAATGGCTGTGTTACTGTAGTATGCTGTTTTTAAGTCCTTTGGGTATAGACCAAGGAGTGGGATAGCTGGGTCAAATAGTGGTTCCATTTCAAGTTTTCTAAGGAATCTCCACATTGCTTTCCAGTTGATTGCATCAATTTTCAGTCTCACCAGCAATGTATGAGTGTGCCTTTCCCCCACATTCTCACTAACACTTATTGTTGTTTGTATTCTTGATTACTGCCATGCTGACTGAAGTGAAATAAAATCTTAGAGTAGTTTTGATTTGTATTTCTCTAATTACTAGAGATGTTGAACATTTTTTCATATATTTGTTGATTGATTATATATCAATTGATTATATATCTTAATCTGAGAAGTGTCTGTTTAGTTCGTTAGCCCATTTATTGATTGGGTTGTTTGGATTTTTTTTTTTTCTGGTGTTAAGTTTTTTGAGTTCTTTATATATCCTGGAGATTAGTACTTTATCTGATGTGTATGTGGCAAAAATTTGCTCCCAAAATGTAAGCTCTCTCTTTACCTCATTGGTTGTTTCTTTTGCTGAGAACTTCTCTATAGTTTGATCATAAAGTACATATTCTAGCCAACAGTCTCTGACGGAGGGCTGACGGGGGGATTATTCACAGGAAAGCATTGTGAGATATGAGGCTGCTGATGATTTGAGTGGCCACTGGCAGATCTTTCAGGCTCACTGGGCTTGGCAATTCCATCGAGGTGCCCATCTCACACAACGACAGTACAGGATACAAGGAGGACCAAGACCATGAGCCAAAGAAATGGGTAAGAACCGCCTCCTGCCTAACTAAAAGAACTAGATTTCTTTACTTGTTCTAGGACTTAGTCTGATAAATGACTGAGAATGAAAATCAGGCCTTTGGATGTGTAGTTTTGTTCTCAGTTCTTAGGACCACAGAGCCTCTTTAGATAAGAAAAAATGCTTGCTCTTTCCTTTATACATTTGATTTATTGTTGAACCTATTTTCTTAACAAGCAAAGACTTGGTCTACTAATTAAAATGCAGAAAAATGCTTAATTTGGATGTTTCTGATGTACTTACCCTTCTGGTAGTTAGGGCTAAATGAATGACCTCAAATTCCCTCATTTTCTTATCTCCCAAAATAGTTCCCAAGTTTATACTTAGTCCCTGCTCCCGCTGAGGGGTCTCCAGCTGCCAGAACCCTGCTGGACAGGGGGAATGTTTATAGAAGGCTCTCTAAGGAGGCCAAGGGACTACAGTGAAATCTGTTCTTTAGGAGGAGTCCAAGTCAACAGGAGACTTTCTATTTTTCAATAGGAAAAAAGAAGAAAGAGAAAAGAACCCTTGAGGAAAGGTAAAAATAAATATAGTTCTAATCCATATGGACAAGAAATATTACAGAGAATCCAAGTGTGTCTGGACATATGACCTGGCTGAGGGCAGGGTACTAGGTGTTAAATGTTGGGTGACATACCTGTCTCCACCAAACTGCTAATGAGGGATCTTGGTTAGCTTGGAGCCTCAGTCAGAACTCTACTGTGTTATAAATATCGATACCCAGCCACATAATTAGGATTGCCAACATTTCCTAGTATATGTTTTACCCTCTTGAGACCGCTACTCTCTTCTTTCTGCTCCCTATATTTCTTTATGTATCCTGGAGATTAGTACTCTATCTGATATGCATGTGGCAAAAATTTGCTCCCAAAATGTAAGCTCTCTCTTCATTCTCCTTTCTACATTCCTTCCTATATTCCTACAAAAAGAAAAAAAAATAAAGTTCTGACTGCAGACATTTTCCCATGGAAATTTAGATTTAATAACATGTGTAAAAAGACAACACAAGCTTCATATAATTAGCTTCTATCATTAGCTAGATATTCTTTTATGCTATTTGCACACATCATGTCCTCAATTCTTAAAACAATCCTATGAGAGAGGTACTATTATTATCCCTATATCATAAGCTACGAATATGAAGTGCAATCTTAAGTTAAATATCTTGCCCAAGGTCACACAAGAAGCAAACAGCAGAGCTGGTACTCAAACTCAGGTAGGCTGAGTGTAGAATCCAAGTTTTGAAGCACAGTCCTTCCCATACTATAGCAAATTTAATAAATTCATTTAAATATTATAGTGGACAATGTACTTCTAAAATGGAGAACTCACACCTACTCTGATTGTTTGAAGAGGTAAGCAGGTAGATGAACCAACAGGAAATAACTGAGTGACAGTCACATAGATCTTAACAAGGCCATGGACCATCATGACTTGTAACAGCAAAAATAGTTGGAAAAGAATTGGAATTTGCCACATTAGGAGATTAGGAAAATAAATGATGACAAAGTTATATACATAGTTAAGCAGTTGTTTTGAACGGTGGTGGGGTGGTATGTTCGTGGATGTTAAAAAAATACTCATGATATATATGGATAGGTCAGCAATAAATCCCTTGCAGGGATTCTGCAAGTACTCTTTAACACACAAAAAGACAGAAGATAAGAGACAAAAAAACACAAAGGAAGGAATGAAATAAGAAGGGAGGTGGGGGTGGATCTGAAGCTTTTGGCTGGCTGCCTTTGGCTCAAGAACATTTATCATCTCCCTGAAGAAAAGCTCACTCTTCTGCAATATTTTTGTAATTATGTTTATTAAAATAAATCCATCATTTATACATTGAGTGTGATTAAGATATTCTCATTATTCTCAAATAACTTTTGTAAAAAAGTTTTATGGACATGTTCTTGTTAGCATGAGCTTCTAGCAAAGTGCTAGAAACCATCTCTCTGCGGTGCTGGTTGTGGGAAATTTGGGAGTTAAAGAGCATTAGGAAGAAGAGCACACCTGAACTGGGGATGGAAACCCTGGCTGGGCCTAGCAACTGGCACAGCCATGGGAGTGTGCTTTGGGGAGCAGGAGGGAGCATGGCTCTGTCATCAGGGAACAAAGACAACAGGAGTGTCCAGCCGCACAGTATTATTCCAGGAAATTTATTATAAACAAGGCTAGGAAGCACAAAGCAGTGAGACCTTATCCTCTGATATTGAACTGCTAAGAGCAAAATGGATGGAAAACACTCCAGTTGGTGAGTCAGGGCTGCTCTGTGATAGAACCTTGGAAATGCCTGGGGTCCCAGAGCCGATGGTTCGTAACTTCTCTGTCTTATCATTGGTCTGGGGAAAAGGAGTAGAGAGCTCATTACAAAGATCTAGGAAGGCATTTGATTTAAGAACCTAGCTGACATTAATTATACCAAAAAGTGCTAAAATCTGCCTGAATTTTACCACTCCTTTTGCCATTAAAGATGGCTTCTGGTGATAGGTTGTCTCCGACAGGGTTGGGTAGTGCTGATGAACCGCTGTTACATATTACAGGAGCAAAGATCTGGAAAAGAACTAGACATTGAAGGAAAGTTTAATAACTACTCAATTCTAGGAATATAACTAAATATGAAAATGGAGGGATAGTTACACAATGGAAATAATTGATCCTGGTGAGATAAGACTGTGGCTTAAGTGTTGTGTTGAATGAACTAAACTCATCAACTGTGCTGGGTCAAAACCTTGTAAATTTTGTGAAATAATACCACGTCTAAAGTCTAAGGTTGATGAAGTAAGATAATACAAGGAACAAAGAGAGGGTATTGCCAGGCCTCTTAATGCCCTGCTAGTTTAAGTGTGAACAGTGGATCAACCTCAGAGACATAAACTAGGAGCATTTTTATTATTTTTAAAAATATATTTCTATTTTAAATTGACACATGGAAATGGTACATATTTATGGGGTACAGTGTGACATTTTAACACATATATACAATATGTGTAATCAGATCAAGATAATTGGCATGGCTACCACCTGAGACATTTATTGTTTCTTTGTATTAGGAGCATTCAAAATCCTCTCCGCTAGTCATTTTGAAATATTCAATTATTTGTTAACCATAGTTTTCCTACTGTGTTATAGAATATTAGAAGCTATTTCTTCTATCCATCTGTACCTATTAATTATCATCCCCTGGGAGCCTTTTAGAATCGTGGATTGTCAGCCCCTCCCACACCTGCTGAATCAATCTACCCTGCCTGACATTTCCCCACAATCTGTATGCACATGATTGTTTAAGAAACAACAAGGCAATTGAAATGTATAAACAAGAAGATATGCACATCTTTTCAGCCCTGGGAATCAAAGAAGTAAATTGCAATGTTAAAGAGGAACTAATATCCCTTGATGGTCACCTATGTCCTGGGCACTGTACTAGCAACTTTACCCATGTTCTCTTATCTAAGTGGAAAAAAAAAAACCTAAAGGGACTATCATAGCTGGTTCTCTTTATAACTGCCTTCTCCCAAATATTTTATTATTTTCATTGAACAGCCATTTAAAAAGCCAGGCACTTTCACAGGTATTTTATTATTAATCTGTACCATAAGCCTATAAACTATTATCCCTCTTACATAAATGAGGATAGGAAAGCTCAGAAAAGTTAAGAAACTTGCATATTGTTACTAAGGTAGGAAACTGAAATACTGAGATTTGAAAACAGGCTTTTTGAATTAGGAATCTCCATTCTTTCCCTTCATACCACAAAGACTTTCTCCACTCAGAAAACTGTCTTCCACTTGCTATAATCCCTGGCATACTACATTTGTATTTCCAATCCAAAGCTTTCTTGCAAACTCTTTTTTATAGTAAGTAAAGACACAAACATTTGGGTCTGCCATTTCAAAGAAGAGTTTTCAACAAGCTGTAATGATGGGGACTCTTGAGATCCACTGGTGGGGGGCAAAGGAAGACCAGACCTATTTTAATTTTCCAGACGGATAGGATTCTCTTATGGATGTGACCTTTTACAACATACAGTGTTGGAACAGCATGTAACTTACAAAAGGGAAGTTCAGATAACAACAATAAATTCACAATTATGATTAACTACAATCCACAGGACATGAAAAACTGAGGGCTGAGATTGTGCCAATAGGACATGACCAAAGGAAACTACACAAATATTTTTGGGGGGTCAATAGTTTCGTGTTTATTTTTTCTTAGATTCTGCTGAAGAAATCATTTCCAATTGACTTAAAAGTAGTTACTTCAAGAGTTTTTCCTTTTAGAAGTCTCTGGTTTGTGGTAAGTATTATACATATTGTATGCTCCCCTGGCCCTAATCAGTAAGAGAAAAACATGGACCCTCATGTGCAAGGAACTGAGCTCAGTGTCAGTTACTTTGCTGGAACGAGCTGTTTTTTTAATAATAGTAGGGGGTCAGATAGTTCATGGTTTTGGTGATGCAGAAGAAATTCCTATGCTGAGTTTTCCTTCGAGATTTTTCTTAATGCTCCGTATTTCCTTCACCTCCACAAAAGCACTGTTCTGTGGCACCTCAAATGCACAGATGCACAACTTTTTGATACTTTTAGTGATTTGAAAGAGCAAATGTGAAAAATCGAAATGAAAATCTGGACTGGTTTACCTCTTGAATGATGAAGACATGACCTACTTATAGGAATTTGAATTCATGGTCACGTAATTCCATTTATGGAATTTTTAAAAACTATCTTGAAATAATTTAAAATAAACTCAGACAACCTTAAAGACATATTTTATAAGCTCTTTATAAATATAGGGATGAAGGTTTTTGAAAGTCATAAAAATTAATTTCACTTTTGTCAATCCAGATTTTCATATATTTGATTTGCTTAGAGGTGTATATATCTTATATGATCGAACATGTTAATATCAGTGACACAGAAAGGTTCAGTGGCTTAGAACAAATGTAAATAAGATGAAAATAGCTGGCCTGTCTGAAGAGAACAGAGGGAGGGTGAGATGGTGGAGGCTAGGCCACAGGCACGGCTGCTCCGAGCCCCAAGTCAGCAGGAGAAAAGTGTTATGGTTCAGACTGAGGTGTCCCCCACCTCCAAACTCCTGTATTACTGCAGGAATATTCGGAGGAGAAATGATTAGCTTATAAGAGCTACAACCTTATCAGTAACTGGGTGGTAAATGTAGGCAGGTGGAACACGGCTGGAGGAGGTGGGTCACTGGGGATGGCCCTGGAAGAGTTCTTCTTCCCTGCAGCCCCTTCCCTCTCTTTCTCTGCCTTCTGGTTGACTGGAGTGGAGTGGTGCTCCTTTGCCACACCTGTTCACCTCTACAAGAGCACATCCTTTCTCCATGATGTTCTGCCTTATCTTGGGCTCAGAGCAATGTAGTCAGTGGATCATGGACTGGATCTCTGAAATCATGAGTCAAAATAAAACTTTTCCTCCTCTGTGCTGTTCTTGCCTTGGGGCACAGCAATGAAAAGCTGAGTAACACTAAAGCCTGAGACTTCTCACCACCAAGCTGCTATTACTTCTTGCAGGAGGCCAAGGCTGGTGTGTTGACACGCTCTAGCTCTCGGCTGGAAACAGCAGATTTATGTTACCAATGTGCTACAAGGCTGATGGAAAACAAAACAAAGCAAAACCAAAACAGCATACAATAGAAGTGAGGTGGGGTCTGGATGTACAACTGGGAGACTGTGGGCAAAACTGACTGAGAGCCACAGCAATGGGAAAAAGAACCACACCAGCTCAAGGTGTGGGTACAGCTGAGTATCTAGCATGGGATTCATAAGGACATTGGCAGATGCCTTGCTGGAGGTACCCTCCTGGTCCTCCAGGTCCCCACAAGTCCCGTCTCAGAGGAACTCAGCAGACAAAAGTACCAGTTTCATCTGAAGATTGTGAGAGGCCCCTTCAAAGTGCTGCTGGTGATCAAGGAGGCATGCACCCTACCACCTGAGGCTATGTCTATGCTTTGACCCTTCAGAGGCCATCTGATATCTCTATCCCTCTGCCCCTGCCCAGCCTGCCTTGGCTCAGCTTCAGGAAGCCTCAGATCCAAGCAGTCCCCAGCAGACCACCCCACCCCAGGCCCTGACGTCTCTGAAGCCCAAAAGTGAGCTCATTTACCCTCACTTAGAAGATTAAAAGATTAAAAGTAATGAATGAATAAATTCCTATGTAAAGATGATTTTTGCACTTTTGTAGCAAGAGGAAATCGTAATAAATCATAATAGTTATATACAGTGTCTGAGTGAATAAAGACCATGCCTAAGGCTAAAAAAAGAAGAAAAATAATATAAATTAATCAACCAACAGATATTAATAATTCCCTCTTTAAATTCTACAAGTATCTTTTGAACCATTTGTTTGCCATGGGCAACCACTAAGTAAACATGAGTACACGAGTCTACATAAATCCATAGTAAATGAGAAATTGACTTATTGGAAAGAGAATGGAGGTGTGGTAGGGTGGAAGCACAGCAGCAAGTTAGCAGGATAGCTAGTGGCTGGAAATGCACAAGAAGGGTCACATCTGGGAAGGGAGCAATGACAGGCAGCAGAAACAAGGTAGAAAAGGCCTCCACTCATTCCAGAAGGAGCAAGAAGGTCTATGAAAGAGAAGCCAAACTTCACAAATAACCAAGAAGAGGATGCGGGAGAGATGGCTAGAGAAAGGATGGGGAGAAGACACTGAGAATCGGAAGAGCCACCCAGAGAGCTCCTCTGGCCAAGCACTGGAAGCAGGACAGAGAGGAGAGAGAACAGGATAGGAAGGAGCTGAGAGAAAGGACTTCAGGGGATAAACCAGAGTACACCTGCAGGAAAGATTATTGGGAAATTTTTAAAAAATGGGGTGACTCTACCAAAGCTCCATGGTTAACATTTTTCTGAGTTCATAGATTTTCCTGATAGTTCATTAACTTGAAGGAGTAGTGAAAACTTTATGTACCCTTTGCTCTACATTTCTGAACTCTTTTTCTTTCTGTCTTATATGAAATTCAATTTGTAGTCAACATTAAAGTTTAGCAATGAATATTTATCAACTAATTTTTTGAGCAAAAATGTTAAATAACAATCTTGATTTACTACATAAAATGCTGTGTGTGTGTATATATATGTGTGTGTGTGTGTGTGTGTGTGTGTGTGTGTGTGTGTGTGTGGCATAACCCATATAAATTGTAATTAGAAGAAACTTTTGTCTCAGGAAGTCTTAAAAAACATTCAGCTCCATGTATATGCAGACTTTTCCTGTGAAAACGTTATTAGGGTAAACAAGAGAGAAATGCAAATGTTCTTAGATGTGATGAAGGGTCTCATTCCTTCTTTTAAAGAATTCCCATATATATATATTTGTTAAAGTTTTAAAAAGATGGGATTAAAATGATTTTGTTATGTAAATATACAAAGTCAATCCTTGTGGGTGTGTTTCCATAACAAGTTATTTTATCCTGTCATAAGGAAAATGATACATAGCTGTTTAGAAACATGTTCATTTAATATTGAATCTAAAGCAAATTGATATAAATTGAATCACCCGTTATCATTGAGTTCTATATTAAATTGAAGATGGGTTTACAAGGTAAAGTAGGATCCCAAGATGCAATAAAATAATAAGGGATATTTAAAACAATACATTAAATATTTAAAGAAAATTACCAATAAATGGTTGAAACAATGATACAGGATCTATATAAAGAAAAGTACAAATTTATAGAGGGAACGAAGAAGAACACACTGGGAATCTTATCCTGCTACTGAACTGAGATATTGCAATCTCTCAATAGATCCATCAATAAAGTTTAAAGCAAACCAAATAAAAGTCCCAAGGCAATTTTCCAGAAAAATACACATAAACATACACTCTACAAAAATTTATACACAATTTTTGGGTGGAGGCGTTCCACAAATTCCCCAAAATCTAGATGTAGACTCCACAGACCTCCTGTTGGAGATACACATATATACTGATATGGAGAGATGTCACAATTAAATGAAAAAAAAACACAGCTTGAAAATAGCAAATAAACTCTGAGTCCATCTTTATTAAAATATATACTTGTATGTACTCATTAAAAATTCTGAAGGGTCACAAACAGATAATAGAATAGGAATCATAGATCTATCCTTTTTTAGTTCTTCTTTGTCCATTATCACTGTTGCATGGGGAACAATAATTGTAGTAAAAAAAAATATATATATATAAAAATTCTGACAATTCAAAGGAAATTTAACAAACTCAGTAGATAAAGTTATGAGTCTGAATGTCCAGTTCCCCAAGGACAGTGCTCTGGGAGAGAGATCCACCTTACTTGCTGTCGGGTTCTTGAAATGAAGGCCACAGTGAAAACCCAAAGCTGTTTCTTCAGCTGCTTCCAGATGGGTTTGATCTGTTGATATCATCTAATTACTTATTTGATGGTTCTGCTCACAGTGGCTAATGGTTATTTCTGCATTTGTTTATCCATTCTTTGTGGAGGCTATCAGGAACCAGGTGTTAGGCATTGATGTAATTTATTATTTCCACAAGTGCACATTTTCACACTGTGGGCTTTCTTTAAGTGGCGTAACCCATATAAACTGTAATTAAACAAATGTTTGTTTCAGGAAGTCTTAAAAAACATTCAGCTCCACGTATATCCAAACTTTTCCTGTGAAAAAGTTATTAGGGAAAATAAGAGAGAAATGCAAATGTTCTTGGATGTGATGAAGGTTCTCATTCCTTCTTTTAAAGAATTTCCTGGGGCTCACAAAACTCAACAAGCAAAGAGCATTAACGTTGAGAAAGCATTAAATAACTGGAAGAATGAAACAGTGTGTTCATGTTTTCACACTCAAGACTTTCTAATTTAGAAGCCAGTACTTGGACTTCTGATGAGAGAGCTGTCCAGGCCAAAAGAATCCAATATGTCAACCGTAACCCAATAAATGGAATTGCCATTCACGCCTCGACCTTCTTTATTTTATTATCTGCCTTCGATATTTATTCATTTGTCCTGTTAGGACTCAAAGCTCTTAAACTTTTAGAGAATAAAATAATCATTAAAGTACAGAACAGCCCTGAGATGAAGACAGGCCTTTTTAATCATATTAGATAACTATTTCTTAAGAACTCAAATGCTTCCACAAACTACCCAAGGATAATTAATACAAGCTGTAGACTATGCTTTTAGTTTGGGTTTTAATATCTTCAAAATGTAGTGTCAAGACCAAAAACACTCTGTACTGAAGTGGAGAAACTTCATCTGTAGTGAATTATATCTCATGAATGATTTCAGAGATTTGATTTCTTATAAAATAAGAGAGGTGCATTAACCATTAATGACCTATGGGATGTTTAATCCACAAAAGTTAAGATTGTTGGTGTTTATCAGCCATTATTAGAAACTGGGAAGAATGCCTTGGTGCCAAGAGATGTGAATTCAGAACCACATTAGCATATAATCCATCAATTTTTTTCTTCAAAAAGATTAATTAGATAGACCTCTCCTCTCTAGGTGATGTGAATTAACTGATAAATACTGACTATGATGCAAGATATTTATCAATTTTCTACCACTGAGGCATTTTAGGAAAAAAAAAAACCATACTACATTTGGAGCTTAAATTTGCCATTGCGTGAAGGGAGACTCTAAGAAGGCAGGGAATATAGAGCAAGAATGTGCTATCTCATTCATTTTGCATTTATTCAGAGAGCATTTACTGATGGCTTATCATGATCCAGGTGTTTGGTATGTAAAAATGAATAAAATACATCCAAATCCATTTACCTTTATTTCCTCTGAATTTTTATTCTTAAAAATCTTTGAGGGTGTTGGATTATAAGAAAAATGTGTTCATCATGTATAACAACAAGAATGGGAAGTTACACTCCATGTATATATGTCAAAATATACTCTATAGTCATACGTATCTAAAAAGAATACATAAAAAAGAAAAAGGTGTGACCATAAATATTAACTAATTTTTTTTGAGGTCTCACTATGTTGCCCAAGGTTGGCCTTGAGTTTGGGATTGTCCGGCTTCAGCCTTCTGAGCAGCTCGGACTACAAGTATATAATTCCATGCCTGCTTCTTAACTGTTTTTAAGGCAAAGGTACTCATAAAATTATGCAAATAAAATAAATCTCAAGTCATATAAAACAAATTTGAAGTAGGGTTGCAAATATCATTCATATATATATGTACATATGTACAAACTGTGGTTTTATGAAATTCAAATTTAAGTGAATAGCCTGCTTTTTTTTTTTTTTTTTTTTTGGTACTGACAATGGGACTCAGGGACACTCCACCACTGAGACACATTTGCAGCCCTATTTTGTATTTTATTTAGAGACAGGGTCTCACTGAGGTGCTTAGCACCTCACTGTTGCTGAGGCTGGGTTTGAACTCAAGAGCTTCCTGCCTC
Organism: Tamias sibiricus; assembly: GCA_025594165.1. NCBI lineage: Eukaryota > Metazoa > Chordata > Mammalia > Rodentia > Sciuridae > Tamias > Tamias sibiricus. Next base: position 38,771,667 of record CM046666.1, read on the forward strand.
AGCCTCTGGAGCCTCTGGGATTACAGGTGTGCACCACTGTGCCCAGTTGATATCCTAAATTTTTATTTGCTAAATCTGGTCACCACAAACTGAAACCCAGAAATCTTTCAGGTCTTCTAGTTTTGAGCTGACCTGTGGGTTCTTACTGCTGGGGTGTGTAGACTCAGGCACACAGGAGGGCCTTGATAACTGCTATTAATGACTCATTCGCTAGTAATAAACTTAAATCAAAGCCCAACGCTACTGTTCTTTTCTGAAAGAATAAAAAGTACTTCAGGCACTGACTACAGAATCTAAATGTTTCCATCTAATAATACACTACATTTTCTATTGATTTTGAAGCTAATAACTCAGAGAGCTATAAAACTGTTTAGAGCCCTTAGGGGGCCAGGATTTGTGAAGACTGATTTTCTCGGGCAAGCATCCAACTTGGTAGAAATCTCTGCAAGTCACATCACTTTTCTGGATCTGTTTATGTATCTTTAAAATAAGGAAACCAGACATGCAGCTCTGCTTCTATTGATTCTTCTATCTGAAATGTTCTCCCTGTCCAACTGTGCTTTTCTAAATCTTGTCTGGACTCATGGTCTGCTAGAAGTCATTCCTATTCTTTCCAATTACTCCAGTACTTCTCTTGTGATAGGCATAATATAAACCTTATATTCTAGATATTCATGTACTTGTTTCCCATACAAGACTCACACTGTCTGGAGCTGGAAACTCGGCAATTCACCTTTGTAACCCCCACCCTGCCAAGCATCAAGTTCTTTGTTTTGTTTAATGCCTATGTTGTGGCCTGAGGAATCAGCCTTTTTAAGGGCATTTTTGCAGAAGTCACTGGTTGAGCATTTTCTGATTCCAATCAGATCTTTAAAATCCCCTACTTTGTACAGATCTAAGCAGTAGCACACAGGAATAAAAATAGCTAAAGCAATGAAAATGTGATTGATACACTTCTGAGGTTGTGCAATTGCAGTAGGAAGCTTCAGCATTCTTAAAAGGCTGATTGTCGGTACTTAGGGACTGAGCAGATAATCTGCTCTACTCTAGTAGAGGATTGACAGCCAAACTAGTCCTACATGCTAATTCATTACAAACCGAGACATTATTTGCAAGGAATAGTCATGAAAGTCAGTTTAAATCATAAAGTGTTTCTCAAGAAATGAACACTGAGAAAGCTCAAATACGGATACCAAACTCAAACCTTAGGCTAGGGATATAGCTCAGCTGGTAAAGTGCTTGCCTCGCTTGCTTGCATAAGGCCCTGGGTTCAATTCCCAGTACAAAAAAAAAAAAAAAAAAAAAAAAAAGAAAGAAAGAAAAAGAACACTCAAACCTTTACTAAACAAATACTGTGTAACTTTTGCACTTTTGCTTTCTTAAGTTGGAGAAGAAATGAGATGCTTTGGAGGTTTAGCCCCTCCAAGGAAGAAAGTTCTGCTTAGCACCTGGAGAAGAGCACAAAGAAGCCATGGGTAGGACAAGGTCAACCAGGGGGTCCCCAAAGAGTAACTCATGTCCTGTGTTTACAGGGTTTGGCATGAATGACACCAAGGTGCCTCACCAGCTGCCTGGGCTTCTCTTGTGAGACACGTTCAACAGAAGCCACTCGAGAACATGTTTCTGTGAAATAAGTGATACTGGCTGAGATGCCAAGCAGCCTGTGTTTCCACTCTTGCTCTTTGGCTGATGACAATGAAGAATGAATGAACAAACTCTGGGAAAGTCAGCCATTTGACACAAAGGGTAGCTAATAAGAAAAACTGGGGTCTATCTCTGTGTTTTTAGCAAATACCTCACAGGCCCCATGATTACTTGAACTGTGAGTAATTTCATCATTGGCATGAACTCTTGAGTTTATCAGCCATGGTTACTTCTACATAAACTGTCTGATATTAAATCAAGCACTGGTTAATATACTACTAACTCACCAAAAATGAGCCAAAGGCAGTGGGTGGATATTTCCTTTATGGCCCTGTTCTCCATCTTGGTTCAGAAGGCAATACCTTCTCCACTGGGGGAAAGATACAAGTCCTTTCCTTGTCTCCAGACATTCCAGAAAAAAAACCACTTTTACATAATGTAGAAATAGTGAGTGAACAACAGTGTTATGGTTTGGATATAAGTTGTCCCCCAAAAGCTCATGTGTGGAACAATGCAAGAATGTTCAGAGGTAAAATGATTAAATCGTGAGAGCTATAATCTAATGGTAGATTAATCTACTAACGTGGATTAACTGGGTGGTAAGTGTAGGCAGGTAGGGTGTGACTGGAAGAGGCAGGTCACTGGGGGTGTGCCTTTGGGGTTTATATTTTGTCCCTGGAAAGCAGAGCTCTTTCTGCTTCAGTCTATGTCCTGAGCTGCTTTCCTCTGCCATGCCTTCCGCCATGATGTCCTGCCTCACCTTGGGCTAAGAGTGAAGGAATCAGCCGACCATGGACTGACTCAACTTCTGAAACCACAAGCCAAAATAAACTTTTTCTCCTCTTGTTCTTGTCATGTCTTGGATACAGCAATGAAAAGCTGACAAAACAGTGAAGTGTATGTGTATATATGGTATCTGAGCTATATTGTTAGTTTTATAAAACAATATTATAGTATGATCTCATTTTTGTAAAAAAACACACATGTGCATATCATATATACACCTACAATAAGTACTCTCTCTGTGCATATATGTATACATGTGTGTGTGTGCATGTGTGTGTCTTCATTGACAGATAATTGTTGTATCAGATTCCACTAAATGAATGTACAATAACCCAATTCCCTAGTACAAATGATGAGATAAATATCTTTGTGTATACATCTTTGTACATGTTTCTTTACGGACAGATTTCTAGATGTAAAATTGTTGGGCTGAAAAGCATACCTATTAAGAGTACATGTACAAAGCATGTACACGTTCTTTTCTGGAATGCCCAGCAAGGGGGAATAGGCTAAAAATCTTCTGTGGGATTTCTGTAGGCCTCGGGAACAGGCTTCTCTGTCATCTACCCACTCACTGGTCCTGTCCACTCTACCATCCTACCGTCCATACAAGAGCTCATCCATACCCTAGCTAACACAGGGTATCATCATCTTTCATTTTTACTATAAAGTTTTGCAAAAAATTTCATATCACTTTAATCTGCACTTAATTTGCATTTTTACCTTATTTTTTTAATTAATTTTTTTTTCTTTTAGTTGTTGATGGACATTTATATATTTATATGCGGTGCTGAAAATTGAACCCAGTGCCTCCACATGCCAGGCAAGTGCTCTACCACTGAGCCACAACCTCAGCATTTCTGATAATTAGCAACTTCTTTGTTTCTTGATATTTGTTTTCTTCCTGCAAACTTACAGGCAATGTTGACTATTAGACAGGTTACATAAAAGAAAGTGAGGAAGAAGAGGAAATATGTGGCTACAAATTCTGATTAGAGATTTCCAATAAGATTGAGATGTGAGCACACAGTGCTGTACCCTGCCCAGTGCATGCTGGCTGACTGATCTATAAAGTCCATTGATGAGAAAAGCAGCTGAAACGTATTCATAGGAGGCCAAAGGCTCATGAAAAAGAAGGGGAAGTCTGATTTCCCCAGTAAACTGTGGATACACCAGGCAGTAGCAGCCTGATGACAATTTTTTGAGGATGTGATAAAAATCCTAACTCTGCACAGTTCACAGAAGGAATCACTAGGGAAATTGGGCTGGAAGGATGAGAGTGAAAATGAAGAATATCTCATGGAACAGCATATAGCAATATCCAGGCTCAAATCACTGAGTTTAGCTTCTTAGCTTTGCGTTGCTAGAACTAGAACATGTTGTTTGCTGGGCCAAGGCAGGCAGGCTGATAGCCTGTCTTTGGGTTGTCTTGGGAGATGTTTGTCTTCTGCCTATAAGATACAAGGGCAGATAATAAACGCTAGCTGTTACAGAGAGCTTGTGAATCTTTTATGAGAAGGGCCCTGAATGCTTAGGCTAGGGTTAGCTTGGAGGAAACAGGAGGTACTTTCATTGGGCATCTTACATTTTATTTTGGTGTATTTTGTGCCAGATGCCACTGAAAACTCAGATTTACGTGTGATCTGGAGACAATTCTCTGTTATGCTGCAGCTAGCTAGAAGGGTCTTCCAAACTACCATTTTTAATAGGTATAAAATTTAAAAGGAAGTGGAATTAATCTCAATGTTTAGCTGAATTTGAAAGGTAACATCAAATCACAGCCCAGCCAGTGACATAAATTACGTTTGTTCCATTCTTGAGACATTGTTAACCTTATCAGCAAAACTGTTAATTTTCATCAGCATTAAGGTATTAGTTATGCCAACTCCCACAGAGAGATGCATAGACTTCCAAACAGCAAGAATCCTGAAAATTCCCAGGGCACAAGTCCTGCACTGGGATTTTTAAAAAAATAATTTTTAAAAACTTTTGATATTTTGCCCCCAGACTCTCAGATTTTTTTCCCCTGAAGGTCAGGGAGATGGGTATCCATATTGTACAGAAAAGCTGAAAAATGAAAGCAAAGTGTCTAATTCTAGGCTTGGCAGTAGCTCTGGGAATGCGTAGGTTTGCTTGACATTGTGCGTGGACAACTGTTTGAAGCAGATCACTTATTTTCACTTTATTAAAAAAAATAGATCAACATGGACAGTTATTTGAGTACTTATCTTTCCTTTTATACAAAAGTCCTTTATACTCCTGGTCTTTATTGTCCATTTTGTGCATGATCATTTACTTGTCTAAATTTAACCCCCCCCCCCAAAAGCATCCTCACATAGTAACTTATGGGCAGGCACCAGGTTTTGTGCTTCTTCTGCTTCTTTGACTAAGAACTTCTCAACATTCAAGGAATGATGATTAAAGCCCTGTGATAAATCGGAGTCTTCAATTTTCAGGGGCAAAAACCCAAGGAATCAATAGAAAGGAAAATCTCAATCCTGGTGAAAGCCTCAGGGGATAAAGCTAAGGCAAATTATTCCCTCTGAATTCTCATTAGCCCACAGATTTGTAAGCAAATAAGATAAATTAAAAGCTATATATCCAAGCTTAGGCTTCTAATTCATACAAAAAGTTAGGACCCCCCCACACCAAAACAATCAATCAATCAATCAAACAAACAAAAAACCCCAAACCCAAAGACCTAGTGAACAAACAATTATCTTTTTTGGTAACAACAAACCTCAAGTAAATTCATTGCCCATTTATAAGATTTTGCAATGTCCACTAACAATTTTATAATATGTTTGAGTATTTTTAGTACAACTGTTACATAGAGACTGAAATGCTAAATTCAGAAAATGGAAAACAGAAGGTTTTGTTGATATGTTCAGCATTGGAAAGAAAGAACAGAGAGTTCAAAATAAAAAACTACTGGGAAGTACCTGAAAGAAACATTAAGGTATTAAAATATTCATGCTGAACTTCTACAGAAAGATGCAGAGAATTCCAGCTGGCAGGGATCCTGAAGAAGAGGGTGGAAGAGGGAACATAGATTTGTATTCCACATCTGGATGTTGGATATAACATTTATAAGTCCTTTGCAAAGACATCTGGGGGAAAAGTCTTCACTAACATCACTTAAGCACCAAGGGTCTGTGTTCTACCTCTGGTGGGTTTCTCATTCATTCAGATATGGGCATGCCCAGGTACGTTTTCTTCTTTATATCTGTCTGTAAGCTTTAGAATTTCTACAGTGAGTACGTGCATTTTTATATCATATAAATACACATGCACATATTTATAAAGTTTTTAAAAACTGTCATTTTAAGCTTACATAGGAATATAAAATTTATGCTTCAGTTATCTTTATGATTCAAGCTGCTACTTGATTTTTGAATTTCCAAATATCTTACAGCTTTCAACAGATTTTTCTTATTCAGGGTGTGTGTGGAATTCTTACAGCAAAGGAAGCAGTCAGTAAGATGCAAAGCAAACAGCTCCAATTTGGAAGCATTTTATGAACATTCCATTCTGGTAATTTATAGTATTTGTTTTGTTTAGCTTTTTAGCTCTGCAGCCTTATATCAACTGTATAAGAAAAGCACCCGTCTGAAATAATTGATTAAAAATATTACAGCCCAAACATGTACAAATAATACAAATATTAACTATGAAAATAACTTAAAGTTAAAATTGCAGAAGCAGATGTAATTTAAATCATAGACCCAACTATGTATGTTGTGCAATAATTTGCTATATGCCAAGAGAGAACATTTGTTTTTAATTCAACTATAAAAGTTAGTGTAAAAGAATTAACAAAGAAGGAGATATTTTTCCTGGTATTAATTAAGTCAAATAATTTAATTTTGTCACTTGAAGGTGTAAAGTGAGCCAATAACATTAGTTATTTTAAAGATATCCTTCAATTTTCTGTGGAAATTTTAGGAAATATAGTCAGGCAAAAGAACTAAGGAAAAAAATCACCTGTAATCCCAGTAATATTTTTATGTATTTTTTTTCTTCTAGTACTTTCTGTGTGTGCATGGATGCCTGAGTGTCACTCATTAAAAACATGGTGACAGCAAGGGGGTGAAAGACAAATCCTCTTTGTTTTCAGTAGAGAAGTTTGGCAGAACATCTAAAGGTGAAGCAGATGCCTAAGCAACAATAAAAACTGTATCAAGAATCATAGGCAATAATAGCTAACAATGATGGAATGCCCACAGGCACTATGTTTGGAATATAATGTGAATTACCTCTACAATCCTCCTGATAGCACCATGAGCTAGGTACCATTATTAATCTCCTGCAACAGTTGAGTAACTGAAGTATACAGAAATAATATAATTTGCACATGTTTATTTAGAAGACTGAGGCCTACAGAGGTGGAGTGACCATTTTAAGATAGCTAGAAAGGCAAGTCAAGATTAGAATTCATGCCTCTTCACTTGTCAACCCATTCAAATATATTTTACTTTGCCTGATTTTAGTGACTCTAAACAAAGTTCAAAAAAGAGTTGTGGGCAAAATTCTGAGTATTTTAGCAAATTCCCCAGTAACCTACACTCAGGAGGTGAAATCCACAAGACCTTGCTCACAGTGGATACACCCATTCAGTGCACATTAAATCTAAATGTCAGGAAGTGTTACCTATCAACAGGTCTGGTTCTGAGGACCCTTGTTCATACCAAACACCCGGAGCAGCTCTGACTAGAGGTCCAAGAGATTTGCAATGAATGGCTTATAAAAGAAGCCAGAGAGGAACTGGGGGCCCAACGGTGGGTCTACTAATTCATTCAACAAATATTTACCGAGGGCCTACTGCATGTCAAGCACTATTTCAGATTCCAGGGACATAACATGAAGCTCATTCATAAAGTAGTAGGAGGAGATTGACAATGTGCAGTTAAACATTAAACACAATGTTGCTGCTGTGAAAGAAAATAACACAGCAGAAGGGATAAAGAGAGACAGAGGAAGATGTATTTTAGATAAGGTGGCCGAAGAGAGTCTGATAGGAGACATTTGAGCAATGAAGTGAGGAAGAAGTGTTTCAGAGGAGAGATGGTCAGGAGACCAGGGTGAGTTGGGAGGAATGGGTCCCCAGAGTTTGCTAGGGCCAGGCCACGTGGGGCCTTTGCAGGTCACAGAAAGTGTTCTGGATAGTGAGAGATGGTCAATATCATCGGAAAAAAACTTATCCACGTGACAATAAATTAGCCACAAACTTTCTTGAAAATTTTTTCATTTTCTAATGAGCAATCAGCGTAGATTTCAGCCATGTTTCCAACAACTTGCAAGAGATTATTTAGATTCCTGCATGGGCTTGACATACACACATTCGCTCTCATTCTTTAGGTGCACATTTTCCTGAAATCCACTCCTACCCTCCACATAACAATCTGGTTGTTATAGAATTTGTGTAGCATATGTCATGGTTTTGAAATATGTTTTTAATAGTGGTTTGACAATTAAAATCACTCTGGAGGCCAGTGGCAATAAAGTGAATATAAAAAGGATATAGTGCTATTGATCCAGAATCACATACTTATAAGAGACTCTTCATAAAAATCTGGTTTGGTATCTAATTCTCACCAGGACTATATTAATTCAAATACTGTAGGATATTTATTTGTTTCATTTCATTTATGAAATACTCTGAGGATCATATTACAAGACTAATGATATGTCTCAAATTATGAGATGATCTCAATTTTAATTACTGGGTCCCATATTTTTTGGAACAAGTTACCAAATTTTAGGTTTGAGAGGGTCTCTCAGCCTGTAGTTGAAAGTTGTTTCATGGTTCTAATCCAATGCAAGCATATTGAGGAACTGAATCCAATTAAACTTTTATTAGACTAGCCAATAAAAAATTTTGAACTACAAGTTGAATATAGTGCAAATGACTTTTCCTGAAGTCACCTTTAAATACTTTAAAAGAATGAAAGCACTGATGGTTTTTTTATGTTACTTCCTCTATAAAGTCTCTCCCTCCCTGATCCCCTGATCTTCCCCAAACATTGCCCCTCACCAATCTCTGTGCAGGTGTCTATCCCAGCAGTTGACACCATCAATGAGCACATTTGTCTACTTGTCAACTCCTTGTTTCCACACTGCCAGGCTCCTGTGGGACCATCAGACTGGAGAAAACCCTAGTTCTCCACATGATGTCTGTCATGGTACAACAGTATAATCAGTGTTTATTCACTGCGAAGAGTAAATGCAGATATGAATTTATTTTACTTCAAAGACTGATTTACTTGATGGAAAAATGAGGACTTCAGACTCTTAGGTGTCTTTAATTGCACTTACATAAAAGGTTGGACATGCATGAAGTTTTATTAAGTACAAATGTGTCCTTTTAAAATAGAAAAATTCTGTGTTTGTGGGGTTCATAACACTATGTATTAATTTTAGTCTTAAATTATTTAATTTTATAAGGAATTACTTTTTGTGCTTTTATGCTTTACAGTATACAGAACAGTGGGATTCATTTGACATAATCATAAATGCATATAATATAGTTTGCTCATTCTCGATCTCTAGGACTTTCCCTTTCCCTCCCCTCCACCACCCTGATCCCCCTTTTCTTTACTGACCTTTCTTCTACTTATTTATTATTTTTAATTGGTGCATTATAGTTATACATAAGTAGAATTCATTATAATGTATTTATACATGCATATAGAATAATTTGGTCAATTTCATTCCACAAGTACTCCTCCTTACCTACTCTTCCTCTCTTCCCCTGGAGCCCCTTCCCCTGCTGCACTGTTCACTTTTTATTTTTATGCTATCCCCCCTCTTTTTCCCTCTTATTTCTCTCAACCTTCCACAAATGAGAGAAAACATATGACCTTTGATTTTCTGAGTCTGGCTTATTTCAGTTAGCATGATACTCTCTCAAGTTCCATCCCTTTACTGGCAAATACCATAATCTCATTCTTATGGCTGAAAAAAATACATATCACATTTTCTTATCCATTCATCTGTTGATAGGCACTGAGGCGGGTTCCATAAATTGACTATTGTGAATTGTGCTGTTATAAACATTGATAGAGGACTGTACCACCACAGTATGCTGACTTTAGTTCTTTCAGAAAAATACAAAAAAGTGGTAGCAGGGTCATATGGTGATTCCCTTCCTAGTCTTTTGAGGAAATCTCCATACTGCTTGTATTAATTTTCAGAAAGAAATCCTATCAGATAACAATTTCTAAGTAAGCCCAAACATAAGCAAAGTCCCAAGGGTAGAAAGTGAAATGCTGTTCCCTACTCTCTTTTCTGCACCTGGTACGAGGGCTGAGGGTGTACTCCAGAACTGACCAGCTTCCTCCAGTTGTTTCAGCCTGGCAGGAACCACAGGAACAGCGTGCAGAGGGAATTGGGGGTTCCTCAAGAACAAGGGCTGAGGCGGACCTTTGCCAGGAACCACTTCCCATTCAATATGGACACTAACCAAACTAGGCCACCAATTAATTGCTTAAGTAAAGTAACATTAACATGCTTGGAAGAGTTTCAATAGCTCAACATTTTAAATTGTGTAATTACAATGCTTATAAGCTAGTCAAATATCACTCAAGATTTTCTGGGGTTTAGATGTAGTTTGTGCATAAGGTTTAATACTCTATCAATATTCACTGCATAGTCTCTGATTGTATGCTGCAAAATGACACAAATAATACATTTGTTTTAAGCAGACAAGGTTCTTGCCCTTAAAGGCATTTCCTTGTAGTGGAAGACAGATATCAATCAGACAATACCACGGTACATGATTATAAACAGAGATTAGTACTCTGCAGATAAGTACTCAGAAAAAACAAACATGTGCAACATAGTGACTATTTAGTGGGGGCCATCGATCAGAGATGGCTTCTTGAAAAACATTTTAGATGAGATGTGTGTGTGCGTGAAACTCTGCTTGTGATCCCAATTAAGCAATTGCCTGAGCTAAGGCCCAGGTGAAAGAGAACGTGAAATATTTAAGTTAGTGTTGTTGAGCAAAAGAGCAAAGGAGAGATGAATGTAAAATGTGGTTGAAACAGAAAGAGGTCAGCAAGGCAGACATAGGCCTTATAAAGGATTCTGGTCTTTTCTCAAGAACAAAGGGAAGTCAGAAGTTCCAAAGAGTTCTGAGAAGACTAGTGAAATGATGACCTAAATGATGATCTCTTCTAAAAAGTAATATTTTGGCTTCATAAAAAATGATTTAGAGGGGAGCAAAGTGGGTTCAGGGAAACCATTATGAGACCACTTCAGTAGTGGGAAATAGATGATAGATTTGGACCAAGGTAACTACAGTGTGGTTCAGATTCAGACCAAGTTTTGAAGATAGAGTTAACAGGATTCCCAAATGGATTGGGTGGGGGTATGAGAAAAAGGAAAGAATTCCAGGTGACTTTCAATTTTCTGACTTGGGCAGTGATAAGGCTTGGAAAGACAGTGATTGATGAGGGATACAGTGGCAGAGACTAGATCTGGAAAAAGATGGACAGGAATGCAGTTTGGGGGATAAGTTCAGGGTCAGCTGTCAGGTAGGCAATGGGATCAATGAGTGTGGGGTTCAGAGAAAAAGTATGGCCTAGCAAAATAAATAAATATAAAAACCAGTATTTGTATGGCAATTGAAGTATGGGTGTTGATGAGATTGCCTAAGAAAAAGTATAAGGTGACAAGATGAGACAAGATCTTAGGACATTGCCTTAAGGATTGTCAATGTGAGAGAGGAGAGGAACCCAGCCCAGGAAGTCAAGGAGCTATCTGGAGGTAGGAAGAAAACTAGAGAGCAGGATGTTTCAATAAGAGGCTAAGTAATGTGGAAGGCTGTAAGAAGTCAAGGAAGATGGACCGAAATAAGCCTATTAAATTTATCTACACTGAGGTCATCATTGGCCTTAATGACAGTACCTCAGTATGTTAGGGACAAGCTGGATGGAGTGTGCTGAGGTGTGACCAGGAGGGAAGGAAACAGAAACAATAAAAGCAACTTCTTGAAGTAGTTCAGCACACAGAAAAGAAAAGTGAGCAGTAATAGAAGGGAGGTGGGATCCAGAGAGAATATTTTTTAAAATTTAGAATGTTCCTTTTTTAAAATAATTTTATATTGCTGGTAGTAGAATATGATAATTCATGCATTTTTTCCTATTAGTTTTATTTTCTAGGTAATAAATTTTGGTTTTGAATCTGGGAAAAACTTGAGCCCATTTCAATACTAATAAGGAGGGCCCAATAAAGGAGAAGAGGTCAAAAATAAAGTAAAAATAAAAGGGATAGTGAGTTTCCTGAGATGGTCGGAAGGTCTGGGTTTGAGTTCAGTTTGTAAGATGAGCTCGAGACAAGAGAAGGGATGATTCTATGAGGGGCTTATAGTCAAAGATAAATGCTATTAAACTCAGCATACCAAAATTTCACCGAAAGGAAAATCCCAGTAAACAGGTTTTTTTTGTGTGTGAATTTTGTTTGGTTGGATTGGTTTGATGAAAGTTCTTTTAACGTTACATGATCATCTATCATTTCTTAAAAGTTGAGGTTAAATTTATAGACAGTAAAATTTCACCCTTTCCAGATTCATAATGCTATGAGTTTTGACAAACACATAGTCATGTAATCATCACCAAAATCAAGGTACAGAATATGTTAGTTACCATAACCAATTCCCTCTCCCAACACTGTCCTTGGCAACCAGTAATCTGCTTTGTGTGCCTATATTTTCTCTTTCAGAATGTCATGTAGGTGGATTCATACAGAATCTGGCTGCTGTCACTGAGCATGATATTTTTGAGATTCATCCAAGTTGCTGCATGTATCAACAGTTCATTCCATTTTTCTTATGGAGCAGGGTTCCATTGCTTGGTTATACTACCGTTTGCTTAGCTTTTCACTGGTTGAGAGACATTTCAGGTTGTTTCCAATTCTGGAAGAGTATATTTAAAGCTGCTATAAATATTCATGTAGAGGTCTCTATGTGGGCTGTTTTCATTTCTTATGGATAAACACCTAGGAATTGGATTGCAAGGTTTATGGCAAATGCTTTGTTTAATGTTATAAGAAATTGTCAAACTGTCTTTCCAAGGTAGGTGTACCAGTTACATCTCCACCAGCAATGAATTTCAGTTGTTTCTCAGCTCACTAGCACTTGTTATTCTGCGTTTTTAAGAGACTCTAATAATTGTATAATAGCATCTCATCACAGTTTTAATTCTACTTCTTTAATGATGTTGAATTTTCATGTCATTATTTGCCATCTGTGCATCTTCCAATATAATGTCTGCTTAAACATTTTGTCCACAGTTTTTTGTTGTGTGTTTTCTTATTATTTAATTGTGATAATTTTATAAGTATTCTGGACATAAGTCCTTTATCAGATATGTTTTTAAAATAATATTTTAAAAATAAAAGTATGCTTTTAAAATCTTCTTAACAGAATTTTTCAAAGAGCAGATGTTTTAAATTTTGATGAAGTTCAAGTTATCTTTTTTTTTTTTTTTCTTTTCAGTGCTGGGAATTGAATCCAGGTCTTCATGCATGCTAGGTTAGTGCCCTACCACTGTGCTGTACCTCCATCCTCTCTTTTTTCTTTTATGATTTGTGTTTTTTATGTTCTAAGAAATCTTTGACTAATTCAAGGTCACAAAGATTTTCTCCTTTCTTTTAGAAGTTTTATATTTTAAGTTTTACATTTATTTCTATGAATGACCCAGTTCAAATATATATATATTTGTACGTTATGTAAGGTATGGGTTGTTCTTCTCTAACAAAGTTGTTTGAGCTAAGTCCTCTGTACTAATGAAAATTTTAGAATCAGTTTCTCAGTTTCCACGCATAAGAAGCAGCTTGCTGGAATCTTGGTTGGGACTGCATTATATCTATAGACCAATTTGGAGAGAACTGATGTCCTAAGTAACCCAACCATGAACATGGTATATCTCTCAATGTTTTTAAATAATTGTTTCTCTACAATGTTTTATAGTTTTAAGTATATAAGTATTGTATTTATTTTGTTAGATTTAATACTAAGCATTTTACACTTTTTGATGCTACTATCAATGATGCACTTTTCTAATGCAGTGTTTTATTTCAAATTTCAATTGCTCATTGTTTTTATACAGAAATGCAATTGAATTTGTATATTGACTTTGTATCCTACAACTTTGGTAAGCTCATTTTACTGGTTCGAATAATTTTTTGTGTGTTCTTTGATGTCTTACATATAGAAATCATGTTTATATATTTTATTTATTTTTCTTCCCATAAAGCCCTAAATCTTTCAGAATGATATGGAATATAAGTGGTAACAAAGGACATCATCACATTGTTTCCAATTTTAAGAAGAAAGAAGGCTTTTTTTCCCCACTATCAATTATTACTTTGAGTGAGAGCTTCTTTCTGTTCCTATTTTGCTGGGAGTTTTGACTATTAATGAATGTGGAATTTTGTACGTAGTTTCTCAGTCACCATTAAATAAAAGACTAGCTCCTGTACATATGGTATTTATAACCCCTCACGAAGTCACCATATATGTGTCTAATTCTATTCCTCAATTCCATGATGAGAACCCCAGGTTCCTGCCAGGCCAGTTTCAATACAGGTCACTGTTAGTGCTTGCTATATGCAAACCTCCATGCAAGCTCCTGCTATTCTGCAGCCCCGTTTCCCTCCACACACCCTCTCATTCCTTCTCAGCACCATTGTTAGAATGGTGCCTCCTTCTTAGCATTTCTTAAGGCTCATTCAGCTGATTTCATGGTTAAAATCTGTAATGACTTTCTCCATTTTCAGATAATGATTTAGTTTTTTTTTATTATCAGAGAGAGTCAATAATTAAACCACATGTAATAAACTGATATCCAATTTGAATGCACAATTATATATCATAGATATCTCTAGCATAGACATATCATTTGGTTCAACTCTTTCACTTTACATATAAGGAAACTTCAGTCTAGAGAATCGTTTAAAAACTAATATAGGTAGAACTGGAACTAGAATTAAAGTTTGAAAATTCTCAAGTGTCCATTTTTCTTTCTAATAGTAAATTCTTTTGTTCTGTATTATGTATACATGTGAGTGTTTATGTATATATATGTGTATATCTGTGAGTGTAAGATTTCCCCAATAAAACTGTAACTTCTTATAATTACTTTTTGTATTTTATACTCCTACCTCCCCTCCAAAACACCTATTAAAATTATTAGCATCTAGTAGTTACTCAATAAATTTATGCTGAAGGATTAATTAATTTACATGAAGATATATATATATATATATATATATATATATATATATATTCTGTTAGAAAAGGATTCAGACGTTTGGAGGTGGACAAACTTGAGCTTATGAGATATGATTCAGTTTCAACTCAGAAGTAAATAGTTACAATACAGAAAATATTCCACTCATTTAGATTTGGGTCAGAATATAAAGCTTTCATCATAGCCAACAATCCATAGGCTTATTATGTTACACAAAGAACAAAGATGTTATGTGTTTAGAGAATCAGTCATAATCAAATCTTCACCCAAGAAGTTCCATATAAACATTAACTTGGCTCTATAGCCTTCATCCAGCTGTCTCTTTTCAAATTTACTCAAGCAAAAAAGAAAAAAAAAGATGTAAACTAAAAATATCACAATAACTGGAGGTTGACATCTGAAATCCTCTTCAATTATAGCATCCAAGTCAATGCAACAAATATTTACATTAAGAATTGAAATGTTGGGAAATGGTGCAAAAATTTGATAGGGCTGGATATCAGACATCTCTAAACTGCTCAATTATATTACATAGAATACCATATCTAAGAAATAGCTGCTTTCTGATATCCTTCGGAGGACCCCTGACAGGAATGCCCTTATGCCATGCCAGTCAGCATAAGCCCAGGGATCAGCAGAACAGAGAAAGCGACAAGAGCTAGAGAGTTCCTGCCACTCTATCCTGCCAAGCTGTGGGGCTCTTCTCCCCAATACCACTGCCTCATTCCTCCCCACTCCACCTGGAGAAGGGGGTGCTATGGGAGGACTGAAGTAGGCTCACATTCCTGAGAAAATGTCCAGGGACCCCACAAGACAAAGTACAGAATGACGGTGTGACATAGCAGTGTTACATTAGGGACACATTTTAATTTCTCTCTCTCACTTTAAAATGATAAAAGACTCCTTAATCTGTTAAAAATTGGGTTGTACTAATATCTAATTATGGCAAAGCACAATACAACAAGAATATAACAAAAACAATAAGAACAAAACGCTTATCTGAATATTCACACTGTCAGTGTGAACAAGCACCAAATGCCCTGGATTGCTGGAAACCTGTTTGGCTTTGTCAGGGTGGATGTGGTTTGCAACATCCCTTCTGCCTAAGGGCTGATCAGGGATTACTAAGACACAATGTTATACAGCATGTTTCTCTCGATAGCAAAGCAGTCATTTTGTGGGCATTACTGAAGTTTATTTAGTAGCACTTAAACTATTTTTACATGATTACTGAGTTCAAAAATCCCATTCCTTGGTTTCTACCCAAAGGACTTAAAATCAGCCTACTACAGTGACACAGCCATGTCAATGTTAATAGCAGCTCAATTCACAATAACTAAACTGTGGAACCAACCTAGGTGTCCTTCAATAGATGAATGGATAAAGAAAATGTGATATATATATATATATATATATATATATATATATATATATATATATTAAATGGAATATTACTCAGCTTTAAAGAAAAATGAAATTATGGCATTTGCCAGTAAATGGATGGAGTTGGAGAATATCATGCTAAGCAAAATAAGCCAATCCCCCAAAACCAAAGGCTGAATGTTTTTTCTGATATGTGGATGCTAATTCACAATAAAGAGTTGGGCACTAGGGAAGAACAGAGTTACCTTAGATTAGGTAGAGGGGAGTGAAGGGAGGGGAGAGTAGGGGATATGGTGATAGGAAGTATAGTAGAATGAAACAGACATTATCACCTTATGTACATATATGAATATACTGATATGATTCTACAACATGTACCATCAGAAAAATGATAAATTACACCCCACCTATGTAAGACATATCAAAGTGCATAAATGCATTCTACTGTCATGTATAATTAATTAAAACAAATAAAAAATAGCATGAAAAAATAGTCATCACTATCTCTGCATTCTCACTGTGTTCTGTTGGTACCTTCTCATAATGCTAATATATTGTGTTACTACTCATGCTCATGTGTGTCACCACCACCAAACTGTGAGCTCCCTGAGATCAGATTTCATCTCTGTGTTCTTTTCAGAGCCATAGTAGTTTTGTGAATGCTACATGAATAATAAGTGATGAGTGAAAACTAATGGCCAATCTACATACAGTCTATGTACAATCTGTTCAGATTGACATTCATGTGTTTGTTATCTATGGATCAACAGAAATCAGTCCAAGAACTTAGAGTCCCTCAGTTTTTAATCTGTTGTCAATTTTAGTGTCTTCACTCTTTTTTCCCAAACTTGTGTGAATGGGACATTTGATTATTTCAATAACTTAAACAGGAAAATTCATACATGGAATTAAGTGGCCAGTTAATAAATGACAATATGAAGTGTCACAAAGAATATATAACAAAACTTGCTTGTTTTGCTGCTTCTTATACTTGTATTTCTTTTTGCTAAAGTATAATGTGTGGTAGTTCTCGGAGAGAGGACCCAGGGTGGTAATATTTCAGTCAGAAGTTTGTATGTCTGTAAAATGCTTTGTTTTCATGTTTACATTGGAATACAATTCTGGCTAGATGTAGAAAAATACACTTAAAGTGCTTTGGTTTTGCTTTTCATAGCACCAAAAGTTCTTGTTTCCAGAGTTGCTGATGAGAACTATGCTCTAAATCAGATTCTGGTTTTTTTAGTGAATTTTTTCTCTCTGGTAACTTTGGATTTTTTCCCTATATTTTAAGGCTTTATATGTTTTCTACACTATGACTATGTGGTTTAGCACTTAGTAACTCATTCTGAAGTCTTGTGGCTTTTTTGTTTGTTTGTTTTAGTTCTAGGAGGTTCTTAGATGTTGTTTCTTTTAACTATTGGTCCCCTTGCATTCTCTCTTTATTAAAATATAAAGTTTAAACTTCTATTATTAGAGGTTGGTAAATATAGAATTATTCTCCATGAGACTTTTCTTTTAAATTTGTTTTTATCCCTGGGAAGCTGAAGCAAGAGGATCCAAAGTTCAAGGCCAGCCTGGGCAACATAGTAAGACCCTATGTCAAAAAAAAGGCAAGGGGGTGGTTGGGGATGTAGCTCAGTGACAAAGTACCCCTGGGGTCAGTCCCCAATACTGAAAAAAAAAAAAAAAAAACCAAAAAACTTCTTCTTATCCTTTTATCTCACATATCTCACAGTCTGGAAAAATTCCTTAGCCCTGATCTTCCTAACCCATTCATTTGCCCATTAGTTTTTCATTCACCAACTGAGCCATCTATTGATTTCTTGACAACAACTTTTTTCCTAAGACCTCTTTTTGTTTATGTTTCTTACAAATCAAGATCCTGATCTTGCTTCATGAATATGATTCCATACTTTATTTTTCTAAAGTTATCACTTGTTCTTCATATAAACTTTAGTCTGTGCCCCTGCAAGTCGTGAATCCCCCTTGTTCTTGTTTTTCTCACATTGCTGGCAGTTCACATATGTCAGTTTCTCTTGTTCCTATGGTGAGTTTATCTCTTCTAGACTCTCAGCTATCTCACCTTGGGCAGCCAGTCTTGAACAAGGGGCTGAAGCAGCTGTGGGTGCTTGTGTTCTTTATTGTTTTTGATGAGAACAGGAGCTCGGCAGAGCCGAAGACAGCAGCTGGTGTGCAGTGATTATTTAGCCCGTCTCTGTCAGAGACCTGGGGTCCTTTCTAATTTCCCTGTCCTAAGCACTGGGAAGGAGGAGTGCACAAGGACCAACTGCTTCTACCACAACAGTCCTGCCAAATGCTCCTTGGCTGTTCCCAGCCCCTCTTGCTCTAGTGTTCCACCACCTCTTGATATGGAGCCTTTGCAGGGTTGAACGGTGTCTTCATCAAGCCTTTCCCTTTCCCATTTCAACCCCCACTTCTCACTATCTCAGGAACTCCTCAAAGTCTCTAGTCCCTGGATAAGTCCACTTCTTAATTAGGCATGGTTAGAGATTCATGTGCTTCTGTTGGTACTATAACTCTAGATTTGGTGCGGCACAAATGTAGTCTGACAATAGAAATCAGCACACTGAAAATCTAACCCTTAAACTGGGCCTCCTCTGCACAGGACACACAGGAATGAGAGAACACACTGGTACTTATTGATATGATGCATCAAGACCCAATTTCCACCTTTTCCCTGTTCAACTCTGTATCACAGAAAACTAATCCCTGACTTCTTTAACAACTAGGTAAGTTCAGTCAATAGGAGACACTGGTGGAAGACTGGGCAGAAGACGAGACAGATGCCCAGGATTGTTGCTTGGATGATGTTTCAGATAGCACCTGTGGCTCTTCAGTGGCCAGTACTCCGTGGCCAGTCTGGGAGCACTCACCAGGTCTCAATCCTACAGGTGAGCTCCAGCTCTTGAGTCTTAGTAACACCACCTTGTCCTGCTGTCCCTCCAGTTCTAGGGGTGTGGGACCAACCACTACTGATCTTGGGAGCACGGAATCACTGCCTGTTGAGTTTCTAAGCAATACCATCTTCTGTGCACTTATCTTACTATATTAGATTCCTTTCACTAAAAGGCTGGGAGTGGCTTTGTTTTTCTGGCTGGAGCATGACTTCAAGATCAAAATTCTGAAGAGTTATCTTCAAAGATAATAAAAGGCAATTCCTTTCTTTGAGGGAAAAGGGACATTGCAGTGAAGGAATTCTCAGGATTCTTAAAGAATATCAGATAAAGTGGACTTCATGCCAAAGTTAATCAGAAGAAAGAAAGAAGGTCATTTCATACTGCTTATGGGAATCATAAAACAATAAGAAATAACAATCGTAAACGTTTATGCTCCAAACAATAGAGCATCTATATACATCAAACAAACCCTTTTCAACATCAAGAATCAAATAGCACAACACAATAATACTGGGTGACTTTCACACACCTCTCTCATCACTGCCTAGATCTTCCAAACAAAAGCTAAACAAAGAAGCCACAGAATTAAAAAATACAATTAGTAATTTAGGCTTAACAGACATATACAGAATATTTCATCCATCAATGACTGAATGACTTTCTTCTCAGCAGCACATGGATCATTTTCTAAAATAGACCATATTTTAGATTACAAAGCAACTCTTAGCAAATACAAAAAAATAGATACCTTGCATTCTATCAGAACTTAATGGAATGAAATTAGAAATCACTGATAAAATACAAAACAGAAACTACTCTAACACCTGGAGACTAAATAATACACTATTGAATGATAAATGGATAGCAGAAGAAATCAGGCATGAAATAAAAAAATACTTGGAGGTAAATGAAATAAGTGATAAAACATATCAAAATTTCCAGGACACTATGAAGGCAGTCCTAAGAGGAAAGTTCATTGCATAAAACTCATTCATTAAAAGAACAGAAAGAATGCCGGGCATGGTGGTGCACATCAGTAATCCCAGCACTTGGGAGGCTGAGGCAGGAGGATCGTGAGTTCAAAGCCAGCTTCAGCAATGGCAAGGCACTTAGCAACTCAGTGAGACCCTGTCTCTAATAAAATATAAAAAAGGGCTGGGGATGTGGCTCAGTAGTCGAGTGCCCCTGAATTCAATCCCAGGTACGAAAAAAAAAAAAAAAAAAAAAAAAAGAAAGACACCATATAAATAATCTAACATTACATTTCAAGGTCCTAGAAAAAGAATAAATTGACACCAAAGTCAGTAGAAGACAGAAGACAGGAAATAATTAGAATCAGAGCCAAAATCAATAAAATTGAGATTAAAAAAAATTCAAAAAAATCAATGAAACACAAAAAAATGGTTCTTTGAAATAATAAACAAAATTTATAAACCCTCAGCCAACCTAACCAAAATAAGGAGGGGAAGAAACTCAAGTTATTAAAAACCATGATGAAAAAGGAAATATCTCCACAGACATTACTAAAATACAGAGGTTTATCAGAAACTATTTTGAAAATTTATATTCCAATAAGCTAGAAAATCTAGAAGACATTGACAAATTCCTAGACATCTGACTTACCCAAATCAAACCCGAGGATATAGAAAAATTTAAATAGATCAATTGTAAGTAATGAAACTAAAGATGCCATAAAAGCCTAGCAACAAAGAAAAGCCCAGGACTGGGTGGATGCTCACCCAAGTTCTACCAGACCTTCAAAGTCAAACTAACACCAATCCTTCTCAAATTATTCCATGAAATAAAAAAGAAGGGAACTTAAAAAAAACTCATTCTAGGCTGGGGTTGTGGCTCAGTGGTAGAGCACTCGCCTGGCACTTGCGCGGCCCGGGTTCAATCCTCAGCACCACGTAAAGGTAAATGCCTTGTGTACAACTAAAAACAAATAAATAAATATTTTAAAAAACCTCATTCTATGAAGCTAGTATCACCCTAATACCAAAGTCAGACAGAGACACATCAAGGAAGGAAAGTTTCAGACCAATATCCTTGATGAATATAGGTGAAAAAATTCTTAATAAAATACTGGTAAATCACATATAAAAGCACATTAAAAAGATAGTGCACCATGATCAACTTGGTGTCATCCCAGGGATGCAAGGTTGGTTCCACATATGGAAATTAATAAATGTAATTTGCCACATAAATAGACTTAAAGGCAAGAATCAAATGATTATCTCAATAGATGCAGAGAAAGCATTTGACAAAATACAGCCTCCATTCATGTTTAAAACACTAGAAAAAACTAGAGATAGAGGCACACACCTCAACATTGAGGCATAAGACAAACTCAAGACCAACATCGTTCTAAATGGAGAAAAACTGAAAGCATTCCCTCTAAAACCAGGAACAAGATATGGATGCCCATTTACCACTTCTATTCAACATAGTCCTTGAAACTCTAGCCAGAGCAATTCAGCAAAAGATAGAAATTAAAGGGATATGAATCGGAAAAGAAGAACTCAAACTATCTCTGTCAACAACATGAACCATACTTAAAAGACCCAAAAAAACCCACCAAAAATTTTCTAGAACTCATAGATGAATTCAGCAAAGTAGCAGGATATGAAATTAACACCCATAAGTCAACTGCATTCCTATATACCAATGATGAATCAGCTGAAAGAGAAATTATGAAACTATCCCATTCATAATAGCCTCAAAAAAACATAACACTTGTGAATCAATCTAACAAAAGGGGTGAAAGACCTCTACAATGAAAACTACATAATACTAAAGAAAGAAATTAAAGAATAGCTTAGATAATGTAAAGATCTCCCATGTTCTTGGATAGGCAGAATTAATATTGTCAAAATGGCCATATTACCAAAAGTGGTATAGCGATTTAATGCAATTCCTATTAAAATTCCCGTGATGTTCTTCACAGAAATAGAAAAAGCAGTCATGAAATTCATTTGGAAAAATAAGAGGCCCAGAATAGCCAAAGCAATCCTTTGCAAGAAGAGTAAAAAGCAGGAAGCATCACAATACCAGACCTTAAACTATACTACAGAGCTATTATAACAAAAACAGCATGGTATTGGCACCAAAACAGACATGAAGACTAATGGAACAGAAGAGAAGACACAGAGACAAACCCACATAAATACAGTTATCTCATACTAGACAAAGGTAACATAAACATACATTGGGAAAAAGATAGCCCCTTCAACAAATGGTGCTGGGAAAACTGGGAATCCGTATGTAGCAGAAAGAAATTACTTTGTACAAAACTCAATTCAAAGTGGATCAAAGACCTAAGAATTAGACCAGAGACCCTGAACCTACTAGAAGAAAATGGAGGCCCAACACTCCAATAGTTAGCTTAGGAACTGACTTCCTCAACAAGACTCCTAAAGCACAAGAAGTAAAATCATGAATCAATAAATGGGCTGGGATCAAACTATAAAGCTTCTTTACAGCAAAGGAAACAATCAAGAATATGAAAAGAGAGCCTACAAATGGGAGAAAATCTTTGCTACCTGAACCTCAGATAGGGTGTAAATTTCTAGGATATATAAAGAACTCAAAAAGCTTAGCAACAAAAACCCAAATAACCCATTCAATAAATGGGCAAAGGAACAGAACAGATAGTTCTCAAAAGAAGAAATACGATCAGTCAACAAATATATGAAAAACTCTTCAACATCTCTAGCAATTAGAAAAATTCAAATTAAAACCACACTGAGATTTCATCTCACACCTGTCAAGAGTGGCAATTTTCAGAATACAAGTAAATGTTGGTGAGGATGTAGGGAAAAGGGTACACTCATTCATTACTGGTTAGACTGCAAATTGGTGCAAATACTCTGGAAAGCAGTATGGGGATTCCTCAGAAAATCTGGACAGGAAACAGCATCTGACCCAGTTATCCCACTCCTTGGTGTATGTCCAAAGGACTTAAATCAGCATACTACAGTGACACAGCCATATCAATGTTTATAACAGCACAATTCACAATAGCTAAGTTATGGAGCCAAATTAGGTGTCCTTCACCAGATGAATGGATAAAGAAAATGTAGTGTATATTCACAATGGAATATTACTCAGCAATAAAGAACGCCTTTATGACATTTGCAAGTAAGTGGATAGAACTGTAGAGCATCATGGTAAGTGAAATAAGTCAATCCCTCCAAAACCAATGGTTAAATGCTTTCTCTGATATGCAGAAGCTAACCCACAATACAAGAGGGACAGAAAGAATAGAAGTTCAGTGGATTAGACAAAGGCAAATGAAAGAAAGGAAAGGGGATAGGATTAGAAAGACAGTGGATGACTCTGACGTCAGTTTCCTATGTACACATGTGAACATAACACAGTGAGTCTCACCATTGTGTACATCCACAAGGCTGAGGTCCCAATTAGAATAAGATATATTTCATGCTTGTATAATTATATCAAAATGGATTCTACTGTCATGTATAACTAAAAAAGAACCAACAATAAAAAAGAATATTCTGTAAAGGATATCCCAAGCTACTTCAAAGAGTGATATAAAATTCTTAAAAATATGAGTTTTGGCAATATATTGTACTTATATTGCAAATCTGCCACAAAACAGTTTTGCAGGGGCTTATCCTCCTATTAAACACAGTGTTCTAGAATTAGGAAACACTCTCCTGGAGGACAGAAAGCTTGCTGAATGCTTTTCAAGTTTTAGCCATACCTCATGGGCAGCTGTACAGCAGTTTAAGGAAAACAACTGCATTCTCCCCACCCCCCACATACACCCCAGTACTGGCAATTGAAATCAGGGCCTGGCACATGCTAGGCAAATCCTCTAGCATGAGCTACATCTCAAGCCCTCCTTTATTTTTTATTTTGAAACAGGGTCTTCTAAGTTCCCTAGCCTAGCAACTTGTGATCTTCCTGCCTCAGTCTACTGAGTGGCTGGTATTACAGGTATGGACTTTTTGCTTACCATTTTCTCTGTTGAGGGAAAGTTAGGTGAAATGGCAGTTTAATCTTTAGAAAAAAATCTTGTGTGGCTCTATTTCTTATTTGGAAATAGAGAATGTCACTGCTGTAAGCCTGGCCCATTATTATCACTGCACAAATGCTTAATAAGCAGCACAGAAAACAAAAGAGCCCACCACTGTGGCTCATGATCAGAGAGAGGAGAGCCCCAGCATGCCACAGATATGCCATATGGCCACAAATCTAAAGGCTCTGAAAGATGCCATGCTTGCATAAACCCTGAATACCTGCTTTCATTCCCAGTTCGAGTGTTTGAACTATAATATATGGGCCATCTATTTATTAAAGGAGAAAGCTTACTTTGGCATGGGATAAATTGGTGCTTGCAGCAAGATGCAGTTTAACACAAAGGATGTTTCTTGAATTTCTTTCAGATCTGAGATCCACAGCTTTAGTGTTTGGGGTGTGGGTTTTAAAATTGTATGACTATTACACAGCCCTTTTTCTGCAGCTGGCATGAGAAAGATATTCCCATCCTCTCCGTGCCCCGTTCTTTACTTGCTTAAAGCCGAGGCGGCAAAAACACTGGCAGCCTCACGCAGCTTTTCATGGAAAGCCTCCACTCTTAACTGGCGCCTAAATGCAATCTCAGACTGTCCCAGGAGACCGTCATGCTCTGAGGTGAATTTGTAACGTCAAGGCCAACAAAGAAGTTAACACAAACTTTCACTGTTCCAGAGAAAGAAAAAAGTCTGCAGGCTTACTGAAGGAGTTCTGCTTCTGTGAGTGCCTCTGTCCTCTGCTCCCCAGTGACAAGGGCCAGTTCATCCTGCAGTCTCTGGATTTCCTTTTGAAGGCGTATAATCATCTATGAAAGGCAATGTGGGAGGGTAAATGTCAGTTTCTCATTAAGGTGACCTGGTGGCAGAGAGCATACATCTTTTAGAATTATGAACTATTTTATGGATATAAAAATGGTTAGAGAATGCCCTAAACGGCACCCCTGTACCTACCAGCCAGCTTTCTTATATCTTTTTGTTTGTTCATTTTATTTTACTTTATTGGTTCTTTTTTAGTTATACTTGGCAGTTGAATCCATTTTGATGTGATTATACAAGCATGGAATATATCTTATTCTAGTTAGCACCCCAGAACCTCTCTTTCCTCCAACATTTCAATAGTTGTAAATCTTAATATTGGGTCAAATAGCAGTAGAATAATAATAACAACTATTATTATTATCATTGTTATTTGGTACTGGGATTGAAGCCAGGGGCACCTTAACACTGAGCTACCTACATCCCTAGTTCTTTTTAGTTTTTATTTTCAGACAGGGGGTCTCACTAAGTTGCTGAGGCTGGCCTCGAGTTTGTAATCCTCCTGCCTCAGTCTCCTGAGTAGCTGGGATTACAGGTGTGTACCACCACACGTGACTTAGAATTAATTTTTAACAGATAAAACATTACTGATGTAACTGGAACCTGCTATTTCTATTCCCCCTGGGGTGGTCACTAGACTGCCTTTATTAAGTTGTGCTTGAGAGTCATGGTGTGAATTTACATTGCCATCAGCTATGTGTATGTATGCTCCTGTTTCCCCACATGTTGTTACTATGTAATATGGACAGGTACTTTGATTTTATCAATCTGATAGGTGTGAAATGCTATCTCATTTTAGTTCTATTCTGTATTTTCATAATATTAGTGAAACTGATCATCTTTGCATATGTATATTGATTGTTTGGGTTTCTCCTTCTGAGAATATTTATTCACACTCTTGCCAAGGTATCCATTGATTTGTTTTTCTTTTCCTTACTAATTTGAAGCCTTCTTCATATGTTCTGGATGTGAACCCTTTGCTAGTTTTACACAATTCACCTATTTTCTCCCAATCTATATCATGTTTTTCACTTCACGGTGTTATTTTTATTAAATGGAAGTTTTGAATTTCAATATAATTAGCATTTTTTTGAGCTACATGTTTGTGTTTTCTTAAAGAAAATCTGTCTTACCCAAAACAACACAAATTTTTTTGTCATATTTAAATAGCATTAAAGTTTTACTTTTCACATTTAGCTAGCTTTTATTTTGTATAAGGTATAACAGGAATCAAATTTCAATTTTATATGACTAACCATATAAAATTGCTAATAAAATTATGCTACATAACATGTGATGTTATATAAAATATTCTATATAACATGTGATGTTATATAAAGTGATGCTTACTGTAAATGTGTCTGCTTCTGGGCTAGGGTTGAAAACATTTGCCTATATACATGGTAACGCTACACTTTAAATTATTATATCTTAAGAAATTTTGGCATCTAGATAAGACAACCCCCTTCCATATTTTTCTTTTCCAAAATAGAGTTGGCTATTCTTGGCCATTTGCTCTTCCATATAAATTTTGGAACCAGATCATCAAACTATATCAAAGGCCTTCCTCAAATTTTAATTGGAATTACATTGAGTCATCCCATCCATGAACATGGTAAACCTCTCCACTTCAATAAAAATTTATAATTTTTCTATAAATATCTTATATGTACAAAGAATATAAGTTTTTGTTGATATTGTAAATGGAATTTTGGAAAATTATATTCCTAACTGTTTCGTTCTGGTATACAAAAATGCAATTCATTTTTGGATTATATACTAAATAATTTTCCAAACATATTTTGGTTCTGTTTATAATTAAATAGTCTTGAATGTTCTCCATAAGCAATAAAATTATCTGCAAGTAAGGACAGATGTTTTCTTCTTTTCTAATTTTCATGCATTTTATTACTTTTATTGTCTCACTGTCCTTGCTAGGATCTTTACATGTAATTCTTAAAACAGTCTTGTGTTATGTCTTCTAACATTTCACTTTTAAGGTGATGCTTACTTTTTTTGATTAATATACTTTTTCAGTTTAAAATGTTCACTTATTGTTTAAAGAGTCTTTCAATGTGTGGATGAATGCTTAATGTTATCTGCAACTAGGGATAAAATCATGCAATATTTTTCTTTGCATGTGAGGAATCACCTACATTAATGCAATTTGTCTTTTAGTATGAACTATTTCAGAATACAGAAAAGGCATTAAATAATACATTGTACCCACTACTTAACTGAAGTTAACACCCATGTCTCCACTATTTAAGAAATAAAACATTACGGATCTCTTAAAATCTCTCACCCCTGTATTGCCTTCCATAAACAAATTCTCATTATCATTTTGTTGTTTATTTTTCCCATTTTTCTTTTACCATACATTGATATATTTTCTAGAGATAACTTATCCCTAAATATCTTTTTTTGGGGGTGGGGTACTGGGGATTGAACTCAGGGGCACTTAACCACTGAGCCACAATCCCAGCCCTATTTTGTATTTTATTTAGAGACATGGAGTCACTGAGTCACTGTTGCTTAGGCTGGCTCTGAACTTGAAATCCTCCTGTCTCAGCCTCCCTAGCTGCTGGAATTACAACTGTGCAACACTGTGCCCAGCTTATCCCTAAATTCTTGAAATGAACCCACTAGATCATGATAACACATACCACATTAATGGTTGTAATGATCATTATGCAAACTTCCTAAAACAAAAATTAATAGCTCCCATCCAGCTTTCACACTTCCTTGACTATTTGGTATTACTCACCACAAAAAAGAAAGAAGAGGGTGGGGAGAGAAGAAAGAACAAAAGAATAAAAAGAGACAAAATAAAACAGAAAAGAAAGAATGAAAAGGAAAGAGAAAAGGAGAAAAGGAATAAAAAAACCTAGTTTGTCTTTCTTTTTTCCTTCCTTCCTTTCCTTTTGGTACCTTTGCTAGTTCTATAACTTTGCTTGTGGGTTGCCAGACTAAAAGGGGTTGTATGAATTTGAACCTCAAAACCATGAGAGGAGTGCCAAGGGTTTCAATTTTTCATGTAAAGTACTTTTTGTTCTACCTAGAGTCCAGGCTAAGGCAGACAAGCTGCGCTAGTGTCTCCCTATGCCATTAGATAGATTTCTCTTTTTTCTGGTTCACCCTTTCACAGGCTTTAAGTTAGGGCGATAAGAAGATGTCTTAGGTTCAGTGCCCACCTTGCAAAATTACAGCATTTATTCCTATCCCTTTGTTATAACTTTTTTTTTTTTTTTTTTACACACTCCAGGACAACTGTAGCCTCAGCTTTCTTCCAGGCTCTGGTGAATTCATTTAATTTCTTTCAACCTCAGATATATATTTCAAAGGCACTTCTAAAAATTTATTTAGGTGAGTTTCAGGCCACATCAACAGGAAAAGAAGTCCCAAAGAAAGTGGTACTGAGTATTTTGAACATGTCAATGTTCCTAGGATTTTATTTAAATGCGTATAGAATAGTGTGAATTTTATTTGTTTGCTTCTTTTTAAAAATATTCCCCAAATCATCAAGCTATGAAGAACAAAAATCTTTAGACAAGAATCGTGAGTCATTCATTAGAACCCACTCTAATAAATTAATATATTTCAGTGTAATATATTTTGCTTCTATTAAGACTTTCAAAGTAAAATCTAAAACTACATTATTTCCCTGTCTTATTGAATAGATATATCAAAACTAAGCCAAATCTTTATGATTTGAGATGACCACAGTTATACCTCCCACCAGATTACTGCAGGAACTCTGAAATTAAGGCCATCCTTAGAAGATACTGGCCCAAGCCCAGGCACCAGACTCTGGCCTGGTTCACAGTTCTTATATCACCTTCTCTCTCTGAAGTACCAGTATTTATAAAGAAAGCAGGGCAGATCCCTGATCATCCCCATCTTATAGGGCTGGCTCCACATTTGCCATTACAATTTGAGAGTAAGGCATAAGAAATCCCACCCCAGTTGTGTCTTGGGTGGATTTTAGGACAAATTTCCAATTGTCACTTATACTTCAGATAAGCTATGTACATAAAATAGTAAATAGAAATGTCAGTTTCAGAAGAAATTATTGTAGAAATGAGGAAACAACACTTGTTAATTACCAGTATTCTGTATTAGGAAGACCTCAGCAACCTGTTCAATTATCAGCTATTAGCCGTTCACTCCTCATCTCTGTTTTCTTTAAATCTCTCACAGATCTACATCAAACACATGATAATGTTTGCCTTTCTTCAAATTCATCATGTTGCTTCAAGGAAATGTCTCTTTAGACAAACTCAAAGGAAAAACCCCTCCAATGTCTAATATGTTTATCTTTATTAAAATTTTATTAATTTTTGTCTTCGGGCAGTAATGCTATTACTGTTTTTCTTGCTCTGCACAGTAGGGCAGCTGGAAGGTAGGGACAGCAGGAAGTCACCCTAAGTGCAATTTCACTTGACTCAGGCCTTTGCATTCCATCTCCTCTTCCCTATTGGGGCTCTTCTTGATGCTGGTACCTGACCAGGTCTGTACTGGAAATAGACTCCTGCCCCATCCATTGGTTTCTCCAGAAGAGAACTCCATCAGGGAAGCCTGGTGCTCCCAGAGGCAAGCAGGGTAAGACAGATACGTCCATCATTCCCTTTTCTTCCTTTCTCTCTATTCTTCAGTGCAATGATTTCAGGGGAGAAAGGGCAAATAATCAAGAGGAAGTAATTAATACGGAAAACAGTAAATTTGAGAAAATTGTTGGCAAGATTTCACATTCTTTAATAATGCATACTACAAAACTTATGTCAGCTTATATTCTGGAAAAATAAGAAAAATTGAGTGATTTTAAAAATGTTATACAATTCCTTTTTTTTTTTTTTTTGGTAGTGCTGGGGTTGAACCCAGAGTTTCACACAGCCTAGACATGTGCTGTACCACTGAGCCACATCTTGCACTAGCCCTAAAAATCAATATTTTATTTGGGGGTGGGTGTTGTCAGGGATTGAACTCAGGGGAACTCAACCACTGAGCTACACCCCCAGCCCTAGTTTGTATTTTATTTAAAGACAGGGTCTCACTGAGTTGCTTAGTGTCTTGCTATTACTGAGGCTGGCTTTGAACTCATGATCCTCCTGCCTCAGCCTCCGAGCTGCTGGGATTACATGTGGGCACCACTGTGCCTGGATAATATGTCAATCTTAATTATGGAATTTGACAAAACTGAGATATTTGATTTCCACATTTTAAGTGTTGGCATGAGCTGATTTGGTGCTGCATTTCCTTTATAGAAAACTAACAAACAGAAAAGAGAAGATATATACATTCATGTAACTTGAAGGGTTTTTTTTTCCCCTTAAAAATCGTGTTTTGATAAAGCAGGATTTATTATTATCAAACAAGAAACTTGGTCATTTTTCCATGGATCAGACTGATAATTTTTGGAAGTCTCCTGAATAGAGGACAGTGATTCAAAATATTTTTCCTATGTATTAACCATTAGGATTTCTCTTTCTTTAAAAGCATTTATAAAAGACGGCTTATGCTTGTCTCTAGAAAGCTAAACTGATGTTTTGGAACAGGCTGCCTGTGTTTTTAGGACTCAGTGCACAACTCTGTGGTGAAGTGGTAGGGAGCTGGAGGTAAGAGCACAGATTCTTGGGCCAGACTGTCTAGGTTTGACTCCTGGCTCTGCTACTTATTTTTGTTATTGCTGCTGTTTGTTTCTTGGTACTGGGGATCAAATCCAGGTGATTTATCACTGAGTACATCCTCAGCCCTTTTTAATTTTTATTTTGAGACAGGGTCTCTCTAAGTTGTCAAGACTCATTGGCACTGTGATTTTGAGCAAGTTATTTACCATCATTGTGCCTCAATTTTGTTATCTTCAGAGACAAAGCCAGCATTTACTCATCAGCTTGTTCTGAGAATTCAATCAGTTAATGTATTACTTAGAACACTCTCTAGTACAGAATAAATGCCCCAGCCTGAGTTTTAGCTAATCTTTGATAGGATCATTTTTTTTTCCCAAGAGTTACAAGTTGCTTACCAATCTGGGATCAATTTCTTCATTAAGAACAGCTTCATTCTTTATGAGTGCCACTCGTTGTGCAAATCTGCAGGTAGATATAGATTCCTACAAAGCAAAACAACTTCTTAAAGTATTATAGCAGAGAGAGAAATTTCATTTTAGACAAAACTTTTAGTCATAGAAAAAAGATGCATACCTAAAGAGTGATGTATATAAAAAGCCACATGAAGAATGATGCCTCTAAATTAGGGCACTTGGCTCTGGAACATTATTTTCTTGATTTTGCCTTAATAAAATGACCAATGCCAAAAATATGGGGATTCTAAGGCCCCAAATGGCAACTGGCATGTGTTTTTAACTATTGATCTGTTAAACCAGAATCATTATGTAAGTCATAATCACAGCAGGTACCACAACCACAAACATGAGAGACTACAAAATAAATATTTGTAACAGACCAAGAAGTGAGGCCTTTCACGGCACCTCACCATCAAAGGCTTGGCAGCTCTGGGAAGGACCCTGCTGCTCTCTGTTTTCCTCTCTTGGAGAGGATCTGGACCCCAAACATTCAACAACTGCAATGTGGGAAATGTCAGCTGACTCCAGAGCAGCCCAGGAGAGCCGTTCACTAGCTGGGCACTGCCAAAGCAGCCTGCATGCTGCACCCTGGGACACATCTAGGGACAGGTGTCAGGGACACCTCCAAGGCATCCAGATCTTACAAGTCAGGAGCAAAACTGATCAAGAAAAGCTTCTTCAGAGAAAAGAAGTAAGAGACGACTCTCTCATTCCTCTGGCTGAGAATGCCTTTCAAAATTTAGGCAGGCCTTCAAAAATTTGCGTCTATGGCTTCCTCAAACCATCCTGTGCTATGTGAAGTCAGTTCTCAAACAGATTTTTTACAGTGCTGGCAAATAACCTAAAGCTGAGAACTCTGTGGTGTGTTCACCCCTAAAGGCCTATCTCAACCCAGTGGAAAAGGTAGAAACTCACTCAGGACCCTCAACTCCATCCCACAAACCAGCAATGGAAACCCAAGCTACAATCCCCAGAAAGAAGAACCAACATACGTCGATATTCCGTTTCTCTAAAGAGAGTGTTGCAATCATAGTGGTCATGCAGTTCCCACCCAAACTGTCTCTCAGGACACTGGTCATCATGGAGTTCCTGTAAGGAATGTGCGAACGGTTTTTTTTTCTGAAAGGGCAATGATGACCTGTGATAAAATTGAAAAACACAATAGCATTACCTCGACAGGGAAGGCTCAAGTGACAAACAGTGGAGCTTCAGCAACAATAAAAATACGAAAAGAAATAATGACTAAATGCAGCGTTATGTTCAAAAGTTGGGCATGGAGTAAGTACCTTAGCAAGAATGTTCAGTACAAGAATGGTGAAGATGGAATCAAGTAAATGTAGCATGAACCTAGAATTGTAGACCCTGTAATTTTTGGACAAATGAAATAACTTGCAGACAAGTGGACACACTCTCATTCTGTTTCCAGCTGTGGGAAAGTCTCTATGAAAACATAATAGTTAATCATGCCTGATGACTTTAGTGAGAGAGCGTTTGCTTGGCATGCACAAGGCCCTGGGTGTGATTGCCAGTACCACATCAAAACAAAAGCATGAACAAATTGAGCTGTGTGCCCCATTTCCGAGGTAGAGGCAGAACATTAAACAAGAACTATGATAAGTCGTGTAAGAGTTTGAGATCCAAGATTCTGATGCAAGTTGTCCAGGGGAAAGCATGCCACTCGACATCTCTGCCTCAGTATCTTAACATGTACAACCAGAGATAAACATAGTACCTACCTCAAAAGCAGTAGAATGATTAAAAGCATTAAAATGTGTAAATCACTTTGAGTAGTAACTGGCGCATAGCATAGTAAGTGCTTTATACGTGTTTGCTCTCACCATAAATGAAAAAGGCAGCTTGCCTTGGTTCAACTCAGGTCTGCTTCTCTTCTTCCTCATGAGTTCCTTGGGTACTTAATAGAAAGGCATTAGATGGATGGGTAGTAGATGGATGATGGGATGCTGGGGCTGTCCCCAAAGAGAGGTGCCAGGGGCTCAGGGTCATCCTGAGAAGATTATCCAATGCTAGGATGTCCCTTGCAAAGCAGCTGGAGTTATCTGCCCACTGAATGTCAATTCAGGGGCATCATAAGATCCTGGATCCTTAAAATACCAACACCTGCTGGTCTAGCCCTCCTTCTGCCCAGATGTGTAGTTCCCATCATCACAACCTTTTAAAATCCTTTGGTTTTCAAAACAAGATGTCAAGATTGTTTTTTGAAAGCTGTTTTAAGATAAAGCATATACACTAGTTTCACTTTAAATTCATGAGCCCAGCTGTAACTACGACTCAGCAGTCCTGGATCAGTTTCCCATCTTCAGAAAGAAGGCCTTCAGACTTTCTCCTCCCTCTTCAGATCTCTATCCCACCTCTTCTCTTCTCTCCAACCTCAGATTGAGCTGATGGCCACCCTTCCACCAGATATAAGCAAGCTGACTGGGACGCTCTTGCATCTGTCACTAGAACCCTACATTCCTATCACTAAAGAACACTCTGTTTTCCGCTGTTACTGTTCCGTTCCTCGGTTCAGCCTTCCATTCTCTTCCTCTTCTGTCCTCATCGACTTTGCTCCTACATGCGCCCCCTCTTCTCTGTTTCATTCGGATGCTGCCCATTCTGGATGCCCACTATTGCACTAGACTAAGATGACTCTTGCCAAGGCCATCAGCAACCTCAATTCTACCAAAAGCACTGACTGTCTTCTTGTTAGCCTTTTGAGTTGGGTGAAGTATTCTACACAGGCACTCATTGTTTCCTTTGGGAAATGCTTCATTCACTTGGTAATCAGGACACCATGTTTCTTGGTTTTAGCTCTCCTCAGAAACTAGTTAATGAATGCTTCCTTTTCTTCTTCTCAAATTACAAATAGTGAGGAGCTCCAGAGCTTTGTTCTTGATCCTCTTTTCTTTCTTATTTATACTCTCTTCCCAGCTAATCCCTTCTCATCTCCTGGTTTTTAAAGGAATCTCTATTTTGATGTCTTCCCAGTATATACCACCAAGTTCAAACCTTTCCTGAGCTACCATCTCCTTGGTAACTCTACATCTCCTGGATTTCTATCCTTGATTTTCTCTCCTCTCTGCCCCCAAGTCTGATTCTTTCTCATGTCTATACATTATTATTAATGGCACCATCATTTTTCTAGTTGCTCAGGACAAAATCCTAGCCATCATCTTTTACTTTCCTTCACCTTCAACATTCAATCTATCAGCAATTTCTAGGTTTCTTAGGTTTTCCAATAAAACTTACCCAGAAATGGACCACTCCAATTCAAGCCTCCATGATTCCTTGCTTGGACAACTGCATAAGGCTTTGAGTCATCTCCCTGCTTCTACTTTTGCCCTTCCGTGGTCTATTCGCCACATACCAACCAGAGCAGTCTTTATAAAAATAAGTTACACCAGGTCACTTCCCTGCTTACAATCTTCTAGTAGCTTCCCAATACATTCAGTATGATAACCCAACTCCTGTGGAATCTGGTACCCTTTGACCCATCCGACCTCATCTCCTGCCATGTTCCCTTTGCCTGTACTGGCCTTCTCACATGCCAATCCTATTCCCACATCTGAGCCTTTGAACTTGCTATTCCTTTTACCAGGGATGCTCCTGGCTTTCTGTTTCTTCTCATGCTCAAATTTTGTGTCCTGCAGGAGCCCCAAATTTTCACATAGCTTTCGGGATCTGTTTCTTCTCATTCAAATATTTGCTCAAAGAAAAGTTATCAGAATAAAAAGCTTTTGTGTCCTTAAAGGCGGCAACACTTAAAGGCCTTTTCCTGGATACCCTATCAAATATTACACAGCTATATCCAGCCTGTTAATTTATTTTATTTCTCTTCTAGTACTTACCACTATTTAAAATTACTTGTTTTCTTTTTTTTTTTTTGTGGTACCGGGGATGGAACTCAGGGGCACTCGACCACTGGGCCACATCCCCAGCCCTTTTTTGTATATTACTAGAGACAGGGTCTCACTGAGTTGCTCAGTGCCTCGCCTTTGCTGAGGCTGGCGTTGAACTCGCGATCCTCCTGCCTCAGCCTCCCAAAGCGCTGGGATTACAGGCGTGCGCCACCGCGCCCGGCTAAAAATTACTTGTTTTCTATCTGCTTCCCCACTAGATGTTCTACTCTTCCAAGTCAGAGATGCCATGCCTCTTGGTTACTACTCTATCTCCACTGCCTAAAACCACGTCTAGCACTTGGTACATGTGGCAGAAACTGAGTCATCTCATGACGCCTCCTTTCTACTCTGACTTCCCATAAAATTACACATCTTAGTCTGTCTTGCAACTCAAATTTTGCATGAAATGTAGCCCCACCAAGCATATACCCTGTGTGGAATCTGGAGATAAGCAATGAGAGGCAGTGACCATAAGGTGGAGAATCAGATTCGTGGGACAGAAAGGTGGCAGCCCTCTGGTTCTTCTGATGCAGCTCTAGCAAAGTTTCTAAAACCCTGCACTCAATGTCCTAAGTGCCAGGAGGGGATAACAGTGGTGTTCTGCAGAACAATTCAGTGGGGTGGTTAGGTGTGTCTTCTGGTTGCTTTGCTTCCAGCTGGGTGGTATCCAGGCCCAGATTTCTGACTTTTATTGAGATTCTTTATGTTTATTAAAACTCTGTGCTGCTTAAAATAGCTAGCATGGACTTTTTGGCTTGCAACTAAGAAATCTGATGAATTTAATGTGTACTGAACATATTTTTGTTAAGTGAAGGAATAAATAAACGAATGGATGGATGAACTAGTTCCACTTGGAAAGGCAGTGTGAGGGTCCTGAATATGGAATGAGATTTGGGTGATCTGTTTCAGTGTAATAAGAAGGAAGGTGGAGAATGTGGCAGCCTTGATTTGGGTGGCAAGGGATGCTGAGAAAGGTTCAGGCCCTAAAAGCTAAATACCTGAAACAGGTAAGGTAGGCCCAAGTACCAAGTACGAGACCAAACATGGGTTGGCCTGACTGATGTGCAGAGAGAGGAGCATTGTTATTTATGAGTCATCAATTAAGCATCTAATAGTTCTCTAAGTACATTGAAGTTCTTTCATAAAACAAATATCACCTTTTTATTTTTTTTTACTGCTCTAAGAAACAAAACATATCTTTTCTATTCAATGCCTTTATTGACAACTTAGCATAAAGAAGAATATGCTTATTAAACTCCAAGTTGATATTAAATTGTGTGTTATTTGAACTCACTTTTGGTTGTAAGTAACAGAAAATGTAATTCAAATGAGTTTCAATCATGAGGGAAATTTATTGGCTCATGTAATTGAACAGGAGGGGCTCCAGGTTAGAAATGACTCCAAAGGTCAGTGCTACCAACAAGGACATAGTTTTGCCCATACCTTTGTTCTATTCTTCATGTGGTAGAAGTCAGATCCTCCTCATAGCCACAGGATGGCTTCCAAGTGCCTTGATGTTATATACATCCTTATTCATAACTTGGGTGAGAAAGAACATTGTTTCCCTAATCAATAAACAAAAGTCCTGATCTTCTCTAAGGACCATCCTGGGTCCTGGTCCACCCTTGAATCAATCAGTGTAGCCAGGAGAAAGACTCCAATTTGCTTAGGCCTGACAGGATCTACACACAGAGTTGCAATGGACTCTTGGTTGCTTCACTCTGGAATGGACATTGTGTTGGCAATTCCATCGTCCTCTCCAGAAAGGATTCCAAAATTGTTAAAAAGGAAAATTAAAAATCAAAAGGAGATTATGGAGAAGATTATGGTATTAAGACATGGAAGAAATAAATGTAATACATGATTAAAGAAAGAACCCAGGACCTAGAATAGAATCAAGCTTTCCCACTATTGTGATCTTAGGCAAATCTCTAAACTTTATTAGCCTCAGTTTTTTCATATGTAAAAGTGGAATCAGAATGCCTGCCTATCTTGGAGAAATGTTTAAAGATCAATAGAGATAATTTCTGGGATGGTTCTTGGTAAAACAAAAGCACTCAGTGTGGTGGAGGAGTCTTCAGGAAGTGTTCTTTACAATCCTTTTGGAGACTAGGTTTGGCCAAGTAAGCCCAGGCCTGGCCCACTTCTGTAGAAGAAGAGTCTGAGCAGGTACTTAGCTCCCAAGGAGCCTAAGGAGAACCATAATGAGCCCAGCCCACTAGAGCAGACACAAATCTGCAGAGTGACACAGAAATGGCAGGCATTCAGGAAAAAGGCAGAGGAAGACTGCAGGAGCCCTGTTTGGGGATTGACTTGATTTGCGGTTGACTATGCCGTGGAGATTTGGGCTTTGTTGCCTCCCGTAGTCTCACGGGACTTGTTGCGGGATCTCGAGTGACTTGGCCGAAATTGCTGATCGGGTCAGCGCCATTTTAGTGGTGTGTTTGTCGTGTGTTAGTCGTTGTTAGAACCAGAGAGAAAAGTTATCAGAATAAAAAGCTGTTTGTCTCCAGTTCGCCTCTGAAGTTTACCCCGCGGCTCCGTTGCTCCAAGCGCTTCAGGCGGCAACAGAAGACGATTCTTTGTGAGTTACTGAGCGGGCAGGAACCCAATAATCTTCTGAAAGGCACAGGGATAGGGTGTAGTCATACAGCCTGGCTTTTTAAAAAAAATACTATTTACTTTCATTTTGGGTTTCTAGTATAAACACAATGACAAATGCTCCTGAAAGCATTCTTAAGGTGATAAAGAGTGGAAACTCACCTTATACTTAATAACATTTCCAAGGACCTAGAAGCTGGGCCTGGAATCAATAATTACTATTATAATTATTAGCTTACTATTTAATGAATTAAAGCAATTTCCTTTTAAAGAGCTCAGAAGGGCATGGAAAATTATCCTCTGAAAACTGACAAAGATTCAGAGCGGTCTGACTACCACTGGCACTGTCAGCGTTTCTCCTCCTGAACACAACATATGCATCAGGAGCCAAATGGGAATTGAAACTCTGAAAAAGTCCACTTCGGTTGCATAACTGGCTGTAGGCAGCCAGATTCCGATTTCTGAAGAGGTGGAGAGCAAACATTCTCCATTCCTGGTGGTTTCTCACTTGATGTTTGGGCTGACAGAGGCCACGGGTCACACCCGGGGCACTTGGGGAGGTTCACAGTGAGCACAAGCACGCATGGCTCCTGTGCTTTTCCTCACACGAACTCCACTTCCAGGGCTGAGACGTACCCTGCTATTGCGGCTGAAAATGTTTTTTGAAGAAAATTTTTGGAAAAAGTACTGCATACACACGAGAACTCCAATGATACTCTGGTAAACAGAAAGTCATTTACTTCTGAGCCTAATAAGGTATCTTGGACTCAGGCAGGCTGTACCCTCCCCAGCAGGTGTGAGGCCTCACAGCTGGGACCAGGAGGGCAAATATCATTCTGCATAAACTTTCTAAACCATGCAGGCTAAGTAATGAAAGACAGGTTAGCAAACTATTTCCTAGTTCATCTCTTTTACATTGAAACTGAGAAAGAGAAGGGATGATGACCAATGCTAAAATGGATTTGTATTAGAGGTTTTCTCTTCCTGTGTTTGCTGCTTTGCTGGGGACATGGTAGCACTGCTTCTTCCCCCACTGCCTAACATAACTCATAGCATGCAGGGGCCACTCAATCACAATCTAGTGAGTGAATGAATGAATGAAGCTAGTTACACTAAATTGTGTATACTTCCAGTCTCTGTAGTCACATAGTAAAGTACTATACAAAGAGAATTTGATTATAAAAGTCCTTGAATTATGTTATTTCATTATCTTCCCACTCTTTTCATTATTCTTCTTACTATGTAGTCCCTGTTGCTCTCTCAGTATCTCTAAGTGGAATTCCAAAATTCCTCTGCCCATCTCCCTGCTCTCCAGCAGCCCCTCTTAGATGCACTCCGCCCCCATATCCATTTACACACACACTGCAGTTTCCCATATTGACGTTTGCTTTTCCTCTTGTGCTAATTTTTTCTCCTCATCCATGACCTTTTCTTGAGCCTCCTTCTTGCCTGTGAAGACACTTGGATATGAAGGTAAACAGCTGAGGAGAGGCAGGTGACAATGAAACAGATAAATCATATACAAGAGCCACAGTCAATGACACATGGGTGAAAATGGGACCCAGAGTGAACCGATGCTTCCCAGGGGGCTGGAGGAAGGAGCTGAGAGGCTCCAGTTCCCACTGCCTGACCTGCTCTAGGCCCTTGCCTTGCCTGGCTCACTCCTCCTCATCCCTCAAGCTTCTGCCTAGTGTCAGGCCACCAGGGAAGCATCCTTGCTCTCATCTCCAGGGTCTGAGTCAGGTCCCATAATTATGACCTCTGCTCACTCCTTTTCCTTCCTCTTCACAGCTCTCACCCCATCACGGTCACAGACTTCCTACCTGCTTGTTTCAAGCACATCCCCCACATCAAACCATGAGATCCTGGTGCAAGGTCAGCTCTCATTTTGTTCGCCACTGTGTTCCAGTGCCTAGCACACTACAGGACCTTACACATATTTGTTAGGTAGATTAATTATTGATATAGAAAATCAAATGTCATGTAGCCATCACGACAACTCACATGAGGCTGACATTACAAGGATTTTAGAGAGAGGAAAAGTGAAGATAGGAGCAGTTTTAGTGACAGGCAGCTTGCAAAGGCTGTGTAGAACAAAGGAATAAAAGGGGGCAAACATTTCTTTCGAGTGATTACAATTGGTAGAAAGTCTGATTCAACTGATGAATTTTATTTTATATGAACAGATGGATATAATGGGAATTAAAACAAACAATGCCACCATCTGAAATAAGTAGATACATTTCTTTGAAATAAAGCACTTTGAATACAGTTCATTACGTTTTCATATCATTGTTCTGTAAGTGTCCTATTAAGTAAAAAGCTCTGTTAAGCATAAGTAGTGTGGAATATTTAGCAAGAAAGAGCTAAGGACTGCTGACTCTTGTCAAAATTCTAAAATGATTGGGATGCTATGCAGACCCGCATCTCTGGGTACTGCATTACTGGATTCACGTGTTCAGAAGCTACCCATGTGCATCCTGTTCAGACAGTCTCCCTTCGACTTCTCTCAACCAGCTTTTGCAAACATGACCATTATAAAGCATTTAGCACCAGGACAGCATCAGTCTCAAAAGGGTTCATTAGGCTGTTAAAAAAAAAAAAGTTTTGTTCTTTTTTTTTTTGCCTCAAATCTTTTAGCCTTAACATTCATTAACAAGTCCTTCTGCCTCTTCAATATCCTCTGTACTTCTCCATTCCAGTTTTTGATCATGTTTCTTTTCTAGAATCTGAAAACAGTTGCCATCCTTAACATTCAATTCACACCGCTCATACTCACAAAGCTGAAAAGAACTTGAGAAATCATATAATCCAATCCACTTATGTTGGAGATAAAGGTTTTTTTTTTTTCTTTTTTTCTGGAAGATATGTTTAGTTAAATTCAGATAAGCTTTCTGTACCAAATCCAAAAATTAAAATCAGAGGACCTACTGGGTTGGATTGTAGTCAACTTGGATTAGAGGTAGGGAGGGAAATTGAGCCTCAGGGAACCATCATAGGTCAAAATTACTGACTAGATGAAGTCACTGGAAGCTGGAAAAATATTGGCCACCTCTAAGTTATATTACCATAGCTAATCTACAAGCCAGAAAAAATAGGCAACAGGAGGCTATTTATAAGCTATAGTCACACTCACTACTAATTTTGCAATAAAGACAACAAGGCAATGAGACAGTAGTGGGAAAAAGCATTGGCTGTGTAGTCAAGTAAATCTCAGTTCAAATCCTCACCCATCCAGTAACTGGGTAACTCTGGGAAGGCCTTGGGAGGACTTGGATTTTTAAAACCTAACACTTACACCACAGGGCTGTTGTAAGGTTTAAATGAAATGGCATATGCAAAATGCTAGTAGATATACCTATGTTCACGGTAGCACTATTTATAATAGATAAAGCAGAAACAACCAAAGAGACCTTCAAAAGATGAGTGGATGAACAAAGTGAGGAGAACATGTATAAGTGCATATTATTCAAACTTGAAAAGGAATAAGATTCCAACACATGCTACAATGTGGGTGAACTTCTAAAATATCATGCTAAGTGAAACAAACCAGACATAAAAAGACAAATATTGAAATAGTCCACTTATATGAGGCACCTGGAATAGCCAAATAATAGATACAGAAGGTAGTATAGAGGTTATGGGGAATAGAGGGGATGGGGAGCTATTGTTTAATGTGTCCAGAGTTTCTGCTTGGGATTATGAAATGGATCTAGAAATCAATTGCAGTGATGATTGCATAACATTGTGGAAGGACTTGTTACTAAACTGTTCACTTAAAAAACGATGAAAACTGCAAACTGTATATCATGTATACTTAACCATTAGGAAAAGGAGCAGAGACTAGAATGCCAGATGCAAATTAAGTGCAATGATGTTGCTGTGATGACATCCCAATCTGCCTGCCTTACCTGTTCCAAGTAGTGCAGTGACAGGTTGATATACTTGGCCTCTGTCAGGAGCTGGCCCCCTACTCCACTCTTGGCAACTCGCTCAGAACCAGCCAGGTCAACCAAATGGAGCTTGGCGTGCCGAACAGTTGCAGAGCCTGGCTCCTTGCTTGATAAATGAACAGTGAAAATGCAGTGGGAACGGGTCGAGGCTTGGTTCATAGGAGTCTATGAAAGAAGAAATTGCAAAACAAAAACAATTAGAACTGATAACTTTGGAAGAATGTCAAAATTTAAATTCATATTTCTAAAGATCTAGCATTTCCCATGAAGCCAACACTGTCAAATAGAACAAATATACTTATAGCTGAGACCCATAAAGTAAGTGATTTTCAATGTTATTACCTCCTGATGACTGGTAGCAAATGTAGATGGGTTAATTCAGAGAGTGATGTTATAAAAACATTCTAGTGAGGTAAAGATCAAGTCCTCTTGCCAGAATGATAACTTTATTTCATTATGCAAGTACAATCTATACCTTATCCTTGGCCAGCCATATTGAAAATGCCTACTTTAATCTCACAGGAGGAGAGATGAGAGTGTGCGTATCAAGAGAATTGTTATCACAACTGTAAACACAATTCACAGACAAGAATGCCTACATCACTGCTACTACTCAACACTGAGCCACAGGCTCTAACCAACATCATAAACAAGGGACTGACATAGGAGGCATAATTATAGAAAAGAAGGGATTGAAATGTCATTATCTACAGAAATATTTGCAGTCAACCTAGAAAACTCAAGAGCTTCTACAAACAAACTGATAAGAATCAAAAAGTTTGTCAGTATTGCTAGATACAAAATCATTGTGCAAAATCAATGAAATTCTAACAGTCCAACAACAATTAGGAAATAAAATATTATTCAGAACAGCAACAAAGACAAGGAGATAACAAAGGATTACTTACATAAAAGATATATAAGCTATAGGGAACTGATAAAATAATATTTAAGGACATAAAAAGAAAACCTGAAATATACCAATTCATAGATGAAAAAACTAAAAATCTACATATAATTGTTTATATATTAACCTATATATTTAATGCAATTGAAATAAAAATAGTTCAGGTTTTGTTTACAGAATAAGACAAAGTGGTTCTAAAAATCTAATAGGAGAAAATCTTCATATAAAAGGAAACTTAATTTTGTGAAAGGAGGAGGAAGCGGGGCTTGTCCTTCCCCATGTCCGGGTGTTCCACAAAGCCATGGTCATTAAGAGTGTGGCACTCGAGCAGGAACAGACAACTAGGTCTGTGGAGCATGCTGTGCTCAATGAGCAACTCCATGTAGGACAGAAGGGACATCACAGTGGAGGAATGACAAGACTAATTAATAAGTGGTGCTGGAATACCTGGCACTCCACCTACGAAAAGGTAAACTTTGATAACTTTTTATACTATATACACACAAATTCAAAGATACATTAAAGCCTTATGTGTATTAGCATCTGCATACCAGAGAAAACATTCTGCTTTTGGTTTTTGGGGATTGGCTTATTTCGCTTAGCATGATATTCTCCAGCTCCATCCATGTACTGGCAAATGCCATAATTTCATTCTTCTTTAAGGCCGAGTAATTAATACTCCATTGTGTATATATACCACATTTTCTTTATCCATTCATCTGTTGAAGGGCACCTAGGTTAGTTCCATAGCTTTGCTATTGTGAATTGAGCTGCTATAAACATTGATGTGTCTGCATCACTGTAATATGCTGATTTTAAGTCCTTTGGGTATAAACGGAGAAGTGAGATAGCTGGGTCAAATGGTGCCTTATGTGTGAAATAACACAACTTTAACAAGAATATAAGAAAATATGGAAGTATATTATAATAAACCCAAGGTAGTAATGGACAGCTTTTGGATAACATAAAATAGAAAAATAAATGGACTCAAATATGATTTAAATAATTGACCAAATAACCCCCAATTTAAAGACTTATGTAAGTGGGAGAAGATATTTGCAATATGTAAGGCTAATTAAATATTGAGATTTGAAATAAACAACTCATTACTCAATAAGAAAAAGACAACTTAGGAAAAAGTGGGCAAAAGATATGAATAGGGATCTTATAAAGAAGGAATCTGAAAATGGTAAATAGTTAATGTATATTTGGAAAAAGGCTCCAATTAATAAACTTTGAGAAATATCTAACTTTGAAAAATAAGAATAAATGATTTCACACCATGAGAATGCAAAAATCAAAAGTCTTTTTGCAAAACAAGTGTTGGTGAGGACCTAAGGAGATGGAGATTTTTTTTATTTGAAGTTGCTGTATATATAACAGTGGCATGCATTACAATTCATAATACACATATAGAGCGGATTTTTATATACTGCTGACAGAAACATAAATTAGGAACTTCAACCAGAGCAATTTGGCAACATTGCTAATGCATAAAACTAACAACCCACCAAGAAACTACTAG
This sequence comes from Tamias sibiricus, assembly GCA_025594165.1. Lineage (NCBI taxonomy): Eukaryota > Metazoa > Chordata > Mammalia > Rodentia > Sciuridae > Tamias > Tamias sibiricus. The sequence continues at coordinate 38,815,474 of CM046666.1, forward strand.
GTGTGTTTCCTAGAGAGAAATCTTGGGTAGGTCTTCTAGGAGACACAGCTAAATTGATGCACAGTGTACAACTTAAATGAACACCTGCAGCAGTAGAGATTAATGGGCTGGGATAATTTAAAACATAGAGAAGTTAAAATGAAATAACATTCAGAAAGATTGACATGGATAGATTTCTGAAGAAATTTCTCTTGCTGAGGAAAAACACAAATTAAAGAATGATGTGAACACTATGATAGAGTTTACATAAGCATACTTCATGGAAGTATAATTTAAATAACTAAAAGGATAACAATATGGACTGGAAGGATATAGCAAATTAATGATGATGGTGGCTTTTTTTGAGGGTTAGAAGTAGAAGGCCAAAAAAGGGATATCAGCTTTTTCTGCAACATGCTATTTCTTTTATTTAAAAATTATTAGAAGAAAGTTCTGGGTTGTGAAAACTGAAATGTGCTGGTCTTATTAGTCTCTGTACTTTTTTGGATTATAAATTTTCTATAAGAAAGAAAATGAGCTGAGTCAAAATGTCCATTAGCAGTACCACCCTGTCAAACAATAAAAAACTAGGAATATTCCAAATGAATATTCATGAGAGTAAACATGTTCAGATTCCCACCTTTGCAAAATGGGACTTAACCAAAGAATTTTGGTATGAATGCACATCTATGCCGATTGGGAAACATATCTGGATATTATGTCAACCAGAAATTCTTTTCGTAAAAATAAATTCTCAATCGACACCATGGTTGATTTACACCAACTAGCAAAATACACAGATGGCATAGTTTTGGTGATGATGATGTAGCTAGTGAGTTAAATAGGCTGAAAATTTGACCCATTACTTGTTGCCACAATAACTATATACAAACCTAGCCAGTATGTGATTTTGCATGCTAAAGTGGATCAGCAAATAACTGTGCATGTAAAACCGCAAATTCAAATTTAGAACCTAAGTTGAGGTGTTCTGGAAGTGACTGTAAGTTATTTGCAGAACTTAAACATGGGTTTCATTTCACTGTTATATTCGTACAACAATAAATCCTACAGTACCGTAACGAAAGTCAAATAATAAACAAGTAACACAGACTATTCTCAATAGCTGTCTTCAGCTTCAAAACCAATATGGGGAAAGTGCTATCAAATTTGGACGATTAATAAATATTGGAGCCCGTGCCCATTTATTTCAAAGGAATATGATATTTACGAAAATGAAATTACGTTTCTGGAGTCTATAATTAAAATGCAGTAATCTGCTGTAGAAGTCCATGCCTACAGTTTTGTAATGTCTCATAAATATTTTCTGCATGAAGTAGCGGTTGGTGTCATTTTAGATAAAATTTTCTTAAACCTCAGAAAACATTCTTTATGTGGAGATGTTTAAGTGTGATTGGATGTGCTGGTATCTGCTCTGTGTTTAGTTAAGGATGTCTTCATGTCTTGTGGGCATGCCCATTTGCTTGTCCTTTTAAAGGTAAAACCATATTAAAATGTTTCTGAAATTGCTGGAGAACAGATGGCACCATTTAGGCAGATTCATTCAAATCTAAGCACACGTTTTAAACAAATGTGTTTTTGGCATTAGACTGTGCCTTTGGAAAAAATTCTAGGGATGATTAATCATCTGTATGCAGAGGGCTTTCACATTTCCTATCAGTCTATGTACATAGCTGTGCTAGGCAAAGCAGAGAAAAGAAGGAAAATAAGACATGGACCTCGCCCTCAAGGAACTTGTAATCTAGTCAGGAATCAGAGCCAAAATGTGTGAAATGAGAGTGAATGTGAAATGAGGAAGAGGCAAAAATGTGTGGTCAAGAAAATGATCTGTTTCCAGCACTGAGCGTCCTGATCCTCTAGGTCCTATCTGAGAACCTGACCATTCCTCTTCCTGGAAGCTCTCTGTCCTCTGCCCACTGCCTGGTTTCTAAAGCCAAGTGTTCTCCAGCTTCTTCCCCCTCCCTAACAGCTCTGTCTCCTTTTCCTTCACTGTACCCTCTTTCCTTCAGCTGTGGCCTTAATATTTCTTCCCCTTGGGAACACACCCTTGACAGCACCAATCCTCAATAGATAGGCTCTAGAGCGTAATTAAAAAAAAATCACAAATCAAAAACCTTAAGGATTTGGCATCCATGAACTGGTTTTCAAGTCCTGGTTCTGTCATTTGCTAGAGTTGAAAGCTTCAACAAATTTGCATGAGGTAATTTTGGTTTTTATCTCTCTGAAATGCCATAATAAGACATGCTTTGCTGCAAAGAATTATATTACATACCAGTTGAGTTGCTAAGTGTTGAAGTGCTCTGTGAACTGTGAGAAAGATCATATTAACTTCCATCACTGTTGATATTCACTCTATTCTGGTGCCTCCCAATTCATATTTCCTACCCTCAGTTTCTCTGCACACCAGCTTAGAATGTACAACAGCTAAACTAACAGCTGTCACCAGAATGCTTTGTGGGTTGGTATCTTGAACATAATGTTCCCTTAAACAACCACATCACTTTTCCTCCCCATGGCCCATGGGTGGATGGCCAATCCATCCTACTCCTCTTGGACTTCATTTCCTCTCATCTTCTTCTTTAATCAATTACCCTTTACCTCTCACCTTGGCTGCTGCATTCTCTCCTTATTAGTATCCCCATATTTACTTTTTTCCTTCCAACTGTTCTCCATCTTCAAGAGTAATATTTTTAAAAGGAATATTTAATTAATTATGTCAATCTTATCCAAATCCCTGAGTTAAGTGAGTATGCTTCCTAACAGCAAATATCTTTATTTCTTTCAACTATGTTTTATACAAGTGTTCATCAAAATCCTTTTAAATATGGCACGCTGAATTGAATATACATATTTAAAATGTAGACTAGCCTCAGCAGAGAACACTGATGTATTATTTCCTGGACTCTGGGTCATCCAGATCTAGTATTGCTAATAAATAACACATGAAGTGTTATTATGCCAGATTTGCTATAGCCTTACCCATGCATGCACTTTCTTTGACACACACACACACACACACACACACACACACACACTTTATATGATGACTACATTTGATTAGTCTTTACTCCAATATCATAATCTACTGGATCGTAATTTTATTTTTCAATTCTGTGCTATCTACAAATGACAACATCTTGCATATCTTCATCTGAATAATTTGTAAGACCTTTAGGAGCAAGGCAGAACAACACTTCATGAAGACCAGCTCTGCTCTCCACCTCATTAGTTAACAGTTATGGGTACCTTCTATTTCTCTTTATATCCCTTAAGGACATTTTGAGAGACTTTATTAAATAAACTGAATTCATTTGATCTATAAATTTATATAACCTTATCAGAAAAGTGAATGAAATTAGTTTAAGGCAAATGATGCTCTTTCCTAATTGCTTACTGATCATTACTTAATAAATTTTTATTATCAGTTTCTACTTTTAGGACTTGGCATCAAAAATATTACATTGTAATTTTCCATTTTTTTAAAAAATTGAGAATACAATATCTTCTTTTATGATGTGAAAGTTTAAAACCCAGGCTCACTAGGTTCTGCATGGACTCATCACTGCAGGAGCCTGTGGTCACTGAAAGTCACTGTCCTCTTTTTCTTCCTCATTGTAGCCAAATCTTACTTCCCAGTGAAAGCCTGTCCTTCTGAAAGGTTTCCTCCTTTACAAAGGTTCTCCATGTACTTCTTCCTCCCACCTAGATGCCAAGCTCCTAATTCATCATTGTGACCCTAGCATAACCTTGTAGTGTCAAACAGTGCTTGCTAAATTGTTGACTCTTGCTCATTTCTCATTTTCTGGAATCTTTGTAGTACACTCCATAATTTTTTAAAGTCTCCAAATAATTCTGAGACTACATCTGCAAACTTTCTAAGTCCATGAAATCTTGTTCTCTTGAATCTAAAAATTAGAAAGACTTGAAACAGCTAGATTGACTCAAATTTTCTCTTACCTATCTTGGGCTTCCATTATTTTTGTGGCTCTTAACCACTGTCCTCTACATCTTCAACTGCCTTTCTCTTGTCTGGAATGTCCTTTTGCTTGTCACCAAAGTATATCCTTTTACTCCTCCCAAAGCCCACTCAAAATTTATCTTCATGAATTCCCAGGGGCTATCCCCAATTTTGTATTCAAAAAGGACACTTAGTGTTTATATACATAGTAGATAATCGTTAATACCTAAATCCCAGGAGTCAAAGGATGTGTTGTTCCAAATGGATTTCTAAAGATTCATCATTTAAAAATTATGACATTTTAATGAATAATTTGTGGGTTAGGGGTGATGATGTGGTCTGTTCAGCTGCAGAAGAGTGCTTGGTGACCAGTCCATTGTGTATGGTTTAAATGGAGTGTGTAGACTGTAAAAGGTGACTCAAAAAAAAAAAAAAAAAAAAATCCTGCATGAAGATGGTGGCTTCAAAATGTTTTGAAGGGGTTTGGAGCAGCAATGTGGTGGAGGGGTTGGTGGCTGAAGCTGCTTTTCCAGAGTGCTTTACATAATACAGGATTAAGAAGAGAGAACATCAAAAGCCTATACTGCAGACTGGAAGGCAGCACTGAAGCCCCTTCTAGAGCCTTTAAGCCTCTTCTTACTGGCACCAACTAAGCTACCACTCTCAAGCAGCTGTTTCAGATGGTTTAAAAAAAAAAAAGAATCTCAAATTTCGTTGAACAAGAATCATATTCTACAGGGCAGGAGATACTCCTAAACTAAAAGGGAAATTTGCAAATAAATGGTGATTCAGTTTTTCTGTTTGTGAGTGTGTGTTGCCAGCCATTTTTAAGATTAAAAATTTTGATTTGGAGAATACGAATCACTAAGTGAAATATGTTTGTGTTTACCAATATGCTATTATGTTTTTTTGTAACATTAGAAAACTCATATGTTTTCAATTACTTCAGAATGATTGTAGATAGTTAATACAGACTTCAATATTTCAAATAGCTTCTTTATATCACATTATAAAATTTTCTAGGATCCTTTGAATGCTTATTTATTTCTTGCAATAACATAAATTTTATTTCATTCCTGTGCATCACAATCCTTTCTCCCCCCCCAATAATTCTGCTATTTTTGAGTGAAATATTTCAACTGAATTTCCATTAGCTTTGAACAAAGCAATATATATGCATGTATGGAAATGTAACAGAGAAACCTGTTAATCTGTGCAATTAATATGATGATGATGATGATGATGATGATGATAAAGAATTTCTATTTATCTAAGAATAGGTTGGGTGAAGAAAATCTCTTTTAGATTGAACAGGTTGTTACAATATCTATGCCTGGACTCCTTAAAGCAACTGACTATGAAGTCAGCTACCACAGAATCCAGAATCCAACCTTTTCTTTCAATTCCCTTGGAGTGATAACATTTTCTAGACTGATACCTTCAATGATTTGTTCCTCTGCTCATTTGTTCTCTCTGAATTAAAGACCAAATATATCAACCTCCATGGGGTGTTCTAAATGTTTTCTGAACTGCTATACCAGCCCTTAAGATTAAATCTCACTCTTAACTAGGGATTACCTGACCTATCTCCCATTGGTTTAGTTACTTACCTAGTTCTTCCCATATTAAATGGTTGGATTAGGAGGTCCACAATTCCCTCCATGTTCTCTAACTCAGCCTGAAAAAGTGAGTCTGACCAAACCTTGTGGTTTAGCCCTTGACCCGATAAACTCTTGCCTTGATGTTTGCTGGGTGGGTTCAGATCACACCGACTAGCAGCAAAACAGGCAAACTGGTACCCCTCTAGGGAATTAATGATCCTATACTTCTGATTTTCATCTCTAACTTTTCTCTTTACAAAATACCTGGCTTTTAGAAAAGTAATCAAAATAATTTTCATTCCTTATCTATCATATTGTCAAAGCAGTTTTGTAAAACAGAAAAACAGACTAGGCACATCAATTTTATTAAGTAAAGAGAAAGCTTTAGCACAATCAAAACATTTGAGAATTTTCTAGCAATTATGATTCACCTTTCTGATAAGAATAGCTTCGTATGTTTTATCATATATCCCTTCTAACAGGTCTGGAATCAATTTGACTTTTCTTTTAAAGTTTTACATCCTCAAAGATCTATCAGTTGACTTAATCTTAGGAAAACCGAATGTCAGAACTAGTGATGGTTCTGTTGCAGCGTCCTCTGCGGGATGATAGGACTCAGAAGACTGCTACCCTATGGGTCATTTCTTCAGGATTCAGCAATTCAAAGTCAAGTGTATTCATGTCAAAATGTAAGTCTGCTAAATGAAGATATGTATGCTTTACCCACACAGTGTCTTTAATTGGAACATGTTCAATTATCATCCCTGCTTATCATCTGATGATCAGCCCACTAACATAAAGGTTTGGTTTCTGAACAATGAAAACTATATAATCCCAATATCCCCTCCTGTTTTTTTTTTTTTTTTTTAACTTGACTGCAAGAAGAATCAAGCTAAATCTAGTCCTCAAGGAGTTACTCCTCACAATTGTCTAGCACAGTCACTTTACATTTTTTAGATTGAATTAAATTTTCTTCTCTTCTTTTTAAAATTCAGTCTGGCTTAAAAATGTCCTAATCTGACCATACAAATAATTGGAATAATAATAAAATCAGGCTAAAAGAGCTAATGAACTTCTTGGGAAATTATAGGAGTTAATTTAAAATCTTAGAGTAAACTTTTGATGTATACGACTCAACTCAAGAGTCTAGGTAAACAATACTACATATATATAGAAAACTAGGACATAGAGGTGCTAACATACCAAAAGAAATTCAGATTTACTTTTATATAATTTTGTTCTTACAAAAGAAATTGATTGTGACAGCTCAGTGTGATTTTTGAGTCTGAATATCAAGATCAGAAACAGACATAAATTTGAGGACAATGTCACTCAACAAAGAGGGGCTGAAAAAGAACTCTAGAAGACCAGATGTCTAGGATTAGGTGTATTATTCCACTCCATTTTATCATCCCATAACATTCTCTCCACACTGTGAAGATTCTACAGTTCCCTCTCTTGCCATGAAGATCCCTGGCTGTTAAATTGGCAAGATTCCAAATGGCATACCCTAAACAACAGAATTAGTCACTGAATTTTGGTGACTAATAAGAGCCTGGTTTCCTCCCTCCTACTTTGGAACCAGTACAAGGAATAGACACAAGACAGCCCACTGAAAAAACTGAAAACGTCCATCAGTGCTAAAGAGCGGCTTCCATGCTTAAAATGGCAGCCAACATCACCTTCCTACCAGTCTTCCCAGGTACTACTGATTTGTAAGATAAGCTACAAGCAATGTATCTGAATTATCTCAGTTCCTTGCAGTTTCACTCAGGCTAATACTAGGCCTGTCTTTCCTCTGACCCATTCCTTCCTCTTCCCAACTTTGCTCTACTCCACAGAGACACAGAGTTCTAAAGGCAGCATTTTCCAAGATCCTTTGTAGCTGGCATCCAGCTGGGAAGACAGAGAGGGGGAGGAAATACCCTGGCTTCTCCTTCCTCACTACCACAAATCTCTTGCCAGCACCTCCTACTGAGTCCTGCCTACTGATTTAGTAGCTTCCTGCTGTTGGAAATCTCTGGGCTGCACCACTATTCCATTTGGCTTCTTCGATTTTCCATCACCTATGCAACAAAATTACCTTCACTGAATTTGCTGTTTGAATACTCAGAGGTTTGTGTTCTTGGTTGGGTCCTGACTGGTGCACTCAACTACAATTTAATAAATGTTCCCAGATTATGATGTAGGACTGGTAGAAATAAAACAGTTAGGTATTACTTTTCAAAATTACAGGCACTTGTGTGTCTTGTCACACACCTGTAATTCATTGCCTATAATTTTGCTTTCTGAACAATAAAAAGCATATAACACAAAGGCTAAATGTTTCCTTTGTTTTTCACTTGTCTGCTTGAATAATCAGAACTACATTTTGCCTTAAATGGCAATAATTAACTTATCCCAATTACCTAGCATATTATTTTCCTTCTTTTGAATCGAGTTTACCTTTTGAAAAAACATTATCTTCCATTTTGTACAGATTTATATGTGTTTTTCATATAGTAAGCTGCTTCAAATCCTTTTGGAAGACAGATATGATATTTACTACACTAGTAAAAACATTTTTAATTAAAAGATCCATGCTACATTTAAAATTTTACAAGGGGTATGTTAGCTTTTCATTGCTGTGACCAAAATACCCAATAAGAACTACTCAGAGGTCCTTATTTTGGCTCACAATTTCAGAGGTTTAGTCCACAGTGGACAACTTCATTGCCCAGGGCCCAAGGTGTGGCAGAACATCATGGTGGAAGGGCATAGTGGAAGAGGGCTCCCCATTCATGGTGGCCAGGAAGCAGAGAAAAGGGGAAGGTGCAGCAGGGAAAATGAACGCTTCAGGGCTTGCCCCAATGACCCAACTCCACCAGTCTCCATCTGCCTATCATTACCACCAATCAGTCCATTCAAACTAGGATAGCTTGATTAGGTTACTGTTCTCATAATCCAATCATTTACCTCTGAATATGTCAGCATTAACACAGGCGCTTTGGGGGGACACCTCATATCCAAATCATAACAAATAGCACCAAAATCTCAGAGGCTTAAAATCACAAAGGTTTCCATCTTGGTTACATATTTATCCAACATGGCTTAGAGGTGGCTGTGATCTCTGTGCTTGACATTTAGATAACCAAGGCTGGTGAAGGTACCAACCCCCAGTGAGGCCACCACTCTATAGGAAGTTTCACAGTGAGCCACAGAGGGAAGAGATGAAAGAGGACTGAATGCCAGTTCTAAAAGGCTTCTGCCCACAGTAACAGATCATTTTCTCTCACACTCCATTGGTTAGAGCAAAAGGAACATTAGCAACTTCAAGGAAGTATGTGCTAGAAAAAAATAAACTAGAAGTTTTGGTGAGAACCAGTAATTTCTACCATGCTCGTTATTAAAAATTTCAATCAACACAAAAATGAGCAAAGATTCTTTCCTTTTCTGAGAAGAAGCTTTTTAGTTTGAATCCATCACATTTATTGATTCTTGATTTTATTTATTATTTATTTATTTATTTATTTTTTTGGTACCAGGGATTGAACTCAGGGGCACTCAACCACTGGGCCACATCCCCAGCCATTTTTTGTGTTATTAGAGACAGGGTCTCACTGAGTTATTAAGTGCCTCGCCATTGCTGAGGCTGGCTTTGAACTCACGATCCTCCTGCCTCAGCCTCCCAAGTGCTGGGATTACAGGCGTGTGCCACCACGCCCGGCTGATTTTATTTCTTGCACTATAGGAGTCTTATTAAGGAAGTCAGTGCCTAATCTGACATGATAAAGATTTGGGCCTACTTTTTTTTTCTATTAGGTGCTGGGTCTCTGGTTTAATTCCTAGGTCCTGGATCCACTTTGAGTTGAGTTTTGTGCATGGTGAGAGATAAGGGTTTAATTTCATTTTGTTGCATATGGATTTCCAGTTTTCCCAGCACCATTTGTTGAAGAGGCTATCTTATCTCCAACGTATGTTTTCAGCACCTTTGTCTAGTATGAGATAACTGTATTTATGTGGGTTTGTCTCTGTGTCCTCTATTCTGTAGCATTAGTCTCCAGGTCTATTTTGGTGCCAATACCATGCCATTTTTGTTATAATTGCTCTGTGGTATAGTTTAAGGTCTGGTATAATGATGCTTCACTTTTCTTGCTAAGCATTGCTTTAGCTACTTTGGATCTCTTATTGTTCCAGATGAATTTCATGACTGCTTTTTCTATTTCTATGAGGAATGTCATTGGGATTTTGATTGGGATTGCATTAAATCTGTATAGTGCTTTTGGTAGTATAGTCATTTTGACAATATTAATTCTGCCTATCCAAGAACAAGGGAGATCTTTCCATCTTCTAAAGTCTTCTTTAATTTCTTTCCTTAGCATTCTCTAACTTTCATTGTAGAGGTCTTTCACTTCTTTCGTTAAGTTGATTCCCAAGTATAATAGAAAGCCTACAGAATGGGAGAAAATTTTTACCACACACACATCAGATAGAGCACTAATCTCTAGGATATATAAAGAGCTCAAAAACCTTAACACCAAAAAAAAAAAAAAAAAAAAAAAAAAAACCCAATCAATAAATGGGCTAAGGAACTGAATAGACACTTCTCAGAAGATACACATTCAATCAACAAATATATGAAAAAATGTCCAACATCTCTAGCTATTAGAGAAATGCAAATCAAAACTACTCTAAGATTTCATCTCACTCCAGTCACAGTGGCAGCTATTAAGAATACAAACAACAAGCCGGGCGCGGTGGCGCACGCCTGTAATCCCAGCACTTTGGGAGGCTGAGGCAGGAGGATCGCGAGTTCAAAGCCAGCCTCAGCAATGGCAAGGCACTTAGCAACTCAGTGAGACCCTGTCTCTAAATAAAATACAAAAAAAAAAAAAAAAAAAAATGGGCTGGGGATGTGACCCAGTGGTCGAGTGCCCCTGAGTTCAATCCCTGGTACCACAAAAGAATACAAACAACAATAAGTGTTGACAAGGATGTGGGGAGAAAGGCACATTCTTACATTGCTGGTAGGACTGCAAATTGGTGCACCAATCTGGAAAACAGTATGGCGATTCCTTGGAAAACTTGGAATGGAACCACCATTTGACCCAGCTATCCCACTCCTTGGTTTATACCCAAAGGACTAAAAATAGCATACTATAGTAACGCAGCCACTTCAATGTTTATAGCAGCACAATTCACAATAGCTAAATTGTGGAACCAACCTACATGCCCTTCAGCAGATGAATGGATAAAGAAACTGTAGTATGTAAACACAATGGAATATTACTCAGCATTAAAAGAGAACAAAATCATGGCATTTGCAGGTAAATGGATGGAGCAGGAGAATATTATGCTAAGTGAAGTAAGCCAATCCCAAAAAACCAAAGTCCGAATGTTCTCTTTGATATGAGGATACTGATCCATAGTGGGGACTAGAGTGGGGAGCATGGGAGGAATGGAAGAACTTTAGATAGGGCAAAGGAAGGGAGGGGAAGAGTGGGGGTAGGGACGTAGGAAAGATGGTGAAATGAGATAAACATAATTACCCTAGGTACATCTATGAAGACATGAATGCTGTGACTCTACTTTGTGTAAAACCAGAGACATGAAAAATTGTGCTCTTTATGTGTATTGCTGTCATATTTAACAAATTAGAATAAGTAAATTTCTAAAAAATAGGCAAAGATGAAAGTGAAAATCTTTCAATAAAAAACAATATTAGTGTTTGTTAAATACTGATTAGACATATCTTTTTTTTTTTTTTTTTTGGATTTTAATTTTTTATTAGGATGCTTTCTCATGCCTTAAATTCCAACTGATTCAGTAATTTCAGTAATGGCTAATTTAATTCACAGTGACCACCAATATTCAAATTATAATTTTGCTTTTCTTTTTTTAACTCCATAAAGAATTACTATTCAAATCTTCCTAGGCACAAGTAGAACTGTATATTCTATTTTTGCTCTCTTATAAGCAACACCATAAATTTTTTTCTTTAAGATGGCCTCTGTCTAGGGGCTGGGGTTGTGGCTCAGTGGTAGACTCCTCTCCTAGCACGATGTTGATGTGATCCTCAACATCACATATACATAGATAAAATACAAGTATTGTGTCTGCTTACAACTAGAAGATATTTTTTTAAAAGATGGCCTCTTTCTAAAAATATTAATCTACTTATCTAATAGTGTTATACTTGAAAATGACTTCTATTCTAAAAAAACATAACATATCTTTATATATGTGTGTGTGTATATACATACCTACATTACAGAAATGGAAAAACAGTAGTACTTTTACTAAAGCAATGGTATAAATATCAGTATTAATTGAGAGTTATTAAATTTTCTTTGAACTTAACAGAAAAGAGAAATAACTGGCACTAAAGAAATTTATAAGCTTCAGACATACATGTATCTTCATGGTAAGAGTGTATATGTTTTCTCTAAAAGGTTTTCTTTAGGGTTAAGAAAAAACTCAGAGAAGGATTAAGGAACTTGGGTTCACTATGTTTTTTAACTATATAGTTTACATTATCTAGAATACATAGTGTGTAAATAAATATATGTATATGTGTGTGTGTGTGTATGCATATACATAGTGTGTAAATAAATATATGTATATGTGTGTGTGTGTGTATATTCATTTCTTGCTATGGAATATAAGGAAATTTGCTTACTTACAATGCCTCTTCTAAGTCTAAATTTTTGTTAGATCTGTTATTGTGTTTTTATTTTCAAAGATGACAATACTTACCCAATGGTTGAGTTTTATGTCTACATTTCAACAAATTCAATGCTTCCTACAGTCCTTTCATAATGCTTCTCAGTTCCTGAGTTATTTCAATTTACCTCTTAATTGGTTAGACTTCATGATCAAATCATTTTTAAAACAGATACCTGGGCATTTTTCTTCTCCCTTAATTCGCACATGCTTAAAGATATTTGCTGCTTTTGTTTTTTAAGGATAACTTGATAATTTGATGGAGTATAAAATTATTGGGACACATAATATCCTTGCTTCACAACTCGTTCCACTGTCTTCTGGCACTGAATGTTGCTGTGGAAATGTGTGAAAACAATCTATTTTATTTTTATTCATAGCTGACTTCTGTTTTCTGACTGGATGCCCATAGGCTCTTTCTTTAGCTTAGGAATTAAGTAGCCTCAGCAGAGGATTTCTTTGACACAGTATGCCTTTTCATCTGCAGATTCAAATAATTACAGCTATCAGGAAACCTTTCTTTCCATACATATTTTTCTGTTACCTTTGTTCTTTGCATGCATAATTGGTTTCTACACATCACTGGGTTCTTCATCTCTCTTTCTAGTTATCACCTTTTTTCATTATTTTTAATCTTTTGTTATTTTTCAAACTCACTTTTTCCTCTTCCTCTTCTTCTTCCTTTTTTTTTCTTTCTTCTAAGGACACTTTCTCTCTTTAATGGCTTTCCTTTCTTTTCTATTGCTTTCCTGAGTTCTTCAAGTTTGCTTTTGCCTTATAATCTTTTTATTTGAACTCTTTTTATAATTTCAGCTATTTTTTTAAAACAAAGATTATATTTAGGGAACACACTTAGGGTTGTAAAGAACACATTCTCTGCTCCCTGATGCAAACAGTCTTCCAATGTATATCCCTTATATATGGAGAGGTCCTTGGCTGTTTTCTTTCTGATAATTTCATCTTTGAACAAAATAATATCTTTCCTGAAGAGTCGTGTTAGGGGATAGGTGAGGGAATGTTAGGTTTGTGTCCTGAGTACTTTTCATCATGTCTCTTACTTCCTAAGCCCTAAGAACATAAATTCCCCTTGGTAGTCTGCAGTAGTGGGTCTGAAAAAGCTCATCTTAAAGCCCATGAAGTCACAAGCTCCCTAGACTTCACTCACCAAAGGCCATCTTTCTTGGCCTGAACCTAGACTACTGACCATTAAAATGGCCTGTGTTTAAGGTTTTGTCTTTGACTCCACCTTCTATAACACAGAATGAATGTCTGTATTAAAAGCCCAGCTGCTTCTTCATACTTGCCTCTGCTCGTAGATCTCATCACTCTAACCAAAAGATCATTGGATTTGTGTTTGAGAATGGTGAGCCTTTCTTTAGGGGAAACTCTATCCTGCCTGAGGTTGGAAGACACATATGTTGGCTCTCAGCACCCTCCCTCACCATAATTCAAATTTCATAGTATTTGGCAGGTTTTCTCATTCTTTGAGGTTATGGCTATTTCCTTGCTTCACTGAAGATGGCTTTTCCCCTCTATTTTTCTGTTTTTGTGCTGTTGTTGGTGAATTTTGCAAACAGAGAATAAGAGTAAAAATGGCTTTCTTCTACTATGTTTAATTACAGATGAGAATTTTAAAGATTAGAAGAAAGTCTAGGACTAAATTTTTACAGCCAAAAGACTGTGTTCCTCTAACAATTTATCTGGAGTATGTACACCTTCACATTCTAATAATGGCTGTTACTGTACCACTTCATTTAATCAATGTTTTAGATCTCTAGACTTGTGGTTCATGTAATGCCACTAAATTAGGTTAGATGGGAGCAGAATGTAAGCTATGTTACAACACAGAAGCAACGGTTAAATAACATTGCATATTTCTCATTTATAAAAATATGAGAAAGAAATGCCTGGTGTATAGTAAGTTTTCAAAATTTTAAGTTTCCTTCCTTCTGTACTTTCTAGGTTTATATAACAGATCAGAGAAGATGATAGCATTGTCAACACACCTTTTGCTAAGGCTTCTAGCTGCTTAATGGGACTCAATAATAAGAGAACCTATTCTTATTGTAATAATGTCAGGGCCAGTACTTATTTTTTATACTGTGTACTTTGCTCTTTATAGGCTCAAAATCTTGTAATAAACCTGCTGATTACATAGAACTACTATATCTTTCAAACAAAAATTCATGAAGATGTCTTAGTGTCCCTCTAAAGGTCCAGTGGAGCTAGGTATAGTGTACACACCTGTAATCACATCTACATGAGAGGCTGGGACAGGACTATAGCAAGTTCAAGGTTAGCCTCAGCAATTTAGAGAGACCCTGTCACAAAACAAAAACTAAAAAGGGCTGGGATATAGCTTGGTAATAAAGTGCCCCTGGGTTCAATTCCAGTACCAAATAATCATAATGATGATAATAATAATAAAAATATAAAAGTCTAGTGGAATATAATACTGGAACACTAGTTGCAACCAAATCTTTTTGTTCTCTGCACCCACCACCGAAGATTAGGGCTTCAGTGTGGTGTTAACAAGCAAACCCAAGGTAAAGCAGCTCGTTCCTTCCTGTGTTCTCATGCTATTAGGTAACAGGTCCCACAACAGCTATTCCGATAACTCTGACATAAGCCTACTAACCCCTACTCAAACTGTCTCCCAAAAGTCTTTGCACTTCTACAAGGTCACACAACTCACTCTGAAACTTTGATAATGTGTGAAGATTGAGAGCTTGTAAAACTCATCAGCATTACTTCTAAAAATAAAGTATGTTTTATTTCAAGAGAAGAATCAGATATAAAGACCTCTAATAGTTCCTAGGAAAATAATCCATAAATCCCATCAGCTTTGTTGGTAGGCTAATTATTTGGAAAGTAAGTAACCTTTTCCAAAAAGTCTGGAG
Source organism: Tamias sibiricus (assembly GCA_025594165.1). Classification (NCBI taxonomy): domain Eukaryota; kingdom Metazoa; phylum Chordata; class Mammalia; order Rodentia; family Sciuridae; genus Tamias; species Tamias sibiricus. Next base: position 38,830,632 of record CM046666.1, read on the forward strand.
TTCACACTTCCTTTTTTTCCCCCCTTTATTTTTTTCTTCCTTTTCTTCCCCCACCACCAAATGAAGATTGAATCCAGGGCCTCTCCCCAGGCCCCTTCCCTACTCTTCCCTTCCCTTCTTCCCTTACTGTGACAGGGTCTCTAAATTGCCCAGGCTGACCTTGAACTTGTGATCCTTCTGCCCTCAGCCTCCTCAGTAGGAGTAACTGGGATTTAGGTGCATTCCACTCCACCAGGGAGTTTACAATATTTGTTTTAAAAAAAACCGTTAGGTCATCTGTGCTGTTTTCTGTATTTGCCAACAGATACTACTGTCACTAAAACAGGTGCATTTTGCCTGCCCCACTGGGCAGTATGCCAATCACTGAAATGAGGAATTTTGAGAAAGAGAGTTTACTCATGAGGTGACCTAGCATAAAAAAGGGAGAACAAGTCCCAAATCTACTTCCCCAGGATAGGGATATTCTTGTGATAAAGAAGAGGGTGATTGAAAGCATGGGGAAGGGTGATTGGAGGAGAAGTAATCAGCAGCCGCCTGCACATGCACAATCAATCTTCATAGCTCTACTCTGCATATTTGTTCAGAAAATGACAGCACTGTTCATGATCTGAGGGTGGAGTTTTCCACTCCCTGAGCTCAAAGAAGTCTCCCACCTGCACGGGCCCATGTGAAGAGTTGTGGTTTCAACAGCAGCCTTTAAGTCCCTGAAAAGTAACCTAGGCAACCTTCATCGCCATGACATTCTGTCAGTAGTATTATCTACAGCAAAACTAGTGGGAGAATAATAATATCTTGCTTGAGTAGGTGACCTCCAAAGTCAACTAAAAGCAAGTGCAGTACATTAGGACTAGAGAGTTTATTGAGGTTTTCCCTTGGTTTCACAGTGTACCATAAAATCGCTTTCAGTTTTGACCCAAGACTGCAGGTCTTGTCACCTGTAATCACCAGGTCTTCCTTTCCCATCAATTCAACAAAACAGTAGGTGACTAATCACCTACTAGTTGCCAGGTGCTGAGAGGATAGAGAGAAGAAGACAAAGGTCTTATCTTTAAATGGTTGACAGCCCAGAGCACTAAGGTCTTTCTGAATGAATGTCCTAGAAGGTAGGTATTATTATTCCACTTTAATGGTTAAATCACTAGTTCAAGGACATACACTTGGCAGGAGGTGGAGACAGGTGTAAAAGAGAAGGTCTCCAAAGCTGGAGCTTTTCAGAACCACCTACAGGGGTGGTGGTGATGGTGAAGAAGCTGTAGAGTGGACACCAACACTAACCAACACTGGAAGTCACTTGATAGTCACTCAGGGAAGGGAGTCAGACAGGAAGCCAGTGGGACCTGGACTTTCCCAACATCAGCACAGAGTGTTGTTTTCTCCACAAAGTCCCCTGTTAAGTAGTTTTACAGCAAATGTTGTACTATATATAGTATACTATTGCTCCAGAATCCATCCAGGTCAGGAGCTATGCCAAGTACCAAATGTATACAAAATCAGATGCTAGGTCATTTGGACACCGTATTAGTGTATGAGGACTACTGTAATACATACCATAAATGGGGTGGCTTAAACAACAGAAAGGTATTAGCTCACAGTTCTGAAGGCCTTAAGTCAGAAATCAAGGAGGTGGCAGGGCTGGCTCCTTCTGAGGGCTGGGAGGGAAGGTGCTGTTTCAGGCCTCTGTCTTTGGCTCACAGGTGACTGTCATCTTCATGTGCATGTGACATTCTCGCTCGAATGTGTACCTGTCTCCAAATTACTACTCTGTTTCTGGTGGGGCACATATGTGGTGACCAAGAGAAAATTCCAGTCCTCATGGAGCCAACAAAACAATCAGACCTACCCAAGCACTCCAAGAGAAAAACAAATAGAAGACATGGACAAAAACAGAAATGCAACCAGGCGTGGTGGGGCATGCCTGTAATCCCAGCACCTCAGGAGTCTGAGGCAGGAGGATCTTGAGTTCAAAACCAGCCTTAGCAAAAGCAAGTCACCAAGCAACTCACTGAGACCCCAAGATGCCCCCCCCAATAAAAAAAAACAGAAATGCAGATCATCAATAAAGATATTAAAAATTTTGTTACTTGAGTTAGAACAGGATTTTATGTAAATGTTTTTATTCCTTCCAAACTGACACAACTTTCAAATTCTGTGGAACCAACAAGAGTGCAAAATATGAGCCTACTCACATAATTCTCTGAGAGTGAGTTTCATCTAGCTGCCTTTATTCCCCCATTTTTAACAGCTATATTGAGGTATAATTGATAAGCCTTAAATTTGACATGTCATACAAAACTTGATGAATGCTGTCATATGTATACAACCATGAAATCATCACCACAATAAAGATAGTGAATATATCCATCACCCCCAAAAGTATCCTGTGCCCCTTTGTAATACCTCCCTCTCCAACCTCAACTTATATGCAGGCCTCAGGCAATCACTGACTTGTTTTTGATCACTACAGAGTACCTTGTCTTTCTTGGAAATTTATATAAAAGGAATCACAGAGTACTCTTTTTGTCTGGTTTCTTTTGCAGAATTTTAAAAATGTTTTTATTAGTACATTATAGTTAAACATAATATTGGTATTAATTTTGACATAATCATACATGCATGTAATGTAATTTGTTCCATTTTAGTCCCCAGTACTTCCTCTTTCCCTCTCATCTTTCCTTCCCCTGTTTTCCTTCCTCTATTCTACTGGTCTTCCTTCCATTTACTTATAGTTTTAAAATTAGTTCTTTATAGATATACATAAAGGTGTATTCATATACGTACCAAACATAATTTGGTCAATTTCATTCCACCATTCCTCTTTTTTCCTACCCCTCCGACCTCTCTCTCAATAACCTTTCTCAACTCCACTGATCTCCCTTCTATTTTTATGGAATTCACCTTACCCCCTTTTTTCCCGTAGCTACCTATAGCTTCTGCCACTCTCACAACTCCCATTGAACATTTGAAACTCTAGCCAGAGAAATCAGGCAAGAAAATGAAACTAAAGGGATACAAATAGGAAAATAAGAAGATAAATTATCTCTGTTTGTTGCTGAGATGATCCTATATCTAGAAATGCACCCCGCCCCCCAAAAATAACTCCACCAGAAAACTTCCAGAGCTGATAAATAAATTTAGTAAAATAGCAGGATACATGGTCAACATACATAAATCGATCAATTTCCTCTTCTCCAATAATGAATTTGCTGAGAAAGAAATCAGCAAAACCATCCCATTCACAAAAACCTAAAACAAACTTGGGAATAAACCTAACCAAGGAAGTGAAAGACCCTTATGATGAAAAGTACAGAACACTGAAGAAAGAAATTTAGAAGACCTTAGAATATGGAAAGACCACCCATGTTCTTGGATAGGCAGAATTAATACTGTCAAAATTGCCATATAACAAAAGCATTATACAGATTCAATGAATCACATGAAAACACCAATGGAATTCTTCACAAAACTAGAAAACAGCCCTAAAATTTATTTTGAAGAATAAGAGATGCAGAATAGACAAAGCAATCCTGAATAAGAAGCATCACAATTATACTAATCTTAAATTATACTACAGAGCTGTAGTAACAAAACAGCATTGTATTGGCATCAAAACAGGTATGAACAAATGGAATAGAATAGAAGATACACAGACCAAACCACATAGATATAGTCATCTGATACTTGACGAAGATACCAAAAACATGTTGGAGAAATGATAGCCTTTTAAACAAATGGTTCTGGGAAAACATAATACTGGATAATACATATCCATACGTAGAATAATGAAACTAGATCACTATCTTTCACCTTCAAAGCAGATCTCAAAGTGGATCAAAGACCTAGGAATTAAAACACAGAAATTTTATAACCACTAGAAGAAAAATAGGCTTAACACTCCCAACATATTGGCACAGGCAACGACTTCCTTAACAAGATCCCTAAAGCACAAGGAAAAAAAATACCCCAAGAATCAATAAATGGGATGCCATCAAATTAAAAAGCTTCTGCACAGCAAAGGAAACAAGAGTGTTAAGAGAGAGCCTACAGAAGGGAAGAAGATCTTTGCCACTGATCTCTGACAAGGGATTATATCCAGAATACATACATAACTCAAAAAAGCTAGCACCAAAATAAAAATACATAAATGTAATAAGATAAAACTCCACAGTTAACAAATTGGCAAAAGAACTAAACAGAAAATCCTCAAAAGGAATAAATGCTAATGACCAACAAATATATAAAAGAGTGTTCAACATCCCTAGCAATCAGGGAAATGCAAATAAAAACTACATTGAGATTATATCTCACTCCAGTCAGAATGGCAATCATCAAGAATATAATAACAATATATGTTGGTGAGGATGCAGGGAAAATGTATACTCATACATTGTTGGAAGGAGTGGAAATTTAGTACAACCACTCTGGAAAGCAGGATGAAGGTTCCTCAAAAGACTAGGAATAGAGCCACCATATAACCCAGCTATCCCACTTCTCAATATTTATCCAAAAGAACTAAAATCAGCATACTATTGTGGCATAGGCACATCAGTGTTTATAACAGTGCAACTCACAATAGCCAAGTTAAAGAACCAGCCCAGGTGCCCACCAAGAGATGAATGGATAAGGAAAATGTGTTATACATACACAATGGTATTTTCCTCAGCCATAAAGAAGAATGAAATTACAGTATTTGCTGGTAAATGGATGCAACTAGAAAACATCACACTAAGGGAAATAAGCCAGACTCAGAAAGTCAAAGGTTGAATGTTTTCTCACATACAGGGGAAACTAGGCCATCTAGCTTTCTTAACAAAAAAGTCCAAAGTGTTCCCAGTTTTAGTCAAAATATACTTAAAATGCTAAAATTCACATTCCTGGGCTCTACTGTAGAGATTCTGAAACTACTGACCAGAAATGGGATCCAAAGGCATGTCTTTGAACTTCTACAGGGTATTTTAATGCAGGTGGGACCACACTTGGGCACTGAGTGCTGTAGATCATGGGTTGGGCTAAGCCCTCAAAGAAGGGGCAAATGCAAGTGGTCCTAGTTATGGAATGCATGGCCTGTCAATCAAGCACAGAATGTCTTGTCCAATAAGATTTGGTTAACTGAAATATTTCAACTATAAGACACAAAAGTATTAAGTAGTACAGGCTACTGGTGGGCTTTGAGGCTGGGTCACACACAGTTCAGCTTTTACAATATTTATTCTCTTCAGCTCAACAATTCAACTTTACAAAAAAACCTTACCCTGAGGACATAATCAGACTTTATTGAAAACATTGGTAGGATTGCAGAAATTATTTAAGAGTTCTGAATAAATAAGAAGAGGATGAAGCTACTCTTAATAACTTTTCCTTAAAATGCTGGCTATGGGCAAGTAACACGAAAGGAAAGCACACTGCACTTTGTGTCCCACATATTCAGACTTTGTTTTGCAAATGTTTTCTGGTTACCATGGCAACCTCTGGTTTCTCTGTGTAAATGGGAAATTGGGAACCTTGGTTTTTTTTTTTTTTTTTTTTTTTTTTCCAAAAAATGATTAGTGTGTTCTTTTTATCCTGGTTAGCTCGTTCTGTGCTGACAAATTGCATTCTGACAGCTAGGTTGTAATCTAAAACATGCTTTTTTTAGAGACTGTGAATAATAAAGAATTTCCAGGGATTGACAGTTAGTCTTCATTTATATTTTTATGTGCATGTATTTACTCTCATTGAATTCAAGAGATAAAGAAAAGTGCTAAATACTTGGTATAGGTTTTAAATAACTCAGAAATATATTCTCACTTGAAATATTTGACATGTCGATTTGATTACTGTACTCTTGGTATAAGGAAAGAACATAAAGTTCTGGATCTGTTGGATATGAGCTGAGCCTTGACTCCACCACTTATTAGTTGTGTGAGTTGGGCAAGAAGTCTAACTCTTTAGGCCTCAGTTTCCATGAATAAAGTAAGAATCAGAAACACTATACACAGTGTCTATAGTAATGCCACGTATATTGAGCAGCCTCTCAATATAATATAGCAGCTATTATTACCAAAGACATAGTAAAGGCAGGCCCAGAAACATCCAAAACCTGTTAGATTTGGTTTAAAAAACTCAGGTCCACAGAGGAAAAATGAATAAACAAAAAGTAATGCTTAACTGTCATTATTAGGATTGACTTCTTTAGGTTTCAGTTTTTTATGATACTATCATTAGATGTACTCATCAGTAAGTTAGGAAAAGACTTAAAATTTTTTTCAGATGGAAAACAAGACAGGCAAGCTTCACATAGGAAGTCCTTCAAAACTGAAAATTCTGTATGTGGTCAGCTAAAGCTAATGCACATCTCTGAAACAGCAAGTGACCGAGCTTTTAAGCTACTGGAGGTCCCTGTGAAATAGGCTCAGAAGCCTTCCATAGCCCATTGAAGATAAAGGAGTGTAATCATCAAGGACAAGGATTCTACCTCTCCAGGACCGAGTCACTCTGGAGTAAGGTTAGCAGGGCAGCAGGGCCAGGGTTCCCCACCTGTTTCTCAATAGCATTTATGAATCTATCTTTTCTTTTTCACATAGGCCCATCTATGTTTTGTACCTCGTGGTGTGACTTTTTTAAAACTGTGTCTACAGGAAGAGAATTTAGTGGGGACATGCTAAGTCTTTCATAATTATATGCCCTAATTCTTAATCTGCTTTTATTCCTTAACTTCTGTTATTGTAACAAATGAGAACATCACAGATGATCACATGGGCAAAATATGGATGCCCGGAGCAAAATGCAAAATATTATAAAGCAAAATAAGATATTCTGAAATTAAAAGCTATGTAAACTTTCTTCAAATGAAAGAAAAATTTGAGTCCTTAAATCTACATCATATGTGGCACATAAACCCAACCTATATATATATATATATATATATATATATATATATATATATATAATATAAAGCGGGTCAGTGTATTGAAAAGTATTTAATTACTAAACAACAACAACAAAACCAAGGGCCCAACATCAAAAGACACTGTGCCTTCACTGTTGGAATCTGGTTTTCATCTGCCTATTTTAGATCTAAGGCAGTGCAGTGTGGAGTGTGGACATGGGCAGGAGAAAGGTCAATTGATGAATATTTTTCTCTGATTGCCTACCTTCTCAGTGTACTATTCTCACTTACCTGCTATCAAGACAAGCTAAAATATGGAACTCTGGGAGTATGGTTTTAAAAAGAGAGTGCCAGTGATAACAGTAAGCTGTTCATTTTTAGACCAGTTCCCTACCCACTACCACCACCCTCAGCACCACCCCCACTCTTTTCATTTCAGTGTAGCTAGATGAGAGACTCATGATCCTTCATCTCTGATCTGTAACTGGCTAAGGTTGAGCAAGCTGGGTCAATCCTGGCTCCTCCCAAGGATTCCCAGATAAAATAAAGGAACTCAGTTAAATTTGAATGTTAGATAAACTATGAATAATTTTACTCTTAGCATGTCCCAAATATTGTAGTGAGACATCCTTGTACTGCACACTGTAATGGTGGTTTCAGATTTGACAATAACAGCTGCAAATGCATGGAGTACTTCCTGGGTTCCACAGGGCATTCTAAATACTTTGTAAATACTAACTGAATAACTAAATGAAATTACACAGATATATAAACATATGCCAATATATGGATGATCTGAACTTAGAAGAGTGTACTGTGTATTTTTAAATTTAGAAAATTATGCAAAACGTCCTATAATTAAGATATTTTATGGATCATCACTGATAAGCTGCAAACCAATTTGTATGAAACTGAAAAACACAAGCAATGAAAACTAAAAGGCAGACAATCTAGTAAAGGAGAAAAATCAGTGGGGTGAGAAACCAGAGGTGAAAATTTCAGCCCCTCTTCTCACTAGCTAGGTGACCTTGTAAAGTTCTCCTTCCTCATGGACCTAGGCTTTCTTATCTGCAACATGAGATTTGAATGAGGTCATGTTTAAGGTCTTTGCTTCTTCTAAAAGTCTAATATATCTCATGATACTGGAAGAACAGCTTGCAGGGAAAAGTTTGTTACCTCTGCAATCATTCTGTTGGTGTCTCCTAAGAAGAGCAAATTCAGAGCTTCTTCCTCGGTTGTTGCTTGATGAAGAGACAGGTTTTTCAGATGAATGTTCTGATCAGTGTCCTCCAATAGTGTCACTTTCCTAGGGAAATGGGAAGCAAGAAAAGAAGGAAACTGTTGAGAAGAAAAAGAATGTCAAGTCTTTCCTACAGGCTTATTTAAAAAACCACATAGTAGGATGTCTTGAACTTATAAAACAATAACACACATGGAACCAAACAGCACTGCAGAAGCATCAAACACTGACATTCCCTGACATTATGATCTGAGAGCACTGGGGATGAAGAATATATTATACAAGCCTCTGATTTAAAGCCACCTGTCATTTTAATCATCAGATCATTAAATCATCATAAAACACATATTCTTACTAAATTAAAAAATGCAAGATAAATTTCTATCTATATATTAGAAAACCACAGCATCTTGGTTTTGGGGGTCATAATTCAGTTTCTTACATGGGTAACAAACTAATCCTTTTCTTTTTTTTTTAATTTCTTATCACTTTCAATTTGCCTAACCTTTCAAACTGGTTAGCTCGTCAACTTAAACATGAAGAATACTGCGGCATCTGTCATCCCTCTAGGATTTATTCTTCTGTATAGTTTTCACATCAAGGTGTATAAAAAATTCTCAAGAAGTCTCATAATAGCTTTAACTTGTCATTATTCTCTGTCAAATATGTTTCTTGATGCTTTTTCCTTTACTGCACACATTTTCTTTCTGTTCTCTTCTCACCATCAGAGCTCTAGATCTGGAATCACATTCATCTATTGCAAACACCTTAATGTGCATCATGGTGCCCACACCATTTCCTCCCAGGTGAATCCTAACCCTGTTTCCAGAGATGGCTTGTTAATACTCTCCATATAGTCCTTTTAGGACTTTCTACAAGTGAACAAAATTTGGACAACATCCTCAAATTCTGCTTCAAAGGCCTACAAATTCAAGCCATGAACTTACTAGAGAGAGAATTCCCCTCTGTCTCTGGAGTTTTGCCTTCTGTATTTTCTTAAGAATCATTATAGAAAGGAATTTTATCATTCACAGGTATTGCCAAAGATTATCTGCAGGTATTTTCACTTGCTTAGAACATTTGGAATGGATGACTATAAGTGAGGGTTGGCATCATTGAGTGCAACTTCTCCTTTAAAAGAACAGCAACGGACATGTGTCACTTAACAACGGACATGTGTCACTTCCCTACTTATGACAATTTATTTAGAATACCTTCAAAATGAAGATTTTTCAAATATCATAATATTTTTATCCTTCTGTTTTATAAGGAAGTTATCTGGGTTTTCATATGTAATTTGTGGGCACTTAAAATACTAATTGCAGGAAGAATATGCAGCTCTACCAGCACATCTGTGACCAATATGCCACTAATAATGTGCTCTTTTGCTGAATTTTGGCCTCCTTTATGTCTCCTTTGACAATACCACAGAAATGGAAAAAGATCTCTTTCCTTAATGAAAACAAGTGTAATTTATTTATTTTTAAATAAGACTCATAAGTGAGCTTATTAAAAATACTTAGGAGTTCAAAAATGCTTGGAAAATATGAAGACATTTTTAATTGAAATGGATGAGTTGTATTCTATTTTTAGGACCCTCCTTTATTTCTTATACTTTATTTCCACCCTGATCCTTCTGAAGTGCTCGAGTAGGTTTGACTATTTAAACTCCTGGGGATAGAATTCTTCCTAAATCTATAGATTCTGAGGATCTGAAGCTTTTACCTATAAAAGTAAAAGAAGTTAAGTAATATTGGAAGATAAAGACATGAAATAAATGATGAGGTGGAACCTTAAAAGTGAGAAAAGAAGAAAGTTCTATCCTTTTCAGTATAAAGTCAATAATCCTCTAAGTTGGAGGTAAAGTCACCTTTGATGGATTTTTTTTAAGACCCAGACAGACATAATACTTCTTCTATGCAAGTTCAGAACAGACAGGGGCTCAGAGAAAGGGAGAGGTCCATCAGGAAACAATTCAAAGAATCCAGTGCTCTCACTCACTGGGCACCAAGTGTATGTCAAGCACCACTGTATGCCAGGTAGCTGCAATGTTTCGTTTAATCCAGTTGTTCTCAAAAAGAACTACCTATGGAATTTAGAACACACACACACACACACACACACACACAACAAAAAAAAAAAAAAACAACAACAACAAAAAAAAAAACAAACACCCTGTGTCAGATCACGTCCCACCCTAAGAGTTTCTGATTTGATTGGTCTGGGACACTCTCTGGGTATCAGAGTTTGTAAAAGCTCCAGGTGATTCTGGTGTGCGGTCAAAGTTGACAACCAAGGACTTCATCTTTAATGGTCCTTCAAGGAAGACACAAAGAGAGGAGATTTGTGGTTCTTTTTTCTTTACTTTCCACCAGTTGCATCTTATGCCCAAGGGGTAAAATTACAAATCTCACTGGTTGTAGCTAAAGACACTGATGAGCCACATCTATTGACAGACAAGGAAACTGTGAAGTGTAAATTGTCCATCCTTCATAGGAAGTTTCTACCTCCCTAACCATGCAGCTAGTGGCTAAATGAAGCCACACAACAATAACCACAACAATAACTAATGCTCAACTGGGGATTATACATCTAACTAAACACCTATAGTGTCTATGTCAAAAAATGTTTGTGTAGAAAGGACACATCACACATATATTTCTCCCTATTACTTCACTGAAATAGAAAATGCAGTAAATGAGCAAGGATGGAATTCTAAGCATGCACATTTATTAGAAAGCCTAAGTGGGTCACTGATTTATGGTTATATTTATATAGAAGAATTACAAGCATAAGGTGCCAAGTATTTGCCAAATGTCATCATTGGTGTTTAGCTAAGCTACTTTTTTTTTCTTCAAAATCGTTCAGAGCCTTGGATCTCCAATGTGGCTACTTCAGAATCATTACACTTATGCATTTACTTCCAGGTGGTGCGTGTCCAGCTTTGTCACTTTGATCACAACACATTCCTCCAGTTTTTCTTCATTGAATTTTGATATTTTTTTGTAACCTGACTCTGCATTTTTAAAAAATTTTTTTTCTGATATAATGTTTCCCTCACAGTTTTCTGATTTCTTATTAATGTAGGTTTTTAAAATCAAGTCAAGAGGTAGGTTGATCTCCAGACTTCTTTCATGACTTTGGTGCTCCTTTGTGGACACCTAACCAAAGGCTACACTGTGGCATCCTTCTGGAACCTCTGAGAGGCAAGCTCTTCTCTCTTGCCCATTCTTTGAAGGTTCCTTCATAGTTTCTGCCCAATCCCCTGGGCATGAGGATTGAGACCTTCCCTATTGACCTGTCTGTCCATGTGTCAACCCCACCCACCCTCACAGCAGGGTTCACAGGCCAGCCTGAGCCTTGCCATTGCTTCTATATCCTGCCTAACAGAGCTAATCAGGGAGTGAAAATATCTTAAATTCTACTACCAGTAGAATAGCTTTTCAAAGTTGGGGAATATAAGAACCATTAATAAGAGTTTCTCATCCAGTTGCTTCCTTCCCTGGCCCTTTCTCTCCCTCTCTCTTGCACATCAATAACTATTTCCTGAGTCTTTCGTCCACCACTTGGTTCTGACTATAGTTTTTATGGGCTTGAAAAGAGGGCTTTATTAGAGTTTCTTAAATAAACATCCTACTTCCAAGATGGAAACCCACCAAACTATTTATTTGATTCATTTTGAATGGGCCTGTGCATAGTTTTCCCTACAAAATGTTTCTAAAATGTTTAGATTTCAAGTAAAAAGTCACTGATAGCCTTAACTTGGATACCTAAGTGGAAAAGTTCTGCTAAGTCCACCCGGCCTGCTTAATGGTGGGGAAGAAACAAGCTTTGTGTTTTCTCTGTAAACAGAGAATCTTTTCCATTTGGCTGCTTAGTAGGAATTTGTAGGCTTTTTTTTTTTTTTTTTTTTAACTGACTGGAAGACATCTAAAGAACAATGGCCAAGCTCTTGTTCTCAGTAATGGAAGCCATCAATGAAAGAACCTTCTCCCCCTGTCCACACCCTACCTCCATAGCATTCCAACATCATGACTTTTTGAAGAACTTTTCAGGAGTTACTGCAATGAATATAGTTGCTCGTTTTTATGTTATGGACAAATGTAGCTGTGGTGATTTCTGTTTTCTTTTGTCTATTTGCAAATATCCCATCTGATTGTGTAGGCCATGGCACCATGGCCAAGGACATATCATTCATATCATGATTTTGTATACTTGTTATGACAAATGTCTATCAGAGAGCAATAAAGTGTCTTCCAACAAAAGCACTAAACAATCTTCCCCCAGATGGCAGGGGAGCCTTTTAATAAATCACTTAAATATGACATAAGGACTGGAAGTCACTCTGTCTGATAATGCTGACCTACAGCAGTCTCCATGCCCACAAGCCTCATGGAAATGGGAGGGGGGTGCCCAGACTTTTCTAAATAACTGGGTATGTTTCCTGTGATGGGAACACAGTCCCATCTCCACTCATTTCAAGAAAGAGAATATTCCCTAGTTCAGTGGTTCTCAACCTTTTTTTTTTCTCCCCACCCCAGTGCATGTTTTCTGAGAACCTCTCTGTGGTGAAGATTTGAAGAAAAGAGAAGTGAATTTCTAGAAATATGCAGGGGTGGGGGCATCCTTCCAACATTAAACAATTCCAAAGGTAGATTTTCTTTAGATTAATTAAAAACCTTCTAAAAGTTTCCCTCTGTTATAAAGTACAAATAGCTGAAATATGTCACTGAAGAAGTTTTATGAACTTACAGTACATTTTCGTGTTAGTATTGACCTTGACAAAATAGACTAAAAGTCATGGACATTTTCTCTATTTAATCCCTATGGAGATATTTTGAAAACTCCTGTAGCTTGAAAAATATCTTTTCTAGTTTTACTTAATATTATTTCTTTTCACTGATAATGAAAGTAGTTGATCATGTGACATTTTAGAGATTAAGTTATTTAAAATAAAGTGAAAATTCTAGGTGCTAATTTTTTAGAAAGAGAGATATTGTATACTAACAAATAAAATACTTTTAAATATGACAGTATTTAAAAGACCAAATCTGGATTCAAAGCTTCAAAGTATTCTGAGTGATTCTTGTGATGAATTTTTGTTTCCTTTTTATATTAATTCCTTTTATTTCAAACTGATAAATATCCCCTCCTAAATATTACCATTATGACTTCTAATTTACCTATATTGTTAAATTATGACATTATTAGATTAAAATTTTTTTAAGTTTGATTTCCCAAAGGACTTTACCATATATCCTAAAGTTATCCTCCTACTACCCCAAGTAGTAGGATCTCAGAGGGGCTGACAACCTGCATGTGATTTATTCTATGTCTGAAAAGGAGCAAAACTGAAAAGAGCAATGGTTTAAGTAGCTCAATTCAAGGTGGCCAGCCAGGCTTAAGGATGCCTGGTGGCAAAGTGGGAACAGCTTCACACATTCTCTCTTCTGCCCTGCTTGTGCTTACATACGATGTGAAAATGGACAGCACTCAAAGAAATCAAAACAGAGCCCAAAAGAGGTGGCCACCACTATGGAAATGTAAAACCAAACTAGTAACTATATGTGATCAGCAAAGATAGAACCAGACGAGATAAAATGGATGTGTAAGTATACAAGTGCTTGTAGTTGTTTATTTACTGGTCACTATAATTTATTTCACTAAGACATGGCATATATATGAAACATTCTTTCATTTCTATTTTCTTTTTTCAAAATTATACCCAAGTTTTGAATTGCTAATAACTTGATGAAATCATCTTCCTGTATATTATTATCTAATGAAAATTCACCATCCCCAAACAATATCACTTTGCAGCTACCACAATACAAATGACTCCTAAGTCTACTTTATTTAACCATGGATTATCATTCATTTACCCATCAGAATATCATCATTTTAGCATGATTTTCCAAGATTGAATCTTTAAATTGTGGGAAGCCACCAAACGCCTTCAAGTCCTGATGCCTGACCAGGAAAATGAAAGGGCACTGATGTCTGACACGGAAGCATTAGGACTCATGACTCTGGGCTTTTCCTGGGCTCCAATAACGAGGTGTGGCCCTATGACTGGGCTACCCACACCTGTCCTTTGTAATCTTACCCCCTCCATGTTTTATATATCGAATATTCTAGGAAACAGCTTCCCCCCAATAAAAGTTGCTTTCTGATGAGTTTCTCTCCCCCTCCTCCTCTCTCCCCCCTCACCTCCCCCTTTCTCCAGCCACTGTGGCTTTACCTTGCTCCCCATTATGGGGGGCTTGAACCCAGAGTCAGAGAAAGCCTTCCTGAAGTTTTAAAGGTATCTGAGTATGTGTTTGTGGTCATTTTGCATCATCCCAAATTCACACGAGTGATTCAGGTTCAGTAGCTCACATGGGATGTGGCTTGCATTAAACATTGAAAACTATGTTGCTCATTTTCCACTCTACCTTTGCCTCAGAGTGCTTCTTTGGTGATATACTTCAATGTTTGGGGAAGCAAGGACTCATCACGGTAAACCGCGGTAACACCACTTGCAAAGAAAAATAAAAATGCAAAGCACTGTGGTTATTTCCACCAAGACTGAAATTGGCTTCGGTGGTTTTACTGAAACAAGGAATGAACCTGCATGGCACTGACCTCTGGCTGGGGAGCAGGCCCAGGCCAAGGAAGGCAGCCACTACCTGCCTGCGTGTCCCCAGCTGTGCCCACCCATTCTGGAGCCACCGGTAGCTGCTACTGCTGCCTACAGGTTGGGGACCAGGCCCTGGGTCAAGGAAGGGCCCAGCCACCCACCTGCCCAACCCCCTCCACCATACCTGGACTGGGAGGAGATACAGGAGGAAGAAAGTGGGAAGATAAAATCCAGACCTCCTGCTCCACCACACAGAGGAGATCTGGAGAGTGAGGCTCACCCCAAGCCCGCAACTCAGAGAGGCAACCTGTGCCTGCCTGGAGAGGCACTCAGCACTGGGGTTCAGTGGTTTCACAGCCCAACATCAAGATAATTATAGACTTGAGGCTGCCACTGCCACAAAACTGAGAAAGCACTGCTACTATCAAGGAACAACAAAAGGTACTGGTAAGGCATCTCTAAGGTCCCTGTGGACTAGGCTGCACCAGAGGGGGCTTTACTAGAGGTTCTACCAGTTATCCTGTTGTGACCTAACAGGGACTATTACACAGGGAGGCCTATCTCTTGTTTCTCCTACTAACACCCAAATTCTCATAATTACCTTCTCACTAGTCAAATAATCAAACACCTCTATTTTCTCACATCCTACCTCACAATCGTCTTAGCCAACCCCTACGAACCCCCTTCTACCATTAGATACTGTAAACCACCACGCAAACATACTGACTATACAGTAGAAGATAACTGATCTTATCATTTATGTTCAAAGTGTCAAATCTGTAAATGTAAAAATAGAAGCTAACTGATATATGGCAGCACGTTGGATACATTGAATGCTGTAATATTGATCTTTCCCTTAAAAGTGAGGCATCAGATAACCTCTAGGGGCACTATAATACAATAGGGCAGAAGCAGCAACACCTCAGACCTACACTGCAAGAGAGTAAAACACATAGACATCATGAAAAAACAAGGGAGGAAAATGCTCAAAACAAACCAAGTTACTACAGCAATAGAATCCATAGAAAGCACAGTAGGTGAAATGTCAGAGAAGGAGTTGTAAATATACATAATTAAAATGATTTCAGATTTTAAAAATGACCTAAGCAAGCAGATACAGGCAAAAATTGATCTCTCCAACAAAAAGATAAGAGATCAAATACAAGCAACCATCAAACACACCAACAAAGAGATAAGAGAACAAATCCAGGTAGCAAAAGATTACTTCAAGAAAGAAATAAGAGAGTCTGAGAAAAAAAAACAAACAGAAATACTTGAAATGAAAGAAACAATAAGCTATTAAAAAAAAAACTCAATAGATAGTATTACCAGCAGATTGGATCACTTGGAAGACAGGACCTCAGACAATGAGGACAAAATATATAATATTGATATATAATATTGGCTGGGTACGGTGGCGCATGCCTGTAATCCCAGCACTTGGGAGGCTGAGGCAGGAGGATTATGAGTTCAAAGCCAGCCTCAGCAATGGTGAGGCACTTAGCAACTCAGTGAGATCCTGTCTCTAAATAAAAATACAAAAAAGGGCTGGGGATGTGGTCAAGTGCCCCTGAATTCAATCCCGGTACAAAAAAAAAAAAAAAAAAAAAAAAATATATATATATATATATATATATATATACATATAAAGTTGACCTCACAGTGAAGATGGTAAGAAACCATGAACAGAATATCCAAGAATTATGGGATACCATCAAAAGACCAAATATAAGATTTACTGGAATAGAAGAAGGTGCAGAGAATCAAACCAAAGGAATGCAAAATCTCTTCAAAGAAATAATATCAGAAAATTTCCCGAGCAAGAAGAAAGAATTTGAAAACCAAATACAAGAGGCCTATAGGCGTCAAATGTACAAAATTATAATAGACCTACACCAAGGCACATTATAATGAAAATGCCTAGCATACAAAATAAGGATAGAATTTTAAAGGCCATAAGAGAGAAAAATCAGATAACCTATAAAGCAAAACCAATTTGCATCTCAGCAGATTTTTCAACCCAGACCCTCAACATATGCCAGGCTCTAAAAGATAAGGGATGCCAACCAAGAATCTTATATCCAGCAAAATTAAGCTTTATATTTGATGATGAAATAAAAACTTTCTATGATAAACAAAAGCTAAAAGAATTTGCAACAAGAAAGTCAGCACTACAGAACATTCTTGGCATACTATTTCATGAGGAGAAAATAAAAAACAATAAAAATCTGCAAAGGGGAGAACTACAATAAAGGAAAAAAACAACCAAAGGAGAAACCAAATCAAGCTAAATACACACACACACACACACACACACACACACAAATTAAATTAAATTAAATTAAAAAATGACTGGTAACACAAATCATGTCTCAATAATAACCCTGAATGTTAATGGCCTAAACTCACCAATTAAAAGACACAGGCTGATAGATTGGATTTTAAAAAAAGACCCAACAATATGCTGCCTTCAAGAGACACATCTCATAGGAAAAGATGCCTACAGACTGAAGGTGAAAGGATGGGATAAAATATACCATTCATTTGGTCTACCTAAGCAAGCAGGGGTTTCCATCCTCATATCAAACAAAGTAGACTTCAAGCCAAAGTTAATCAAAAGAAATAAAGGTGGACATTTCATACTGCTTAAGGGAATCATACATCAACAAGAAATAACTGTTATAAATATGTATGTTCTAAATAATGGAGCATCCACGTTCATCAAACAAACTCTTCTCAAGTTCAAGAGTCAAACAGAACACAACATAATAGTTCTAGGTGACTTCAACACACCTCTTTCACTAACAAAAGCTTAACAAAGAAACTGTAGAACTCATTAACACAATCAATAACTTAGATTTAACTGACACATATAGAGCATATTATCCATCAATGAGTCAATACACTTTCTTCTCAGCAGCACATGGATCATTCTCTAAAATAGACCATATATTATGCCATAAAGCAACTCTAAGCAAATACAAAAAAGTAGAGATACTACCATGCATCCTATCAGACCATATGGAATGAAATTAGAAATCAATGATAAAAAAGAAACAAAAGCTACTCCAACACCTGGCGACGAAATAATATGCTACTGAATGAACAATGGGTTGCAGAAGACATCAAGAAGGAGATTAAGAAATTCTTAGAGGTAAATGAGAACACCAGTACAACATATCGAAATCTCTGGGACACTATGAAGGCAGTACTAAGAGGAAAGTTTATTGCATGGAGTTCATTCCTTCAAAGAAGAAAAAGTCAACAAATAAATGAACTAACATTACACCTCAAAGCCCTAGAAAAAGAAGAACAAATCAACCCCAAAAACAGTAGAAGACAGAAAATAATTAAAATCAGAGCTGAAATCAATGAAATTGAAACAAATAAATTTTTTTTTTAATTGACAGGACAAAAAGTTGGTTCTTTGAAAAAATAAATAAAATTGATAAACCATTAGCTATGCTAACTAAGAAAAGGAGAGAAAAACCTCAAATTACCAATATCTGTGATGAAAAAGGAAATATCATGATGAACACTATGGAAATACAGAAGATAATTAGAAATTATTTTGAAAATTTATACTCCAATAAAATAGAAAATAACAAAGGCATTGACAAATTTCTAGAAACATACGATGTGCCCAAACTAAATCAGGATGATATACTCAATTTAAATAGATCAATTTCAAGCAAACAAATAGAGGATGCCATCAAAAACCTACAAGCCAAGAAAAGCCCGGGACAGGATGGATACACAACCGAGTTCTACAAGACCTTTAAAAGAAGAACTAGCACCAATACTTCTCAAATTATTTCATGAAATAGAAAAAGAGGGAACCCTGGCAGATGCATTCTATGAGGCAAATATCACCCTGATTCCAAAATCAGGCAGAGACAAAACAAAGAAAGAAAACTTCAGACCAATATCTGTAATGAACATAGATGCAAAAATTCTCAATAAAATTCTGGCAAATCGAATACAAATACATATCAAAAAGATAGTGCATCATGCACTCATACATTGCTGGTGGGACTGCAAAATGGTACAACCGTTATGGAAAGCAGTATGGAGATTTCTTGGGAAAATGGGAATGGAACCATCCTATGACCCAGCTATCCCACTCCTGGGTCTATTCCCAAAGGACTTAAAAACAGCATAGTACAGTGACACAGCCACTTCAATGTTTATAGCAGCACAATTCACAATAGCTAGATTGTGGAACCAACCTAGATGTCCCTCAGTAGATGAGTGGATAAAGAAAATGTGGTATATATACACAATGGAATATTACTCAGCATTAAAAGAGAATAATAAAATCATGGCATTCACTGGTAAATGGATGAAGTTGGAGAATATAATGCTAAGTGAAATCAGTCAATCTAAAAAATCCAAATACTGAATGTTTCCTCTGATATAAGGAGGCTGGTTCACAGTATTGTTGGGTCAGGGTACACAGGAGGATTAGAGGAACTCTATAATGGTCAAAGGGAAGGGAGGGGAAAGGAGCAAAGGGGAGAGGGAGGGGAAAAAAAAGAAAAAGTGGTTGAATAAGATGGATATCATTATTCTAAATACATGATTGAAGACTTGAATGCTATAAATATACTTTGTATAAAACTGTTTTGTGTAAAAAGAGGCTCTATATGTATAGTATGAACTGTAATACATACTACTACTATAAATAAAAATTTTTAAAAAACGGTAGATGATCAGATACTTGGGAAGAGGGGGAACGTTGTGACTATCTCTCGGGTAAACATATTAATCTAATAGTTGGAAAAATAAAAAATAAATTTGACTGCCTAGAAAAAAAAATAGTGCACCATGATTGAGTGGGGTTCACTCCAGGGATGCAAGGTTGGTTCAACATAAGGAAATCAATAAATGTAATTCATCACATCAATAGACTCAAAGATAAAAATCATACAATCATCTCAATAGACGCAGAGAAAGCATTTGACAAAATACAGCAACCCCTTCATGTTCAAAACGCTAGAAAAACTAGGGATAACAGGAATATACCTCAACATCGTAAAGGCCATCTATGCTAAATCCCAGGCCAACATCATCCTAAATGGAGAAAAATTGAAAGCATTCCCTCTAAAAACTGGATCAAAACAGGGATGCCCTCTTTGACCACTCCTATTTAACACAGTTATCGAAACCCTAGCCAGAGCACTTAGGCAGACAAAAGAAATTAAAGGGATACGGATAGGAAAAGAAGAACTCAGATTATCACTATTTGCAGATTATATCATTATATACATAGAAGATCCAGAAAATTCCACCAGAAATTTTCTAGAACTAATAAATGAATTCAGCAAAGTGGCTGGATATAAAATCAACACCCATAAATCAAAGGCATTTCTGTGCATCAGTGACAAATCCTCAGAAAAAGAAACTAGGAAATCCACCCCATTTACTATAGCCTCAAAAAAACCAAAAAACAAAAAACTTGGGAATCAACTTAACAAAAGAAGTGAAAGACCTCTACAAGGAAAACTACAGCATGCTAAAGAAAGAAATTAAAGAAACATATCAAAAAGATAGTGCACCATCTTAGAATATGGAAAGATCTACTGTCACATCTTCCTTGGGAGAGGTGAGCAAGGCTCCTTGTCTGAAATAATAGGGAGAGAAAGCAAGGCATCTCTCCCTCTTCTAGGAACGATGTAAGACAAAAATGGCGCCGCGATGGTTAATTCTATTTCTCTATTCTTACTGTGTCTCTGTGTGACCACTAGGGGCTCATAGGTTAGCTATTAAGCATAAATCTGACCACACAAATTTACACTGTGGAGTCTGAGCCAGGAGCTCTATAGCAAATTCTTTAGTACATGAGTAAAACAGGTTTATAATTAGACATTAGGCTTGTGAGTAATGATTAAACTTGTGGCTCTTGCTGTGTCCCATAGTTCAGACTTTTCTAAGTTATAGTTATACGGTTTTAAGTTATAGTTATAAGGCTTTCTTGTGATTGATAAGGATTCTTTTATCTTAGGTAAGTTTAGGATATTAGTTTAAGATATATTGATATAAGTTTTCCATGGTAGAGACCCCTTAAATCTAATACCTGATCAAAGGAAAAATACCTGTTAGTTTTACTTCTGAAAAATAGCTATACTTCCTTCTTTCTAATTCAGAACAAAGTTATTATAGGAAACAATAGTAAGTCAAGTTCAGTCAAGGTTTAGCTATGATGTATTAGGGCAATCAAGGTGTGGGACATTGTGAGTGATCTTAAAGGGCTGTAAAAATAGTTTTAGGTAAAAACATGTTTTTGTTCTTGACACTTAAGATTGATCAATAAATGCTCTTTCCTACGTCTTTAGATAAGATTAATCAGTAATATGTACTTAAAAAAATATCCTGTTTCCCTCAGAATGTATAACCCTGAAATTCCTTTAATGTAACTTGTTTCCTTCAAAATGTATAACTCTGAAATTCTTTAATGTAACCTCAAAAGCTGTAATGTAAAAGACTGTGCTGTCTGGGCTATAAAAACTCGGGTAAAAGAAGTAAAGTCAGAGTTAAGCCTCCAGACTTGTGTGCTGCATGGTTTCTCTCTCACATTTTCGCTGACGTCTTCACCCCCCCAACTTTCCGGAGCTGGACTCCGGCAATCTACCCTGTTCATGGATAGGTAGAACTAATGTTGTCAAAATGACTATGCTACCAAAAGCACTATACAATTTCAATGCAATCCCAATCAAAATCCCAATATCATTCCTCATAGAAAAAAAAAGCAATCACGAAATTCATCTGGAAAAATAAGAGACCCAGAATAGCCAAAGCAATTGTTAGCAAGAAGAGTGATGCTGGTGGCATTACTATTCCAGACCTTAAATTGTACTACAAAGTAATAGTAATAAAAACATCATGGTATTGGCACCAAAATAGACCATTAGATCAATGGTACAGAATAGAAGACACAGAGACTAACCCACACATCTACAATTATCTTATATTAGACAAAGGTGCCAAAAACATATATTGGAGAAAAGATAGCCTCTTCAACAAATGGTGCTGGGAAAACTGGAATCCTCATGTAATAAAATGAAATTAAACCTCAATCTCTCTACATGCACAAAACTCAACTCAAAGTGGATCAAGGACCTAGGAAATAAAGCAGAGACCTTACACCTAATAGAAGAAAAGTAGGCCCAAATCTCCATCATGTTGGATTAGGCCCCACTTCCTTAATAAGATACCTATAGTGCAAGAATTAAAACCAAGAATTAATAAATGGGATGGATTCAAACTAAAAAGCTTCTTCTCAGCAAAAGAAACAATCAGTGAGGTGAATAGAGAACCTACAGAATGGGAACAAATCTTTATCATAAGCACATCAGACAGACCATTAACCTCAAAGATATATAAAGTTCTCAAAAAACTTTAACATCAAAAAAAAAAAAAAAAACCAAACAAATAACCCAATCAATAAATGGGCTAAAGAACTGAACAGACACGTCTCAGAAGATCATATAATATATGAAAAAATGTTCAACATCTCTAGCAATTAGAGAAATGCAAATCAAAACTACTCTAAGATTTCATCTCACACCAGTCAGAATGGCAGCTATCAAAACCACAAACAACAATAAATGCTGGTGAGGACGTGGGAAAAAGGGCACACTCATACATTGCTGGTGGGACTGCAAATTGGTGCAGCCAATCTGGAAAGCTGTATGGAGATTCCTTGGAAAACTGAGAAGGGAACCACCTTATGACCCAGCTAATCCCACTCCTCAGTCTATACCCAAAAGACTTAAAAATAGCTTACTACAGGGACACAGCCACATCAGTGTTTATAGCAACACAATTCACAATAGCTAAATTGTGGAAACAACCCCAATGGCCATCAGTAGATGAATGGATAGGGAAAATTTGGCATATATACACAATGGAACACTACTCAGCACTAGAAGAGAATGAAATCATAGCATTCACAGGCAAATGAATGGAGTTGAAGAAAATAATGCTAAGTGAAGTTAGCCAATCCCAAAAAACCAAAGGTAGAATGATTTTATTGCTATGATGATACTGACTTATAATGGCAAGGGAGGGGGAATGAGAGGAAGGAAGGAACCTTAAATAGAACAAAGGGGGGGCAAGGGGATAGGAATAATGACAGAATGAATTAGACATCAACATCCCAAGTACGTGTATAAAAACACAACTGGTATGAAAATACTTTATGTAAAACCAATGATTTGAAAAATTGTGCTCTTTATATGTAATATGAAATGAATTGCACTCTGCAAGCAGATACAACAAATTAGAATAAAAAAATATATATATATATGAAAACTATGTTGCTATCCTTTCTCTTACCTTCTGCTAATTTCTAATAATATTCAGCCATATCATGTTCTTCCTGATGCTCCAGGCCCACAAATAATTCATCATTTAATGAAATGTCTTGGTTGGCCTGATTCCATATAGTAATTACATTAACATTTAACTTCTTCAGAAAAAGCAACTTTTTTCCCAAAGAAAATACTTTCCTCCAATTTTTACTATACTTGCTTTCTCATTCATAGTTGTAAAATCACAAATTATGTATTCAAGTTTTCCATATTTGGGAAAATTACAGGAATACATACATTTAGAGGCAACGGATTTGTAAAAGCATTTCCTTTGCCAGGTAAATAGCTTTATAAACTTAGTTTATGCTGTTGCCTTTTTACAAATTCTGAATTTATTTTCTTTCTTTTTTCATTTTAACAAAAAGCTTATTATTTCTCCAGCTATACAAGTAATATATACTTCTTATGAAAAGTTAAATTTTTTTTAAAGTGAAAAGAATTAAGAAAGAGTCTTATCACAGGGACAGTGGTTATATGTTAATATATGCTGCCTTTAAGGACTTTTTCTTGCCTTCTTTTCCTTTCCTCATCCCCTTCTCCCCTCCCCTCCTCTCCTCTCCCTTCCCTTCCTCTTCTCTCTTTTC
Organism: Tamias sibiricus; assembly: GCA_025594165.1. NCBI lineage: Eukaryota > Metazoa > Chordata > Mammalia > Rodentia > Sciuridae > Tamias > Tamias sibiricus. The sequence goes on from CM046666.1 coordinate 38,854,312, forward strand.
TTTGACTCTTTGACAGGGTCTTGCTATGTTGCCCAGGCTGGCTTCAAACTCATGATCCTCCTGCTCAGCCTCCTGAACCGCGGCAATTACAGGCATGTGCTACTGCACCCAGCTTTAAAGTAATTTTCTTATACACGTTTTGCAAATTTGTGGTAAAATTATAAATATATGCTTGTTATTATATCCTTTAATCTCCCTTTAATTTTATACCATGAGAATTTCTTCATGTTATTAGATACTCTTTAAAAACATTTTGTAATAGTTATACAATATTCTAGGGTTGGGATGTATTGACTCAATTATTTAGCCATCTTCTTATGACAGGACATTTGAACTATTTTGAATTCAAGGTTAAGTAACATCGCAAACTATATATTTCCATATGTTCCTGAAGCTTTTCTAATAGTTATTACTTGCCCTTAGGATTGATTTTGGAGAGTGGCATTACTGGATCAAAGTTATAAACAACTTTAAGGGTGTCTTCACACCTGGGAGGCTTATAGCACAGTGAGCAGAAACATCCTGTGTCATTCAGTTTTCTGTCACTGTGACAAAGTAACTGAGAAAACCAACCTAAAGGAAGAAAGATTTATTTTGGCTCCTGGTTTCAGAGGTTTCAGTTCATGGCCACTTGGTCTTTTTGATTTGGGCCTGTGTTAAGATAGAACATCAAGGTAGGGAGTACAGGGTAGTTAGAGCTACGCAGCTCATGGCAACTCAGAAGGAGGGAGGGAAGAGAGGGAGATTGGGGGAGAGGGGAGAGAGAGAGAGAGAAGCATTAAGATTTCAAGGTCATGCCCACAGTGACTGAATTCCTACAGGGCCCCATCTCCTAAATGTCGCACCACTTCCTAACAGTGCCACAGTCTGGCAGTCAAGCCTTTATAAAGCATGCAGCCTTTAGGGGAGATTTCTGACAACACCATAACACACCTTTTAGGGAACTGGACAAACCCAGCCTCAGACCAATGCTAACAGTAATTGTTCGGCATTAGGAACCCTTGCTGCATCTCAGTCTCATCTGTGAACTGACAACGTTACCTTCGTTACTCTGAAGAGATGATGTATATGAGTCTTTTGTTCATCACTGTGCCCCCTGTATAGAAGGATGCCTGCTGTTTATTTGACATGGAATGATATGTTGAATGAATGAATGAATGAGCTTACTAAAATATGTAGCACATTATAAGTCAATAAATGGCAGCATCTTTGGGGATGGACAGTAAAGTGCTTTCTGAAAATATACCAACTTATGCCTACTGTATGAGATTGCCTGTTTTTATTACCTTAACAACACTGAACATTTTTAAATCTTTACTGATTTGCTAGGTTTTAATGTTGTTTTAATTTGCACTCTTTGAATGGTTAATGAGCTTGCACCTATTTCCATCTGTTAACTTATGTTTTGTTGTCCTTTATGCATTGATTTGGAATACACATATTTATGAGTTCTATATATAAAAATATTTTCCTTCTTGTATTTATTCTACAAATTTTATATTTGGTTTTTAATTATTGCTACATTGGAAATTTTGTTTTAACACACAAAAGTTTAAATGGGTATAATGTATCAATATGTTTCTTATGTATTTTCAGAAGACCTTCCCAATCAAAGGATTAGATACAAATTCATTTATTTTTCTCCACTATTTTAAAATATGGGTGTGTGGATTTAAATGAGGGATCCAGTGAATTTTCACCCTACATAACTAATTGTTGTCTATGTGGGATTTGTCCTTTCTTTCTCTCTAACTCTCTCTAAAACTTGGAATGGAACCACCATTTGACCTAGTTATTCCATTCCTTGTTATATACCCAAAGGACTTAAAATCAGCACATACAGTGATGCAGCCACATCAATGTTTATAGAAGCTTAATTCACAATGGCTAAGCTATGGAACCAACCTAGATGCCCTTCAACAGATGAATGGATAGAAAAAAAAAAGTGGTTTATATACACAATGGAATATTATTCAGCCATAAAGAAGAATAAAATTATGGCATTTGCCAGTAAATTGTGGAACTGTAGGACATCGTGCAAAGTGAAATAAGCCAATCCCCAGAAAACAAAGGCTGAATGTTCACTCTGATGTGCAGATGCTAACACACAACAAGGGGGGTGAGAAGGAAAGAATAGAAGTTCATTGGATTAGACAAAGGGGAATGAAGGGAAGGGAGTGGAGATGGAAATAGAAAAGATAGTAGAATGAATTGGACAGAAGTTTCCTATGTTCATATATGAATACACAACCAGTGTAACTCCACATCAGGTACAACCACAAGAATGGGAGGTTATACTCCACATATGTAAAAATGTCAAAATATATTCTACTGTCATATATAACCAAAAAGAACAAATAAAATAATTTGTAAAGTCATTGGGTAAAACTCCTAGTGAGGCCTACTCTGTCTGAAGGTACCTTTTCTCTTGCAGAAATGTGGATGTGATGCTGGAGATGGGGCAACCAATGTACATGAGGACGAAACCACCTGCCAGAAGTGAAGAGCAGACCCACAGGAGGAAGTCCTGACGTGCCCTTGAGTTCCACAGTTGCCCTGGTGGTCTGATTCTGGAATCCTTGCTTTGTGGTGGGTGTGAGGGGTGATGGACAGTCAAGGGGAGGCATGGATTATTTGGTTAAGCCAAGCTAAACTGAGGTGCTATTACGTGTAGCTGTTAATTCACTAACAAATATTTCTAATACCATTGACTGTCCTCTAATACCATTAACTGTCCTCCACTTACATTAGATATTTACAAGCTATGGGGCCTGATTCTGGTTTACCTGTTCCTTTTTCTTCATCTGTCTAAATTTGGAGTGTTCTAACTAACATGTTTCATTACTACAGTTTTTACCTAATTTGTCACTAGCTTTCTCTGATTTCTGTACTTGTTCAAATACTTCTTTGCTCTTCTTGGTTGTTTATCCTTTCAGATAAATTCTAAAATCACAAGTATATTTTTAAAAGTCTTTCACATTTTGTTTAAAATTGTGTGAGATCTATATATTAATGTGGGAATGCCTCTTCAAGGTATTCACACTTCCCCCTCAGAGTAGATTGATAGCTCTCCATTTATAGTCAAATCTTCTTTCATTTCTCAAAGAAACACATACTTCTGTCCTTACAAAGTTGTAAATGGTTCCTGAGCACTTTAGTTCCTTTTGCTATTGTAAAAGGTACATTTAGCCATATTTTCTTCTAACTGGGTTACCCCTAGGCTTGCTTCTTAGGTGGAGTTACATAAATGTTGAAAGGTCACAGGTGTCCATTGAGCCTGAATTGCATCAAACTTATCTCTTGTTCTTTTTGTAAAGTGTCTTCAGCTATCCTAGAACTCAATCTGAAAACACAAGGCAAAATACAATTAATTGCTGAAACATAAAGCAGGCTAACTGCTGTGAAAGTTTCAGAGCAGGAAGATTAATATACCACTTGTGACCTTTATCATCTGGTCCAGATGACCCTGCTAGCTGTCTAGTGGAACCTTGTCACTTCCTTTGTCTCCACTTCATTCTAATGACTCTGCTCCATATGACCTCTCTCCGGCCAGCTCAGTATGCTTCCACCAGCACTGTTGGCTCCTTGCTCAGTGAGCACTTTGGTCTTGGCACATGCCAGTAGAATTAGGAAATCATGGAGTGTCTTAGGGAGCAGAGACACTGGGATAGGAATGGGTAGTGACAGAAAGTTAGTGCTGACATGGGCTCTTTTCATAAGACTACTACTGTTCTAATAAGAAATTGTATACATTTATTTACATACAAAGCATGAAGAAAATCAAATTGTTGGAAGTGACAATGTTTTTCCTGTCATTGATTAATTCCATGCGGCTAAAATCCCTAATTATCACAGATATAGTTCTATATTCCAGATATAAGTGAAAACACTACAGCTGTTTACTCCCATTCTTTCACACATCACTTAAGAGGCCATGGTTGGTGGAGGCCAACAACCTGTGTTATGGACTGAATGTGTGCATCCCCTCCAGATTCCTACATAGAAGCCTTAATTCCCAATGTGATCACATTTGAAATTGGGGCCTTTCAGAGATAACTAGATTCAGATGAAGTCCTGAGGGTTGGGTCTCAGGGTGGGGTTATTGTGCTTACAAGATGAAAAAAAGAGACTAAAGTTCTTTGTCTCTCTGTACCATGTGAAGACACAGTGAGAAGGCAGCAATTTGCAAGCCAGGAAAAGGGCCCTCACCAGACCCTGAATCTACCAGCACCTTGATCTTGAACCTCCTAGCCTCCAGAACTGAGAAACAACTGTGGATGGTTCTGGTGGCCCACGCTGACTAAGGCAACCTATCTAAGACATTTCTGACACACTAAATGATTTCTTTCAATTGGTCATTGAGAGTGAGGAAAGCCAGCTTCCCTCTTAGTGTTACCCTAGTAGGCCAGGCTTTGGGTGGAAATATGTTATTTTTAGGCTAGACAGGCTCTCTCTTTCCTCTCCCATTTTCATTGACAATGTTCGAGTTCTCAAGGTCACAGTCCCAAGTCAATCCATGATAGACATAGTGTGACTTACTGTTTACTTTTACTAGTCATTGGTCACTCACATCTTCCTATATGATGATACAGCACCCTCAACATCTTAAGAGGTCTCCTTCCAGGAATGTCAATACTGACCCAGTGAAGGAAGAAGACTGGGGTTGATTTTAACTTTGAGACCTATACTTAAAGGCCTAAGAGTCTCCTCAAGTGCCTATGAGAGGCAGAAAAACAACACAAATGAAAACTGTAATGCATGGTGTGAATATACTTTGTATACAACCATTGATATGAAAAATTGTGCTCTATATGTGTAATATGAATCATAATGCATTCTACTGTCATATTTAACAACTTAGAATAAAAATTTTTCACTTGCAAAAAGAAAAAAGAAAAAAAAACTGTAATGCAAAAGTGGAAACAAAAAGTGAAGGATGCATCCCTCACCTAAAGGCACTAAATTAAAAACATTTAAACACAAAATGTGTGAGCCAAACAAAGGACGGTTGGGGTTGATGCAAACGTGTCCAAAGTATAAATGGAAGGATTGGCTTTGCAAAGGACAGAGATCTCCAGGCCAGTGGAAAGTAGGTGAGTGGAAGGGAGGGTGGAAAGTAGGAAGTTCCAGACTTTCATGTGTGGTGGCTCTCATACTCTCTCCAAGGTAGTGATGCAAGCATTTTTCAGAGAATTGGGACAGGAAGCCCTTGACCTGCCCTCTGCAAGCTCCTGAAAGCATCTGTTCCTGACCTTGAAGAGCTCTAGTGTGGTAGAAAAGACGCAGAAATTGATTATTTAAATCTTCCCTGGTAAGTGGTAAGATGCTCTGGGTTCTCTAGGTGCACAAGGAAGGACACTGAATTCATCCTAGAGGTTCAGAAAAGGCTGGAGCAAACCTCCACCATGTTATAGTCTCCAACCTCAGCTGAGCCTCAGCTTGGTGAGTATTATTTTCATGTATGCTGCGGTTTGGATACGAGGTATCCCCTGCGATGCTCATGTGTTGAGCAATGTAGTAATGTGGAGAGGTGAAATCATTGGATTATGAGAGCTATAACTTAATCTGTGGATAAATCCACTTGATGGATTAATGATTTGAATTATTACTGGGTAGTAACTGAAGGCAGGTGGGGTGTGGCTGGAGGAAGCAGGCCATGGGGGCACGCCCTTGGGGATTTTATCTCATCCCTGGCTCCTCACATGTGAGTGTTCTCTCTCCACTTCCTGTCTGCCATGAGCTGACAGTTTCTCCTGCCGCGCTTGCTCTTCTGCCATGATAGTCTGCCTTACTTCAGGTCCAGAGAGATGAAGTCTGCCAACTGCAGACCAATCCTCTCAAACTGTGAGCCCAAAATAAACTTTTCCTCCTCTAAGTTGTTATTGTGGTCGCAGTGATGAGAAGCTGACTAATACAATGTGCCTGGGGCTTTTTCACCCATTCCTCACAATAATTTTACCAAATAATTTTAGTCAGTCTTAAAGACTAGCACACAATAAATGCTCAATAAATACTGGCTCACTGTCCTCACTGGAAAGACTTTTGTAGTATTTCTAAAAAAAAACAAAAACTTTCCCTAGGTGGATGGGGGAAGGGACTGTGACAGAATTACCAGGAGTCATATTCAAACATAGTGAATTTTCTTGGAGTAGAGGCCATGAATTTGTATTATTAACAATCATCCCTTTGGTTATTATACGTAATTAAATTTTAAGCCACTAGATCATGGGATCTTCCAATTTTTCCCCTCTTTTTAAATCTCACTGTCACCCAAATGGCCTTAATAACTTTCCACAATGCTCTGACTCCTGTCTGTCTCATTCTACTTCTACAAACAACTGACTGATTTTTCTTCCTAAAGGGCAGTTCCAATCATGCTATGTCCTTGAATAAAAATATGCAGGGAATGCAGCTTGCCTGCCAGTCCCCGAATTCACACCTTCATACCTTTTCAGTCCTTACCATTCTTTGTGCCTTCACTATGAAACATTATACTGTCTCTACAGTTTTGTGTTTTTCACAGTTTTTTTTTTTTTTAGGTACCAGCGATTGAACTCAGGGGCACTTGACTACTGGGCCACATCCCCAGCGCCCCCCCCTTTTTTTTGTATTTTATTAGAGACAGGGTCTCACTGAGTTGCTAAGTGCCTTGCCATTGCTGAGGCTGGCTTTGAACTCACCATCCTCCTGCCTCATCCTCCTGAGCCACTGGGGTTACAGGTGTGTGCCACCGTGCCCAGCTTACCTTATGCAGTTTTGTAGTAGTTTTATCCACCCTGCTATGAGTTTCTGGAAAGCAGACACAATGTTAGCAAACTTGGTGCCTAGCACAATGTCTGAGGCAGGGTTGGATCTTTGTAAATGTATTTTTTTACTGAATGAATTCACTTGACCCGAATGTAAGCCATGAAGACAGAGAATGTGGATTAATCTTTTCTGTGATTCCTGCAGCACTCCACAGTGCTTTCTACCCAGTAAGTATTAGAAATGTGGTAAATAAAGTTGCAACTGGCAACTTTTTCCCTTTGGATGACAAATTATCTAAAAATCACAACACAACCAAGATTTCAGTACTGGATGCTGGAGTTTACAGACTATTTTACAGTCATAACTGACAATTATTGTAAACTTAAATGAAACATGCTTCTGTATTTAGGAATACTAAAATTATACTGAAGTAAGGTGACTATTTTCCCTATGGCTAAGACCAACAGTTACACTGTTTTACTTCAAAAGACATATTTAGTTCTAACTATATCTCCTTTACAGCATGTGACATAAGGTGCTTTCAAAAACAGAAGTTCTATTTCCACTTTAAATCACTAAATACAGAATAGATTTGATATACACAAGTGTATATGCATATGTATGTATAGCCTTTTAAAAAATTAAACCTTTTATTTTGAGATAATTGTAGATTCACATATAACTATAGGGAATAAAGTAGAGAAATCTCATGTAGCCAGTGCCCAGATTTTCTCAATGAGAACATTTGCAAAATGATATTAAAATATCACAAACAGGACATTGGCATCAATATTTTCCCAATTATGCTTATGCTTGTGTGTGTGTTTGTGTGTGTGTGCGTGCGCACGCGCGCTGCGCGTACATTTAGTTCCAGGCAATTTTATCACATGAGTAGTTGTGTGTATCCATAGTTACTGTGATGATATGGAAGAACCCATCACTGCAAGGATACCTCCTGCTGCCCTTGTATGACCATTTGCTCTCCTCTCCCCAAGTCCTATCATCTACTAATTAATCTGTTCTCATTATGTTAGTTAAAGAATATTATGTAAGTGGATTTATATAACATAATTTTGGGGGATTGACTCTTTTCACTTAGTAAAATTTCCTGAAGATTCATCTAAGTTGTCCAGTGTGTCAATAATTTATTCCTTTATGTTGTTTTATTAACAAAAGTCTATACTTCAAGCTGGGCATGGTGGCGCATGCCTATAATCCCAGCACTTGGGAGGCTGAGGCAGGAGGACTGCGAGTTCAAAGCCAGCCTCAGCAAAATTGAGGCACTAAGCAACTCAGTGAGACCCTGTCTCTAATAAAATACAAAAAAAAAAAAAGAAAAAAAAAGAAAAAAAAAAAGGGCTGGGGATGTGGCCCAGTAGTCGAGTGCCCCTGAGTTCAATCCCTGGCACCAAAAAAAAAAAAAAAAAAAAAAAAGTCTATACTTCACATTAGGGTTTGCTCTTTGTGTTGTAAATTCTATGGGTTTTGACAAATGCATAGTGTCAGGTATCCACTATGATGTGATGATATCATACAGAATAGTTCCATCGCCCCCCCTCCAAAATCCCTTGTGCTTCACCTCTTTCTCCTTTTACTCCTGTTCCCTCAGTTCTGACAACCATGATCATTATACTGTCTCTACAGTTTTGTGTTTTCCAGGAAGTTATACAGTGAAATAATATAGTATGAAGTCTTTCTTACTGGCTTTTGCACTTAGCAATATGCCTTTAAATTTCCTCCATGTCTTTTTGTGGCTTAATAGTGCATTTCTTTTTACCACCAAATAATATTCCACTGTATGATACACCATAGTTTATCTATTCAACTGTTGAGGAACATCTTGGTTGTTTTCAGTTTGGGGCAATTATGAATTAGGCTACTGCATACATTTGTGGGCAGGTTACTGTGTGAATATATTTTCAACTCATTTGGGTAAACATAGGAGCACAATTGCTGGGTTGTATATGAGCATGTTTAGCTTTATGAGAAATTTCCATTTTTGTCTTCCACAGTGGCTGTACCATTATGCATTCCCACCAACAACGAGGGTTACTGTTGTTTTGTGTCCTTGCCAGCATTTGGTATTGATGGTACTTTGGGTTTTAACTATTCTTTTACATAGGTAGTGGTATCTCATTGTTGTTTTAATGTGCAATTCTCTAATGACATGATGTATAATTTCCTTTCATAAACTTATTTGCCATCTGTATATCATCTTTAATGAGGTATCTGTTGAGATTCTTTGCCCATTTTTAATTGGGTCATTTATTTTCTTACTGTTGAGTTTTAAGAGTTTTTTGTAATTTTTGGATGGTAATCTTTTATCAGATAAGTTAGGTAATTATTTTCTTTCAGCATATGACTTGTATTTTTATCCTCCTAACAGTGTCTTTCACAGAACTGAAAATTTTAATTTTAGTGAAGTCCAACTTATTTTTTTCTTTCATGGGTCAAATTCATTGCCAAACCCAAGGTCACCTAGATTTTCTTTTATGTTATCTTCATAAGACTTATAGCTTTGCATTGTACCCTTAGGTCTATGGCTTGTTTCAAGTTAATTTTTCTAAGAGGTTTAAGGTCTACACATGTCTGTATTCATTCTTTCACACACGATGTCCAGTTTTTCCAATACCATTTGTAGAAAAGACTTTTTTTCCATTGAGTTGTCTTAGCTCCTTAGTCAAAAACCAGTTGACTGTGTTTGTATGGGGCTATTTATGGACTCTTTACTATATTCTATTGATGTATTTGCCAATTTCTTTTTCCAGTACCATACTCACTGCCTGGATTATCAAGCTCTACATATGTCTTCAAGATAATAGTGTCTGTGCTTGACTTTGTTATTTTTCTTGGGTATTGTGCTGACTATGATGGGTCCTTTGCCTTTCCATATAAACTTCATAATCAGTTTGTTGATATGCACAAAATTTCTTGCCAGGAATTTTATTGGGATTGAATTCATCCACATTTCACCTATAAATCAGGTTAGAAAAACTTGATATCTTAACAATATCGACTCTTTTTATTCAGGAACAAGGAAAATCCTTTATTTAGATCTTTGCCAATCTATTTCATTTGAGTTCTATAGTTTTCCTCATATAGATCATGGGCATGTTTTGATGTAGTCATACCTACATACTTTATTTTTGCTGCTAATATAAATGGTATGTGTTTCAAATTCCAATTGTTTATTGTGGTTGTAAAATAAATAAATAGACTTTGATACACTCACTAACCTTGTGTTCTGAAACCTTGCTATAATACTTATTTAAGGATTTTTTGGTCAATTTTTTGTTATGCTCTATGTATACAGTATTATCTGTGAACAAAGACACCTGTGATTTTCCTCCCTAGTATTCTTTATTTCCTTTTCTTGTCTTATTGAATTAGGTAGGACTTCAGTAAAATGTTGACTAGGAATGGTGGGAGTGATATCCTTGCCTTGTACCGATCTTAAAGGGAAATCCTCTAGCTTTTTGCCATTAAGCATGTTGTTAGCTATAGATGTCTTATAGATATTCGTTATCAAATAAAGAAAATCTCCTTCTATTCACAGTATTTATCACAAATAGATATTAAATTTTGTCTTTGCATCCATTGATTCAACTATGATTTTTCTTCCTTAGTCTATTGATACAATAAATTACATTAATTGATTTTTGAATGTTGAATAATCTTGAATATATTCAATAAATCCCACTTGGTCATGGTATGTAATTTTTTGATATATTATTAGATTTGATTTGCTAACAATTTGTTGAAAAATTTTGCATCTCTGTTCATAATAGATACTAATCTATAGTTTTCTTCTTTTGCAATGTGTTTATATCTGTCTTTTTTTTTCTTTCAGTATTTAGGTAATATGGCCTCATTGAATGAGTTAGAAAGGGTTCCCTTTCTTTTTTTGCCCCAGAAGAGATTGTAATTCTTTGGACTATTATATGTAGATAATCATATCATTTGGATATAGGGATAGCTTTGTTTCTTCCACTCCATATGTATGACTTTCATTACTTATTCTTACTTTATTGCAATGGCTGGTATTTCCAGACTGTGTTGAATAAGTGTGGTAAAAGTGAATATTCTTTCATTGATCCTGATATTAGTAAGACAACATTCAGTCTTTCATCATTACATATGACATTAGCTATAGGATTCTGTAGATGCTCTTTAACAAGTTGAGGTGATGCTTCTCTATTCTAACTTGTTGAGATTTCTATCATGAATGGGTGTCAAATACTTTCACTTTGTGTAATTTTTCTTCTTTAGCCTATGGATATGGTAGGTTACATTGAACTAGTTTTATAATCCATAATAAATTTCACTTGATCATGGTATACAATTCATTTTATACATTGTTGAAGTCAACTGCCAGTAATTTGTTAAGAACTTTTGAGCCTATGTTTGTGAGAAATACTAGTCTATAGTCTTTTATTATTGTTGTTGCTTGTTTTGCTTTTGGGGGGTCGGTTTGTTATTTGTTTGTTTTGGTGATGGTGGGGATTAAACCCAAGGCCTCACACATACTAGGCAAATGTTCTTCCACTGATCTATATCCCAGCCCCTCTCATTTCTATTTCTTGAAAAAGACCATGTAAAGTAGTTTTTAAAGTGTTTGGCAGAAGTCTTTTAGATCATCTTGATCTGGAGATTTCTTTTTGGGAGCTTTTAAATTATGGATTCAATTTCTATCATAGTTATAAACTATTCAGTTATGTATTTCATCTTGGTTGAGTCTTGGGCTAATCACTTTTGGTTGCTAATTCAGATGTCAGTGTTTCCCATATTTTCTCAAATGACTATAGCAACATTTGCAAAAAAGCAATTGACTTTAGTTTGGTACTCTGACATCATATACCCAAATATTTATAGGCAATTTATAAGCAAACACTTCTGCAATAGCAGAGAGGTAGAATTAATATTAGAATGCAAAAGAAAAAGAAAAGGCAGAGTGTATGTGAGAAGAGCATCCAGCAGGTGATATGTGAGAAAGCTGTGTTGATCAATGGTGAGGAAGCTGTTATTGATGGATACTGTTGTGCAACTCCAAACTGAACTTGGGTTTAATTTCACATGGATAAGCCTAGTGTAGGAATGCAGCAATTTTAGATGGTTAAGCCTGATATTAAAATGTTGAAGGGATCAAACGTGTAATATTGTCATTGTCCCTCAAATAGATGATTGCAAGGGAGAGGACCAAGGTCAACAAACATTTTGTCTTCTATTTTTGGAAGGCATTCAGAGTGTTTGGGACATTTCAACTCACAACAATGAAGCCAGTTGACCAGACAGATAGGATTTCAGAATTAGAACTTGTCCCAGTTCAAGAGTGTATGAAACCAGATTAATAATGCATACTTTTAATACAAGACAGGTATAGCAAAGTCACATTCCATTATAAAAAACTACATTATAATCTCAGTAAAAGGCAAAGCATTCCAACCCCCCCAGAAAACTAGCAGATGCAATACCAGTCAAATTCTATTATCTCCATATTGAAGTACTATATAATTCTTGAATTGTTCTGGAATTTTATAGTACTAAATATATCTGAAGTAAATAGGCTCTAGACCTTTATTTGGGAATCTTTCTCAGTAGTATTCTTATATTTGTTATTAAATAATTATAGTACAAAATTAAGAATAAGAAGAACATCTTTCAGATCACTTTTGTGTGTGCACACACACATGTAGTTCCTTGAAAATGAACTCAGTTTTGTAACTTAAGTCACTTCTAACCTAACTCAGGAAACTTATTCTCCAATAAAAGGACAAAGCTACTAAGAAAGACAGTAGTTTAAGAAACAAAGCTAGCAAGCTCTATAGAGACAATCTGACCAAAATTGAGAACAACTACTGAATGTCAAGCATGCTGAGTTATGCAGAGGACACAGTGAATTAAGGTACTGCCATTTCTTTTTTCTAGAAGGAGAGCATTAGAAAATCTCTAAACCACTTCTTATTCTTCTGTGAAATAGAGAAAGGTCACCAAAGAAATCATGTTCTATGAAGGCTACCAATCCATGAACTCTAGACATTGGAAGTCAGAAGGTTGAAAAGTATTATTTAATCCAATATCCACATCTTTTAGAGAAAGAGAAACACAGAAAAATGAAAGAATTTATTTAAGATTACAGCTGAGACTACAACTCAAATTTCTTAATTTCTAACCAAGTACTCTTTATATTATATTGCCTTAGAGTCCAATGGACTTTTCTCATTCCTAGTTCTTCCCATAATTTGGCTATACATAGTCATGTCAATTAGGTTCAGATGGATACAGCTCAGGTGCTATTTCTTCTCTCTTTCCTCTCTCATCTTCTCAACTTCATAGTTTTAATTTAACAGATAATTTTTAAAAATTATTAAGAACTTAATTTGGCATAGGCAGTGAGAAGACTACCAAATTAAGTAAGGCATACTTCCTACCTCAGAGGAATTATAAGTATAAACATTGAGTATGGTATTCTTGGACACCAAAGTTATATGTACAAAATTTGTCACCATCATCCAATCAAATTTTCTGATGGAAATCTCCTTTTCCAGTTGACTCCTTAATTTCCACAGTCATTTTTGTTACTGACATGAAAGTGAATAAATATCTGGTTTCTTTACCCTTGTTCACCTATTAACCAATTAACTGTGGAACTCTGTGTAAGTCATATCTCTTTGGGATTTATCTTTTCAATTTGCAAAATAACTTTCTTTCTTTCTTTTTTTTTTTTTTTAAGAAATCAAATGCTTTATGTCCGTAAGGTAGGCAAAGATTTCCAATGGAGAAATGAGTACCAAATATAAAAGAATGATAAATAATATTATATTTCCGCCCAATACTTTGTTTCACATCTTTGTCATTTTGTTTTAGATATGTGGCAACTATATTTTGTTATGTTTTAAATTTTTCTTTTATATGTATATATATTATTAATACATATTAATTGTACATATTAATGAGGTTCAGTGTTATAGTTCCATACATGCATACAATATCCATTGATCATAGCCAACAACCTGCTTCCATGCCCGGCCATACTTTCCAATCCCTGGTAATCACTCTTCTACTTTCAGATCAACTCTTTTTGGTTTCAACAGATGAGAGAACATGAGGTACTTGTCTTTCCTGACTTATTTAATGTAATATAAAGAACAAAATAACTTTCTGTTAGTCGCCTTTCTTCCTTTCTTATTTTTTTGTGCATTTTTAAAATTAGAGTTTTATAGTCATTCACAGTAATTGGGTTCATCCCGACAGACTCATACTTGTGTGGAATTCAATTTTAGTTCATGATACCCCTGCTTTTCCTTTTCCCTCCTGTCCTCCTCTTCCTTTCTTTTCAAATTTAGTCAAATTCATGGTACTAGGTACAATAAATTTATTTCTTTTTTTCACATTTCTCTTGTTTCTCTCACTTCCTCTGTGTTCATAACAGACAAAGTCTTTATTCCTAATAGACAAAGTCTTTATTCCTAGATTTTTTTTTTTTGTACCAGGGATTGAACTCTGGGGCACTTAACCACTGGGCCACATCCTCAGCCCTTTTTTGTATTTTATTTAGAGACAGGGTCTCACTGAGTTGCTAAGTGCCTCACCATTGCTGAGGCTGGCTTTGAACTCGCGATCCTCCTGCCTCAGCCTCCCAAGTGCTGGGATTACTGGCATGCGCCACCACACCCAGCTCTATTCTGTTAGGTATAGCTGTAACTTGTTGGAAGCAATTTTAAACAAAATTTGGTCTAGAGGTATACAGATCTGACTGGAGACTAGAAAGTTAATTAAGAAATCAATTAGAGTAAAGATCAATCTCAAACTAAAAACCTGTCATTCAATTCTTTGCCAAAACTGGCTTCCATTGGCCTTTCTGATTTATTTTGAATGACACTTTGATTTAGTCCATTTAGGCTGCTTTAACAAAATATCATCAAGTATGTAGATTCTAAACAATGGACATTTATTTATCACAGAAGAGACTAGAAGTCCAAGATCAGGCTGTAAGCATAGCTATTTATTTATTTATTTTTTTTATTTTGAGACAAGGTCTCACTAAGTTGCTGAGGCTGGCCTTGAACTTGTAATCCTCATGCCTCAGCCTCCTGGGTCCCTGAGATTACAAGCAGGTACCACCCCTCCCAGTTATTCTAATAGTTCTTTAAAGGCCATTTTCTTCCAGGAGTCAGTAATCTCTTTCTTTCTTCTAATTATTACACAAATATTTAGAATACAAATAATAATTTCTTTTTGAATTCTGCAAATGTGAAAGAGATGACACGCAAAACCTCTTGATCAATATTAATGGAAGAATAGAGTCCTTATACTCTTATAATTCTTACATTGTAAATTATTTTACTATTTATTCCTAAATTTTCGCAAATTAAAATAATCAAATGGTTGGTAATCTTTTTTTTTTATAGAGAACTAATATGTATTAGTTGTAAATTGTGTTCAAATATTTAATAAGAATATTAACACAGGTTTCCTTGGCTGTAGGCATTTCTGATACATGATGATGTCTGGACAAAAGTTTGTGACACATTAATGCTACTGACTAATATGTATAATTTAGGCAGATACCAAACATTGAGCAATATTATGTAAAAGCTTGTGGGGTAAGTTACAGTATTAATAGATAGGCTCTGAGAACTCTGTATTTCAGTCATGAAACTGCCACTCGTATCAAATGATTATCAATGAAAGTAGAGAAGCCATTTGGGGAAAAACTTAAAATGTTATTTTCTGTCTTTCAGATTTGCTTGTTGCTGCTTGAACTCCAATTTGAATACTTCTTCAGAAGCAAGCCACAATTAGAGGAATAAAAGGGTTTCATGTGGCAGGAGTAAAGTAGCACTGTCGCATCCCATCAATCTTCTAAGCACCCACTCAGACACCAGTCACTGCCCTGTCTTACACCAGCTCCAGAAGAGACTTTTCCCAAGAAATGAGTTTCAAGCTATTTTAGTTCCCATCACTATTGTCCATTTGTCATAACTGAAAAAATATCCATTATATTGCAAAAAGATTCTGTTATCCAGTATTTGCTAATTATGATTGAGACCAGAAACATATAAAGTTTCAAAGAAAACAATTGAAGGGAACATCTGAAAATAATTTCCTCCTATTCTTTGTTGTTCTGCTACTCACGGCAAATCTTCCAATCTGGAGGCTTCATGTCTTGGATCCAATAGATCATAACCACATTCATTGTAGATTTCCAAATAGGAAATGTGTGTTGTATATATTTTGCTGCTGTCCTGATTGAAAAAGAGTAAGACATGATTTAATGACTATAAATAACAATTCATTTTAGAGGAAGACGAACACATTTATCAATGTAGTTTCCTCACAGTTTCTCCCCCATTCTCTCCCACTCTATGTGGTTTACATTTTCAGTTCGTGACACTTTCAAGTTGCCAGTTACCATATGCAAGGAACTTTTTTCTTTTCTTTTTTTTTTTTTTTTTTTAATGGCCAACACCCATGATTACAAGTAACTTCAGTTTGTTATTTTTTATTGGTTCCACGTTATACATAAAAAGTCAATGTATACATACAATGAGCCAATTTGGTTGCAGAACTGTATAACACACCATTTTTTTACTTTCCAAACCAAAAAAAAAAAAGTTACTAAGAAAATACACACTTATGTTCTATGAATAGTCTATTCATAAAAAAGCACAGATCATTTCTCTGGTTCAAAAACTTCAGTAGCAAAACAGTTTCCATCTTTAATTATAATTCTTTTTTTTTTACTTTTGTAATATGCAAACTTTTCTGGTGCCATAAATAGATAAAAATGAAATTAAGTTCCCAGGACAGAAGTTAGATCAGATCAGTCAGGTAGGAGAGGACACTAACAGTTCATAACTTGCTTGTTGGGTTAATTCTCCTGGCTCAAGTGGGCAAATCAGGGATATTCATTTATGGGTTAGAGAAAGGTGGCTTCTGTGGTCATTACTGAAATGCAGTCATGTAGTAGTCATCAATGTAATTAAGCTAAAAATCAAGATAACAGGTCCTAGTCTCAGTTCTGCTGAAAGAAAAAAAAAAAAAAAGGACCCATTCCTTCTGAGGTGGAATATGGCAGGAATATTTTTTTAGCTCCTGAGGGAATTCCAAGTTCAGTTTTCCATACAAAATATTAAAATGAGAGTACTTCCTTTTTGTTCCTTCAAAAATACAAATGTAGCTGGGCGCAGTGGCACGTGCCTGTAATCCCAGCACTTGGGAGGCTGAAAAGGAGGATCATGAGTTTAAAGCCAGCCTCAGCAATGGCAAGACGCTTACAACTCAGTGAGACCCTGTCTCTAATAAAATACAAAAAAGGGCTGGGGATGTGGCCTAGAGGTCAAGTGCCCCTGAATTCAATCCCTGGTACCAAAAAAAAAAAAAAAAAAGAAAAGAAAAGAAAAGAAAAAAACCAACCAAACAAACAAAAATACAAATGCTTTCATTTCTGCAAATATTATTATGTTTTTAATAAAGGGAGAATATATTTGAGTTTTGTGGCAAGAAAGCTGTCATAGCGGGTGGTAAGAGGATTTGCCTCAGATGACATTCCTGATTCTCAATTATATACAAGAACAATCCATTTAATAGCTGTTGTTCAAAGGGAGAAAGAACAAGTCATAGAGACTAGGGAGGGAGCAGTGGCCTGTAAATCAAAAGCTGAAATCCCAGTCCCACCAGCTGTGAACTTCTACCATTATTGGGCCTGGTTTTCACACACATGAAAGTGAGGAAGTTGTATGATGAATCCCTATATATTCTTTAGTTTAAAATTAATATGATTCATTGGTCCTAAAATGGCTCACACTATCCAAATAAAGATATACCATCTCATATAAACAAAATGATACATGAAAAATTAATGTAACTTTCAACCAACACATGAACATAATAAAAACACTCAAGCTACAGCTAAAATTCCATATTCTGGTGTTCTGTTAAGGTGGCAACTTGGATTGCATCCCTACTAAACAAACTTGTTTCAACTAAACTCTGGAATCCTGCTGATATGACTTCAATGGTTATCCTGACAAATCACCTATTGATTACATTAGTACACTAAGTTAGTGAAGGCACCATCTCAACATAATTGTTTGGGTTGTAGCTTGGTTTAGTACAGGTCTATAAACCTAAAACAGACTGTAAGGCTGTTAATCTAATTCAGTGTTTCCCAAAACAATCCATGAAATACTCCTGGAAAAAAGTGTCCCATGGTCAACATAAATACTCTGCTCCTCCCTGGAAGATTATCAGAGTATGTTAAAGACCCTGGAGATCCTTTAGCCATGTTGTGAGATCCTGCTCTAAAATTTATCTGAATATAGCTGAAATGTACCAGAGATTATGTTTGAGATCTTAGCATACAGTTCTGAGCTCTTAGCATCAGACAGAACTGGGTTTGAATAGTGAATCTACCATTTATAACTGAATAATCCTTGATTATTTCACCATGATAATTAATCAGTGAGTAACATATCTGATCTTGCAGAACTGTTGTGATGGAGAAATAAGGCTATATACTTAAAATCCTACCAAAAATTCTTCAGCCATCACAGGAACCAATGGATCATTGTTACTGCAGCTATTATCATTGTCATTGACATTGTTTTATTTTATTTGGTACTGGGGATTGATTCCAGGGGTTCTCTACCACGAGCTACATCTCTAGTCCTTTTCATTTTTATTTGTGAGACAGGGTCTAAGTTGCTGAGCCTGGCCTTGAACCTGCAATCCTCCTGCCTCAGCCTCCTGAGTAGCTGGGATTACAGGCATGCACCACTACATCCAGCTTATCATGGATACTACTTTAGATTATTACGCCAAGAAGCCTCTGGATGAAGAATTCAGTATGTGAATATAAAAGGAATGGAAAAGCAAAGCAAAGAGAACAGCCAATTTATATGTCCATCTGCAGTGAAGAAATTCTCTTCTCCCAGAGAGTTGAATAAATCATAAAAGTCAGGAAAATGGCAGGTCTACTGCTCTGAGATGATAGGGATAATGGCTTCGGCTCCTCCAGCTTCTACATTTTCTGAACTTTTATTGGAATACACACTTAAAATTCATTGAGCTTTGTGGCAAGCTACCTTTCCTTATTACTCTTTTTTAGTGTCTAGGTTGCCAGACTGTAATGTAACACACATGTTTCCCACAGACAGCCTTGTCTCCAGCCCCCAAACAAGTTTGAAACTCACAATGCTCAAAAATAATGAGCAGTGATTTCTAAAATAAATGGAATCAATTTGCTTCTCTTAAAATCAGTGAAAATGTGTTCTTATCACACTCACAGGCACTTCAGGACCCAGTATACCCTGGGATCTTAGTTTATCTTGAAATAAAGACTTTGCATAAGTCAAATGTTCCTTTAAGAATTCTAGAGAGGCCTGGGGCTGTAGCTCAGTGGTAGAGCCCTTACATAGTACATGTGAGACGCTGGGTTCAATCCTCAGCACCACATAAACATGAATAAATAAAGGTATTGTGTCCATCTACAATTAAAAAAAACAATTCTAGACAGCTCCATTGGCCCTCTAAAGCAATTGGCTAAAGACATCTGAGTACCAGTCCACATTCCTCAGGTATATAAAGTAGACAGACTTCATGAAACACTTTAAGTTGCCTGACTTATTTCACCATAGCCCAGTGTGATTATAAATGGACGTGCTGTTCCCCATCGTGGAAACCTGTCCATCTCCAAAGAGTTGCCCTGGCTATAAATTGATCCGATGGGCTTTCTCCAAGTCCAGGAAGTTATTTAGGATCATTCAGAATAAAATGAGGTTTAGAGTCATGTCAATGACAAACAGATCTAAAACAATGAACCTAACAGATGGTGAGTACTTGGGAGACATTTAGACTTTTAGAACTGTAGTTCAGTAACCAAAGATGAAATTTTAAAGAAGATGAAAAATATTTTCCATTAGGAGAGGATTTGTTTATTCTGTTTAACTTAATCAGGGAAATTGGCTTCATTTGTTTTGAGAGTTTCAAAGGGTTTTCTGAAATTGGTCAGGGATCGTTCAGCCACATGCACTTACATGAATATTAATGGCTGTGCTAATATATAATAACTATCATGTACTGAGCATATATTTTGTGCCAGGAACTGGACAATATCTTAAATACCATCTGTCTAGCCCCTCACAGCAACTCCATAAGACGCAGACCTTAAGCCACATGTTGTCCGAAGTACACTTTCTGAGAACCAGGCTAGGCTGCACCAAAACCAGTGATCTTTCCAAGACAATAGGCTTCCTGATTAGGCCACAGCAACAAAAACTATTAGAAATTACATTCCCAGTTTGTAAAATCTGGGAACAAAACAAAATTGTTACTGTCAGAAACAAATGAGTAAATGAAAAGAAGGGCCTCGAATCCGGCACACACGCTATACTCAACTCTTTTTTCTCTTCCGCGTTTTCTGGCGTGCAGAGTTGGCATGCTTGAGCTAGTGAGAGACGAGCTGAACTAATGGATAATTGCTACTTTATGGATGGCAATTAGAATTATGCAGATCTCAGCAATTTCTTCACATCTTTGCAATTCAAAATGCAAATAACATACAGTAGAGAAATTTTGGAGTGACTGTTACATTGACCCACTTAGGACATTTACTATACAGAATTAATACAACCAAAGAACTGCTGGAACTAGAAGGGATGCTGAAGACCCTCTAGTATGATTCAATCCCTACTTCAGAGAAGAGAAAATTAAACCCACAGAAGCTAAGTGACTCATTATAGGGAATTTATTTAAACATGACCAATAAAATAAAGCCAGTCTAAGCCACAGAGGCAGTGTATGTAGTGGCCAAAAGCACAGAATATGGCAGGTCAGACCTGAGGTGAGCTCCAGCTCAGCTCTTCAGAAGATGTGGGCCCAGACAAAAATATTAAAATGGAGGCTCAGTTTTCCCAACTATAAAAAGGGGATAAAGATACATACTTTGTTAGTTGTACTATATGTTATATTAAATAATGATAAAGTATAAGGCACTTGGAGGAATCAATAAATGACATAATAAAGACAGGGATGCCAGGCACAGTGGCACATACCTGTAATCCCAGCAGTTTAGGAGGCTGAGGCAGAAGGATCACGAGTTCAAAGCCAGCCTCAGCAACTTAGGCCCTAAGCAACTCAGTGCAACCCTGTCTCTAAATAAAATACAAAAAAGGATGTGGCTCAGTGTTTGAGTGCCCCTGAGTTCAAGGAGAAGGAAGGAAGAAGGAAGGAAGGAGGGAAGGAAGGAAAGAAGGAAGACAGACAGGGAATTCCTTTTTATAATACTATAATGTTCACTGCAATGAGATTTGTACTCTGGTAAACTCCTTTGGCTTCTTTTTGGGAAAAGGTAACAACTATATTATCCTATTTAGTGCTTTAGTAGCTAAAATAAAGGTCTGCTTGGTTAAAAGACTATTCCTCAGTTTCTTTCTCTCTCTCTCTCTTTTTTTTTTTTTCTGGTACCAGGGATTAAACCCAGGGACACTTAAACATTGAGCCACATCCCCAGTCCTTTTTATATTTTCTTTTGAGACATGGTCTTGCTAAGTTGCTTGGGGCCTCGCTGAATTGCTGAGGCTGACTTGAAACTTGTGATCCTCCTGCCTCAGCTTCCCAAGAGCTGGGATTACAGGCGTGCAACACTATTCCTCAGTTTCTTAATGTGGAATATAAGATTTTAATTGGTAAGAGGTATTTTTGCTCTTTTAAGCTCTGTGACTGTAGCAGAAAGAACTCCCTTTGATCCTTTGCTCAGGTAGCAGTACTTTAACGAGAAGGACATTCTTAATTTCTACTTCTTCAGCAAAATCTTAACCTTGCTTCAAATGTAAAGGTTGGAGCAAAAATATTTTCTCATTTTGGTATAATATAATACCATAATAAATTTTCTGTGCAAAGTAAATTTCTGCTGAATCTATCAAATGCAAAATGAACTTAGTTTTATACCTTTTGTAACTGCTCAAAAATGTATGACAGCGTCCTTGGGATAATGCCTCTGTCACTGTAACGCTCAGCCCCACCTGTGATAGTGAATGTCTTGCCACTGCCCGTTTGTCCATATGCAAAGATGGTACCATTGTAACCTGCCAGCACACTGCAATGAAGAAACAGCACACTTTTAATACCAAATAAGTTACCTGCATTTGTATTAGATGACTTGAATTCTAATAGCAACTTTATTAAATTCTATGGAAAAATATTTAAAGAAATACCTACAGAAGTATTTAATTATGTGATTATGTGACTAAAATTTACATTTTAATCCAACAATATCAGCACATTGATCCTTTTCTGTAAGAAAGAACATGTGACTCAATAGAGTCCAGTTATCTTAAAATATTTCCTTTTTATTTTAGTATGCTAGATTTGAATCAAAGAATATGCTGAAAAAAATATCCTGGGGAAATAACACCTGTAATTTGGTCCACTGTCCACCTAATGCCTGCTACCTCACCTGGTCACTTCCTAGGATACTAGAATACACACAGGTTGCTACTATGTACCTTGTAATGTGATTCCCTACTTAGCTCTTTTTTTTTTTTTAGTACTGGGGATTGAACTCAGGGGCACTTGACCACTGGCTCACATCCCCAGCCCATTTTTGTATTTTTATTTAGACACAGGGTCTCACTGAGTTGCTAAGTGCCTTGCCATTGCTGAGGCTGGCTTTGAACTCGCGATCCTCCTGCCTCAGCCTCCCAAGTGCTGGGATTACAGCGCCACTGCGCCCGGCCCTACTTAGCTCTTATAACCAACTGAAAATCCTCTAGGAATGTCCCTCCTCTCCTTTCTTGGAATGACTTTTTTTTTTTTTTTTAAGGAAGATGGTGGTCCAGGTGTGTTCTTCAGCCCTGCAAAACAGCTCTTGATTTGATGGAGGCCTCGAGAGCCTTGGATCTTCTCAGCCTCTGAAGACCACCACCTATAACAGATGCTTTGAACAATGTGCATGACATGCTTCAGGCTCTCAAAAGTGGGTCTTTTTCTAGGCTACATGGAACAGTAAACTCTTGCACCTTTACTTCCTTTTATTTATTGTTTGTTACATGTGGCTCCTTGATCTCAAGATGTTACCAAAATCCAGCTATGATGCTGTCAGCTAACCGTACCCACACTGTAAGTGATTTAATCAATAGATGACTCCTCTGAGATCACTCCTCACAGTTCACATTGGGATTCTTGCTCTATTACTTCTGCTGAGATCCTGTCCACAGTTCTTTCTAGGCCTCTGTATGCCTTCACACCTGCATGCTGACTGACCAGTCATCACAATTCCCCTTCAAAACACACAGGTATTGATTAGAACTTTTTGTGAAGTGGTCAGTTAGGTCCAGAGCATCTTATGCAACTAAAAAACTAACAATATGGTTAACAACAAATTAACGCATCTTTTGTTCTTTAAGCAGGTGATATTGATGCTTACAAATTTAAAGGACTCAGTACAGGGAGGGAGTAAAAAGGTATTACTATTGTGTGGTTCACCTTTCTACTTTTGAGAAACTTAATCATTTTTTTTTCCTGTATCTTTACATGAAGACAGTAGATGTTGAAATTCTCAGCTTGTAAGGTGTTGGAATTACCATAATGCATTTAGGTGGATGATTAAAGAATCTTTCTCTTCAACAGAATCTGTCACCAACAAAACAGAAATGTCCCATTAGCAATCTCATTTGGATATATGGTATTTCTTGGCCATAAATGCTCTATGTAAATGAAGTCCATAACTTTTAGTATCAGACCTTAAACGTTTTATTGATTCTGGATATAAAAATTTCTAAAATATATTAGGCATTATCTGTCTTGAAAAGTAATGAATATGGAGCAAAAATTAACATTTTCATTGTGACACAGACATAGCCTTTGGAAAGTGAGTACTATAGCATGCTCTGCTGGTACTTGCCGATTGTTATGTCTACTTTTTTAATACTTAAATCTTCTTTTTCACTATCAATTATTCCTGTCTACTTGCCTATAATATGTGCTCTCTCTAACCTCATCTGCTGTGGGATGGAAAATTAGATGGCACAGTTTCATAGGACACTGTGTGAAATTAAAAGGATATAGGTCCTACCTATAGGTATTCCCATGCCCATTTGTTACATTGCTACAATATGAAATTAAATAAAGGAATGCCAAAAGGCCAACTTTATCTCTAGTTCCTTTATCTAGAAGCCCTGCGTCCCAACTCAATCTTGGGACTGAGTGTCCATTCTTTATTGGGCCCCAGGTGTTCACATCTTCTTCTAGTCTCATCTGTCTTAGAGAAAAAACAAATTAAAAATAAAGAAATAGAAATTGTGGTGTAAGAACCTTTGAAAATCCATTCCTTCACAAGAACAATGATAGCAGTGGTAAGAATGGTCAAAATCAACTTTTTCAGAACCCTGGAAATTATCCAAAGGTATACAATAATCCAAGGAATGTTTATTTAAGAAAAATAGCTGAAACTCAGTAGAACAGCAGGCTCCACAGTTTTAGCTTGAAAATCCTCAGCCCTATTTCTGCAGCTCCATAGTAGCCTTGAAAACAACAGCCTAGAAGCCACAAGAGCTGTGAAAACCAGCAGCCTAAATATCACTTAAGGGGACAGGTTTGGAGCTCCTCAAAAACCCTATTCCCAAAGAACTGTCACTCTCTGACCTTTCTCATAGCTCCATGAAAAACTTCATTTACAGTATAAAACTTGCCTGTGACCTGACTCAGAGCTACTCAGGGTGAGCAACTCTATCACCAGGGTATCTGTTGAGAACAATCCATGGAAAATATTTAACAGTACAGCTGTTAAATACCTGAGGGTACAATACCAGTGAGGTAAACAAGAAGGTGACCAAAAATTTAAAAGAAAAATCTTTGATATAAGATATTTGTAAGGTGCTTTGAAAATCTCTGACATGTTGCTTGGACTCTAGAAGGCCATACACATGTTCAGGATTATGGGCATGCCCAGAACATACTTGAAAAAATCCCTGAGCAGGAAGTGAGGAGTAAGGCAGAGATACAGACTGATAGGTTCAAGGCATTTAAAGAACTCTCTGTGAATTGGCCTCCTTATATCAGAGAAAACATTTGGCATTTGGCTTTTTGGGATGGGGAGCATAGGAGAATTAGAGGAATACTAGAATGGCCAATGGGGAGGGTGGGGGCAAAAGGGTGAAGAAAAAAAAAAAGATGGTAGAATGAGATGGATATCATTACCCTAAGTGCACGTATGAAGTCACGAATGGTGTGAATATACTTTGCACACAACCAGAGATTTGTAAAAAAGTGCTCTATATGTGTAATATGAAATGTAATGCATTCTGCTGTCATTTATATCATCTTAGAATAAAAAATAATTTTAAAAAAACTCTCTGTTCAATCATTAGCTCACCACTAAACTAATTGAGCATAGATTTCAGAAGCTGCACATGGCAAACATAGAGGTAAACAAGGTGACTGAAAACTTAAAAGAAAAATCCATAGAATAAGATGGCTATGAGGGGCTTTGAAAATCACTGACATATTCAGATATAGACTTTACAGAATTAAACCAGAATAGTCACTAAATAAACAGGCAGAAGGACAACAATAACAACTAACAACAACAATAAAACCTGGGGAGAGTAGGAATCTGATTTCTAGGGCTGTCATAATATAGTTCTGATATAGTACTATATATATACTATATGCATTTGTTATATATAACAAATGCCCAGTTTTCAACAACAAAAAAATTATAAGACACAAAAAGGAATAAGAAACTATTGCCCAGATATAGGAAATAAAATGGAAATAGTCCTTAAGAAAGCACAGATGTTATTTTAGCAGGTAAAACTTAAATTAGCTATTATAAATATGTTAAAGAATAACAGTAAGGTATGTTTAAAGAATTAAAGAAATAAAGGAAAATTATGTCTCATTAAATTGATTAATGAAAAGGTAACTTAATTTAAAAGAACCAAATAGAAATTATGGGATTGAAAAGCAAAATAGCCAAAATTAACAGCAAATTTGACTTGGTATAAGAAAGAATAAGTGAGTTTGAAGATAGGTCAATTGATTTTCCAATCTCTGGAATGGAAGGATGAAAAATGGAACAGAGGTCTCAGAGAAGAACATATCCATAATAGGAGTTCTGAAAGGACAAAGGAGAGAATACTTAAAGAAATAATGACCAAAAACTTCCAAATTTTAATGAAAATCATTAATCTACATATCCAAAAAGCTCAATAAACTCCAAGTAGAACAAACACAAAATATCCAAACCTAGACACATTGTGATCAATCTGCCCATAAACAAAAAGAATCTTGATAGTAGCAAGAGAGAAGTGACTGATCAAATACAAGGTCCTCAATAAGATTAACAGTAGATTTCTCATTAGGATCCACATAGGTCAGAGGAGTGGGATAACATATTAAAAATGTTGAAAGGGAAAGATTGGTCTGAATCTCTTTTCAGAAATTGATGAGCTTCTCATAAAATTTATATTTGAATTTTATTTTCAGATTGTTCATTGCTATTGTGTAGAAATACATTTGATTTTTGTAAATTGATCTTGTATTTTGCAACTTTATTAAACTTGTTTATTCCTTTTAATAGCATTATAGAATTCTGTAAAATTGTATCTATATCTATTACTGGTTTTCATCAACAGTTCCTGTCTCATGCCTCTTACCCCAATAGGCCTTAAAAACTAGAATAGGAGCTCTAATCTATCTTCACCTTGGAGTCTGCCATAAAGAAATTCTCTGGCCTACCTTGCCTCAGTTCACTGGTTATTTGCTAGTGACAAATTCTCCCAGTTTTTGTTCTTAATTCATTATTGAAAAGTAATTCTGCCGGCCATAGAATTTTCTATTTGCATATGATATGATCTTCTATATAGAAAGTTCTAAGCACGCCTATGAAACTATTAGAAGTACAAGTGTTATAAGGTATCAGACAATATCAAAGATGGTAATCCTGGAGGCTGGGGGTGTAGTTGAATGTAGAATGTAGCTGCTTAAGTTCAACCCTCAGCATAAGGAAAAAAAAAAGAGATGGTAATACCTCCCAAACTGATCTACATTTGTACAATCTTTATCAAAATTCAGGCTGGCTTCTTTGAGGAAACTGGTATAATTCTCCTAAAATTTATATGGAAGAGCAGGAGACACAGAACAGCAGAAATACTTTGGAAAGAACAAAGGTGGAAGATTCACATGTCCCAATTTCAAAATGTACTACAAAGTAAGAATAATTGAGATAGTACTGGCATAGGAATAGACATATGGGATCAATGGAATAAAACTGAAAATCCAGAAATAGACTCTTACATTTATAATCAGTTTATTTTCAAGAAGGGTGCTAAGACCATAGAAGAAAGAGTCGTATTTTTAACAAAAAATGCTTGGAAAACTGCAAAAGAATTCCCATGCAAAAGAATGAAACTGGACCTCTATCTCATACCATGTATAAAAATTAACTCAAATTGAATCATAGACCTAATATAAAAGTTAAAACTAAAATATCTCAGAAGAAAACATGGATAAATAAATCTTTAAGACGTTGGATTAGACGATGGTTTCTAAACTATGGCATCAAAAACAAAAAATAGCGAGGAAAAAAAATAAACTAAATCTAATCAAAATTTTAAAATTTTGTTTCAGATGACACAATCAAGATAATGAAATGATAACCCACAGAATGGGCCAAAATATTTGCAAATAATCTATACATTAAAGAACTTTGACATCATTTCTATAATTCATAACACAACGAAATCTTAAAATTCAATCATGCAAAGCAAAATTAAAAAGTAGACATGGAGCCGGGCGTGGTGGCGCACGCCTGTAATCCCAGCACTTTAGGAGGCTGAGGCAGGAGGATCGCGAGTTCAAAGCCAGCCTCAGCAATGGCAAGGCACTTAGCAACTCAGTGAGACCCTGTCTCTAAATAAAATACAAAAAAGGCTGGGGATGTGGCCCAGTGGTCGAGTGCCTCTGAGTTCAATCCCCGGTACCAAAAAAAAAAAAAAAAAAAAGTAGACATGGAATCTAAATAGACATGTATATTTCTAATTCTGATGAGGGACAAGCAAAATGTGTCATATTCATTCCATGGAATATTATTTGGCAATATAAAGGAAAAAAAGAACTGATACATACAACAGTATAAACAAAATTTAAATACATTATATTAAATGAAAAAATTTAGTCACACAGGTTATCTACTGTCTGATTTCACTTATAAGAGATATCTAGAATAGGAAAATGCCATTAGTAGATTAATGGTCTTCCACAGGGAGGGAGGGGAAGTAGGGAGCAACTGCTAATGGGTATGATCCAGGGCTTCTTTTGGGGGTAATGATCATGTCCCAAAATTAAACAATGATGACTGATGGTTGCATATATGTACTAAAAACTCCTAAATTGTTTTGGTATATGAATTATACCTCAACAAAGTTGCTATAACAATAAAATAGTAAAGCAGAACCTACACTAGAGTGCTAGTAACTAGATGTACTTGCCACATTTTCTGTAATATTTTTAAAAGGCAGAGGGAATAGCAATTAATACAATAAATGGAAAGCAAGCCAGGTGCAGTGTTGTCCGCCTGTAATCCCAGCGGTTAGGGAGGCTGAGGCAGGAGGATTGCGAGTTCAAAGCCAGCATCAGCAAAAGCGAGACACTAAGCAACTCAGTGAGACCCTGTCTCTAAATAAAATACAAAATAAGGTAGGGTAGGGAATGTGGCTCAGTGGTCGAGTGCCCCTGAGTTCAATCCCCGGTACCAATAAATAAATAAATAGATAGATAAATGAAAAGCAAATGACCAATTTCAGCAATGAACAATGGGATGGTCACTTCTGGTGACAAAACATTTCTAAATATCCTAAATTCAACAATATAGGCTACTGCTTAATCCATCTCAGCTAGAGACGGCCTTGATATGTAAATAAATCAATGATTATAAACACAGAGTTTGATGATCAGATGAAATTTCCACTGTAGAAATTCTTTCCTTCCTTAAGCAAAATGCATTTTCCCTAGGAGTTTAAATTATAAAGCTATTCTGTCAGTTCTTATCTTTTAATATTTGCATGAATAAAACAAAAATAAATCTTCTACCCTCTAGGAGATTATAAACTAAAGTATTACTCCACACACATCACATTTCCATGCTAGAAAAATACAAATAATTTTTAAGTTTCACTTTTCATTTTTATTACTCTTTATTTGTTTAACTAGACTCCAAGTAAAAGATTGCCTAGAAATATCTACATAAAGTGAGACTTCATTTTGTTTAATCCAAATGAAAAGATTGTAAGCATCTCCTTGTACAATATCTAAGATAAAATAACCAACAAAAATTATTAGGGTAATGTTAATTTAGTACACTAAGCCCCCCCAAAATTAATTCTAGTTCCACAAATTTGAAAAGACAGCATAGTTGGAAAAGTAAGAAACAAATAGGACCATGGCTTTAATAATTGGTGTCATTAGAAGCCTTCTTACTATTTTTCTTCCAAGGAAAGAATCCCTTCTATGCTAGTTCTGAAAAATAGTTACATAAACCATGCCTAAACAGCTGTTTAATCCAGGACAAGTTTGAAATCAGAGCACCAGGTGGGACTGACTTAATTTTTGAGATGAGAGAGTCAGGTGAGGTGGTATATTAAAAAGATAAGCTTTAATTTAATAGTTTAGTCTAAAAGCTTAGCCTTAGAACATTAAGAATCAAAGGAAAATACATGTTTATATTTTCATAAGCTGTTTATAGAAATAAAAAAAATTAGTTCACTCAGAAAACACAAACCAAACAATCAGTTCTATGGACAGAATTTTTTAAGCTAACAGATTATGCTGTATTTATGTTTAACTTCAGGAAAAATCTTTGCATAAAGTCAACAAGACTAATGTGAAACAGGATGAAAATTAAATCTCTATTTTAAATACATTATAACCCCTTGTCCCTACTCGCTTTTCACAGTTCTAAGAGTCAAAGTAGCTGAAACTTATTTTAAAATTCTTAGAACAGTTCATTTCTGTTCACTGTAGCCCTCTTCCTAAAATAAAGTCCCAAGTCCTTTGTAAGCAGCCCAAGGCAGCAATTTGGTGTAGCCTGTTGTCTTTTATAGAGAAATATGGTAAGTGACTCAAGGGGTTCACCTTCACAACATCTCTAAGAGCATAAACTCAGCAACCTGAAGTTTTCAGAGACATTAGAATTAAAAACAATAGCAACCTGTGGTTAATACAACACAACTCAACTTTGTCAAATAACAAAAATAATTTTCCCATTAATTCAGCTGAATGACCATGCAACTTATATAATTTCCAGTAAGCCTGGGACATTCCCTGGGCTGTTAAGGAGAAGCGAGAAGACAAGAAGTGGGAAGGCCTGCCCTTCTGGAGAACCTAAGAGACCAGGAGACTTTGAGAGGTTTATTTTTCTATCCCACACAAGCTTTTTTAGTCCCGTCTTCTTCTGGAAATAGCCTTCACCCTTCCATGAACTCAGGGAGGTAGACAGGTGTGGGGGGCACATGACTCAGGCCTGGTCAATCATACTTCCTCATTTCACAACAGTCCCCTCCAGCCCTGCCCATCTTTAACAGTCAAGGTTCAAAGAGGTGGATGACATGCCTCAAGCAGGGCCAATAAGAGTCTCTCCAGGATGGACTCTGAGAAGGAAAAAAGCTGGGGTCCCTGAATCATAATTGCCTAGTACCATGTGTTCTGTACTTCTACACAAGGAAGCAGGGCCAAGCTTCTGCACAAGGTCAGATGGGTGGAGAAGGAATATTGGCTGTCACATATCCAGTTGAAGTAGCAAAGGCCCCAATTTTTATAGCACTTCTTTCAATTCTTGCAGATAACCTAGTTATGTAAGCCAAAAAATCCTCTTTTCTTTGAGTTGGGATTCTGTCATATGCAACCAAAAGACTCACAACTAATGCAGTTTCTAGAGAGATCTGAAAGACATTTCTGGTCCCTTGATTTAGACCATGGGTTTCAGACTAGCAATGTATCTGTCTATAGGAATGTTTAAACTTGAATTAAAATGCCTTTATGTGGGACATGAGTCCTCCCATTTGCCATGATCCCTGACATTCCCTAACGTCTTGAACTCGGCTGCTTCCCAAATGTATGTTTACCTGCTGTTTTAGTCAGCTTTTTTTCACTGTAACCAAAAGACCCAATGAGAACAATTAGAACAGGAAAAGTTTATTCGTCCTCACAGTTTCAGAGGTCTCATGCCATAGACAGCCAACCCCATAGCCCCAAGGTGAAGCAGAACATCATGGTAGAAGAGTATGGTAGAGGAAAGTAGCTCATGACATGGCAATCAGGAAAAGTGGGGCGGGGGAGCTAGCTCTGCTCACCGGGGACAAGAAATAAACCCCAAAGGGACACCCCAGTGACTCACTTCTTTCAGCCACACCCTACCTGCCTATAGGTATTGCCCAGTTAAACTCTATCAGCACTGATCAGGTTAAGGCTCTCTAACTTTCTTGCATTGTCTCACACATGAGCTTTGGGGGGTACCTCATATCTAAACCATAACACCTGCCTCAACTTGAAGGCAGGGCTGCATCGCTGAACAACAACAGAGCGCCCATCACAGTGTGGTCCTTGGGCATGCCAGTACTCCTCCAGAGTTGAAGTCATTCGTGTAGACTACTGTGAATTGTGTCCCCTGGAGGGAGGAAACATGGCAGTCCAGTTTAAAAGTATATAAGTTACTTGCCCTGGTTAAGACATTGTCTTCTCTAAAAGCATGCTCTGGAAAGATCTTTTTTAGTTCATTTGTGGTTTCACTTTCTGACATACTGATGTAATTGTAAATCCTGATAGAGAAATAGAGTATATGGCTAACGTTAGTCAATCTAAATCAAAGTATTTGGAAAGGAATATCCAAGCAAGAGTATCCAGATTAGAAACAATTAATGTATATATCCAAAAATATGTTTTGTGACAAAAATAAAACTGCAAATGTGGATTAGTCCTAATTTATGCACCTTTTGTAAGCACCTGTGTGAAGTCCGATTTTTGAACTAGGGTCATATAAGAGGCCCACAAGCCAAATATAATGAGAAGAGAATTTTATTTGGACTGCACTTTTTTTTTAATTCAGTCTGAATGTTTTTAGTCCCCAGACTTGTGCTCTTAATTAAGTACAGAATATCAACACTTGCCCCTCATCAGTTTGTTTCAGATTATTTGCCTGCCCTCCAATGGAATGTTGAGTTTTGCAACACCTGGTAAAGAGTAACTCAGATAAGTTCTAAAAGAGCAACACTCAGATTTTGTTTTGTAAATCAACAAAAACCAAGGTAAATATAAGTATCTTCCAGGTACTTAAATGTCATCAGCAATTCCCACACACCAGTATGTGCCCAGGAAACAGAATGGATCTCTCTCTCATCACTGCTCACATTTCATAAGTTTTAAAACATGACAAGAAAACAAGAATGTTGGGTCCTTTCTTCTACAACAGTCACTTTGGCACCATCAGGACTCCCACTCTTGGATGTCTCACAAAAATAGGATCAGTGGCCGCCTGCCTTGAATGAATTGCAGATTCTCCTCCTTGGATGCAGTGGCTAAGAAAGGGGGCCTGTGGAGGGTCTTTCCAGTTCTGATGCTCGGGGCTTTGTTCACAGTCTGTCCCTACTACTTCAAATCAAACTTTGCAAGAGGCAAACACATCATGGGATATACAATCCGAACAGTCTCTCTTGAAAGAATCTTCAAGATCTTAAACACAAGAAAAGGCTTCACAGCCATAAGTTCATGGACCAGATCCAGGCCAAAGTGCTCTCTAAATGAGGCTGTTTATTTCCCAAGTTCCAGAAGAACCATTTTGTTTTAGTATTAATAATAAGCAGCTTAAATCTGGAAACATAACAGAAATTCACGAAACTTCAATAGAAGAATATGACCCCTTCTGAACATGATCCAGTTCTGAAATATGTTTCAGTTTGAAGTTCAGCACATAGTACTAAAAAGTGAAGGCTACATTTTTATCTTATTTATATTATGAAAAATGCATTCACTGCAGCATTTCTGACAGATATTTTTTTCTGTGACCCTTGAGAATAAACACTTAGATTCATTAAACACATAATCATTTTCAGATGACCATCTAAGGAAGCAACCAGAATGAAACAACAAAGTTTTATACAGTAATGTGGGGAAATTCATTGTCTATAGAAATTTATGTCACTAGAATCTTATATAAAATCTGACTTGGTTACTTTGTAGGGATTCAAATGAAAATAGAAAATAGAAAATACTCTTTCATAAACTGCAGCACTGAGTTCCCTATTAGTAAATTGATCAACCATGTTACTGAAACATCCATTATATCATGAGAAACCTAAGACTGTGTGCAATGTGAATTTACGGGGGTGGGGTGGGGGTAGGGGAGGGGAAAGCATATTCGTAAGAAACTTGAAATGTAAGATCAAACAAAATAATTATTCAGATAAGCACCTTTAATTAAATGAACACGTGCATAAATGATATGTATATAATTTTCTAATTTACACTTTAATCTATAACAATAAAACCCAAATGGCTTATTTATAAAAAGTATCTGGAGAAACACAGAATTTATAGAAAGTCCTCTAGAGATTTCCCATGAGAAAGGCCAAGTGAGAAAATTGCATTTTTTTCTTGGGAACTCTTTCCTTTTCCTTGCAAGGGTGGGTATAGCTGGGTACTCCAGCCATCTGAGTAGGCAGAAACAGAAATCCAGGAAGCCAGGCCAAGAAGTGGGGAAGACAGGCACAAAAGTAAAGGGACACACACACACACAAAGCCTATATCATAGGAAGAAATGATCTGCAGAGTTCAGAAAGAGAAAGGAGAGTGGGAGACAGAGCTGTAGGGCGGCAAGGGAGAAGAGCAATAATTGCCACTGGTGTGGAGGATACCAAGAGAAGCAGCAGTGTAGAACGGATATTTAAGGTGTTCACAGCATATTAAAAATGCACTCCTCTATCCCTTGTAGTTTCTTGAAAGAGTGAATACAATCTGACCATTGTGTATTTTCAAATGTAACACTTACACAGATTGGACCACATGGAGCTCTAATTTATATTGGAGTTACAAGACCTTTTCTCTATACTTCCAGTCTCAAGATCATTTGCTAAATCAGAACTTTAAAGTTGATTACAATTTTGTGTGAAATCAAAGGCATTGTACACATTATTGGAAAATTTCACATACTTTAATTTTAATGGATAATAATCCAAGATGAGATATATCCTTTGGGATAGGAAAGTAAATAAAAATGCATCTTATGAAGGTGCCCATCTCTCTTCACTGTGGCTTTAGTTATCATGGATACACAATGATCTAATGAGATTTAGGAGGTGAGAGTCTGAAGCAGAAAGATGTGACCTGATTGAAAGGAATGAGGGAAAAGCAACAGAAAAGAAGGCAGAAATGTATGGGCTGGATGGACCACTCTTCAGCTGACTGCTGAATGGAGTAAAGTCCGGCTCATCCTGCAGGCCATGGAGAACCACTGGTGGGTTTATGCAGGTCACAATAGAGGCACAAAGCAAAGGTGAGGAGGCCAGTCATCACATGAGGGGTCTTCCAGGAGCACATTGTCAGATGAGACGTAGGGAGAATAGGGAGGGATGATGTTCTTAAAATTTTGTGAGAGACAGAGCCTACTACTAGTTTATGTTGAATACAAATAAAATATCATCTTACCAAGCACTATTAACAACATGGTCTCAAAAAACAAAACTAAAACCAAACCTTAGTCTTAGAAAGCAGTTAATAAAAATATATATATCTAACTTTTCCTACAGCATTTTCAACCTAGTTTGATCAAAACTAAACTTTGTTGTTTTATTCTCTTAAACATAGTCTTCCCTTTCCATTCTCTAGGGATTCTATGCTAGAAACAGATTTGTTTTGGGCAATGCTGGGGATCAAACCCAAGGTTTCACACATGCTAGGCAAGCTCTCTACCACTGAGCTACAGTCCCAGCAAGAATCTATTCTAATAATAATAATGATCTTCCCTTTACAGATAAGAAAGCTTAGCCTAAGTGATAAGATTCAAATCAAAGTTTGTCTTACTCCAAATATAATATTCTTTCCACTAACTAAGTTATGAAACAAATCAATCATCCTTGCTTGTAAACCTAATGATCAAGTGTGTTCATTAGAATCATATCCAGTTAAGTAATTGTGTCAAAGTTGCTCGTCTCAGATGTCCACCAAAACCAAAACAAAACAAAACAAAAAAACATAAAAGCCTAACCGATGAAGTTTATTGGCTTCCTTTTTTTGTTTTTTTTTTTTAATGTAAGGGCTAATCAGAATAAATAAATTAAGATCAATATAACCAATTGAATTATATATCACTGTCGCTGCCTGAAGCGGAAGTCGCTTGGAGCAGCGAATGCCACAGGAAAATTCGGAGGCAGGATGAAAATGAAAAAAGGTCTTTTATTCTTCTTCTCTCTCCAGCTCCAGCAATCACTCCAAATGCTCTAACTCCAACCACCACCTTCTTCTTCCCCACACACACTAACGAACCTCACCCAGTTATATACATATAGCTTTAACAAGGACACGTGCTTACAGCTCAAGCTTACAGGTGCGTCACGCAGTGTTCACGGGCATACAAAGATTCTTTGAATAATGTATTAATATCAGGTGGAAACTAGAACATCTTTTATGGCTCTCAGCTAACCGCAATCTTTAGCTATCTCCTTGATTATAGGCTCCTTCATTTCCCCCTTTTAGTTTTAAAAGAGGGGATGTTCTAGGACGTCCATGTGCAACCGACATTCTTACCCGTCATGGGAGTCTAGGCTGTCCTGACTCCTGGCTTAGGTTGACATGCCGGCCACATTAGACTGTCCCGTGCGACTGTGCCGTGTCTTAGGTTGTCCCCTTCTGGGGATCTTACCCGTCATAGGCTAACCAGCCATCCAATAGAGCCCTTCAGGATCGACTGTGTGTTGACTAACAGCCGTCCAATTTTTAGGAGATGCTGCGGCTTTAAGGCGGTAAGCCTACTGCTGACGAGCCAAGTTTCCATAGTGTATCAAGTTCTTTAAGCGAATCAGCTGCCCTTAGTTTCATCAAGTAACGCACTGAGTTCTCTTAGACAAATACCCGCAAGGCATTGTCCCGTAATGTCCCAAAATAATGGAAAATCAAAATGTCCATAAGTTATAACACATAGATTCAGGAGGCCCCATGCATGCAGAGCAGAGGCCACACTGCTGGTTAGGTTGTTGATACTTGAGCAGCAGAGATGCTTGCAGCGACCGCGGTCCCTGCAGTTGTAGCAGCAGCCGTCTTTTTTATGTCTAGACATTTCCACCGGCAAATCTTCAGGGCCCGCTACCTAAAAACTCAAGCATCCATTATTAAGGGAAAGGCAGTGCTATTCCAGCACTGAGATCAAAAGGTGAGCTGTCAAACTAAAAAAAGAATTATTAGAGTAGAAAATAAAAGTTGATCTCTGCTCACACACATTGCTGCTTAAGCTCCCACAAACATAAGCTGGCAAAATATCACATTCAGAAATAATCAAAGAGAAACTGAGGGTGTTTACTGCATTAAAGATAAAGAAAAGCTAAAGACATTTTGGAAAAATAATTTGTTAGCTGGAATCCTCGAGTCTCTATATACACAGCAATCCTATACCTGTTGAAATAATTCAAATTAATCAGCTATTAAACAAATGAAGTTAATAACAAATAAATGATCCTCTGTCGGAACACCAAAATATCAGGTTATACAACATTAAACATATTCACAGCTGAAGAGAAGTCCCGGAGACAACTATAAATCAAAATTGATTATCATTATAATTGATTATCTAATTAAAATATTCTGAACTTATATAAATATTTATCTATCTATCTATCTATTGATTATCAAATTAGAATATTCTAAGCTTAAATGAATTAACGTTATTTGTTATTTGGATCTATATCTATCTACCTTTTTTTTTTTAAGCGCTTAATTATTTGTGACGTCACACTAGAGAGACGCACATATAAACATATTTGTGACATCACATTAACATGAAATTTAGACAAATGCACAGACATAAAGACATATATAAAAGAGAAAAAAAATTACAATTGTGTATACACTGAAGAGAGATCTTCTTGTCCCGGCCGGGAAGAATGAAATTTAAGTTGTAAATTTAATGGAGGACTCTTTTAAGGGAATCACTCCATACCTTCATTTTGGTCCTCTTGATTTTGTACTTGTTTATTCAATCTAGACTCCTCAATAACTTCGTCTTGATCCTTTTGACTTTGTACCTGCTTTATCAATCTAGATGGTATCCATATTGGAGAGGATTCATGCTTTGGAAAAACACAAACAGATCCTCTCCCCCAAATTAATACTGGGTCTGGACCCTTCCATGTACCTGAGAGAACATCCTTCCAGTAAACCAAAGGTTTATGTTGTTGGTGTGGGTTCCAGTGTCTATCTCCAGCCGAATGTCCATTAGAATCTAAAGTTAAGAAATTTAGGGTAAACAGGGAAACTGCCAATCTGTCCTTAGGATTTTTCCAGTTTCCATCTTTTTGCTTTAGTAACATATTTTTAAGTGTCCGATTTGCTCTTTCAATTATTCCTTGTCCCTGAGGATTATAAGCGATACCTGTTTTGTGGATAATATTGAACTTTGTACAAAATTGTTTGAAGGATGTGGATGTATATGCAGGGCCATTATCTGTTTTAAGCATTTTGGGGATGCCCAATGCAGCAAAAGCTTGCAGACAATGAGATATAGTATCTTTAACTTTTTCTCCGGAATGTAAAGAAGCAAAAATCATGCCTGAGCATGTATCTATGGTGACATGAATAAATCGTAATTTTCCAAAACTTGGCTCATGTGTGACATCCATCTGCCACAAATGATTGGGCATCAAACCTCGTGGGTTAACCCCATAATGTGGATTGGGCAAAAGTGTTACACAAGATGGACATTCTTTTACAATTCTACGAGCTTGTTCTTTTGTGATTTTAAATTTTTGTCTTAAGGTAGTGCTGTTAACGTGGAACTGGGAATGAAATAAAGTAGCTTGTTGTACTGTAGTAAATATAAATATTGTTTTAGTGAGGGCATCAGCTTTTTGATTACCTTCATGGAGAGGACCAGGCAGATTAGTGTGAGCTCTTATGTGACCTATAAATAAAGGTTCTTTTCGTTGCCATAGGAGATTTTGGATTTGAGAAAACAATTTAAAAGCTGGAGTATGTGGTGCTATTGGACCTGCTAGCTCCAATTTTGGGACAGCATGTACAATATAATGGCTGTCTGAAAAAATATTCATAGGCTGTTCTTCAAAATTTTCCAGAGCTATTATTATAGCTTCGAGTTCCACTAATTGAGCTGATTTTTGATGATATGAATCATTTTTTCATTTTGAGTGACTACTGCAGCAGTACCGTTAGAGGATCCATCTGTAAATACATTAAATGCTTTAGGAATGGGTTGATTTTTTTATTACCTGTGGGAATATGATAGGATGATTGATACAAAAGGACAGTATAGGAGATTTAGGAATATGATTGTCAAAATTTGCAGAAGTAGAGCATCTAGCTATAGCCCAATCATTATCATTGAAGCACAAATATTCAACCTGTGACGATGAATAAGGAGTAATAATAGTAGCGGGATGAATTCCAAATATTTTAGTAGAGGTTTTAAGTCCTTGAAGAATAAGTTTAGCCACCATGGAGGTATAAGACTCAATTGTACTTTTAGGAGAGACAGGCAAATGTATCCATAATATAGGTCCCTGTTGCCAAAATACTCCTGTTGGAGTATATTGTGAAGGAATAATAATCAATATTAGTGGTTGTGCAAAATCAAATCTATCGCAATGGGATCTTTCAATGGCCTGTTCTACTAATTTTAGAGCTCTCCTGGCCTCAGGAGTTAATGTTCGAGGTGAGAATGGGTCAGGGTTCCCACGAAGGATGTCAAATAAGGGTTTTAATTGTCCAGTAGTGAGGCTTAGTGTAGGGCGAAGCCAATTAATGTCACCCAGTAATTTTTGGAAATCATTGAGGGTGGTCAAATGTTATTTACTTATTAGAATTTTTTGGGGTTTAACAAAAGTATCCATGATTTTAAAGCCTAAATATAGTATAGGTGATCTGCTTTGAACTTTTTCTTCTGCTATATATAATCCATATTTTTTTAGATTTTTTTGTTATTTCACTAAATATATTAAATAAGATTTGTTGATTAGGGTGAGCTAATAAAACATCGTCCATGTAGTGTAGACACATAAGGTCTTGATATTTGTTTTTAATGGGCTGTATAGCTCTGTCCACATATAGTTGGCACAGTGTAGGGCTATTTGCCATTCCCTGCGGCAATACTTTCCATTGATATCTTTTATCAGGGCCATTATTATTAATAGAAGGAATTGAAAAAGCAAACCTGGGGGCATCCAGAGGATGTAGGGGAATGGAAAAGAAACAGTCCTTTATATCAAGGGTTATAAGGTAATAGTTTTTTGGAATAGCTACAGGATTAGGAAGTCCAGGTTGAGTAGGGCCCATAATTTGCATTGTTTTGTTAATTTGTCTTAGATCTTGTAATAGTCTCCATTTTCCTGATTTTTTCTTAATTACAAATATGGGAGAATTCCAGGGAGAGGTGGAAGGCTCTATGTGTCCTGCTTCTAATTGTTCTTTAACTAATTGATGGGCCGCTTGCAATTTTTCTTTGGATAGGGGCCACTGAGGGACCCAAACTGGCTTATTAGAGAGCCATGGTATTTTTAAAATTGTTTTCTCAGTGGCCCCTAGAAAAAATGTCCTTTGCCTTTTTTATTATGATTAGGATTTTTATTCTTAACACCTGCAGGCTTGGTCGCTAGGTGTAGCCCCATTTGATGTAAGATATCTCTTCCCCATAGGGTAACTGGCAAGCTGTTTAAAACATAGGGTTTGAATGTTCCTGTATGGCCTTCATTGTCTTGCCAATTTAAGATTACAGCACTTTGAGCTGGGGTATTACTGTATCCCAAGCCTCTTAAACTGGTTGAGGCTTTCTGTAGAGGCCAGTGCTTAGGCCATTGTTGTAGATTTATAATGGAAGAGTCAGCTCCTGTATCAATCAGCCCCTCCATCTCTATACCTTGAATTTTTAATTTGCACATAGGCCTCCGTGAACAGTCCTGGACCCAGAAAGCCATAGGTCCTGAACCAGTGGAACCGAATGCTCTGCTATTTCTATTTTGTGGCATGCTTTTAAAAGTATTATGGAGACTGGGAAGGAGGAGCAGCTGTGAGATTCTGTCTCCTTGATTTACGGAGATGATGCCCCTGTGTGTACTTAGCATTATTTTAATCTCTCCATTATAATCTGAATCAATAACCCCTGGTATAACATTAAAGCCTAATAAACTTTTGGAACTACGCCCAAGGATTAGTCCCACAGTTCCTGAAGGGAGAGGTCCCCTGATTCCCGTAGGAATCAGCTGAACCCCCATTTCAGGTGTCAGGACCATCCGGGCAGTAGAACAGAGATCTAATCCTGCACTTCCTCTTGTCCCTCTGATAAGGGAGTTAATGGGTAGGAGGGACTGTGACGAGGAATCATTTGAATCTGAGGGCCTTCCTCCTCTAGTGCCTCGTACATTTGTGGGCCCCGGGGCATTGGGCCCCGTGCCCCGTTTTTTGAAATCCTTGATAAATCATTTCCATATATATCATATCTGGAATGGCATTGATTGGCCCAATGTATACCCTTTTTGCACCTGGGGCATCGGCCTGGAGCACGGTATGAATTTGATTTTATTACCCTTGGGGGATATTGCTTAGCATATCTTGGTTGATTATAATAATTTTGTCTGGAATATCCTGTTCTAGGTTGAAACCTTTGGGAATTTTGAGGGGAGGAGTTTTTCATCACTGCAGCAATTACGTTGCCTGTGATAAGAGCCTCGTTAATGTCTTTGCACAGTCTGATATAAATTGATAAGTCTTTTTTACTTCTCCACGGCCTTATTGCATCCTGGCAATATTTATTAGCATTCTCGTACGCTAATTGGATAACTAGAGGCATAGCTTGCTCGACTTCGCCAAAAACTCTAGATGTTGTT
The DNA here is from genome assembly GCA_025594165.1 of Tamias sibiricus. NCBI lineage: Eukaryota > Metazoa > Chordata > Mammalia > Rodentia > Sciuridae > Tamias > Tamias sibiricus. Next base: position 38,895,153 of record CM046666.1, read on the forward strand.
TTTAAGAGCCTATCTACAAAATCAGCGTAAGGTTCGTTAGGCCCTTGTATAACTTTTGATAGGCTGCCTTGCAGATCCCCTGTGCCTGAGATTGTCTTCCAGGCTTTCACAGCTGCAGTGTGTATCTGGGCATACACACCTGGATCGTATTGTAGCTGATTTTGTAGTTTGGCGAACTCACCCTCCCCTGTGAGCATATCTATATTGCGTTGAGGGAAACCTGCTGCAGCATTTCTCTTTGCTATTTCTGAACAAAGTTCCTGGAATTGAGTTTTCCAGATTAGGTATTGTCCCCCACTTAGTACCGCTCTGCATAGACTTTTCCAATCTGAGGGGGCTAAGGTTAGGGTGTTAAGTGACTCTATCATACTTAATGTGAACGGAGCTTGAGGCCCATAGGTCATTACCGCCTCTTTAAAATTCTTTATTGTTTTAAAGTCTAGGGACTCGTGATATCTTTGTCCCTGTTCATTTTGAAATACTGGCAGTTCTAGGTGCTCCTGCGGTCTATGTTGTTCGAGAGTGTATAAGCGCTCAGAAAGGCCGCCAATTTCTACCTCAAGGGCACGTACACTCTGATCAATACTCTTTATTGTTTCTGTTAGGGATTCTATCCATGAAGGAGCAGAGGGCACTAGTGGTTCCTCTATTTGACGGTCTTTTCTCTTTTTTAATTTCTTTTTGTTCTTTTTATTGGAGACTGTGCTCTCCGAATCGCTTTTTGATTCCTCTTCACTACTAGCTTCATAATTCCTAACCGGCTCAGTAGAGGAGACCGTACTTTCATGGTTTGGCTCCTTGTTACTATTATTACTTTCACTAGTATCCTGAGTTTCAGTTTCTAAGGAGAGTACATACTCCTCAGCTAATTTTATTAAGCTTCTGATGGCTTTTGCATATCTTACTTTTGAATTTACATTCCTACTCTCCTTGCTGGTCTCCACTGAGTCAGAGGATATGCTTTCTTGTTCACTTTTCTCACTATCCTCTGAGTTCTCAATATCAAAAATTTCATTCATGGCTTTTATAAACCGACTTTTTGTTATATTTGCTCCCATCTTTTTAAATTTTCTTTTTTCTTACCTTGCCGCCGAATTCCACGTACAGGCCACCACCTGTCGCTGCCTGAAGCGGAAGTCGCTTGGAGCAGCGAATGCCACAGGAAAATTCGGAGGCAGGATGAAAATGAAAAAAGGGCTTTTATTCTTCTTCTCTCTCCAGCTCCAGCAATCACTCCAAATGCTCTAACTCCAACCACCACCTTCTTCTTCCCCACACACACTAACCAAACTCACCCAGTTATATACATATAGCTTTAACAAGGACACGTGCTTACAGCTCAAGCTTACAGGTGCGTCATGCAGTGTTCACGGGCATACAAAGATTCTTTGAATAATGTATTAATATCAGGTGGAAACTAGAACATCTTTTATGGCTCTCAGCTAACCGCAATCTTTAGCTATCTCCTTGATTATAGGCTCCTTCATATCACTAAGTTGCACATTCTGATACTTTTCATTTGTTCTTAACACCACATCTTTGTTGCTGACACAGAATGCAGTGAGCATCACAGATCTACAATACTTTCAGCTGGACTATCTGATTAATCACATAATATCATATTAATTATATAACAAAATTTTGCAAAGTGTTCTTTTAAAATACCACTAACTAGGCTGGTTAAAAGTAGGACAAAAAACATTAACCACAATAAACAAAAAACTGTAACATCCATTCATAGAGAGGCAAAGGATGTGTCTTCATCACCAACATCTTAATAAAGGATCAAGAGAACAGAAATCAGAAAAGAATGACTAATCTTTTCAGGGTTTTCCTCCTAAAGGCAGATGTCAAAGGGAGAGAGTACCAGGGACTTAGAGGACAGTCTCTAGGAAAGTCAGAAAATTCAGAGCAGAGGATGAAAGAATGAAGACATTTTCCTCTATTTCCTTTGATGCCTGACATCTAAAAACTCCTTTCAATTCCCTGTCTGGACCCAAGGACCACAAAGGGATTGCAACTTGTAATGAGTGACTGAACATATTTTACATAAAAGGTAAGGTTGGCTGCTAGAAGGTTCTCAGAATCCAAAGGAGCGGGAAGGGGCAGAACTGCTCCCCACTACTTCTCCCTAACTTCACAGTTAGCTGACTGTTAAAGAGGAACAACAGAGGGCTTTGTGCAGTTGCAAAAAAAAGAAATTCCATAGAATGCCAGTGTGGGGCGGTTTCATAGACTTCTATGGGCAGAGAGCTGGGAAGGCAGTGCAGAGAGCTGGGAAGGCAGTCCTCTGAATGCATGGGAAACAGAACAACTCTTAAGAACAGGGCAGAATATATCAGAACTAAAGTCAGCAATTTGAACCAGTTCCCCAGGTCCTTTTAAACAGTAGGAACTGACTCACTGTTATGGCCCACTATTACGACCTTGTTTTCAGGGTACCATTGCAGGACATGTGGGAGCATACGCAAAGTCAGTAAGAAACTATTCTTCACAAAGACAACAAGACCAATGAGCCCACGAATAGTAAGACATTAATAACACTCAGTGTGCTTGAACAGGTGGAGAAGGCAGGCAGTCATAATTACTGCTATCTACAGGAAGGAGAACAGGACATGAGGGTGATGGGGGACAAAGGGAAAATGGAAAAGAAAAAATAGAAGCCACCATTTGGCAAATTCCTTAGCATCTCTCTCCACTCCCAACCTCCATCCCCACACATAAAAATTTATCTCCACTAGTGTCGTCCTTTCCTCCTACCCTCTGATCCAGAGATTGACCCTCCTGCTAGCCAAAGCAAATTTCTTCCAACTGAGTTCTAGACCATATTCTCTACTACCTCCTGGGGACCTTTCTGCCTCAATTAACTCCACTTCTGTACTTCTGCTTCATATCTATTGTTGTCTTCTTCAAAAATAAGCAGGCTTAAGTTTCTCACATAATTGAAAAATATTTTTATTTATTTTTGATTATACAAGTGATTCATAAGGGCATGCACACATGCCTGTTAAAAATTTTAAATTATCTGTAATGTCAAGTCCCCTTCAACATAATTCCCCTCCCCATTCTTTCTGCTTAATGAAACACTGTTATCCTTTCAAACTTTTTTTTTTACACATAGCAGTGTTTTATGTCTTTTTCCATTTCAAATAATTGGTTTAGCACTCTCTATACTGTGGGGTGATTTGTTTATGCAACAATATGTCTTCACACATCAGGAGATCTTCCTTGTTCTGTATTTCACAGTATGAATGTCCAGCTTGGTAAAGGGTCCTCTATGGTGAACCACTGGCACCTGTCCAGTTTCTTGCCACTGCAAACAATGCTGGGAAGGACAAGAGCCTTTACCATTTCTCTACAGTGAGGCTTCAAAGGAGAGCGTATGGATCGTGCAGCAGACGTACTCATCACTTTGATAGATACTGACACATGATATCCTCTAACATGGTTCTACCAATGTGTAAGGAAGAGCTCCTGGCTTCCCATGTCCTCACTTACTCTTGGTATTATCAAATGTTTGTTTTGCCAGTCTAGTGGGGGAGAAAGAGGTTTCTCATTTGTAATTTTCATTTATCTGATTGTAATGTGATTAAGCCTATTTTCATATTTAGATTTTATATTCACATTATGTATACTTTCAAATGTTTATTGACCAATTGTATTGTTTTTTATCTCCAAGTAACTAGATGCCTGCTCATGTTCTTTGACTAAATTCTTAATGGATTATTTGCTTTTGTCTTATTAATTTTGTGAGGTTATTTCTGTGTTATGAATATTAAAATGTTTCATATTTTCTCCCAGACAGTAGCTTACTTTTCAATATTGTTTATGGTTGTTTTTGCTGTCCAAAATTTTGGTAAGGTTGAATTTTTTTCTTTTGTGTTGTTACATTTTATATCCTATTTAGGAAGGATTTTTATTCTTTTTTATTATTCTTTTTTCATTGTTGATAGACCTTTATTTTATTTACTTATACATGGTGCTGAGAAACAAATCCAGGGCCTCACACATGCCAGGGAAGTTCACTACTGCTGAGCCACGGCCACAGCCCTGCTTTTTATTCTTTAACATCATAAATGTTAGAAGATTTACTGCATTTATCTCTATTGCTTGCTTTTTTTAATAATTAGTTATTTAATTCCTTTGATGTCTATGCTGTGTTAATGACATGAATTAAAATCTAACTTTGCTTTTGCTCAGTTGATAGCTAGTTTCCCGAGGACCATTTGTTAAATGATCCATCATTCTCCAATTCATTTGAAATGCCACCTAAATCACAAAGTAAGTTTTCACATACAAGTCTGTTTCTAAGCTATCCATCCTATCCCATTAATTTATTTGCTCTTTCCTGAGCCAATACCACACATAGATTTATAATATAAGCTTAATCTCAGTAAGGTAAGTCTATCGACCTTTGTCCTTTTACAAAAATGCCTTGGATATTCTTGTGCATTTTCTTTTCTTTATAAATTTTAAAATCAGTTTCATCAAGTTCCAATTGCTTCTAACTTATTTGACCACAGAACTTATTTTTCAAGATTAATGTTCAAAAGAACACATTTCAGTGATACATTGTCATAGGCTGTATTTAGTCCAAAGATTTATTTTGTTTGGTCTGCACAGTGTTGATCCATTCATGTTTTTAAAAACATCTGACACCTACCTGAGAGTCAAAAGTAAATAACGACTCTGCAAAAGAACACATGTGTATGTGTGTGTGTAGGATGTCCTGGCCTTCCCAGAGGGCAACAACTGGGTGGGACCAAGAGGTGACCCGCTCCTTTTATTTACTTACATAGGCCATATGCCCAAGTTCTCCAGTTTCTGAACTTGCCCCATTTCAGTCATTTATGTGGCCCACCTAAACCCTAGATAGTCTTTGTCTCTAAGAATCCCACATTATTATAATATCATCCTCAACACTCTCATATCCTTCCAATTCATACTCTGTCTACATTGCCACTATACAAATATAACTGAGTCACAGCTCTAAAATTATTTGAAAGCTTATGATGGTTTTAGGATGAGATCCAATTTTTTCTGTAGGTCATATGAGGCCTTCCATAACTTACTATTTTTCACGTATCATTTCCCATTATCTCCATATTATCCCTTCTCTATCTAAAACTTCTAATAGGTTTCCCACATATTCATTCTTATTTGAATTTAAGTTGCTCTCTCTGTAGGGAAGGACAAGTCATCCCACCACTGCAAACCTCAGCCTCTAGTCTTCTGCCCCAAATTCCTGTTCTCTTCATATTCCTTTGCTTGGATAACTTCTACATCTCCAAGTCTCAGGCCTAATTTCCACTGCTACCAGCTCTTTCTGAACACCTCATCTGTAACTTTCACCTTCCCACCACCATGTCAAGAACAGACTCTTCTACGTCCCTCTTTCGCTCATCACATCTTCCACTAAATCAGTAAGTGACTAATTTTCTTGTCTATTTGACTCTGAAAGCTGTGTTCTTGCAGACTGAAATTTTATTTTTACCAATTCAGTAGTTCCTAAGCCTAGGGAAAAGTAACTTGAAGTCCATAGGAATATATCCTGTGGAATGAAGGAAGAGAAGTTTGGAGAGAAGGATGAAAGGAAGGAAAGCTTAGTGGGTTGATCATTGCCTCCATTCTTGGGGAGCTTAGAGTCATATAGAATTCTGCTCATTATTTAAAATAAAAGCATAATAAGTATGGCCAAACAACTAAATCATCACTGAGAGTAGAATGAACTTCACCCTGCATTTTAACAAATACTGTGAATATAATTACAGAATTGTTTCTCTAACAAACAAACGAGCTATGCGAGGAAAGTAAGTATCACAGAAAAACTCTTCCTAAATTTAAAGCTAAGGTTTCTAAGGTTATTTTGTCATGTAGCCAATATGTTTTTCATTTTCATTCTCAAAATAATAAAGGAATTTGATGAAGATAAATGATGAAATATACAAATATTTGCTCTACCTACAGTAATTCAACAGTCTGCAGTATTAAGCCAACCTATATTCAAATAAGACTGAAGGATGCTCTTTGGCATATGTGAGCATTCTTTTCACATATTGAAGTTCAATCAGTTATGCCAGCTTTGGCCAAAATTAAAAAAAAAAAAAAAAAAAAAAAAAAGGTTTTTTTTCAATCTCAACAAGAAACCTAAACCCTAAAGTCACATTTATAGAACATTTCTGGGTTCTGTTTGGTTCCACCTTGGCACTTTTAGCATTTGTCTAGCAGACTTGTGCATACACATAAAAGATACAAATTCCATTAGCACAACATTGAGGTTTCAAATTTAAACATACAGGAAACTGAGAAGTTATGGCCCTCTTTAATCACTTTAACTTATGTACTTTATATATGCTATGTGTGTTAAATTTAGATACTAAAAAGTTAAGCAGTTGAGCTGGAACACCAAAAGGATACATTTATAAACAGTTCAAATTCTCACCTTGCTTAGGATGTCTATTTTTATTTCAAAAGAACTATATACTAATATAATCTGTTTTCCATATACATAGTGAATTCAGAAGGAGAGTTGGAATTGAGCTTATGTCATTTAAATATTCAGATGGTTTAACTTTGCATATTCACATTGTATTAAAAATACCTCTACACTGCATTATTGCTATGCATTTCCAGGAAATTTTTAGTTAAAAAAATGAAAGAAAACTATGGAAAGCACCTGTTTCCAAATTGAGAGAACTACATGATTTTTTTAAAGGTATTTTGAGCAATTCTGTTATGGTTAAAAAAGAAAAAAAAAAATCAAACAGTCTTACATCTTTTCAATTCTATTTATTATTTAATTTTCTCTCTGAAGCTCTCATAATGCAGACATTTTAGAGGAAATTCTGTACCCACCTCTCCTGAAAAGCATAATTTGCTTCACAGATAATTTTTTAAAAAGCTTATTTTGTTCTACCACTACTTAACTCAACATATTAAGTTCGGAGTTATACATTAAATAATTTTCCTGTGAACTGAGGCCAAGCACACATATTTCCACCCAGGGGAAAAAGTTCAGAGTGAATGAAAACAGAACTCAGTAATGAAGGTCTTCACGCAGGGGCAGTCAGCCAAGCTAGAGCTTAAAAGTCCAGCATGGTGTGTGGCTCTTATTTGAATGCACAGAAAAACACTACTAAATGGCGTAAGTACTGGGGGTTTCTTTGCGGTCACAATGAATCACACAAACTTTGGACTACAAAGACCAGTCTGCTTTCAGGTAAGCCCACCCAAACTATTGTGGACAGAGGAGAAACTAAACTATATTTAGAATCTGCCAAGAGAATCCATAATTGCTCCTAATAACTCATTCTAATATTAAATAGTCCTATCAAGAAATCTTCCCAATGTCTCCAGTAAATTCTTTGTGCTGAAATTTAAACTGGAAAACTGGCCCCAGTGTGACTTGAAACATGGTCCCCTAACCTACAGGTTATATTGTACCATAAAGACTCACACAATATAATGAATTCTCTTGTGTATTTTACAGCAATTTCCCAATGGTTACTTAAGAGTACCTGGGCCAGGAAAGTGCTACATATAGAAAATATATGTCCTATTTTGTTACAGTATTTGGGTTATCATCTCATTAATCTGTTTTTTTTTTTTTTTTTTTCTTTTTCTTTAAATGTAGCCACAATTCTAAGGCCAGAAAAAGACTAGTTCTATATGTTGCCACTGCTCTGGTCAGTAGATAAACTGTATTTTTCACCATATTAATGGATGATTACATTATGGATGGCCAGTTTTACTATACAATGATGTAAATCAGTAAAGCTGTATTTTGTATAATTTACTTACACTAAAAAAAAAATCGGCTTAAATTTGGCCATGCTGAAAACTGGCCAACTGACCTGTATCATATTTTCCTATGTATGTAGTATTGTTTCATCCAAATTTTGGATGAAAGCCTGTTATTTATCAAAGTCTGTCATCAAAAATTGGTTGAAAGCCTGTTATTTATCCTTGTACTCATCCATTTTTTCATGCATTCACTTCCAACAAACATTTATGGTTTCCCTGCTTTTGTAGAACTGGTCTAGGTACAATATTATGCAAATAGTATAACTGATATGCTGTACCAGTTCCTGTAGAGTGTACAACCTAGCCTACAAGCTGAATGGGAAGCCTCACCCACAAGGTCCTGCCTAACTACTTGGGGTACCATCAACTCAGATCAGGATAGTGATCAGTAGCTCACTATGAGGCTATAAGCTTTTAAAGTTCAGGATATAAAGTTCAGATATATAAAATGCTCACAAACTTTGGTCTATGAAGCTTTTCTTCCATGTAGAAATCTTGGACCTTGTATTTTCAGGTCATCCAAAACAACCTTTTTTTTTTTTTTTTTTTTAAAGTGAAGGAGCCCCAGTATTCAGCTTATTTGATTCTATATTAAGAATGCCATCGGGGGCTGGGGTTGTGTCTCAGTGGCAGAGCGCTCGCCTTGCACATGAGCGGCCCGGGTTTGATCCTCAGCACCACATAAATGCATTGCATTGTGTACAACTAAAGTAAATAAATAAATAATTTTTTAAAAAAAAGAATGCCATCAGTCTGAACACACTCAGCCCTGTGCCCTTTGTAAAAGAAATTCACAGCAACTACTAGTTACTAGTTAGCAAAAAACTAATAGTTACTATGAGAAAACATTATTTAATTGTTCCAGAAGCTTCCATTTTCTTTCCAAATTAGTAAAAAAGTTAAAATATAATTATTCTGGTCAGCAGATTATGTAATTACATCAAGTTTTCCGAAGCAAGTGATAATTTCCTGTTCACTCCCTGTGGATTCCTATGAAAACATCTTAGAGTGCTTCATGACAAAAGCTGGTGCATATATATTTGTTTAGCACACTGCTGCTTTCTCCATGAGAGCTGCAAAATCCAAATTGGTCTTTCACTGCAGTTGTTACACTGTGGAAACAATTCATCTGAAAAGGCTGATGTAGATAGGAAGCAGCCTACAGTGACCTCACCACAATCAGGCTGAAAAGACCTGTCAAACTGCTATTTCAAAAGCTATTCTTACTATACAATTATGTATTGATAAGCGATCTGATAATAATGATAATTTTTTTTAAAAGAAGGGGTAGGCTCAATTCTTCATCATGATTTACTTCTATCATCTTCATAAAGCCTTTTCTGATTCTCTTGCCACACTACTCTCCTTGATTAGCAGGTCTTTTAAACTTTCTTTTATTTCCCTGGCTATAGAAACAGTACAGCATGTCTTCCTTGTCAAAAACAGAGTGGCATTGAGTAGAAAGACAATGTCCTCCAAATCTTGTCCCACAAAGATAACCCAGGTTAACATACACTGTGGCCACAATTCTAAGGCCAGCAAAGCAGCAGATTACAGAGAAAGACTATCTCTGTATGTTACCACTGCCCTGGTCAGTAGAGAGTCAAACTGGCTTTTAGAGTTTTAGACTTCTGTCCCTTACCTATGTGTATAGAATATTTTCTTTTTTTTTTCTCTCTCTCTCCCCTATCCTATCCCATTATTTTCCTCTACCTCTACAATCTAAAGCATCCTACATCACCTCCACTAGAAGAACTGGAAGGAAATGGATCAGAGGGACAGGACAAGAAAAGGAGTTAAAAGGGCTTACAGTAAGGGAAAGAATTGAAGAGAGGGGTGTAAAAGGAGCAGAGTCTTTGGAGCTAATAAGGAGTACCCCGAAAGAACCAAAGAAAGTTTCCAACCACGGAGGCTGATGAAGAATTTGTTATACAGAACCCAGGAGTCACTATCAGATTGATATAGTCTGAACCTGCTTCTATCCTTCTCCACCCAACAACTAGGAGCTTCTTATTTTATTCTTATTTTTGTACCAGGGATTGAACTCTGGGGCTCTTAACCACTGAGCCACATCCTCAATCCTCATGCCTCTTAATTTTTAAAATTTTGAGACAGGGTCTCACTAAGTTGCTTAGGGTCTCACTACTTTGCTGAGGCTGGCATTGAACTTGCAATCCTCCTACTTTGCCTCTGGAGTTGCTGGGAATACTGGCTGCACCACCACACCTGATAAACCAAAAGCCATTTTTGAGAAATACAATTCAGACCAATATGTGACCAAGAACCTGCCATAGTGATATTTTGATTTTTCAACCTAGTAACTTTAGTCATCCAAGGACAGCAAAATGTCTTATCTTAATTGTGTTTGTGACTTTTCACCCCAGGAAAGTTTAAATAATTAAAACACAAGTAAATCAAACCCATACTCTTAATATTTTTATGAAATATATTTAAGAGTACTTTTCATACCATTGGGCTATTCTCAGTATTTTATTTAAACAGTGTGAAATACTTAAAGAGATTATAATTTCAATTTGAAACATAATTAATTTCAGATTTATGATATTAAATTAGAGGATTTAAATATATTCAATTTAATATTGGAAGTAGTGTTGAAATGTTAAGAGAAGTTGATTTACTACATGTATGTTTGACTATTTTTATTCTTTAAGTTGTTTATATGCTTAGAATAATCATTACATTTGTAAGTCTGCCCCACCAGGCACTTGAAGTGCTTGTGAAGTCAGATACATTAAATGTGTAAATGAGGTTTAAAATGTTTATGGGAACTGAATTGTCTAAACTGGAATCAGAACTAATTGTTTAGGGAAATTTCAACAGTTAAACTTAAATTAACGAAATGTTAATGAGGTAATAAATGAAAGAGACTGTTCTTATGTAATAACGAGTAGGTCTAAAAATAGAATTGTAAGGTTTTTTTTAGGTTTAAGTAGCAGCTTAATAGATTCAATATTAATTTAAAACTCAATTAAATAGACATCCTTTAAAATTTTCCCTGGGGCAATAAAATACTCAAACTGAAACTAAGCTCCAAGGAAGAAAGGGCTTCCTCTGCTTGGTTTACCTGTCTGGTTTACCCTGCTGTCCTCGGAGCTTAAAACGATGTCTGCATACAGTAGGCAATCAAAAATACCTGTCAAATGAATATGTGAAAGTATTGCTTTGAGCCAGGAGTCCAAGTGAAGGTTTCTTCAACTTCCACTTTGTATCTTTCTGAACATCACATTAGAGTCACCAGTCACACCATCACTAATAGGAAAAATCTGTGTTCTAGAATATTTGTAGATATAAGGAAATGCAAATTTTGGAATAAGATTTCCAATGAACATTGTGGATGGCGAGAACTGTAAGCAAGAGAAGGATTTGTTCCTGGGCTAGTGATTATAGATGAACCATAGGAAGAGAAGTAGGGAGCTGGGCCACAAATTGCAAAATCAGAAATAAAACCAATCGGCCCCAGGGTTCCCTCTGGAAGAAGTTCATGTGCTACTGAAACGAGAGCAAGAAAAATGGCCAGCTGCATGGTGGTAAACACCTGGGAAGGTCAGAATGAGTCTAATATAATCATTTTTAGATTTGGCTATAGGAAGCTTTAAGATAAAGTATGCTGGTGAGGGGAACTTACGCAGCATGACTAGGAGGCCAATCTAACTACAGAGGACTTTGGAAGGGATGGGGTCAAAGCAGCAGAATGGGCAGTCACTTCCAAGATGAGCTGGGAAGGAAAAGGATTACAAGTAGAAAGTAAAAAGAGACAAGTCTGAAGAAGTAATTGCCCTTTCTTTTAAACAGTTGTGGGATTTGCCTTCCCTTTAATGTGTATATTGAAGAGAACATTTTATCATGACCACAAAAGAGAGAGTGAGGGAGAGGTAAGGAATTGCAACAGATGAGAGAGTAGAGTTTTAGGGGAGAAATCTAAAGCAATTCAATCAACCCTACTAGATACTGAAGCATAAATAAGTCAATGGGCATATTGTAAGAGATTCCTGGAACCTGTGTGGGCTAAGTACTACCTTAGGAGCTGGGAATATAGCAGTAACCAAGACTGCATGTCCCCTGTCCTCATGGTGCTTACATTCTAGTGTAACTAAACAGAATTAGAACTAATAACAATTTTAAAAAGTAAAACAATCTAATAAGATGTCATGTGGTGGTAACAGTCATAAATAATAAGAAACCAGGGAGAGAAGACAGCATAAAAGGGGTTCTGTGATTGCAGAGAAGCAGATCAGAGAGCTCAAGTTTGGTGTGTTCAGGGTAGAGCAGTATAGGTTACAAACAAGAGAGAGAACAGAACATTTTGGAATCACAAGCTCTGGAAATATCACTCAGTCTTAGACAATGGCATGACAATTACCTCTAATTTCCCCCACATGATGGCAGCCTTGATTCTGAGACTGAAAACTACTAAACTCACTTTTTACCCCTCAACATCTCACCAACAGATGGCTGCATGTGGAAGGAGCTGTCATTACAGGTCCTTTCATGGTATTTCTAAGTAAATCAGTGCTCACTAGACTTGATATATACAGTTTTTCATGACAGTTGACTTTACAGAAAAATATGTCAGAATTAGATAGGTAAAGTAGGAATATGAACTGGCTAGGAGCAAGATTCATTTCCTTGAAGGCCAGAGACCTAGAGGACAAAAAATAAATAGCTAAACCATTTATTTTTTCTTTTCTCATCTGAGTTTAAGTTATGAGAGTAAAAAGTTAAAACTTTTTGCATGCCTTTCAAACTTTGAATAAATCCTTTGTCCCTAAGTGAAAGTTAAGAGAAAAAATTAGAAAAATGTTCAATTGTGTCTTGAATAATTAAGCATAATTTATTTAACTGTTTCTCCTTTAAAAGCAGAATGAACAGAGAGTGAGTTCAAACACGATGACTCAGCCCAGCAAAAGGTACATGACTATGACAAACCAAACCGCTCAGAGCTTTTGTCATAGGATTCAAAGAGCCCTCAGAAATCTCTGCTTCCAGAACATCTTCCCATGGGAGGCAGAAACCCTACACCCCAGCATCCCTGATAAAAGGTCATTCCACATTTGAATACTTAACTGTGATGAGAAGCTCATTACCTCACAGAATAGATACCTCACTCTTGGTCAGGTTTAACTGCTGCACTGGCCTTCTCTACTCAGAACCCCAGGTCACCTCAGGCTGCTTTCCCTTATTGCTTCTGTTCAGGTCTTTCTAATTAAATTAACTTTTCTCTAAGCCCCTCAAATAAGAAACACAAATGCAATTCAAACTCTTCTCCATTGTAATTTTAAGTATTATTTAATATTAATCTCAAACTAGTAATGCAATTCTGTGAATACATAGTACTTAAGCCCCTTTTCAGTGATGAAAAATGGAATCTATTAAAATGAAATTTATCTGGAAAAATATAAAACCATAAAAATCATTAAAACATTTATTACTTGGACTAAATACTGAGCAACCATATGCCATAAAATTCTTATTTTAGTTATTGGCTACAAAGTCACTTAAATTTTTTTGCTTTTTAAAGTTGTTTACCTATTTATTTTGACTTAACACTTATAAACCATTTAATCCATGAAATAAAGGATGAAATATACTCTCTTAAAATGTTTACTTAGATATTAAGAGAAGGTGCAAAAACGGACCGGGGGCGGGGGGAATAAATGAGAAAATCTAAGAAAACAAACCAAGCTAAGTGTTTCAAAGGTCATTTTTAAATTACTTTACAAAGCGTCCATTATGTAAATAAAGCTCTACTTCACAAGTCATTCTACCTCTCTCTACCCCAGTGATTCTTGAAGGAAATGGCTAAAATCATTCACAGGATTCCTTTCTCACTGAATACTAATATTAATAACCTTTGTGGGTGTTAAGCAAAGCACACAAATATGGATGTACCCAGCACTTAGAGGGCACATTCCCAGACGTTACCAATTGATCTGCATAATTCATCTGTGCTCCCTGTCTTTAAGGTGGTGAATCACTTCCTCTGCTTGAAAATATTTTCCACATCTCACACTGGTCCTTTCGTGGTTTATTTTCCTTTGAAAATGTTACTGTTCATTCATAGCCAGCTACTTTAAAAAACTTAATTGTAATAATAAACTCTCAGGTTTTATTTTTTTTCTTCTTCTACAGCTTGACTGATTTGTCACAAGGGTATTTAGGTGTTGTCCCTTGAAGAAGATGTGAAGGGTACAGTTCCCAGGAGTGGACCACACATGTTTAGACTCTTCTGTGAGGGCAGTAGGAGATGTGCTGACACCTTTGGTAGTGACACAGTGTAGCACCTACAGGTGCTGGTGCAGCAAGGCCAGTCCCAGGTGGGCAGGTGCAGGCTGAGGAAGTGCCTGGCCTGTGATCCTGGGCTCCAGCACACTCACACTTGGGAAACACTGTCTGTGACGACAACCCACATGCTTTTGGCTTATCTTAAAATGTCTTCTCTGAGTGGCCCAGGAAGGAGTGGGGATGGCTCACTGTTCTGGAAGTCACTGGGTGACTTTAGTGGAAAAAGCAACCCTGGGCCTCTGCTTGAGTAAACAAGCATGTCCTCACTCCATGGTGACATTCTGAGGAATCCACAGTGTTTTGTCTTGCTCACTCCAAGACAGCATATGGCTGCCCTGGAGGAGACAAAAGGAAGAGAGACCCCAGCCCCAGAAAGCGTTTGGAGAACATCCAAGGAGCATAGCCTAATCTTTACAGTTGTAATTTCTTGGCAGGATTACACCTAATCATAATGTCATTTTGGATTACAGCTATTAAGATGAGGTATTTTCATCAAGTACCTGAGTTTACTGACTTTGGGGTGTAGCTCACTCACAGAGTTCACTGGGTATTCCTTTAGTGAGTCCTCTTTCCCTAGAAATAAAATATCCATAAAAGGTAGTCTTGTATTACCTTCTGGCTCTGGCCCTTTGAATGATGATCAGCCTCTGGCATTCTCCCCAAACCAACCACACCAGAGTGCTATAGTTGCCAACTAGAGTTCACACGGGTAATCCACCTGTAGTTCACACCTAGTTAGTCAATTTTAAGAAATAGTCACTTGCAATTATAATACCATTTTATCTACAAAGCCAAATCACTATTTTGATCTGTCAGCTGTAAAGCACTTTGTTAATTACTGTGGGAATATCTGTGAATCAAGACAGCATCCAATTCCTGTACTCAAGAACCTTATGATCTAGTTGAGGTGAAAGAAACACAATATACAAAACAAGTTATGATCAAGGTGCAAACTAAAAATGAAGAGAGGATGAAGGAAGGAATGGTTTATTTCAGTTGGGTGACTAAAGGTTTCACTTAGGTCCTTGAGCAGGACCTGAAGGGATGTATAGGACTTAAAGACTCGGTATTTATCAACACCCAGGTTTCAGCTGCTCTATTGCTCCCTGGAGGCAGACCCTTCACTGAAGGACTGCAATGGCTGGAGAGATCCACAGACTTTTCTAGGCTGGGGTGGTTACATTCAACAGCAGCTTTCAAGCTGTCTCGTGAGTATACTGGTGTCAGAGTCTGCCTTCCTTCTGTCCTGGGCATTGGTGCCTGGGCTGGAGCTGGTACAGAAAACAAGCCTTGTCCTCTGTCCCTGATGGTCATCTGAGGCCTGCATTCCTATGTCATCACACATGCTCCTTCTCTAGGAACGCTCCATCCCTGTGCTTCTCACTTCCTCCCTCAAGCCGTGAGCTCACTTCTCCCAGTCACATGACTCTGACTCTGATACCCCACACTTTTGTTCTTTCTAGAACTCTACCCTCTTTCCCCCTAACAACACAGTAATAATAAAAAGATAACCATCGTTTGTTGAAAACCAACTACATGACAGAGAGCATACATGGTCTTGGTTAACATTTACAAAAACCCTAGAAAATTTTCAAAATTCTTAGATACAGTGTTACAGTTGGATATGAGGTGTCCTCCCAAAAAAACTTATGTGTGAGACAATGCAAGGAGGTTCAGAGGAGAAATGATTGGGTTGTGAGAGTCTTAACTTATGGGATTAACTGAGTGGTAACTGAAGTGGTGGGGTGTGGCTGGAGGAGGTGGGGCTATGGGTATATATTTTGATTCTGGAGAGTGCAGTCTCCCCGCCCCTCTCACTCTCCTTCCTGATCACCATGTGAGCTGCTTCCCTCCACCATACTCTTCCACCATGATGTTCAGCCTCACCTTGAGCCCCAAGAAATGAAGCTGGCCTTCTATGGACTAAGACCTCTGAAATCATGAGCCCCCAAATAAACTTTTCCTCTCTACAGTTGTGCTGGTTGGGTCATTTAATCACAGTAGCAAAAAAGCTGACTAAAACAACAGGTAACAGAACAAACTTCATGTGGCTTAAGTAGTATACTAGTCAGCTTGGGCTGTCATAACAAATATCATGGACTGAATAAAAAAATATCCGAAATTGATTTCTCACAGTTCTGGAGGATGGAAAGTCCAATCCAGGTCTGGCAGGGTTTGTGTCTGTTGAGGTAGACTTGAGATGGCCACCTCTGGCTATATTCTCACATAGAAGAAAAAGAACTATCTTTCTCTTCTTATAAAGATACAGGTACTATCTTTTTCAGGTTCCACCATCATGACTTAATTTAATTTTAATTGCTTCTTAAAGGTCCTATCACTAGACACAGTCACATTGGGAGATAGAGTATCAACATATGAATCAGAGTTGGGTTGTTGGGAGTGACAAAATTTAGTCCAGAAGTAAAAAAAAGAAAAAAAGAAAAAAGAAAGACAAGAGGTAGATCATAAATTCTCCAAGAAGTTTAAAGTACCAGTTTCAGAAAATAGGCTGGGGCAAAAGGAAGCTGAAAGAATCATGTCTAAACCATTCCTACAACCATTCTGGTGAGAACCCCACTGCTATCATGGGATGCCATAGCTGGAGCTGTCAGCCCCTGGTACCCAGGTGCCCAGAAAGCCAAATGTCAGCCAAATCCAGCAGCCTAGCCTTCACTCCTCTGTCAGTCTACTTAACATCCCAGGCATGTGATTAAGCAAACCTAGATCACAGATCAGCACCTTGCTTGCAAGGGATGCTGGGAAAGCAAGATTTAGACTTTTTTACAGCTTCTGCAATGGAAGGCAAGGCCCCAACTCCTACTAAGATTCATGATATAGAGTACTCTAATCATACGAAAAAAAACGTTCAAATGCTAGACAGACTGCCCTTTGAAAGATAACCCATACAATTAGTATATCCTATTACAGATGATAAGTTAACAGTAGGCATATTAATTAAAAGAAAAATGCCCTTATTACAAATTCTATACTATCTGTTTTATAGCATTAAAAAGTTATGATCCTTGGACTGGGGATATGGTGGTAGAGTGCTTGCCTTGCATGCACAAGGCCCTGGGTTCAATCCCTGGCACCATAAATAAATAAATAAATAAATAAAAATTAATAAAAAAAGTTATGATCATAAACAAGATAATCGATTGTAACCTACCAGGCCATGAATCATAATGTGAAAACTATAGGAATAAGATTAAACTCAGGAGAAATGGAGAACATTTAGGAGATTATTCCATTATCAGATGAGAAAAGGTATAATACATGGAGTAGGCAATAAGTGTAGGAATCAAGCATTGGGAGAAGAAATAAAATGTATCAAAGAGAAAATACTGACAGAACTTCCCAATTAATGAATGTTAGTTGGGGCTATAGAAAGAAAAAAAGATCAAATCCAAAATTGGAGTTCAGGACAAAATTTTAACACTGAACTAAATTAAGCTCTTTTACTGAAAATGTGATCATTTCATTAGTTTGTCTATTTTCAGACACTTATTAATATTTTAAAAATGACATCTTAAAACAAGTAGGAAACCCTGAGCAGGAAGGTCAACATAAGGGGCCAGGCCAAAAAAGACCAAATTGATAGCAGACATCTACATTGCACTGGTTTTTTGGGAAATAGGAAGTTTAGAGAAGAAAGACAGAATTTTTTTTTTTCACAATTTTAAAAAAATATTTATTTATTTGTTTTAGTTGTACACAATGCCTTTGTTTTTTTATTTTTTTTATTTTTTTAAAAATTATTTATTTACTTATTCATCATGCACAAGTATAGTATCTTTTTACATACAACTGCTTGTATACAAAGTATATAAGTACCATTCAGATCTTCAATCATGCATTTAGGATAATGATATTCATCTCATTCAACCACCAATTTTTTTCCTCCCCCCCTCCTTACACCCTCCCTTCCCCTCCCTTTCCGTTGACCATTCTAGTGTTCCTCTGATTCTATGTACCCCCTTCCAACAACACTGTGAACTAGCCTCCTTATATCAGAGAAAACATTCGGTATTTGGATTTTTGAGATTGACTAATTTCACTTAGCATTATATTCTCCAACTTCATCCATTTACCTGCAAATGCCATTATTTTATTCTCTCTTATTGCTGAGTAAAATTCCATTTTGTATATATACCACATTTTCTTTATCTACTTTTTCTTTATCTCCCATCTACTGAGGGAC
Organism: Tamias sibiricus; assembly: GCA_025594165.1. NCBI lineage: Eukaryota > Metazoa > Chordata > Mammalia > Rodentia > Sciuridae > Tamias > Tamias sibiricus. The sequence continues at coordinate 38,913,460 of CM046666.1, forward strand.
TTCTAGGTTGGTTCCACAACCTAGCTATTGTGAATTGTGCTGCTATAAACATTGAAGTGGCTGTGTCATTGTAATATGCTGTTTTTAAGTCTTTTGGGAATAGACCCAGGAGTGGGATGGCTGGGTCATAGGGTGGTTCCATTCCCATTTTCCCAAGAAATCTCCATACTGCTTTCCATAGCGGTTGCACCATATGAAAACTACCCCATTTACAATAGCATCAAAAAAATAAAATAAAATACCTGGGAATCAACTTAACGAAAGAGGTGAAAGACCTCTATAAGGAAAATTATAGAACACTAAAGAAAGAAATCATAGAAGAACTCAGAAGATGGAAAAACCTACCTTGCTCTTGGATAGGTAGAATCAATATTGTCAAAATGTCCATACTACCAAAAGCATTATACAGATTTAATGCAATTCCAATCAAAATCCCAATGTCATTCTTCAAAGAAATAGAAAAAGCAGTCATGAAATTCATCTGGAGAAATAAGAGACACAGAATAGCCAAAGCAATCCTGAGCAAGAAAAAGTGAAGCAGGGGGCATCACCATACCGGACTTTAAATTATACTATAGAGCAATAGTAACAAAAACAGCATGGTATTGGCACCAAGAAAGACAGAAATTTGAGGAAACAAATGTAACCAAGAGGGAAAATAGAATAAGAAAATATGAAAGTAACTTAACATCTGTTCAATACCCTTCTTCTTCCTCCTCCTCCTCTTCCTCCTCCTCTCTCTCTCTCTCTCTCTCTCTCTCTCTCTCTCTCTCTTTGAAGATACAGTAGTCATGCATTCATATATGAACATAGAAAAGTTATGTCCAATTTACTCTACTGTCTTTCCTATTCCCATCCCTTCTCCTTTTCTTTCATTCCCCCTGTCTAATCCACCACCCTTATTGTGTGTTAGCATCCACATATCAGATAGAACATTCAGCCTTTGGTTTTTTGGAATTGGCCTATTTCACTTAACATGGTAGTCTCCAGTTCCATCCATTTACCAGCAAATGCCAATACCTTTCAGTACTCTTTACTGATGTAAAGATACCCTGAAAATTTAGGAATATAGAATACCAATATGAAATCATTAAGAACAAGTAATAGAAGAGATATGGAAATTAGCCTTGAGAGACTCTTCCCACAAATGAACTGCATACAGTCAATTGAAATGTCTATAATTAGCAAGAAAGGAATGAGGATGGATGTTGTAAACTGTAAGTCAGGTAGAAATTGAACTTGAGAAAAATGCAGGAAGAGATTATTACATGGCTGAATTTTTTGCTGACCTGAATTTCTCCTCTATCAAACTATGAGAATCATGAAGGGAGGAACTGTGGCTTATTATTTTCATGTCTGATGCACACAGTACACATAATGGCACATAGTTTTTACTTAAGAATTATTGGCTAAACCGATTTGGACTGAGCTGAGCAAGTTCACTAAGAGCAAGCCTTATGGGCCAAATTTTGAAATGTAAGCTGAAATGAACAACAGAGTTGGACATATTTGGAATGGTTTCAAAGAATTTTGATCAATGTCCACTAATAGATCTTTAGAATCATGTCCCTTGGCTATGTACATGGACTGCTCCAGTTTGATATTTTTACTAAACAATTATGGGGATACGCACATTACATTTTCAAACAACTCAGAGTAGAAGCTAAAACTAACATACTAGACAACTGATTCTGGGTTAAAAAAAAAAAAACTAGAACAAGGGACCAAATCTAATAAAAAACAAAATGTAACAAGGATCAATAGAAAGTCCTGCAACTCAAGAACAATAAACAAACCAATTGCATTAGTACAGGATAGGAGAATATAATACACCTGAAACTTCCAATTCTGCCACTACAGATGATCAGAAAGCTTGAATTTATCCTTCTAAAATCAACTTAAATATTCTGAATAAAATATAATATATACCTCTTTAAATGAATGAATTTGTAAGAATGTAAGGAAGAGACCTAGAGACCAAAACAAAGAAGTAAAAACAAAACAAAAGTCCATGAGCTAATGGTCTTGAGGTGGGGAAAAATGCTGATATCAGAAACCAGGGGCTTAGGCCAACATAAAGTGGGTAGTTGGAACTAAGATATCCTTATAAACTTGAAATTATCATTAAAACAATGAAGAAGGAAAAAAAATCATATCCACCTATCAGCATAGGAAATAGCAAGGTAACTGTCTCTGCCTGAACTATTGGGAAAAGAAAATATCTTTCTTCAGCATTTATAAACACTGATCTACTATGTGCATAACTGAGGCTACACTACCCAGTTGGTCTGAAAATCTCAATCATCAAAATTAATGTAAAAAGGGTTTGAGGATAATTGTAGCCCTGGGGCAATAGGCAGAAGCAAAAATAAATGTAGCCTGTGATAGCATGCACATAAACCAGCAGTACAGGATTCCAAAAGACAAAGCTCTCCTGAAGGTGAGCTCACAGTCCAAAACGATGAAACCACCAAGGACACAAACCACCATTAAAAAGTCAGCAAGTATGACAAGTAAGCAGGTCAGGCCTACAAGAGCTATCAGATAAAACTATACAACAGATGGATTTTAAATTATCTAATACCTAAAATAAGTAATACAAAATAATGAAGTATCAAGAAACTGTGAAAAACAAGAATATATAGGAAAATGTGACTAAGTAGATGTAAAAATGAAGAGGCAGTTATTGAAATTAAAAAGAAAAACCCTCAATGTAAAGGTTAAACAGAAGAATAGACATAGGTGAGGAAAGACCTGATAAAGTAGAAGAGATATTTGAGGAAACTACCTAAATGCTGTAAATGTCAATAAACATAAAATATATTTTTAAAAGTCTGAGCTAACATTAAATAAAAAGGGAAATGTATGAATCACAGAAGTAGGCACTATAGAGATGGGGGAGAGGAATATCCAAGAAAAGAATAACTGAGAATTTTCCAGAATTCATGACAGACATGACTCCTCAGCTGCAGGAAGCACAATGAGTTCAAAGTGGGATAGATAAAAATAAATGCACATCAAGACATATCATTGAGAAACCACAGAACAAATACATGAAGTAAAACTCTCAAAAACAATGTAAGAAGAGACATTGCCCGAAAAAAGGATAATTCGACTAAACTAGACTTCTCAAAAGCAAAAGCCAACAGGTAATGGAATGATATCATGAAGATACTGAGAAAACATAAGCGTCAACCAAGAATTCCATGCTTGGCTAATATGTAAATCAAATGAAATCAACACTGAGAGCTTACTACTAATAGACCCTTTCTGAAGGAGCTCCTCAAGGTGTACTTCAGAAAGGAAAAGTGAAACCAGAAAGGAAAAGTGAAAAAATGCAACACTCAGCAAAGAACTTTTAAAAATGGGGAAAATCTAAACATGCACTGATTTCTTATAAGAATAACTATCAACTGGAATCACATAAAATGAGTTGGGATTAAAACACTTAACAACAATAAGATCAAATGAGAGGAAAGTGATTAATGTTAATCATTGATCATATGATTAGAGTTATTAAATAATTTTAGACTCTGTAAAGTCTAAAAGAAAAGAAAATGAATATAAAAATAACAATAGAGAAAATGAGTAAGGAAAAGTTAGTAAAACAGATAGTAGGAAAGGGGCCACGGGGACAAAAAGAACAGAAAAAGCAGGATAAACAGAATGCAAATGTGATAGAAACAATTGCAAAAGTTGATAACCACTGTCAGCTTTTTCACCACTGCAACTAAAAGGCCTGATCAGCAAATTTTTAGGGGAGGAAAAGTTTACTTGAGGGCTCACGGTTTCAGAGGTCTCAGAGGTCTCAGTCCATGGACAGCTGGCTCCATTCCTTGGGACTCCAGATGAGGATGAACATCATGGTGGAGGAGTGTGGCAGAGGGAAGTGGCTCATATGATGATCAGAAAGCAGACAGGTCTCTGCTTGCCGGATACAAATATATACCTCAAAGCCAGGCCCCCAATGCCTCGCCTCCTCCAGCCACACCCCACCTGCCTTTAATTATCACTCAGTTAATCCCATCAGGTGTTTAATTCACTAATTGAGGTAAGATTCTCACAACCCAATCATTCATTTCTTCTTCAGAGAAATTTCTTCTTGCATTATTTCACATATGAGCTTTTAAGAGACACCTCATATCCAAACCATAACAACCATGAAGTTGACTAAAACTTGTATTAAAAACAAGTTAAAATAATCCATGTGCCACTTAAGAAGAGGCACAACTAAGACATATAAATATGGAAAGTTAGAAAATACAATGATGGAAAAACATTTTTTTAAATATTTATTTTTGAGTTGTAGTTGGACACAGTACCTTTATTTTATTTATTTATTTTATGTGGTGCTGAGGATCGAACCCAGGGCCTCACACATGCTAGGCGAGCGCTCTATTGCTCAGCTACAACCCCAACCCCAAAAAACATTTTTATGTATACCGCTTTGTGGAATATTCACAAATTTCATTATGATTATATCAATGTATTTAATCATCAGATGTTCTCCTAGCCCCTGTAGTGCTGTTATGTAATATCCTGCATTGTGAGCTTAAGATACAACAGAACTTTATTTTGTAAAATATGTGTTCAGACATAAAAAATGTTAGAAATAAAATCAGTTACTATATAGAATAAAGATTCTCAGGAAGATGAAACAATTCTAAATTGATAACACAACCTCATATTACATAAGGCATAAATGGACAGAGTTACAAGTAGAAATACATGCATCTGTGGAGGTTTTGACTCATCTCCCTTGGTTCTTGACAGACCAAACTGGAAAAAAATATATCCATAAGGATATAGCAAGCTTGGACCACAAAGTCAACAAGCTTGATCGGAAGGACAAATATGGAATCCTGTAGGAAGTTAATGAGCTACTAAAAGATTGAAAGTATATCAAATTGATCCTGGGAATCATGCATCAGGTGAAGAATTTGGTCAAATGACCCCTAAGATCCCAACTAACTCAGATTGTTTAGTCTAGTTTCAGTAAATATTTCACTTAAAGATTCAAAATCTGCACTGAGTTTTTTCTTTTTTAAAAACCCCAAAAGCTCTATGGTGAGTTATAGCTTGAGGTATAAACCTCAACATTCCCACTGTGTTCCACTTTGAGTTTGGTGTGGGGTGGGGATCACTACGCTAAACCCAAAGAAAACTTCATGGGTGTAGTCCAAAGGGAACCAAATCAAACGAACCAACAATTTCGCACAAATTCCCATGAGCCAAAACCACTGAATTTCACTCAGCAACAAAGACCTATATCAGACCCCTCATCAACTTAAGCCAAATTTTCCTAAACCTCAGACATGTCAGGGTACTGTTAAGTTTGAAAGATGAGCAAAAAAACTAGCTTTTGAAAGAATTAACTTGAAACTATTCAAATTTTTATAACATTCTGGAGTTTTTACAATAGAACATTTTGGAATCTTTATCATAGAATAAAATTATTGAAGAAATAAATCACACAAGGTCCCAGTACCCTTTGCCAGGCAGCAATATTTCCTTTCATTCACTGCAGGGGAAAAAGAGAATTTGTGTACTGATGTTTAACAAACAAATGACAGCAGCATTCTAAGAGGAAAAATAAATAACAATGCATGTGCTGAAATAATGTAATGAGCTAAATTTATAACTAACATCTTTGTGAAGACAGACTTGGCCCAAACACCAGTTTGCATATACAATTACAGTTCTACTGTTATAAAAAAACAGATAAGAACAAAAGGGAGCCATCATTTAATTGGTACATAGAGTACCTACTCTATGGAAAACAGTGCTGTGTATAATGATGTATGAGTTTACATTTGCAAATTTATTATATCTCAGTGTCCCTTTTAGAGTCTTGTTTATCTTCTATCATTTTTAAGGGAAGCATTAGGGAGATATTATCTTCACTGATGCTTACCAGACCACCATGGTGGGGTACCTAGAAATAGTAATGTTGGAAAGAGAACAAGGAGGCTGAAAGAAAAAATGAACAGAAGAGGTATCCATCTATCCAATGAGCTTTTATATCCTTTTGCTTTTTCTTAGATTTTTGTTTATTTATTTATTTTTTATGTGGTGCTAGGGATCAAACCCAGTGCCTCACACAATGTGAGGCAAGCGCTCTGCCACTGAGCTACATATAGCTCCAGCCTTTCTTAGGGCTTTCACATATGCCATTTCATCTCCCTGCAACACCATCCAGAATGCTTATTTTTCTGAATTTGAGATCACTCTTACAATCAATGCATAGCTATCACACAATAGGATTGTTTTTCCTACGTGGAAGCTCTTTTCTATATAGAGGCCATTACTATCTTAATGATGCATCTTAAAATTCTGACATATCAAATAGAGCAAATGCAATTAGTTTTTAATTTCCTGAGCAAACTATTGGCATCTTAAGAATAGATGTGGCACCTTACTATTTGTCAGTAATTCCCACTGTACTCTCATGGGGCTAGCTTCAGTGAGTATGCAATGACTGGTTTAGATTGGCCTTCAAACAATTTACAGCTTAATATGATAAATATGATGACATCAACACAATATCCACTGAAACATATTAAAAAGTGTAGAAGGGAATGGGCCAATTTTTTTTTCATGGACAGATGGTGTTTTTTGGAGGAGGAAGATCAGATGGGCTTATCAATGAAGACCTCAATCTAAGAACTATAGCAGAAAGAATGCCATTTAACAGGTAGGGGACAAACAAACATCCTGCCCTACTCTGACGGTTTTACAAAGATTAGAAATAGGTAGGGATTAAGCAAGCAGATTTTTTTAAGCAAGGGCCAGATCTGATGTAGAATTAGGCACTACTATTTCATAATCATACTTTAAACCCTTTTTTTTTGTTCCATGTATCAATAAATTAGGTAAGATAGGAAGCTGAAGGGAGCTTACAGTATCTGTATACTTCCTCCAGGTGGGTAGACAGATAAATGCAATTATGTTATTATAAAGACCATGTATAAAATATTATGGGTATGATGGATAAGATAAAAATACTTCTGTCTGAGAGAGCCAGAAGAAGTTTTTAATAAGTGATTTTAAAAAGTAGCTCAACACATTGTTTGCACTATAATATTCAAACCATTAAAATAAAAAATGATGATCTTATTTGAGCACCACTGTCATCAAAATGAAATAAAGACTTCATAAGACAATAAAATGTTTCCCCATTTCACAAGAATACCCAATTAAAAGCAAACCAACCAACAAAAACCTCTTCACTCCACTGATTACAACAAATTGTCAGCAGCAAATATTTCAAAACAGGTACTGTTTTCTGTTTGGTCTTGTTTCATTTTCTGTCCCCTGTTCACCTATATTCACACATATGAAAACAGCACCTAATGATGTACCTGCTTATGCTACAAAAAGTAGGAGAGAACAGAGTAGCCAACTTAAAAAAAAAAATAGCTTGAGAATCTTTTCTTGTCACCAAGTAGTAACTGCCTTTTACTTTTTTTCTCTTCCTCAATTATGCCTTCTTCCAATACTCAGATAATTTCACCAGAAACAAACCCAAAACCCAAAGCCAACATTCCACATAAAATACCAAAGAGTATGGGGAAGGGGGAAGCAAGAAGCTCACCAGAAATCACTCCCATTTTCAGAGTCGGAGCTCTTCCCAATTCCACAAAGAAAAGGACAATTAGCTGCTTGATCCCAGTTTTTGTGGACTGGAAATGCAATTTCTGGCAAATTCCACTATAGCAAAGCCAATGGCATGCCCCATGGAATTCACTATAATGGGATTTTAACTGTATTGGCATGATGTATAAATTCAAGGAAAAGTACATCTTGAGGAATGATGAATGTCAGAAGAGCTACAAGTTTAGAAGTGCAGAGTGTAGAAAATTTACTACTTTTTTTTTCCATAGGGAAAAAATATGTTCATGGAGGCAAAATATTAAATTATGAAAATTCATGCATTCCACAGGTATTTATGAATGCTTACTTCGTATGAGGCACTGTGCTATGAATGCAGCAATAGCAAGAGAGAAAGACCTTCTTCTTATGGAGCTCATGTTCCAGTTGGGGAGACAGACAACACGTGCATTTTTGAAAAGAAAATGCAATTATTATAAAGAAAATTAAAATAGGGTGATTGCTATAAAGTGATTGGATACTTTCTAATTACTTTAAATTGGGAGGTCAGAGAAGGCCTCTCTGAGGAGGCAACATTCAAGCTGAGATCTGTGTGACTAGGAGGAATGACATTTAGGGATGAGATAACAGGCTTAAGAATAACCTTGGCTTATTCTAGGAACTGAAAGAAAGGCACTGTGGTAAAAGAATAAAAAAGAGAAAAAGAAAAAGCAAGCCACTATGCTGGGACAAAGGAAGAAGAGGTAGGCCTGAGGGGCTGGGAGAGCCAGATCATGGAGGGTTTGTAAGCAGGTAAGGGAGCCCGTGTTTTATGCATTAAAGTTTGACAAAGAGCCTTTGCAGTACTGCAAAGAGGGGAGACATTGAATCTGATGTACATTTTACAAAGATTGTTTTGGCTACCAAATAGTGGATGAGTGTAAGTGGTCAAGACAGCCATGGGATGGATGGTTACTGCAACTGGTTAGAGTGGCAACAAGGAAGATGGAGAAAAAGATCAATTCAAGAGATAACTTTGTTCCATTGACAGGATTTGCTGATGGGAGATGAGGAAAAGCAAGAAATTCAGAATGACTAGATCCATTTAATTAGATAGTGACAACTGAAGGAAGACAGCTTAAGGTATAGAATATCCTTAAAATACATTACCTTTTAGATTACAATAAACATCCAACAGGAGATGTCAAGAACATAATTAAGATACAGAAGTCTGGTGTTCTGGGGAGCAATCAGAGCTGGAGATACAGATTTGAGAGTCAATAATGCAAAGATTATATTTAAAGTAATGGGGCTAAGTGAGATCACAAAGGGATCAGGAAGAGAAGAGCTGATCCAGTGATGGAACCACCAGTGTTAAGGGCTCATGGAGAGGGAGAGGAATAGGCCAAAAAGCAGAAATAACCAAGTGGGTAAGGAAACAGGAGAGTATCTGAGTCACCTGGGAAGCTGATACCAAGGTAAAATTAGATGTGTGAAAGATAAAAAGAGGAAAGAAGGAGTAAGTGAAGAGCACTTCAGATCTGACGCAGGTATGACACTTGTGAGGGGACAGGGATTGAAGGACTGGATAGGAAGAGCCTCAGATCACAGCTCAGCTCTAACAAAGACTTGGCCGGGACAAAGGGAAGTTCCACTCTAACGTTGCCCATTTGAGGAATCTCATGCAGTGAAAAATATGTCCCAGGTCTAGTGCCCCCATCATGCTCAGTCTCTGGTTAAGAACTCTCCAGAGAAGTCTGGATTGTGTTCCTGCTGTGTTTCATGAATCTAAGGGTTTGGTAGCTGAAGGCCATCAGTCAGCTATTGCTGTTAGCAGATTCTCGTGAAGGGAGACTTGAGTGTGATAGCTCCACAACCACCACACTGTGATACTAGGAAAGCCAAGAGTGAAAGAGAGTTTCAAAGAGGAGGAAGAAATCAGCCCTGTCTTCTTAACGATCAAGTAAGACAAGAGTAGCAACATGACCTCGGTTCTTGCAACATACAGGTCATTAATGACCTTAAGAACAGCCTCAGCCGGGCGCGGTGGCGCACGCCTGTAATCCCAGCACTTTGGGAGGCTGAGGCAGGAGGATCGTGAGTTCAAAGCCAGCCTCAGCAATGGCGAGGCACTTAGCAACTCAGTGAGACCCTGTCTCTAATAAAATACAAAAAAAGGGCTGGGGATGTGGCCCAGTGGTTGAGTGCCGCTGAGTTCAATCCCCAGTACCAAAAAAAAAAGAACAGCCTCAGTTACTATTGCTCTATAGTATAATTTAAAGTCCGGTATGGTGATGCCCCCTGCTTCACTTTTCTTGCTCAGGATTGCTTTGGCTATTCTGGGTCTCTTATACTATAGAGCAATAGTAACTAAAACAGCATGGTATTGGCACCAAAACAGATGGGTGGACCAATGGTACAGAATTGAGGACACAGAGACTAATACATATAATTTCAGTTATCTTATATTAGACAAAGGTGCAAAAAATGTACAGTGGAGAAAGGATAGCCTCTTCAACAAATGGTGCTGGGAAAACTGGAAATCCATATGCAACAAAATGAAATTAAACTTGTATCTCTCGCCATGCACAAAACTCAATTCAAAGTGGATCAAGGACCTAGGAATTAGATCTGAGACAATACGCCTAATAGAAAAAGTAAGCTCCAATTTCCAACATGTCGGATTAGGCCCCAAGTTCCTTAATAAGAATCCTGTAGTGCAAGAACTATTACCAAGAATTAATGAATGGGATAGATTTAAGCTAAAAAGCTTCTTCTCAGCAAAAGAAACAATCAGTGAAGTGAATCAAGAGCCAACTACAAATATTTAATACATGCACATCAGATAGAGCACTAATTTCTAGAATATATAAAGAACTCAAAAAACTTAACACCAAAAAAGAAAATAACCCAATCAATAAATGGGCTAAAGAACTGAAAAGACACTTCTCAGAAGAAGATATACAATCAATCAACAAATACATGAAAAAATGCTCAACCTCTCTGGGAATTAGAGAAATGCAAATAAGAACTACTCTAAGATTTCATTTCACTCCAGTCAGAATGGCAGCTATCAAGAACACAAACAACAATAAATGTTGGAGAGGATGTGGGGAAAAAGGCACACTCATACATTGCTGGTGGGACTGCAAAATGGTGCAACCGCTATGGAAAGCAGTATGGAGATTTCTTGGGAAAATGGGAATGGAACCACCCTATGACCCAGCCATCCCACTCCTGGGTCTGTTCCCAAAAGACTTAAAAATAGCATATTACAGTGACACAGCCACTTCAATGTTTATAGCAGCACAATTCATAATAGCTAGGTTGTGGAACCAACCTAGATGTCCCTCAGTAGATAAGTGGATAAAGAAAATGTGGTATATATACAAAATGGAATTTTACTCAGCAATAAGAGAGAATAAAATAATGGCATTTGCAGGTAAATGGATGAAGTTGGAGAATATAATGCTAAGTGAAATTAGTCAATCTCAAAAATCCAAATACCAGATGTTTTCGCTGATATAAGGAGGTTAGTTCACAGTGTGATTGGATGGGGGTACATATGATTAGAGGAACACTAGAATGGTCAAAGGAAAGGGAGGGCAAGGGAGGGAGCAGGCGGGGAGAAGCGGGGAAAAATGGTGGTTGAATGAGATGGATATCACTATCCTAAATGCATGATTAAAGATCTAAGTGGTACTTATATACTTTGTATACAAGCAGTTGTATGTAAAAAGATGATATACTTGCGCATTATGAATAAATAAATAAATAACAACAACAACAAAAAAAGAACAGCCTCAGGAAGGCAGAGAGGACAAAAGCCCAGTTTAAAGGGAGCCAAAAATGAATGGGAAGTGAAGCATAGACAAGAGGCCGATTCTTTTCAGGTAGATTTTTTTTATGGAGAAAGAGAGCATAGAAATGGAAATAGCTAAAAGGCATGTGAATAAATAAAGATAGGGGATAGTGGAATGTACTGATGAGAATAATCCTATAGATTTGGAAAAATCAGTGACAACACAGAAAGAAGAAAACTGAAAGTACAACAGATTTGAGAAAGCAAGTCAAGAAGTATTGAGGAAGTACATGGAGAGCTGGCCTTTGGGGAGAACAGGGAGCTCTGACTACTGTAATGGGAAGGAGACCAAGTTATCAGGGGTAGCTATAGGCTGGCAGATTCGGTGGTGGCATGAGGGAGTGCTTGACTGGTTGGGTCTACTTACCCAGTGACATGTGAGGCAGCTAAGTGAAAGGGAAGGGAATGCAGAAACTTGAGAATAATTAAACTGGGAAATAGTCATCTCTGAGAGTGAGAAAGTGAACACACCAGAGAAGTGCGTAGGACTGTTTGGCTCTACTGAATGCCCATCTGTAGATGTGGGCCTGAGTTGACAGCGAACTCAGTTAACATAGGTAGCAACATTCTGCAGTTCAGATGTAGACATGGAGGAGGTGGATGATCTGGTTTAAATGGAGAAGGGTTTTCACTGAGTATGCAGCAGGGGAAAAAAACGAGGAGGATTAGTGGTGCTTCTTGACCACGGATCCAACCCTGTGTGTGGCATAGCGATTGCCAGCAGAGAGAACTGATGGGAGCCAGAGTGGCTGAATGGTTCCAGCTTTCTTCAACTTTTCCAAACACCTAGGAAAACTTTTCCTATTTTTCTCCTCTGTTTGGGTAATCTCTGTACTTATTCTTCCTTCATTGCTGATTAAACTCACAGATATTGAAGTTTTTAATGAATGCAATGCAAAAAGTCTGCTGCGTAAATTTATTTTTGTTTTAATTGATTTTAAGGACCCCTTTTTGAAAATTTGTTCTTTTATAATGAGGGCTGGATTATATAACCTGTCTGTACTTAAAATTCCCTTTCTTATTTGGATGGCAGATGAAAGAGTCTTTTGATGAAAATAAACAAAATAGCTCAACATGACACCTTATTCTTAAATCTTTGCCAGGACAGTGGAATAAATCATATTTTGTAAGTTGTTTAGCTTAAAAGATTTGTCTGGATCTCAAAGTACATAAAATAGCATTTTTTTAAAACAAAAGATACCACCACATTGATCTGTTTGGGGCAATTTGCTGTGAAAAGTAGATGCAAACAGAACTTCTCTTTTATTTGAGCAGACCTTTGAGGAAAAATCAAAAATATACTCTCTTCACACAAAAACATTTGATGGAGAAGATGCTAATTGCATAAATCATATGGTGAAACAGGAAACTTTTCATAAGAAATTTTCTCTGAAAGTCTGAAAACTATACCTCAGTTCACAATCAATCTTAAATACAATACCAAGGTAAATAGTTTGAGAAAGTAAAAATGATTTCCTGCACTCAGATTTGAATTTCTAGTTAAAGCTCCCAGTTTGGCAGTTTTAGTCCACAGTAATATAAAATAGGATTCCAGACAACAAGAGTGAACTGAAGGGGTAGTTGGAGTTGTGGCTCAGTGGTAGAGTGCTTGCCTAGCATGTGTGCAGCCCGGGTTCGATCCTCAGCACCACATAAAAACAAAGGCATTGTGTACAACTAAAAATAAATAAATAAATATTTTTTAAAAAAGAGTGAACTGAAAAGAAACCCATGCCTTCACCCAACCACCCATGTTAGGAAAAAACGTCCAGAAGCAAATTTGTCAACACCAGGATCTTCACTACAGAATAACTATCTCAAACCCAAACTATAAACAGCCACTCATTCAAATGTACTATTTTTAACAAGAACACCTGAGCCATATATCTATTTTTCTCTTCTTTGAGCTCCTAACAATCAACCAAGTTTTTAAAGTTAGTGTATACCTGAGGCCTGTACAATTATAGGCGATCATTCTATGGCATTTTAATGATCCTGAGATCCCAAAAGGACTATAACAGGGCTATTTATTTATTTTCAGTATTTTAGCATGAAGAAGTGAAGCTACACTTTAGAAAGCTGCTGTGTTGGAAAAAAATATCAACTGCCAAATAAGTCAGGCAGAAGCAGTATAGTGTAGCCACCAAGGGTCCTAGAGTCCAGAATCAACACACTGCAGCTGCTCTCAATAGCAGCACCACAACACTAGTCCAAGAGGATGGAAAATGTGACAGGTTACACCACAGATGAATATGGAGGACAATGAACAATGAATAATGAGTGGTCAATGCAGGGGGCAGGGCAGAAGAAGACACATTCCTAGCACAAAGCAGACAATCAAATGACAATGATGCCAGTTCTGGGAATAAATGGACAGCACCAAAATTATGTAAAAACTAGGTCATCATGAGAAACAAATACTAATTCCCTAACGCTGGGCCCTTCAAACAAGAAAGAAGCTAAATTTGAGCCTTTGAGAGTTCAGAGAATACTCAAAGCAAAGAATTGTTCTCTAATAGGACTAAGGGTAATAAGGTAATAAGTCAAATTTGAACTTCTACTCCTTCACATCAAAGAATATCATTCTTTCATTGTTCCCTGGGTGACAGAAGAAAAATCAAATCTTTTGAAGTATGTGGATGAAAGTGCTAGGTGAGAAAGAAGAATAATTTGGTTGATCAATTTATCTGTCATCAACATGATTAATTTCAATGTACCTTTTTAGTGCGAATATTCCCCAAACAACAATGAAATCTTCATTGTTCTTATTATCAAAGTAGGGTATGGAGTCAAGGTCATGTAGTCTGAAGCCAGACTTTCTGGAATTGAACCCTGGCTCTGTGGCATATTAGTTAGTGTTGTTCTGCTTTCCTTTCCCACAGAATGAGAATACTATTTCTAGTTAAGTAGTTTAAATTACTCCATGTAAATCACTATTTTCCATTCATGGAGGGTCTTTTTACAAAGATGTGAAAGCATACAGGAGAACCTCAAAGAATGGTGCTGGGACCTAGGGCTAGCAGTAATAGATGCGTTGCCACCAGAAGGCCTGCAGGAACAGGGAAAGGAAAGGCTGCTGGAATCCAGAAGAGAGAAGGCTGCCTTGAGAAGGAAACTGATCTCTAGTCTAAAGAAAAAGGCCAATGAAGGAGATGGCAGTGAGAAAGCCACCTTGCTCCTCTTCTCTGATCTCTTACCGAGGCTTTCTGTTAACTGAATCCTCTAGGTAACCTAAAGTCAGAGGACATGGAGCTACTTGGACAGAGGAAGGTGGCAACAGGAAGACAGGAGATCCACTGGTGCAAATGTGGAGATTGAGCTCCAGCATTTGCTGTACTGAAACAATCTGATAACTTTAAGCATCTTAACTTGGACAAATACGCATCACTAATCATATCACAGAGATCAGTACCATTTGTAAAGATGAACTCAGCTAGCCAGAAGCTCATAATTAATATAATCCCATTTTTATTTTGATGGCTATGGACCAGAGACCAGGAACTCAATTGTTCATTCATTTATTATGGCCCAGGAGAAGATAATGAAAAAAGAAGTATTCCAGGAGCCAGAGGAAGGCTTTCTCAGATTTCCCAAGAAGCTGCTATAGTACTTTGTATCCTAGCCAAACCCATAAAGAGACGAGTGGTTAGGTACACCACTGAGACATATTTCTACAGCAGGACAAATGAGAATCATGAAGAGGAAGTGGAGGATTGAGCATTATCTGGCTTTGTATTTATTGTGAATAAAGACTAATTCTGAAATATATTCATGGTAGAAAACAATTAGAAATAGCAATCTGAAACTTAAAAATATAATGTAAATAGTATGAAAATATATACATTGATTTTAAAATGCAAAATGTAAGCATTAACAAACATTAGATCATGAAATGCTGCATTTACAGTTTAGTAATAATATACATTTTAATATACATTTGGTCACAAAGCCAAACATATTGCAAGCTGCCATTTTAAGTTTTGCTAATAAACCACGTTTTGTTAATTAATTCAAAATACAAGAAAGTGTGTGTCATTTGTCAAATGAAGAAATGTCAAAACAGTTCTTCATATTTATATAATTAGAATATTATCAAATTTTTATTAGAATAAATTTTATAATATAGCATTCACTCAGTAATAAGTACTAAGCTAATACTTCTTTATAATCTGTATGCCAAATGATTGCATAATTTAAGACATCTCTAACAGAGTTTTTAATATTATTTTTATAGTGGAAGAATGAGTGCATCTAAAATGTGATAAGCACTTATGTGAATAATGATGTCAGTGACACTCAAGGGAGAAGCAGAGGCCAATTCTGGAAAACCTTGCACATGAAGCCTTGAATAAGGCACTTGTCCTTCATCCTGCAGACAACAGGAAGTCTTTGAAGATTTCTTGCAGGGAAGGAATAAAACTGGTGCAATAACTTAAAATGATTACTGAGGCAGTGCAAAATGACCTGGAAAGGGGCGAGCCTAGGACAGGCCAGCAGGATGAGCTGGTGGGCAGGGAACATGCAGTGCCCAGAACAGAATGGGGGCAGTGTGGGGAACAGACAGACAGGAGGGAGAGGGAAAAAGAAGGAGCAGGAAAAATGGACTGTGAAGGAAGAAGGCACAGGACATGTTACTGACTAGAAGCAGAGGCGGAGGGTAAAGAAGGACTCCAAGAATCCTCAAAGTGTCATACATAAACACCGCCATGCTGCTAAGAGCAGAGAGATCAGGAGTGGTATTAGATGTGGACCTGCGGTGACGCTGAGAAACCAACAAGGGGAGAACAGAACACAATCCAGATGGGAATAGCTGCAGGCACAGGAAAATGCATACACAAAAGAGGGTCATCTGTGCGGTTCGATCCACTGATGGAAATGTGAACTTCGACAAAGAAAATACACAGACAAGATCACAAGGACAAGGGTTGGAAGTAAACTTGCCAGATAAAATACAGGATGCTAGTTTAAATTTGAATTTCAGATAAACAATGAATAAGTAGGAACCAAACAACATTTGTGATACATTTATACTAAAAATTCATTCACTGTTTATTTGAAATTCAAATTTAATGGGTATCCTGTATTTTCATTCACTCAATCTGGCAACTCTAGTTGAATTAAGAGAGGCATTTCTGAAAAAGACAAAATGATTCTGAGACCACAGGCGGAGTGGGAAAGGTAGTAAACACAAATACTTCGGAGAGAAGAGGAAAGGAAAAGAAGCAAAGAGAAATATACACACATGTTGAGAGGGCAAAAGGGGAAGGATCTCTTTCTGATAATAATTCTCAATAAAGTCAGTGTCAAAAATACTCAGTGTGGAAGTCCAATGAGCCTAAGAGCAAGTGAATATGTAGAATCTTCTGGTGACTCTGCTAAAGTCTACCCATTGATGGAAGACCAGCATCCTTGAATTTCCTTTCAACCCCAGGATTCTGTGATCTGGGCTATTTTTGTAGAAATAGTTCAGTGGTTTTGGCTACATAATTTTTATATTACTAGATTTTCTGTCTGACAATGAAATTATATGTGTGTGTGTGTTATTTTTTAACTGAAGCCATAAAAGAAACAATCTTATAAAGTTGACCTGGTGGTGATTACATGAATAATTTAGAAAACAACTGTTATGTTTTTATAAGAAAAGCATGTTCATCTTAACAAACTGCATCATGAGAAAAGCTGAAGAAAATATTAGCATCAAATGGAACACTGAAATATGTCACAGTTTAAATGTGCCACTCTGTGGGGAAAATGCTAATTATCTATGCAAGCACCTCATCCTGAAGGCCTTAAGGAATCTTAGACTTGCTGGGCTGATCCAGTCCCTGTGACAGAAAATCAAATATGAATCCTTACTTTTTTTTTTTTTTTTTTTGGTACGGGGGATTAAACCCAGGGGCACTGAACCACTGAGCCACACCCCCAGCCCTATTTTGTATTTTATTTAAAGACAGGTTCTCACTGAGTTGCTTAGTGCCTCACTTTTGCTGAGGCTGGCTTTGAACTTGTGATCCTCCTGCCTCAGCCTCCCGAGTCACTGGGATTACAGGTATACGCCACTGCACCTGGAGAATCCTTACTTCTTTTTTTTTTTTTTTTTTACCGGGGATTGAACTCAGGGGCACTTGACCACTGGGCCACATCCCCAGCCCATTTTTGTATTTTATTAGAAGCAGGGTCTCACTGAGTTACTAAGTGCCTCGCCATTGCTGAGGCTGGCTTTGAACTCGCAATCCTCCTGCCTCAGCGTCCCAAAGTGCTGGGATACAGGCGTGCGCCACCGCGCCCGGCTGAGAATCCTTACTTCTTATAGTCACTGTGTAACACTGTGGCCTACAGAACACAGGCTGAATTTCTATTAAACAAAAGAAAACCTTACGGCTAACCTAGGTTAGTTAACAATACCCATTTGGATGATACTATCCCACATAAAAATATTGATTCCTTACCAGTCAACTACCTCCGCGGTTGGAAAAGAAAAGCTATAAATCATCATTCTCAGAACACCTCAATCTGGCCTCTACACAATTTAACAAGACCCATTCCCCACTCCCCTTGCTTATTCTCACTTCTCTCTTCAGTATTTTAGTAAAGCAAAAGATAAACAAAAACCCAAATGTAAAACTACATATTGGTTTAAAAAAGTTAAGCACAGACATATTCACAGACATACTCATATGTAGTTTTTCTAAGCAATGGCTATCATTCTTTTCTTAACATGATGCCCACATGGTGACATTATGTGACTGGGTCTAGTTTAAGAACTCTGTAATAAATCACTCAGAATTACACTCAAGGAGACTTTTATTCAGGAAGCTTTATGCTCACTTTTTAACCCAGGCCTTCAATCTTAAGAGAGGTTGCTACATGAAGGTAAATTGCCAAAACCTTTTCCAATATGCTAAAATTGTAATACATGGCTCAATATGATGAAGTCCTAAACATATTTGAACATGGTATAGTTAAAATAATGTTATGTGTTGTTATATGTCTAACAAAGAAGAATGATGATTATATCACTGAAATATTTCTGAACCTCTGTCCATTACTTATTTTGTCAAGTACTCTGTAAGGGAAAATATTTTCCACCATACCTACACTTGAATAAACTTATTCAAGGTTCATCGATACCTTATTGTAGTCTTATAGCTCCTTAAGGGATGTGCAATAAATGAAATGAACGAAAAGAATTACACTCAATGTTTTTTTTCATGAGAGAAGAGTATACTGTACTTAATGTATTAAATCTAACTTTTAAAAGTGATACAGTACCAATTAGTTAAGACAGAAATAAAGTAGCCCCTCAGCATCAAAAGGATCACCACCTAAACAACTCCAACTGTGTTCACTTAGTGAAGAGTCAATTCACTTAGATAAAACTGGAAGGACACATGAGGAAGCAGTGATCACACGTGGCATTAGTGTAGAACCTCGCAGCCCAAATCAACATATACTACTAGGGAAATTAGTGCTACAAGAAAATCCTCCAGCAGCTACATTTTATAGCATGAGGCCTAGACAAGGGAAGGAAGACAGCTGTTGAGGACAACAAACAAGCAAAAGCCAGAGATATTACAACTTCTAATTTAGGGTACACGGTCTTCCAGCTCCATAACCATTGCAGAGTGTGTGACTCAAGAGCTGAAGTGTGATGCAGAGATTCCTGGCTACCTCCTAACCAAACACCAGATTTCAGCTGGGCTGCTGCTGCCCCACTAAAGTGCATTTCCCTGCCTCACTTACTACTTGGCATGGCCATGTGACTAAGTTATGGCTAATGGCATCTAAGGGGAAATGTTGCATGGGAATGCTTTTTTTTTTTTTTGGTAAAAAGGAGCCTGCAACCTTCTTCTCCTCCTTTCTCCTTCTTTCTTTCTAGAAAGGGCTGAAGTTTAAATAACCATCTTACCCCACAAGGTGATGTGCTAAGGATGGTGGAACAACAAGAGAGGAGGAATGTGGGTCTATGATGGTCATGAAGCTCCCTGGGACTACCTACCTCCAGGTTTCTTTTATGTGAGAAAATCAACACTTAGGTCTATAAGCCACTATTATCTTAAGTTTTTCTTTTAGTCACAGATTAACCTATACTTCACTTTTTCAATAAGAAAGAGAGAGAATAAAATATCCCCATGTTTAAGCCGGGCGTGTGTGGCGCACGCCTGTAATCCCAGCACTTGGGAGGCTGAGGCAGGAGGATCGCGAGTTCAAAGCCAGCCTCAGCACTGTTGAGGCACTTAGCAACTCAGTGAGACCCTGTCTCTAAATAAAATACAAAAAAGGGCTGGGGATGTGGCCTAGTGGTCGAGTGCCCCTGAGTTCAATCCCTGGTACCACACACACACACACACACACAAATATCCCCATATTTAAAGCCTGATACATAGTAGGAGCTTAGTGGTGTTAGCTCTTCTTTATCTAGCATGATATAACTACAATCAACCCAAAATATAACAATACTGTAAACCTCCCATAGTTAAGTAGCTGGGCTAATTGTTAGACACCACAGAAAAGTAAGGCACTTCTATAATCAAACTTAAGTCTTCAATTCTGAGTTATTTCCCAGTTGATGTGGCTTTATTCACTTTGCAGTGGTTTATCTGCCCAGCTTGTTTTCTTATCCTTCTGCAATCACCAATTTCCCATCCTTTGGCAAAAATCTGTCTCAGGTGGTGCAGGTAGGGTTGATAATCAGGTTGAGGAGGCTAAGGTAATCAGAATACCTCATCCCCTAGTGCCTGTGATTGATTAGGGATGGACACGTGATCCAGGATGTTCACGTGGACATTCTACTGAAGCGGGTAGGAAAGATTATGTCCTATTTTCAGGGTCATTGTTCTGTAAGCCTGTAAACCTGGAGCCATCAGCCACATAGAGGAAACTGAAATCAACACATTCTAGATTTTATAGCCATGTAAGTCAATAAATTCTTATTTCTTTGTTTTGCAGTGGGTTTCTCTCTCATCACTGAGAATATTCTGGAGACTAACATTAGACTGATCATTTTTCATGTGACCTGGCAAATTTGCCATCATATTAAGAATAAGATACATTGTAAAGCTACAGAATGAACAACTTATTAGTATTTGTCTTAATATCTTCTTAGTACCCTAAAATTTTGATTCATATGTTACTTGTATCATATTAATATCACATGGAAACTAGGATATCTTTGGAGCCATGCCTTCATCTAATATAGATACATTATTACCATGATTTCCATCCTTCTATTATTAAAGAAGTTAATCAAGTTTTTACATCCATATTTACACTCAGAAAATAGCTGCTTAAGTGATCCAATATTCTGCTGGCTTCCTTGGAAATCCAGATTTTGTTGTCCTTATATAAATACTTCCTCTACCAGGCATAAAAATAGCACAGCAGCTTTTAGTACATCTCTCCCACCACCCCCCACCCACACTAAAGAAGCAGTTGTATATCTTTAAAGTATCATGTAACAAAAGCTCATTTAAAAAAAAAAGAATATTTCCAGTTATTGCAATAAACTTGACTTTTGTCTCAGTGAGGAAAAAACCCTGATATTCTTGTAATAAAGTAAATCAGAAGGAAAAGGAATATTGATTGTTGAAGATTTCGCTGTTTGAGAGTGAACACAAGTTAGTAAATACATATTGAATCACTATAGAATCATGGGTGAAGAATATTTTATTTATGAAAAAGAACTATTTTTAACACAAATGCCTAAGCACCCAAACTCAGTGAAAATATAGATACTTCTAAATGAAAACATAATGTACTTTTGCTATCATTTAGATTGAGGCAAAATAGGATCTCATAAGGGACAAATATTCTTAACAAGCAAATAAGGAATTGAGCCATTGAGGTTTTCTTTTTATTTCCCCTGTTTTAGCTTTTATTACCAAGTTTTTAGCATTCTGAAAGCCTTTTATGGCTCTAAATATGCTATAATTACATAAACTACATTATTTAATTAGCATGCATTGAGTGCATGGCTCTATAATGGGAATTTTCATTAATTAAAATGGATGGAAATACAAAAGCATTAGTTGTAAACAACTTGAAGAATCAAGAATCTAATTTGCTTATTTTGCAACAAAGAAAAGCACTCTGCAGTTATGTGAATAACTTTGGCTTGCATAGCAATTGCATGTTCACCTAATAGTTTCTGACTTCACTCATTGTACAGATATTCACTGGGCATCTAGTGCTGTTAGAGGTAATTGGAGGCATCAATGAACAAAACAGAAGAAGACCCCTGTCCTTGTGAAGTAGAAATGACAGATAATATACAACAGATAGGGTTTGCAAGTAAGTTATAAGGAGGTAAGTGCTATGGGGAAAAAAAGTAGAATAAGGTGGGGAGGGATTCACAGTGGTGGGGGAGAGGGACATATTGCAGTTTTAACTAAGGTGTCAGGGTGGGCCTCATTAAAAAGGTGACATTTGAGCAAAAAATTTGAAGAGGTGACACACATTGAGCTATATGGGTATTTGGAGAAAGAGAATTTTAGGCAGAGAAAACATCTAGCACAAAATTCTTAAAGCTGGAGGTTTCTGGAATATTAAAATCAGAAGCAAAGTAAACAAAAGGGAGAATATTGGATGGCAGAAACTATAATGTAGAGACTCCTTTATTTGCAAGGGAGAGGGAGACCATGGAAGATCACAGCAGGTCTGGCTACACTTTTGTGGGGCCCAGTGCACAATGAAAATGCAAGATCCTTGGCTAAAAAAAGCAGGAAAAAGCACTATTAAAGAAAGATACCGAAAAAATAAAGCTTTTCCCCTTAAAATATTTTAGTACCATACTTATAAGAATTACTTAATAATTAGGGGGATCACAGTAATACATGAGTAATGATACACTTCCACATTGTAAAAACATATGTTGTTGTTATAATTTTATACACAAAAACCAATAGTACTTTATTAATATACTTTGATTGATCATACAAATTTCCTGACCTACTTTTCTTTTTTCCAGGGCCAAGGACTGAACTCAGGGCCTTGCACATATTGGGCAAGCTCTCTACCACTGAGCTAAATCCCCCATCCCGCCTGGCCTACTTTTTTGCGTATTCATTCATTAGATAATCAAAATGTATATTTTTTAACAACTTCATTTTCAATTGATAAAACAGAAAGCAAAATCAGTAACTCTTGCCAAATGTAAGATCACAAACATTTAAATAATTTTAATTTTGAGAAAGATCTCTGTATCGCGACTATTACGGGAGTTGTTAAAAGGATTCCATAGGCTGTGACAACACTGAGATAAATTTCTGATAGGTTATTTCAAAATATAAATCATAGTATATTTGATGATATACTATGGTTGGTTCATGTAAAACAATGACCTTTCATAAAGGGCTGAGCTTTTTCTCAGTGCGCAATGGAAGTCATTGAAGAGAAGTAATCTGAAACACTTTCCCTTGCAGTCACCAGTTTAAAACATGGAGTTTGCATTTCACACTAGAGAACGAGGCTCAATAAACTCATGTGATTCAAGCATTAAACTTGATTTATACAACTATCATTTTGCTTTTGGACTTTCAATATGAACTCAAAAATAAAGTACAAATCTGCATTCAAGCCAATATTTGATATAAACAAGGTAGATCATGTCTGCTTATAAAGTGACCCTGATGTAATCAGATGCAGTTGTAATGAACAAAAAACAATGAGAAAAAAAGAAATTATAAGAATATGAAGCCATGTGGTAATTTCCACCAGGCCTCCAGATTTCTTAGGACCTTCTTGTCTATCTTCGTCTAGGTCATAGTCTCTACTGACTCAAAACTGTCAATCCCTCATAGCCACAGAGAGTCCCACCAGACTCTCTCCACCTGACAGTCTTGTGACTTCTGCTCTGATGCTTGCACTCTGCTTTGTCCAGATTATCCTCCTTCACACTGCCTGGGGGAAGAGTCTGATGTTCCCAGTTCTTTTCTATTTGGGGAATGCTCCTAGCCCCAGATCTACCTCCTGAGCATTGGTAGCTTTACATTGCTGCCTTGACTCACAGGCCTTTTTCTCACCTCATCAGCCATAACTGCAGCAGACAATGTCACAAGACCACAACATAATTCCCACTAGAATTGTGCAAGACAGTATCCTTACCAGGAGCTGTGAGAATGATAGACAAAGCAATGATACAAGTAGACCCTTGTCCAAAAGGTCTGCTCAGATGTCTTAATAGTCTTCATGTCAGTGTATCATCATGCCTGAAATTCTATCAGTCTTAGACTGATTTTGCTGAACAAGATTTTTTTTAAACACACGTTCTTCTAAGAAAGTTAAGAATTGTGGTACCTGATACATAGTTAGCACTCGATAGATAATAGCTAAGTGAACGATGAAGAAAGTTCAATTGATATAATCTAAATATTTTCTTCTGAGAATCGTTATACCAAGTGAAGATACTTCATAGACGAAAGGAAAAAATTATCATTTGGAACACACAAAAATTTGACAGAGCATGGGTGAGCTAAGGGACTAAGAGAGACTATGGGCATCTGTAGCACAGGATTTAAAACCCAGGAAGCGGGAAGTGAAAGGGAAAGTGCCTTTCACTTCTTAGCCCACCCCACCAACCAAGACAAAGCAAACAGCTCAATTTTGCCTATTCCTAAAATGGCCTGGAGGAAAGAGTAAATAGTGATGAATGCTGCTGAAAAGCCAGTGGGATAAGAACTGAAAAATGTCCAGTGATTCAGTGACATGAACAGCATGGGTGAATTTAGCAAGAGAAATTTCAGTGAAATTGAGGAAAACATGTAAATGCTGAGTCTGATGAAATAACTTAAGGATACAAGCACTATGAAAGGAAGATCTATTCTTGTCTCAAATTTGCAATCTAATTACTATGTGACCTTGCCTGAAGTCAATTAAATGCTCAGAGCCCTGGTTTTCTTATCTGAAATGAGAGTAAGTAATACCTATCAATGTGTAAGATTACTG
Source organism: Tamias sibiricus (assembly GCA_025594165.1). NCBI lineage: Eukaryota > Metazoa > Chordata > Mammalia > Rodentia > Sciuridae > Tamias > Tamias sibiricus. Next base: position 38,937,854 of record CM046666.1, read on the forward strand.
TACAAGTGAGATCATACATGTGAATGTGCTCTGAAATCAGCAAAGTACTACATAAAATGAAACGTATTTAGTGTTTCCAAATAATAACAAGTAAATTTGTTCATGTTATTTAGCAAGTACACTAAAAATTCTAATCAAAAACACATGGTCAAGCATAAAAGGAAAGCCCAAACTCACTGAGGATTATAGAAATTCCATTAAACAAACTCTCAAGAAACTTTGAAATGAAGATATTTAAATCTGCAATTGATAAAACACTAGATAAATTTACTGCTGTATTTCCCTCAATTTAAACAACACTTTAAGTATGGTTATACTTTAGCCAATTGTGAATTCAAAACTATAGTAAAAATCTTGGCAGTTGTAATCAATCACTTGACATTTGTATAGGAAGGATTTTCCAGAAGGCCTTGCATTCTGTTTGCTTTCTTTGTATACTATTCTTTTGGCAGATCTTAAGATGAGTAAAAATAACTATAAATACCTTTGAATCATTTGTGAATGCATCCTCATATCTTAAAATAAAAATCTTATAAAATTGCAACTTTGTGCCCCAAGAGAAACCAAATTTAAAAACTGTCAAGGGAAAAAATCCATAAAGAAAAACATTTGCAACTTGGTCAAATCCTGAATTAAAATGAAAAATCCTTTTGTATAAAAATGTTGGTGGTGAGCCAAAAATGATAGCTAATACTTACTGAGCATGTACTATGTACTGGAGCATGTGGCTTTTCTGTGTATTTCATTTGGCTGTTATGGCTAATGTGGTAGGTATTACAGTATCATTTTCCCCATTTAAAGATAAAAACCTGAGACACATAAAGATTAAGTAATTTGCCCAAGGCCATAGCTGAACTGTGGGACCTGAACTGTGGTTGTCCATGGTCTCAGTCCATGTATGAAATAGTCTCCCACAATTAGTTCTTTATAGAAAATGTTAAGTACCTAACTTAGTCCAAATAGTTTCTGATTTTTCTGTTACTTTTTAGTAGTGAATGTGAACAGCAGCACATTAAGCAGATTGGGTCTCTTCTGAGCATGGGCCCTGTACTATATACAGGTCCCACGTACGTGAAGCCATCACCAACTTGTGATAAGGCAGTTTAATTTATTTTAGAATAAGTGAGTTGTAAATAATAAACCAATAAATACTAATTTCAGAATTGTAAAGTTGCCCAAAGCACATCTTAGATTTCTGAGAAGAATGTTTCTAACTGCAAATATCATAGGTTTCCTCTGTCCTCTTCTGTATCACCCCCTGAACCTATGTTAAGTCTAGTGGGGTGAAGCCTGAACTATAGTGTGCATTGGAATCACCTGGAAGGTTTGTTATAATACAGATTATTGTGATACAGGAGGTCTGGGTAATGCTCAAGATTTGCTTTTTTTTTTTTTTTTTTTAATACTGGGGATTGAACACAAGGGTGCTTAACCATGAGACACATCCCCAGTCCTTTTTTATTGTGAGACAGGGTCTCACTAAGTTGCTTAGGGCCTTGCTAAATTACTAAGGCTGGTTTTCAACTTGTGATCCACCTGCCTTAGCCTCCTGAGTTGCTGGGTTTACAGGTGTGCACACTGTGCAGGGCAAGATTGCATTTCTAACAAGTTGCCAGGTGATATTGATGCTGCTGATCCAGGGATCACACTTTTGAGGGAACACTAGCCTAGATCAAAGAGCAGTTACCTACTATATGAGCAGGAGTAATTTTGGCTTGTCCCTTCCTATTAGGAGCATACCTGGGACAAGACGCAGAGGAAGTAGCAGGTGCAAAAGCCTTGAGTTGGGAACATTTCTCATGTGTTTGAGGAATAACAATACTAAATATTAATGTTTTAAATTATTTATGAATAAGAGGGATTTCCTACTATCTTCAAGAATTAATGGGCAAGCCAGATTCAGTGGCACATACCTATAATGCCAGCTACTTGGGAAGCTGAGGCAAAAGGATAAGTTTAAGGCCAGCCACAGCAACTTACCCAGAGTCTGTCTCAAGATAAAAAATAAAAGGGTTGAGGATACAGCACAGTGATAGAGCACCCCTGAGTTAATAACTAGTACTGCCAAAAACAACAACAGCAGCAAAAAAGAAGTAAATTTCAGAATATTTCAAACATTGGGAAGAAATGAGGAATGAAAAGAGCTGCCACGCCTACTCGGTATGCCAAATCACTTTTCTCCTTCTGCTATCACGATATTTTCAGAATCCAATCTCACAAAAAGATGTAGATGCAAATAACATTAGTTTTGTTTTCTTTAGCATTTTGTTTACCCTGCTATGCTATCAGGGTAATTGTTGGGGAAAGAAGCTTGGCAATTTCCAGACCATAACAGGGAGCAATGTGGGAGGCCCTGTTTCCATTCACTTTCACGCTCATGGTTTCTTACTGCAAACAGCTGTGGCTCCCTGCCCATAAGCTTTTCTTCACTGCAGCTGTCTGTTTAATTCATGCACAGGTGAGGCTTGAAGTGCCACGAGTTAATGCTCTGAAGCAACCCTCAACCAATGGTAGACAAGGGTGGTTAAACACCCCAGCTTGTTTGCCCCTTGGGTGGAACAACTCTGAGGCGTGTTCCTAACAGTTTCCAGAGTGTATTAGTGAAACTGACTTCCAGTTGCTCATCACATACATAACCAGCTCTTTAGCATACCCAATAGTGGCTTCCTTTCTGTCCTTTCCTCATTTCCCACTCTCCTGCTCTTTCCCAGGCTTACCTCCCAAATAATCTACTTCCAGGGAATCCTAGTTTCAGGATCTGCTTCTGGTACACCAGCTTAAGACAAGGATCTTCTTGCTAGGAAGTCACATTCTTAGTGTGAGTACTTTGCTAATCCACCAATCTGTCTCTCTTACTGTGTTAGGAAAACCCAAAGAACTTCTAACTCAAGTAATTATTTTGATTTTATCACTGGTTCAGTAATTTTCATCACATGTACACTCCCATCAAAGAACTCACACTACCCACATCAAGTAGCTTCATAAAATTCTCAGGACTTCTTTTCCCTGTAGGTATTTTATCAAATGAATTATCAACAGCTTTAACTTGGAGTTGTCATTACAAAAATGATAGTATCATACAGTTTCTTAATCAATTATTCCCAAGAAGAGACATTCAGGTATAAAACTCTTCTGTTTACTTAAAATATTAAAGCCTGCATTTGAAAACTGCCTCTTTAATACCATCTATGTTCATTAGATCAACTGCCCTTGCTCTCTCCAAATTCACTCGCTGTGGGTGGAGTGGCAATATTAATCCCTTCCTTAAGATCTCGGTGGAGCAGCTACAGTCGTCATCCTGGATAATACAGAAAATTCTCAACACCGGGAAACTGACACTGGTGTAATGTGGGAGCACAGTTCTATGCTATTTTATCATGTGTAGATTGGAGTAACCACCACAATCAAGATAGAGGACTCTTCCATGACCACAGACATCTATAATGTTGATATTTTACCTGTTTTAATAAAGTGTAGAAAGCTTACTTCTCTTTAAGTCCCTTTACCCTCCCCTGCTTATAAAGTAATAGCAGGTAGTGATATCATTTTTGTTTCAATTGTCAAACTTAATTTTGAAGTGAAAGAGAAGGACATTTATTGCATTGATTCATATTTTTACTTTCTTTATTCTTTCTTAATTTCTTTTTTTTTTTTTTGGGGGGTTATTTTTCTTTCCATATTTTTTATTGGTGATCAGAATTGTACATGATGAGGGATTTGTTGTGCATACTCATACATGCACACAACATAACAATATAATTTGGACAATATCACTCCCCAGCACTTCCCTTTCCCTTCCCTCCTCCCAATCCCAGATCCTTTCCCTCTACTTCTCCCCCTTTGATTTTCATTAGATCCCCACCTTCACCTTTCTTTCCCTTTTTCCTCTCTAGCTTCCACATATGAGAGAAAAATTATGACCCTTGACTTTCTGAATTTGGCTTATTTCACTTAATGTAATGGTTTCATTCATCTTCCTGCAAATGACAGAATTTCATTTTTCTTTATGGTTGAGTAAGACTCCACAGTGAATACATACCACGTTTTCTTTATCTGTTCATCCATTGATAGACACATAGGCTGGTTCCGTAATTTGGCTATTGTGAATTGTGCTGCTATAAATTTGAATGAGATGGATATCATTTTCCTAAATGCATGATTGAAGACCTGAATTGTACGAATATACTCTGTATGCAAGCAATTGTATGTAAAAAAATGCTAAATAAAAAAAAAAAAGGAAAACTTTAACATTTTAGTGGGATTGTAAATTAGTAAAACCACTGTGGAAATTAATATGGAGGTTCCTCAAAAGACTAGGAATGGAACCACCAGATGACCCAACTATACGACCCCTCAGTATTTATCCTAAAGAACTAAAGTCAGCATACTATAGCCATACAAACATATCCATATTCTTTCTTAATTTCTAATGTTCCACGATCTCTTCTGTTTTCATTTCCTTTCCCTCCTCTCCAAGAACCTCCTTTTAACCCTTCTTTTTTAGGATAGATATACTAACAACTAATAATCTTAGCTTTCCTTCTTCTGAAAATTTCTTTATTTCCCTTTAATTCTTGAATAATAGTTGTACTGGATATATAGGACCACCCTCTCAGCAGTGAAAATATTCTGCTACTCCTTTTAGACTCCATGATTCCTGATGAGAAATACACTGTATTCAAATGATTTTTTCCCTTATAGTATCATTTCTCTCTAGTGGCTTTCAGATTTTTAATTTGTCCTTAATTGTCTTAAGTTTGATTATGATTTTTCTTGGACTGGGTTATTTGTGTTTATCCCACCTGGGGTTTGCTCAGTTTCTTGGCAAGTCCAAGTGTATATGTTTTGCCAAATTTGGGGATTTTTCAGCTATTACTTCTTTGAATACTTTTCATCCCTGTCCTCTTTTTCCTCTTTTTGGGAATCTGATGATATAAATACTAGATGTTCTGCTAGGTCCTCCAAAGTCTCTTGATTTTCTCCATCTATTTTCTTTCTGTTCTTCAAATTGAGTTTCTTTTGTTCTATCTTCACATTCATTAATCCTTCTTCTGATCTTTTCATACTGTTATTGAGCTCCTCCATCAAATTTTTTATTCCACTTATTGTACTCTTAAGTTCTAAAATTCCCTTTTGGTCCTTCTTTGTCTTCTATTTCTTTGTTGAGACTACATGTTTTTCAATTTGTTTCAAGCATGTTCATATTTGCATATTGAATCATTTTATGATTTTTAAAAAATACCTATCAAATCATTCCAAGACCTGGGTTATCTATATATTGGCATTTGTTAATTATTTCTTCTTAGGCAAGTTGATATCTTCCTGGTTCTTGGTATGCTATGTGATTTTCAATTGTATCCTAGATATTTTAGGCATTAAGTCTATAGCATAGTTACATCTTCTGTTCTACAGGCTCCCTCCAACACCACATTAGTAGGTAAAGGGGAGCATCACCACACTACTGCCAGTTGGGTTACAGTCGAGGTTCCTCACCCTCCTCTTGGCATCTGTGGCGGGAACTCATTTCCTCTGGATAGAGGTAAGATTTCAAGCTCCCTTCTAGGATTCAACTGATATCTCCCCGGATGGGAAAGGCAGGGATCCTGTTCCTTAACACCACAGCAGGGTGAAGAAGGCCTAGTTACTTACTCCTAGATGGTGGTGAACGCCAGGGTTCCCTTGAGCCTCCCACTGACATCTTGGTGGGGTGAGTAGCTGTTACCTTCAAATGGGAATGAAAGTCCCCACCTGATAGCACCCTGGCAGAAAGGAGTGGGGACCTTGTTACAGCCAGGCCTTTGCTAACAGGGAGGGGGCGAAGCCATGGGTTTGTCTGTGGTTTCTGGATGGAGTAGGGCAGCTATAATATAAAAGTTTTCTGTCTCTCTAGCCTATCCCTTTCCTGATTCTGTGGCTCAGGAGAGCAGATCTGACATTTTTGTCTGAGCCCACTGGTCTTCCTCAGATGCCAGTTTCTTCAGCATCCAGTTTGAGATATATGAGGGAGGGGAAGAAATTACCAGGGAACCATGTAAGCCCTAAGGTCCCTAGGGGGTCTGCCTTGTTCCATTCTTGCAAAGACTTATTATATTTCTTTTAATATAATATCCAGAGTTTTAATTACTTAGTGAGAGGAATAGAGAGAAGTGTCTATCCCATTTTGGTCTGGAATCAGACAAAGTCACTAGGTATAATTTTAAAGTGAAAAAGAAAATAAAGATTTCCAATTATTATAATATACATAAATTGAATAAAGCATTGAAGTTCACAAAGTACATTCATACGCAGTTTCTTTTCATCCTCAAAACAACTTCTAAATATGGTATTATTAGCACTCTCCTTTTTCAGAGAAGATAACTGATCCAGAGGTGATATGTTTAATGCAGAATCACACAGGATTATGACCAGAATTAGATCTTTCCACTTGATGCCAAATATTTTAAGCCAGACAAGATAAAAGCACAAAATATGCAAGGGTGAACTGACTGATAAGATTGTTTTCACTACTTTTTAAAATTAAATTTTGTGTGTGTGGTGCTGAGAATCAAACCCAAGAGCCTTAAGTGGGCTAGGCAAGTGTTCTACCACAGAGCCATACCTCTAGCCCTTTACTACTCTTTTGTGTCCCTTCTTCTTCCCCATTCTGTCCTCCTTGTCCTGAAGGAAGAGGTGCTCTTCTCTGGCTGGGGTAGCAGGACCGGTCATGCTCTGAAACCCACAGTATCAGCAGCAGGTTAAAGCCCTGCTGAGCCTTGATCCTGGCCCCACTAAGAGTGTGGTAGTGCCACTCCCATGAGAAAACCCTCCATGACTCCTGGCCTCCCACCCAGATAGAGCACAAGTGTTCGAACACATTCTTCTCCAAGTCTGAGATGGTAGCTCTAGGAGCTTTCTTTTTCCCTTCACTCTCTTTGTATAAATTGAAAGGCTGACTTGAGATTGTACATCACTGGTGAGATCAAAGGTTAACAAGTGATGGCTTACAAGGTAACTAATAGTTTTTTTTAAAACCAGCCTGGCTGACCTTGTGATGCAGATTCTTAAGCTGTCCAGTGCTAGCTGGGGGACTGCGTCACAACAAAGCATTCCTCCTGGCAGTATGTACCCTGTTCCTTTTGGTCAAACTACCATATTTCTTCAAAAATATAAATTTCAAAATCTTTACAAAATCACACATTTCTAAAATGTTTGTAAGGTAGATTTCCTACATCCCAAACTTTTAGGTAAGATATACATAATTAGCTCTACTGGAAAATTAGAATTCTGCAGAGTTTAAAGTTTTACTCCCTAAGTCTTTAAGTGCAATTGGCACTCCAGGATGATGTACCATACTGGCTTATAGCTTTAGGTATTCTCTGATAGACTACCACACATTTCAGGGATTGATGTGCTTATAATCTGAAAAGCATGACAACAGATTTTAATATAATATAATAATATAATAATAACAGATTTTAAAATATAAGATCAACAACCAACTCTTTCATGTAGTGCAATACTAATACATACTTGTGGACTTGCTAAATTTTATCTTTATAAAAAATGTATCCAAAAATCAATGAAAAAATTCATATGATAAAAGGGAGTTTTAACCTGTTACCAATAAACATAGGATATGTTTCAGAAAAATAAATATTAGGAAGGGAGAGCACGATGAAGTATGTCCTAGTGGAGATGCACTAAATAATAAATAACCATAAAGATTCTTTTACTTAATTTCTAATAATGAAAGTAAAAGCTTTACAACTTCTTTCCATCCATACGGTATGCAGTCTATCACTGATTTGGACTAGGTAGGAAAAGGTAAGTCTAACTTAGTAAGATTCTTGAATTGTAGAATTTTAGAAAGAACTGTGATCAACTTAATTTATCTTTAATTGTATGCAACAACTAGAAATAAGCTAGAATATATTGACCAACAGAACAACTTTATCAGCCTGGCTCAGGTTGCTGTATTGTAAGTTGGGAAGGTGTTCCTGAAGGGTGGCCTTCTTGAAGACTAGCAGGCATTTCCTTTTTAACATCTAAAATGGCACAGTTTCCATTCATGGGCTGCCAAATTGTGTAATTCTTTAAAAATTGATTTTCACTTTAATAGAAATAAATATTAATTCAAATACTGCATATAAATGACACTTCAATAATATTTTATGTTTTACCATTTCAAAGTTACACAATTCAAGTTTTCATAAAATGTGAACATATGTGAGAATATATATACATATTTAAAGTCAATGAAAAAAGTGATTTCCTCTCCAGGCTCTTAAATTAATATATTAATTTCCTTAGTAACTCCCTCCTTCAGAGATGAATCAAAGAAAACTATGAATCCGCCTCATTCATCTATCAGCTGTTGCAGCACACATTTCTGCAGAGCAGGAGCTTGGATGGGTGACAATAACCAGGGCCCCAACACCAAGGAAGAACGAGGGCCTCCCACCCAGCAGTGTAATCCATGCCCACAGCACATCCCTTCCCCACAGACTGGAGGGGAAGGCAGAGAGAACAGAAATGGCATCCTCCAACAGATAACAGCACTCTTGAATGACAGAGAGGAGCCCCTCACTAAGTCACCAAATAGGTGAGGGGAAATCTGCACCAGGAAAGAAAGGCACCAAACTCAACAGTAGAAGAACACACACACATAAACAAAAAATAGACAGAAAAATTCCAATGTTTCAAAAGAAGATAATTATCCTCTCCAAAAAGAAAGGGACAATACCACTTCCATAAACAAAATGAGAATTTTTAATTTTCTAGAAATTAAAAATGAGATTGTGAAAATAAAGAACTTAGAAGTAGGTGATAGAGCATGTGACTGAAAAGAAAATTGCTGTGCCAAAAGTTGGAGCTGACAGATTCTTCTAGAATTCAGAACTAAAGGACAGGATGATGGGAATTATGAAAGGGTAATGATAATATTTGAAGGATAGAAGTGGTAGTTTTGAATTGGATATTCCAGAAAGAAAGAAAATAAGAAGGATTATTTTAAGATTAGAGATTTTTTTTAATCATCAAAGAAATTATAAATGTGTTGGCCCTTAAGTTTGAAATGAGGGTTTTGAATTAAAATGGCAGAATGAAAGATGTGAATACATGAAAAGATATCCATACCTAGACTCACTGGTATGAAATTTCATAAAGATATAGGAAAAAATTCCTAAAACCAGCTAGAAATTAAAAACAGTTATTTATAAAAAGAAATAAGAACCAGATTGACATTGACATCTTTTCAACAACACTACATTCAAAGAGATAATGGAAACCAAATAGGATCTCTGCAGATTTCTCAACCCAGACCCTAAAAGCTAGAATTCTGGAATAATATATACCAAGCTCTGAAAGAAAATGGATGTCAACCAAGAATCTTATATCCAGCAAAATTAAGCTTTAGATTTGATGATGAAATAAAAAACCTTCCATGATAAATAAAAGTGAAAAGAATTTACAACGAGAAAGCCTGCACTACAGAACATCCTCAGCAAAATATTCCAGGAGGAGGAAATGCAAATCAGCAAAGGGAGGCATTACAATAAAGGAAAAACCAATCAAAGGATAAACCAAGTCAAGTTAAATATCAAAAATAAACAAAAATGACTGGGGATACAAATCATATCTCAATAATAACCCTTAATGTTAATGGCTTAAACTCACCGATCAAAAGACATAGACTGGCAGATTGGATTAAAACAAAAAAAAGACCCAACAATATGCTGCTTCCAAGAGACTCATCTCATAGGCAAAGACACCCCCAGACAGAAGGTGAAAGGTTGGAAAAAAACATACCACTCACGTGGACTGCGAAAACAAGCAGGGGTTTCCATCCTCATACCAAATAAAGGAGACTTCAAACCAAAGTTACTCAAAAGGGATAAAGAAGGACATTCCATACTGCTTAAGGGAACACCAACAAGACATAACAATTACAAATATATATGCCCCAAACAATGGAGAATCTATGTTCATCAAACAAACTCTTCTCAAGTTCAAGAGTCAAACAGACACAACACAATAATTCTTGATGACTTTAACACACCTCTTTCACCACTGGATTGATCTTCCAAACAAAAGCTAAACAAAGAAAATACAGAACTCAATAATACAATCAATAACTTAGACTTAAAAGACATATATAGAATATTTCATCACTTTCTTCTCAGCAGCACATGGATCCTTCTCTAAAACAGACCACATATTATGCCACAAAGCAACTCTTAGCAAATATAAAAAAGTAGAGATACTACCCTGCATTCTATCAGATCATAATGGAATGAAATTAGAAATCAATGATAAAATAAAAAATAGAAGCTACTCCAACACCTGGAGACTAAATAATATGATATTGAATGAACAATGAATTACAGAAGACATCAAAGAGGAGATTAAAACTTCTTAAAGGTAAATAAGAATACTGATATATCAAATCTTTGGAGCACTATGAAGGCAGTACTAAGAGGAAAGTTCAATGCATAGAGTTCATTCCTTAAGAAAAAGTCAACAAATAAATGACCTAACATTACATCTCAAAGCCCTAGAAAAAGAAGAACCAATCAACACCCAAAGCAGTAGAAGACAGTAAATAATTAAAATAAGAGCTGAAATCAATAAAATTGAAACAAAAGAAACAATTGAAAAATTGACAAAACAAAAAGTTGGTTCTTTGAAAACAAATAAATAAAATTTATAAACGCTTGGCCATGCTAATGAAGAGAAGGAGAGAGAAAACTCAAATTACTAATATCCACAATGAAAAAGGAAAATTCACAATAGACATTACAGAAATACAGAAGATAGTTAGAAATTATTTTGAAAATTTGTACTCCAATAAAATAGAAAATATCGAAGGCATCAACAAATTTCTAAAGTTATATGATTTTCCCAAACTGAATCAGGATGATATACACAAGTTAAACAGATCAATTTCAAGCAAAGAAATAGAAGACGCCATCAGAAGCCTACCAACCAAGAAAAGCCCAGGACCAGATGGACACACAGCTGAGTTCTACAGGACCTTCAAAGAATAATTAACACCAATACTCCTCAAATTATTCCATGAAATAGAAAAAGAGAGAACATTTCCAGACTCATTCTATGAGGCCAATATCACCCTGATTCCAAAACCAGACAAACACACATCAAAGAAAGAAAACTTCAGACAAATATCTCTAATGAACATAGATGCAAAAATTCTCAATAAAATTCTGGCAAATCAAATATAAAATCATATTAAAAAGATAGTACACCCTGATCAAGTGGGGTTTATCCCAGGGATGCAAGGCCAGTTCAACATATTGAAATCAATAAAATATAATTCATCACATCAATAGACTTAAAGAATCATATGATCATCTTAATAGATGCAGAAAAATCATTTGACAAAATACAGCACCTCTTCATGTTCAAAACACTAGAAAAAACTAGGGATAATAGGAACATATCTCAACATTGTAAAAGCTATCTATGCTAAATCCAAGGCCAACTGTAGGAGCCCTAATTAAGGAGATAGCTAAGATTGCGGTTAGCTGAGAGCCATAAAAGATGTTCAAGTTTCACCTGATATTTATACATTTATCTAAGAATCTTTTTATGCCCGTGAACACTGTGTGACACACCTGTAAGCTCGAGCTGTTAGCACTTGTCCTTCTTAAAGCAAAATGTATTTAACCGGGTGAGGGTTAGTGGCTGGTGCGTTTAGAGTTAGAGCGGTTGGAGTTAGAGTGGTTGGAGTTAGAGGAGAGTTGGAGTTGTGGTTTGAGTTCGAGAGGTTATTGGAGCCCGAGAGAGAAGTTAGAAGAGAGAAGAATAAAAGAACTTTTTCGTTTCTATCCTGCCTCCGAATTGTCTCCGGCGGTGTCGTAGCTGCAAGCGGCAGCAGCAGGCAGCTACAGCCAACATCATTCTAAATGGAGAAATTTTGAAAGCTTTCCCTCTAAAAACTGAAAAAGGATGCCCGCTTTCATTACTTCTATTTAATATAGTTATTGAAACTCTAGGCAGAGCAATTAGACAGACAAAAGAAATTAAAGGGATATAGATAGGAAAAGAAAAACTCAAACTATCATTATTTGCTGATGACATGATTCTATACCTAGAGGATCCAAAAAATTCCACCAGAAAACTGCTAGAACTGATAAATGAAATTAGCAAAGCATCAGGATATAAAATCGACACCCACAAATCAAAGGCATTTCTGTACATCAGTGACAAATACTGAAATAAACTAGGAAAACTTCCACATTTACAATAGTGGGAATACTTGGGAATCAACAAAAGGGGTGAAAGACCTCTACAATGAAAACTACAGAACGCTAAAAAAAAAAAAAAAAAATTAAAGAATATCTTAGAAGATGGAAAGATCTCCCTTGTTCTTGGATAGGCAGAATTAATATTGTCAAAATGACCATACTACCAAAAGCACTATACAGATTTAGTGCAATTCCAATCAAAATCCCAATGACATTCCTCATAGAAATAGAAAAAGCAATCATGAAATTCATCTGGAAAAATAAGAGACTCAGAATAGCCAAAGCAATCCTTAGCAAGAAGAGTGAAGCACGTGGCATCACTGTGCCAGAACTTAAACTATATACTACAGAGCAACAGTAACAAAAATGGCATGGAATTGGCACCAAAACAGACTTGAAGACCAATGGTACAGAATAGAGGACACGGAGACAAACCCACACACACACAGTTATCTCATACTAGACAAAGGCACCAAAAACATATTGGAGAAAAGATGGTACTGGGAAAACAGGAAATACACATGAAGCAAAATGAAATTAAGCCCCTATCTCTCACCATGCACAAATCTCAACTCAAAAGTGGATCAATGACCTAGGAATTAGACCAGAGACCCTGTACCAAGAGGAAGAAAAAGTAGGCCCAAATCTTCATCATGTTGAATTAGGCCCCGACTTCCTTAACGAGACTCCTATAGTGTAAGAAATAAAATCAAGAAACAATAAATGGGATGGATTCAAACTGAAAAGCTTCTTCTCAGTAAAAGAAACAATCAGTGAGGTGAAGAGAGAGCCTACAGATGGAAACAAATTTTTACCACACGCACATCAGATAAATCTTTAGGATATATAAAGAACTCAAAAAACTTAACACTAAAAAACAAATAACCCAATAAATAAATGGGCTAAGGAACTGAATAGACACTTCTCAGAAGATGATATACAATCAATCAACAAATGTATGAAAAAAAATGTTCAACATCTCTAGCAATTAGAGAAATACAAATCAAAACTACTCTTAAGATTTCATCTCACTCCAGTCAGAATGGCAGCTATTAAGAATACAAACAATAATAAGTGTTTGCAAGGATGTGGGGAAAAGGCACATTGCTGGTGGAACTGCAAATTGGAGCAGCCAATCTGAAAAGCAGTATGGAGATTCCTTGGAAAGCTGAGTATGGAACCACCATTTGACCCAGCTATCCCATTCCTTGTTCTATACCCAAAGGACTTAAAAACAGTGATGCACTACAGTGATGCAGCCATATCAATGTTTATAGCAGCACAATGCACAATAGCTAAATTGTGGAACCAACCTAGATGCCCTTCAGTAGATGAATGGATAAAGAAACTGTGGTATATATACACAATGGAATATTACTCAGCATTAAAAGAGAACAAAATCATGGCATTTGCAGGTAAATGGATGGAGTCATGCTAAGTGAAGTAAGCCAATCCCAAAAAAACAAAGGCCGAATGTTTTCTCTAATATGTGGATGCTGATCCACAATGGAGGTGGAGGGGGAACATGGGAGGAATGGAGGAACTTTAGATAGGGCAAAAGGGAGGAAGGAGAAGGGAGGGAGCAAGGGGGTAGGAAAGATCGTGGAATGAGATGGATATCATTACCCTAAGTACATGTATGAAGACACGAATGGTGTGACTCTGTGTACAACCAGAGACATGAAAATTGTACTCTATATGTGTACTATGAATTGAAATGCATTTTGCTATTGTGTATAACAAATTACAATAAATAAATAAAATTTTTAAAAAAGAGAATGGAGCAATATCTTCAGAGTTCTGAGAGGAAAGGACTTACTTTTATTAATGCATTAGAGTTGTACATAATATCAGAGTTTCTTCTATGCTTGATTACACAAGCATAGAAGATAATTTGCTCCAATTCAGTTCCTAGTACTTCTCCTTTCCTTTACCCCACCTTCCCCTGTTCCCTTTCCTCTACTCTACTGGTCTTCTATTTATTTATTGTCTTCTTTTAAATTAGTACACTACAGATATACATAAAGGTAAATTTCACTGTGGTAGTATTCACATATGTACATAGGATAGTTTGGTTGGTTTCATTCCACTGTTCCTCCCACTCTGGTCCCTCCTCCCTCCCCTTTAATCCTCTTCTTCAATTCCACTGATATCTCCTCTCTTTTCATGGGATTTCCCCTGCCTTCCCTCCCTCCCCTGTCACCTGTTTTTGGTCTTCCACATATGAGAGAAAACATTCAACCCCTGACTTTCTGGGTCTGACTTATTTCGCTTACCATGATGTTCCACCCATTCAAACTGCCACTGAACTGAGAAATAAAATGAAATGCTTTAGAAAGTTCCCTGTCTTGATCTATCTCTAAAAAGTTTTTTGAGGATGATTACCAAAAAGGAACAGAAGAAATAGACATGCGTACAGGAAACACTGATGAGCAAACAAACAGGCAAACTTAGAGATAAATTTATATAACTCTTTATAATAAGACGATTAATAAGAATCCAGAAGGAAAAAATTACTTGATCTCCACACTGGAAGTGGTAGGAGATGCAGAGGAAGAGTATGCTAAGGTTCTAGCTGGAGAGGCAGGAGGGCAGGTGGGAAGAATGGGGTTGGGGGCAGAAACAGAAATTTTAGATATTGAGATTACAAATAGGTTTAAAGATCCTAATTTAAATGAGAGGGACTAAAACGCAATGAACAACTTGAAGGAGAAAATGGAAAACAGCAACAATGAAGAGCACAGTCAAACCAATGAGAGGCAAGAAAATAAAAATATATATGTATAATAAATGGAAAAAATAGAGAAGAAATAGCTTCAAACAATGCTAGAAGAATAAAAATAAATAGGTTAAAGTAGCTAATTAAAGATCAGGAACGCTGTGTTTGGCTAAAGAGCAAAAGGTAAGCTATATTTTATCAATCAGACTCATAACCTGAAAACAAAATGTCACAAAGCAGTTGAATGATAGAGAAATATGAATCAGACCAGGATCAGCAGGAAAAAGAAATTGGAGCAAAGAGAGTTTCAGGAAAAGGGAATATAGGAAGAAGAAGTAATAAAAAGGACAAAGAAGATATTTCCTGTGGATAAAACACTCTATTCCTACAGATATGACCCTCTAGGACCAACTCAAGCTACTTGGATCAAAATGTTCTTGACTGTCATTTTTTAAATCTTGTCATTAGAGTTGGGTGTCCTTGTCAAGTTAATGAACAAAACAAGGCCCCTGCTTTCATGGAGCTTTTGTTCTGGAGGAGGCAAGTGGACACACACACACACACACACACACACACACACACACAAAACACACAATCAAACTATATAGAATGTCAATGGTAATGAGTGCTAAGTGCTGAAAGGAAGGATAGCCGGGGTGCAATTTTAAATGGGGTAGCCAAGGAAGACTTCACTGAGAAAATGGCCAAAGACTTCCCACTTTCTGAGGAAGGAGTCATGCAGACTTCTGAGGGAAGAGAATTTCAGGCAGAGGGGACAGCAAGAGCAAATGGTTACTGAACATAATGTTAAATAAATTAACTGTGGAGGGGCTAATGAGGTAAATGGGAAATCAGGAGAGTGTGACATCTTAGAAGCCAAGTGAAGAAAGTGGAATAATGAACTGTGTCAAAATAGCAGGTGTATCAAATAACAGGAGGGCTGAGAAAGGGCCATTATTAAATTTAGCAAATAGAAGCCATGGCTGACTGTGACAAAAACAATCTCAGGGGAGCATTGGGAACCAAAATCTAAGAATTGTGTGTAAGAGAGAAAATGGAATAGTGAATACAGTCAACCATTTCAAATAGATTTGCTATAAAGAACAGCTGAGGAGAGGGGCAGGACCTGGAGCAGGCAGTGGGATCAAGGTGGGAGAGAGTCAGTTGTGGGAGGGAGAAGACCTGGGCATCCACGAAACAAACAAAGGTTCCCTCCAGAATAATTTTAGGAAGTTTTAAACTAAAACATGAGAGTAGGTACCTGAGAAATTGCCTAACCCAAATGATTACTGAAAGGAAGGGAATTTAGAAATGTTTGACATTTGATCAAGGAAACCAGATCTAAAGAGGTGTTACTATATTGTGTTGTAAGTGAAAGAAAGCCTACTCAATTGTACTTTACCCCATGAAGGAAGACTGTACTAAAAGAGAAGGACTTAGTTTGAGCAAGATTCATAACAGGATTTTGAAAGACAAAGTAAGGCAATGTATTTCCAGCAATGTTCACAGAAAGAGAATACTGGTGAATGAACTTGAAATTTGGGTGCATTTATAGATATATTTTTCATCTTAATTGTAAAGATGGATGTATTGGGGGATTATTAGGTCATTAGGATTATCCATGTGATTTCAAGATCAGAAAGCAACCTCATTAGTGGAGTTTTCCATATAGATTCCCTACAAGAGCGACAGTGTACTTATCAGAAGGCTTGAGGGTCTAATCCCAAGGAGACTTACTTAGCCAAGATATATTAACAAATTGGCATTCTGATTTATTTAGTATTTTCATGTGAGTTTGGTTCTAGTAATTAGAAGCCTGGAACTGTTTGGATATATCAAAGCAAACAGACCAAGCTTTGAAATGGCACTGAGGTAGAGTAGAGCCAATCATCAGTAGGCATCTCAAATGCCACCCATAAGCCGGGCAAGGTGGTACATGCCTGTAATCCCAGTGGCTTGGGAGGCAGGAGGATTGTGAGTTCAAAGCCAGCCTCAGCAACTTAGAGAGGCCCTGAGCAACTCAGCAAGACCCTGTCTCTAAATGAAAAACAAAAAAGTGCTGGGGATATGGCTCAGTGGTTAAGGGCCTGGGCTTCAATCCCTGGTACAAAAAAAAAAAAAAAAAAAAAAAAAAAAAAAAAAAAAAGCCACCCATACCTTATTCCTTGTCCATCTAACAATATGCCTCAAATATTGAACTAAGGAAGGGGCACTGAAGTAACAGCTAGAAAACTATCTAGGTCTCTGCCACCACTAGCCTGACAACCCCATTCAGTGAGTGCTGTCCATCTCACACTGTCTTTGCAAATGGGAGTAACAATAGCTATTCTGTCACAATGGTTTGTTTTGAGGCTCAGAATTTAAGTATAAAACAAACAGCTATATGAACAGAAGATATTAATGCTATCATCATTACATGCCCTAAAGCCTGAGTGTATAATTGGTATACTGAAGCACATTACCACAATTATCCGAGAATTGAAGACATGATGAAAAACCACGAACCCACTGAAGAAAATCTGGAAAATCCTACCTCTCAGCAACTGGTTTGGCAATGTTTTCAAAAATGATCTCTTGCTTTGCATCTTGATCAAAAATCCTCTGAAATCTGCAATGTGAAAGTGGTAATTACTTAAATGCTGAGGCTTCAAACACTATTGGATTAATAAATCTTGTTTTTCTAAAGCGTTGTAAATGACCCCACATTTACATCATCGGGCTTACCTAACTTAACACAATGTTTGTCCTGTAGTCCCACCACACTGTGCTCTTGTACTCCTCTATACAAATGGTGGGTAAACAGTATTGCTTTGACAAGATCTGCACAATAAATCTCTCTGAAAAGCTGCAGCAGCTTTGAACCAAATAATAAACTGTGTGTTTTTTAGCTCTCAAGAGGGACAGTGTCTACAACTGGCATCAAATTCAAATCCAGATAACTGCATGAAATGGAAACCCAAGAACAGGATGTAAACAGCCAAAGAACTTCTGATGTCTGACCTGTGAGAAAAGGGGGAAACTGTGAATTGTATGATTATTGAATTTAATTTAAAAAATTTGAACTGAAACTTATTTTTTACTAATTAGGTACTGCAATCCAGTATCAACAATGTCAGGATGGTGTTGCTTCATTTGATTGACCAGGATTCAAAGTCAAAAAGTAAACTAAGATATATCTGTTCTGCAAAGAGAAGTCTTTATTAGATTGGCAGTGACTGGGGAATGGGAGGTGGTATGGTATCAGTTTCACTCTTCTCCAGTGCCACTCTGATTAGTATAGGACTGCAAGCACAGTGGAATGATTTGGATAGGAGACACATCTTTTCTTTTGCAGTGAGATGAGGCACTACCAGCAAGGATGGCCCCCATGAAAACATCACAATGATGAGAAGAGGGAGGCAGGCGGGGAGGGGGACAGAGAAAACAAGCAAAATGTTAGCAAAGGGTGAATCTCCCATAGAGAGTATATGAATGTTGATTGGGTTGTTCTTCCACCTTTTTTGTATATTTTGATTTTTTCAAAATAAAAATTGTAGAGAGGAGAACTTTAAAGCAAAAACTTTAAAACAAACACTTTGAGGGCATCCTAAGCAGTTCTTAGGGTGGCACGGGAATATCCGGCCTACATGCCTGTCTACTCAAGTAAAGTTGGCATATGTTCAATCCAAGTGGAGACTGTAGGTGATATGCAAACCTGTTTTCACTACTGAGGACTTCAGAAGAGTGTCTCGAGATGGACTGGAAATATAAAATGTTAAGAAATTTGTCTTTAACCAAAATTAACTTCAAAGCATCCCTGTAGCTCAACCGCATTTATTTTTGAAAAGCAAATAATGAGATACACAAGGCATTTCAATGAGATATCCTAAGGCATTTCTCAGGCAAGTTGAATTTAGACAGCAGTCTTTACTGTTCAATGTGCTCAGACCACTCCTCAAAACCCCATAGGTGTAAAACAGCTTCAGATATGAGCACCATCATTACAGAGAGGTTGACATAACACAGGTCTCCCTGTGCGCTTCAGAGCATGGTCTGCTAGGACATCTGAGCACAAACCCCTAGTGGCGCCTATGAAGAGAAGGGTGGTACAGAAAGCTAGCTGGCTTCTGCAAAAGCTAGCTGGCTTCTATATCATAGGATGCTTCTTAAAGGAGCTAATGAAAGGCAATGCGGATTTCATAAGACAAGGCAAGGACCACCTCACTACACAACCACATGTTAGCAGTCCTGCTTGTACTTACTGTAAAAGGAGACTTGTGAAGAAGATGGGGTGGGTGTGGAAAGAGAGATATATATGAGAGAGAGAAAATGTAGAGTTACAAAGATCAAGGAGAATTCTCTATGAGACAAAAAATATTAGAGCAAATAAGAATCTGAAAAAGAGAGGAGCTTGGGATGTAGCTTAGTGGTGAGTGTGTGGTTAGCATGTATGTGGCCTTCAGTTCAATCCCCAGCACTGAGAGAGATGGGGGATGGGGGACATGACACAACAGACACAGAGAGACAAACAAAACTTTAAAGTATCTGGTTTTGTCCAAAGGCCAGGGCAGGATAGTCTCAAAATAGTGCCTTTGTAAAACAGTCTAGAGAGAGATGCAAGTGAGTAATTAGGATTCCTTCAGTTAGGTCTAGAAATCTACCACCAAAATTTGAGCCAGAGATTACATATGCATTTAACTTGAGCTCAAACTTCTCCAGAAATCAAAGGTAGTGATCAAAAGAAATGGCTTAATTTGAAATTTGAGAATAAAGACAGTGTGAAATATAAATCCATAATCCCCCCGAATTCAAAGACTGGCTACTATAAAAGTATTCAGACCAAAGGCAATGGTGATTATCCACGGGTGGCCCATTGGTACTTTCCACCCAGACGCTATGGTTCAGCACTGCCCAAAAGGAATATAATGTAATCCATAAATGTGAGCATATATGTGACTTAAAATGTTCGAGGAGCCTGGTTTTTGAAAAAAGTAAAACAAAATAGGTGAAAATAGTTACAGTAGTATATTTTAACCTAATATATCCAAAATTTTATCATTACAATATATAATAGATATGAAAAACTTTTTAACATATTTTACATTCTCTTACTGTTCTACACATTTAGCTTTCAAAAAGCCTTCATGTATTTTATACTTTATAGGACATCTTTTTTTTTTTTTTTTTTTTTTTTTTTTTTGTGCTTGCTAGGCAAGCACTCTACCAACTGAGCTATATCCCCAGCCCTGACATCTCATTTTTGACTAGACATTTTTCAAGAGCTCAAGAGCCACAAGTGGCTTATGGCTATTATATTGGACAGCACAGATATCAAGTGTATATATGTGCACATGTAATCTGTGTATCATATTTTAAAGAAGGCTTAGCTAAAGAGTATACAAGATTATACCTTAAGGTGTTATCTTGAAAAAAGTTTAGTCATTCATTGGAACTTCCTGTAAGTGCTAAGCCACAGCAGACTGAGTATAAAAAGGATAACATCAGATGAACAGAGAGAGTAAAGAAAGGCTGGAATCCTGAAATATAATCTCAGATACAGAAATATAGCCTCTTTCAACCTAAGCACAGCAGTGAACTTGAGTTCTTCCTCCAAATGAGACAGCCATACTGCTTTCTCCACAAGAAATGGGGCTGATGAGTTCACAGTGAATATTAATGCAGGACAGAAGCTAGTCCAATAATGAAATAGGAATGAAGCAAAAGAAAGATAAACTTACTTAAATTTGTAGCTTTCTCGCTTATTATTCACAAATCCGTCTGCCAAATCACGAGGTATGATAATTTCTAAGCTAGGTGTTAAATTTTCATCATCATCTATGGAATAAATCTGTAAATATAAGAATAAATATAAATGGTAAAAATCACAGCTTGAACTATGACTGTGTTATTATGACTTGCATAATAATGGTATAAAATTGTGCTTTTAAGATAAAATGTCATGGACTAGAATGTAGTTCATTGGCAAAGTGTCTGCCTTGCATTCATAAAGCCCTGGGTTTGACCCCCAATTCTAAAACAAAAAAGATAAAAAGTCATAACAGTATAATTTGGATAATTTTCCTCATTGAAATGTGCGGGCTTAAACAAATATATGGTACAGAACAAAAGGTAGACCCTGAATCAATGCTACATCAAAACTCAGATCAGCTGGGCATAGCAGCTGAGGCAGGAAGATCACGAGTTCAAAGCCAGCCTCATCAATGGCAAGGAACTGAGCAACTCAGTGAGACCCTGTCTCTAAATAAAATATAAAATAGGGCTAGGGATGTGGTTGAGTGGATGAGTGCCCCTGAGTCAATCCCCAGTACCCCAGTACCGAAAAAAAAAAAAAAAAAATCCTAGAAAACAAACAAAAACCTCGATCGTCTCTGAATGATCTAAATACTAAAATTTGAGAATTTGAATGTTTCTGTTGTTACTGAAAAGTAATAGCCCTGAAAGCAACATATTATCTAAATATTGCTTTGGTATTTACCAAAAATAACATTTTACTACAACCAATAAGCATTTCTGAGTACTTACAAACTACTAGATACAGATACAAGGACGAAAGTAATCTGAGCCTTCTCAGAGAGCTTTGAGAATGCTCAAATTTAAGTTATATTCAAAGAAACCCAAGTTTCCATGAAATATATTCAGGCATTTGATAAGACATGTGGCTTCAGAAGATACATGTACTTCATGTCTTTGATGTCATTTTCAACCCAGCCCAGCCATTAATTGGCAAGTGACCTGGGAGGAATCACTTAGCCTCTCTAAGCTGATATGGAAATGGAGGGTCTTAATCAAAGCCCTACAACTGTAACCTTCTCTGGTTCTCTCTCATTTACCTACTTCTTTACTTATTGGCCAGGAAAACCAAGACTCAAGCCTATAAAGAAATCATGTGGAAGAAGGAAAAGCATAATATTTGGTGTCCAAATACTAAACTCAATTTACCAGCTGTGTGATCTGCCACCACTTTCAGAATTAAGGTTTCTTGTACAGAAAGCAAATGAGAAAAACAGAATTGCCTCCCTTACAAGATTGCTGGGGGCACCAAATGATGTAATGGAAATGGAAGTATTTTGTAATGTACTATAAAAAAAATCAGTCATTAGATTTAGAGGATTTTTTTAAAAAGGTCTTTCACCAGGAAATAAAATTTTTTTTCTAACAGGCAATACTTCCTGTTTAAGACCCATTTAGATGCTTGATTATGGGAGGAAAGTCATATTCCTAAGCAAGTAAAAGTCCCCCTAAACCTCCAAAAGTATGAATAATTTCCTAAGTGGATTTTTATTGAAACCTCTCATTTAAAATGTGAAGACTTCAGATACAAAAGTCGTTTTGTAAAATTGTTTGTAGAAAGTACAAGCATCGGGTTCAAGGCTTTCTGGCTATATTTTCTCAAGAGACATTCAAAAAGTATATCCTGTAGGGCACTACATTACCAAACCCCCCTCCCCCCAAAAAACACAGTTTAATAACTACAGTTAAGTGAAGGGAGTGTGTACAACACGAAGCATGCAGAAGTGAGGAATGGCATGCATTTTTAAAAATCTATATCTATCTGTTCTCAGCAGACAAAAAAGAACTGATGGGTAGGAACAATGGCTCCTTGCTATCCACCCCCCTTACTCTGATTAAGCCAATATCTGAGTCACTGAGAAAAGCAAGGAAAACTTAGTTGAATATATTTTTTCTACTCTTAGTCATAAAAATATTAATTATCTGAGATAGGCTAGTTATTTTTTTAGAAGACAGAACAAATGCAAGGATGAATATGAAAATGTTTTCAAAATGTACAAAGCACTATAGAAATGAAAAGTGATGCCATTGCTAAAATTATCATATTTATACAATGTATCTTCCTTATTAATCTATAAATTATTATAATTTAATAAATGTCTCAAGGAATAGGATTAATATACAGCCTTTGAATCATTCTTGGTTTAATACTACAAATAGCATTTGCAGTCACAGAAATAATCATACAACCTTTTGTAGACAAAAAGATCCAGTGCTAAAATATGGCATTTCTAAAGGAAAACAGGAATATTCTAACTCCGTATTTATTCATTCCTATTCTTTTCATGAATGTGGCATGTAACATTTCAAAGAATCTGACATCATGAAGATGCAACGTGACACCTGAAGGTACTTCTGGAGGATAGAGTGAGTAATTCACGTCTTAGACTCACCTAAGAAATGGGAAAGGAGGCACATTATATCATTTTCCTAAATGCATGATTGAAGACCTGAATTGTACGAATATACTTTGTATACAAACAGTTGTATGTAGAAAGATGCTATATACATGCACTATGAATTGTACATATTAAAAATTATAAAAATAAAATTTAAAAAAAGAGCCAAACCCTGCATTTTAAGAAAAAAGAAAGTTAGGGGCTGCTGATGTGGCTGAATGATAGAGCACATGCCTGGTAGACACAGAAAGATAGCAATATTAAATCCAGGCCTCTCCATTAATTTCCCAACCTTACTCATCTTCTCATTTTGCCAGAGCATCTGCTTTTGACTGCAGTCTCTGTAAACTCAATGCTTTTAGTTAAGACTCTGTGGATAAACGTTGCATACAATATACTTTTTACATGTATTTTATATGCACTTTAAAAAAACTTTTGTGTATATGATTGTGAAAGGAGAAAAAAAAATGGGAAGATACTCATGGTTCTTTCCATACTGCTGTATATCTTTAACAAATATTCTTTGGAGTCTTGTTATGCATCTTTTTCTGAATATATTCTATGAGAAAAACAGCTGATGATGATGATCATGATGATGACAAACAATGTTTTCTCCTTGTTTTAAATACATAAATTATATGAGGCAAATGCAAAGTTATAAGTTACTACAATGTTACACATATGTGTGTGTATGTGTATATATATAGATATGGGATGGAAATAAAACATAAATAATATACCTATAAACATAAATAATATACCTATAACATAAATAATATACCTACTCTAGGTACTCACAAGTATGATCCAAAGTTGCCCTTGCCTAAATTCTCACTCTGGGAATCATATATATATATATATATATATATATATGATTATATAATATATATATAAATGTATATATATATGATTATATAATATATATATATAAAATGTGTATATATATATATATATATATATATATATATATATATATATATAATTTTTTTCTGGCCTGAAACAGGAATAGCTAGCTATAGAAAAAAAAATCCTTAATTAAAATCACAGTTCTGCAACTCACCAGGATACTCTGCTCACATTATTTAATTCAAGACTCAGTTTCCTCAATAAATGAGGGAAATGAAACCCACCTTGCAGGATTCTTGAGAGGATCAGAAAATGCAGATAAAGCACGGGTCAAGTAGTAATTTCTCAAGACATGGTAAGAATGCTTGTATTTCTTCTAGGCAAAGAAAACACTTTTTTTGAAACATTCAAGAAGATTATAAAGTATCTCTGCTCAGAGTCAAGGTTAATGCCTTACTTAACATTCTTTGTAATCTGAATTAGCACACTAGAGAAAGCACCCAGTAAATACTCATAGATGTTTTGTGAATGAAGCATATATGTGTGTGTCAGGATGCATAAATATATCTACAATGAGTATACATCAAGATCACGTGTTTGTTGCAGAATGACAATATAGACAAGATTCCTGAGGGCCCACTGCCTCCAAAGTACTAAATATGTGTATGCTTTGTGTATCTGTCTATATTTGTATCATTTCAGACATTTAGAAGCATGCATCTCTTACACATATTTTGCCCCACTGGGAAAACACGTTTCAGTGTACCTGTGTGTATGGAGTTGTGACAGTTTCCCAGAAAGGTGCGATAAGTGCCCTGGTACAGTTGAGACGCAGTCTAAGTGAGTGTGCAAACTGCCCTGAGTGGACACTTGTGCTCTATGCCCGGTTTGCAGCCGCAGGGCTGTGAGAGGTGGGAATGGACTGTGTGACTGTCGCGTCCCTCACAGTGTGCAGCGGCGTCTGCGTGCGGGATTCCTGGCCACACTCGCGCCGCCGAACCTTCTCGCTGGCCCGGACCCTCACATGCCCCGCACCCGCGGCCTGGAGGCCCCACCGCGCTGGCGCCCCCGCCGTACCCCTGATTGGTGCTTCCGAGCAGGGGGCTTTACCCTCGCGAAAATCTGGATCGTCTGCTTCACCATCTCTTCCCTGGCTCTGCACTGACCCTTGACCTCTTTCAGGCCTTGGCTTCCAAAACTTGTGACTCCCACTACCTCCTGCTACCCGCAGCCTTAGCAACAGTAACTAGGAACACTACCCAAAGAGCACCGCGGCAACCAGGACCCCGCCTCCTCTCCCTAATTGGTTGCTGACTAGGAGGGACGGCTCTAAGGGAGAGGTTGAGGGGTGGAGTTGGGGCGGGGCCGAGAGGGGAGCAGTGCGCTTGCGCGTGGGCAGGGCTGGCGGGTGGTGGTTAGAAGTGACAAGCGCCTTGTATACCCTGCCTGGTTTCTTAACCCATTCCTTCTTCATGTTTTCCCTCTTTTTAGCACTGAGGTCATTTTTCATTTTGTCGTTCCTTCATTGGAGATCTTGACATTGGCGATCTGTGACACGCAGTATCCTGGCAGAGAATCTAGAATTGAGCAAAACTGCCCTGGCCCACTTGGAAATCATGGTCTAAAGAATCACAGAAAATTACAACGGAGGGAAAATTGCTATGCTAAGATAGGGTTAAGCACGGTATTCTGTCTAGCTCTGTTGCAGAAGGTTAAGACTGGAGGAAGGGTATTGCGTCCCATTTAAGGCATGTCAAGAAAGAATGGGCTCCTGAAAAGACACTTTAGTATCCACAAAGATGCTCGACTTCGTTATCCTCCAAGGAAATATAAATTTAAACCACATTGAGATATATCACTATACGTCTATCATAATGGCTGAAATAGTG
Organism: Tamias sibiricus; assembly: GCA_025594165.1. Classification (NCBI taxonomy): domain Eukaryota; kingdom Metazoa; phylum Chordata; class Mammalia; order Rodentia; family Sciuridae; genus Tamias; species Tamias sibiricus. The sequence continues at coordinate 38,963,742 of CM046666.1, forward strand.
ACAGCATCAAATGCTGACAAAGATGCAGAGAAAATGAAATCACTCATACTTTACTAGCGGAAATGTACGTCTACTATGAAATGGTTTGACCCTTTTTTACAAAACTGAAAGTGCAATTACTCTGAGACCTGGCAGTTGTACTCTTGGGCATTTATCCCAGAGAAATGAAAAGTTGTGTTTACACAAAAACTCTTATGTGAACATTTACAGCACCTTAATTTATAATGGTCCCAAACTGGAAATAACTCAGGTGTACTTCAGCTGATGAATGGTTAAGCAAACTGAGAAATACTGTTCATCAATAAGAAAGACGGAACTATTGATATATGAAACAACTTGGATGAACTTCCAGGGAATTAGGTTGTGTAAAAGAAGCCAAAGTCAGAAGTTAAATACTGTATGATTCCACTTATATAACAGTCTTGAAATGACAAAATTACAGAGATGGAGAGAAGATTAGTGGTTGCTAGGGAGGTAGAGAGGGCACCAAGTGGCTATGGTTGTAAAGAAATCCTTGTGAGGTACTGTTCTGTATCTGACTGGGATGGTGGTCATAGAAATCCACACATATAGTAGCATTGTAAGGAACAAAATACACACACACACACACATACACGAGTTGCATGGAAAGCTTTCAAGTCAAACAAGTTGGAATAAGATCAATGATTGTGGCAGTGCCAATTCCTGATTGTTATATTATACCACAGCTATGTAAGATATTACTATTGTGGGAAACTGGGGGGAGGGTATGCAAGTTCTCTCTATTATTTTTTACAACTATATGCAAATCTACAATTATCTCAAAATAAGTAGCTTTCTAAAAGAAAATGAAAAAGCAAACCACAGACTGGGAGAAAACTTCTGCAAAGCATAAGTGATAAGGGACTTGCACCCAGAATCTATATAAGACTTTTCAAACCACACTCAATTGATAGAAAAATACACGATCCAATTTAAAAAAAAGAGGGGGACACAGCCAAAATATTTGAACAAACACTTTATCAGAAAGGATATACAAAAGCTGGAGTTGCAGCTCAGTAGTGAAGTGCTTGCTTACCTAGCATGCACAAGGCCCTTGCTTCAATCCCTAGCACCACCACCACACACGCACATACACACAGAAAAGCCTGGCAAATAAGCATATGAAATTGATGCTCAATATCATTTATCATTATTTAGGTGCCAATTAAAACCACAATGAGATACCACTACATGCCTCTTATGATGGCTAAAAATAAGAAAATGAAACTGACATTATCAAGTGCTGACACTGACACAGCATCTGGAACTCTCAAGCATCACTAGTAAGAAAGCAAGATGAACCAGCCGCTTTGAAAACAGTTGTACTTACCACATGACCCAGCAATCCTGATGGCAGACATGGGAATTTTGACTTGATGACAGGAGAGATGGAAACAAGTCAGGGGAGAGAACACACCGGCAAGGATTTTATTAGGGCTTCTGCTAAGAGAAGAGATCAGAGTATGAGGCTGACCAGAGTATGAGGCTGGCTCCCCAAAGGAAAGAGTTAATTTTATTTTTGTGAAAGGGCTTTTGTCAAGGGGGCTAAGGTTTAGGAATGATAATTGTCTTTGAATAAATTTCAAAGGTGTGTGTGTGTGTGTGTGTGTGTGTGTGTGTGTGTGCTTTCTATGAGAGCACTTTAACTGAGGAAGGCAAGGTCAGTGGTCATTCTAGAGTCAAATATTAGTTCTTCACACCCACGTTGCATTCTGTATAAGCATCTCCATCTTGTGATAAGGACGAGTTGCCGTAGCTGTTAAAACAACAACAGGTGGGAAATGGGAGAGAACATAAATCATGGCCAGTAACAAGTTAAGGGACCTGGAATTTACCATGTTGATGGCTCCTCAATGGTTTTATGCTTTATGTTGTTTGTCCTTGGAGGGTCATGGCAAGAGCATCCTGGCCCTAATGAGGCACCTGGTCTCTGAAGCTATTTGCGTGTTTGAGGGATGGTAAGGCACATACCAGGCTTTTAATACCTAACAGGCCACGAGTTGAACAGACACAAAGGCTTATACCATCTCTTAATGGTTGTCAGGCCATGAAGTGAAGGCCCAGTAGTGCATTCGCCCTTTGTCCCTGTGCTGGTCTCTGTCTAGTTCTTGTGCCTAAATATTTACCCAAGTGAAATGAAGACACGCAGAAACCCAAACAGGAATATCTATTCCCAATTGCCAAACACTGTAAACAAAGTAAAATGCTGTTCATCTTTAAAACAGATAAACAAACTGGTACAGCCATACAATAAAAAGGAATGAACTGCAGGCACCCACAAGAACACAGTTAAATCTCAGATTTATTATGCTGAGTGAGAGATGCCTGACTCAAAGGTTACACGTTTAAAATTCCATTTAAATGACATTTTAGAAAAAGAAAAACTATAGGGATAGAAAACAGATTGGTGGCTTCCAGGGGCTGGGAGCAGGGAAGGGGGTTTACTGCAGTGAACATAGGAAAGGTGTGTATGTGGGAGGTGATGGACCCGTCTCATATTGTGACTGTCGTTGTGGTTACATGACTATATGCACTTATCAAAACTCATAGAACTACCTGTACACTTAAACGAGCATACTATAGGTTAATTATATCATAAAAAGAAAATAAAAGGGAAGAATGGGGTAGGAACAGGGGCAGCAGTACCTACAGATGGAGGAGAAAGTAGGTATTTATTAAGTAGGCTTTGGGGGCTTTTTACCTAGTAAGGAAGTGATCATTCAAGATTGGGCAATCTGGCATATGGTGCAGGTATTCACCTGGACAGGTAAAATTGATTCAATTGGGGAAGAAAGAGAAATGAGAATCTGGGGGCATGATAAAGTTCAAGTGCCTATGGAACTTTAACAGGTAGTTAGATAAAGTTCAGGAGAAAGCCGTGGCTGAGGATATGAATTTGGGAATCCTCACAAAGACCTGTTTCCAGAAATCAACCAAGTTATTCAAGAAGACTGAGCCTGAAATGCTAATACCAATGGTTGGAGGAGCAGGGGAGGCCACCCAGGAGGCTGAAGAGAGTGGCTGGCAAGGTCTTTGAGAGAAAATGGAATGTTATATGGAAGTCAGGGGAAGAGAACATTCTGAGAAGAAGAAAGTGTTCAACAGCATTGGACATTAAAAAGGATGTACTAAAAATTTCCGTTCGACTTAGCAGCCGGAAAGCATTAGTGATCTAGATGGTGGTTTCAGTGGCGTAGTGGGGTCAGAAGGCAGGTTTTAAGACATGGAGGAGCGAGTGGGAGGTTAGGAAGTGGAGGAGGCCAAGATAGGCTACTTCCTCCAGAGGCTTGCTTGCCAAAGGTTGTAAAGGAGCAAAATCCAGGGTAAAAGCTAGAGGAACCCAGAGTGAGGAAGGGTCTTTTGTTCACCTCCAAGGAGGTAAATCCAATAGAGAAGGAGAGGATGTGGTTGTGGTTACATGATTACATGTACATGATTATATGCACTTGTCAAAACTCATAGAACTACCTAAAAGCAGGTGGTATTTTAACAAGAGGGTACCATGACAGGTCAGAGACAAAAGAGCCAAGGATTCGTGCCAAAGATCATTGTAGGCATTGAATCAGAACATCTCGGTTGATTGAAAGATGCTAGCTAGTGGCCTTTGATGTGAAGGAATGTTGCACAGGATTGGAGAAAAGTCTATGAGTCCAGGAAGTGGGAGCTTTAATATAAAGCTCTGGGTCATATGATCAAATGCATGGATGAGGAGGAAGTATAAGTTCAAATCTTGAGGCTTATCATTCCTCAGAGTGTGACCTTGGGCAGGCAATTTATGTTTTCATGTCTCAGTTGGTTGATCCAGTATGTGGGGATGGACCTCATGGAGATATCATAGAGATAAAATGGCGACATGCAAGTAAAAATGTTGACATAGTATTCAGTAGTACTCAGAGGACGTTTATACTCATAGGATTCTGATCCCTGAATTGGATTCCTTCGGGCTATAAATACCTCCTGAAGAACAGAAGCTATGGCACAAATATGTCTCTACAACTCACTGGGATTGTAAACTCAGTACCTCCCACAGCCTAATCTGTGATGCAAATACCTTAAGCAGACAAAGAAAAGAAATAGGAATTGAATAATAAAAATGGAGACCAGTGTCCCAACTAAACAGCAATGGAAAGACAGCAGAATGAATGGGACAGAACTTTCCTATGTTCATATATGAATCCACGACCAGTGAAACTCCACATCTTGTACAACCACAGAATGGGATCCTAATTTGAATAAGTTATACTCTATGTATGTATAATGTGTCAAAATATACTCTAGTGTCATGTATATCTAAAAAGAACAAATAAAATACATTAAAATGTTTGTTTTTTTAAAGAAGGACAATTCTGCCTAAAGACAGCGTATTTGTGGCACCCAGTTCAAACCTCTGTTTCTGTCTCTTGTATGAGCGACTTCAGTTACTCCCAGGCCCTGCCTTTCCTCTGACAGCTTTCCTTAAATCTCTAACAGATGGCTGTAATGGGTACAAACTAGGTTTTGTGATTAAATCTCCAAGTTCTAGTGTTTTTCCCACAACTTGATTTACATTCATTATTATTATTTGCACCTCACCTACTTGTTTAAATGTGGGAATTAAGATGCTTTTCAATTGTTTAAAAGATTCTTGAGCTCTGCAGTTGTCAAAATAATAGATAATTGCACCAGGCAAATTAGCGTGGGTTTAGAAGGCCCAAATCTGAAAGAAATTAAGCTGTATCTGAAATGAATTAGTCTATAGGCAAGTTAGTCGGGTTTTGTTTGCTTGTATATTTTGTTTTGTTTTGTTTGGGAAAAGCTTTCAGCTCTAGCACTAGTTTTCAAGGACCTCTTATGCTGTTGGTGCTACAACTATAAAATGCATCATTTTACTTTATAAGTCTGAAGAGGGACCCGTAAAAATTTTATGGGCTGGTAATTTTGATATAGAATGTGTACATAAAATTGACTAATTGCAGTAAGCTTTTTCTCCCCTCTTTTACTCATGACTTTGAGGGATTTACGTTTGTTTGTTTAAAAAAATCCATCCTGGTCACAGCATGACTGTCTCCCACCTCACACTTTATTATCAGATGAATAGGCAGGTAAGACATATGCTAGAAGCTTCACTAACCCCATTTTGGAGACTTCTGTTAATAACATCCACCGAAAAGCCAGGCCAGTAGCAGAATTTCCTGATTATTAGTAAATAGCAGTATGAATAGCAGAGAAGTCAGTTGATTAAAAATAACTGTCCCTTTATAGTTGTGAATACCCGATAGAATGTCAAACCCTGAATGATTCCTGAGTGTCCCTGATTGAGGCTTTTTTGGAGAGGAATTGAAAAGTTCATAAGGCAGAGTATATTTTCTGTGGAGGATACTGTCACTTGGAATCCCCTTCTCAGTCCAACAACCCCCATTTGTTCATCTTATGGGAGGTCGGTACTGGAGGGAACCCCTTAATACCACTCAGTCTAGAAAGGCCATTTGTTTCATTGTTTCTGAACCAAGTGGAGAATACACAGGGCAATTTCTGGTACTCATTAAATGCTAAATAATAACATGCCGTTAAATTGCAGAGCGCGGGTACCACAAAATCTGTAAGATATAATTTCAGCAAAGAATTTTCTTGGGAGAATATGTTCGGCTAATTTAAAACATAATTTCATTAACATAACCATCTTTCCACACACAGCAGAGTGAAATTCATACAACTTTACCAGTGCTTGGGTTTATAGGATGCAGTGGGAATCACTGGGGTTGGTCAACTTGAACTTCCTTTTCCTATCTGATGGCAGGTTCAGATTTGAACCATTACTCTGGGTTCTCTCTCCTGCTGGTTCATCACCTCTCTGGCTGAGAGGCAGAGCCCCCTTCCCCAGCATTTGTCTGCTCCTCTTCCTGCAGCCCTCCTGGGGCTCCCCCTGAACAACAACATCAAAGTAATTTAGGGCTGGGAGCTGGTGGCCAGCCATAGGGAATTACAGCCCAGGCTCCCGCCGGATTACAGAGTGGAGCACAAGAACCAAATGACAGTACCATGGCACAGAGGGAAGCCTCCAGTTTTGAATGGAAAATATGACTATTTGTGTATTTATACACAGGCTCCTCATAAACAACCTGCGTATTTCACCAACATCCCAATGAAGCAAGGGATGGGCTGAGTTAAAAATAGTTCTAGAATGTCTCTTAAGTAAGTCACCCTCCCTGTCCTATCTCCTCAGGGCGTTTACTTAACTGTGTTTCTCTGGATATTTCAGAATTAGAAAAAGTACTGCCCAACCTAACTTGAAACAGAAAATGACTTACATAGCGGCATGCCTTACCCAATACATTATTATTGGTCCCAAATCCAAAACACCTTATCTGCCCTGAATCTGGGTGTTCAGCAACCGAATGTATCCTAATCTCTCTCTACTTCCTTGTCTCCCATTCATTTCTCCATCTCGGGCAGTCTGGGTTTTGTTTCCCATGCTGCACGGAGCTTGTTTAAAGTGCACCGCCAGAGCAACGTCTTCTAGTCTGTACATCTTGGAATAGCATCACAATAGACCCCTGGCTTCTCTTCTCCTTGTATAGCTATACCCAGACATTTTTTAAAGTTTGGATGATCCCACCTCCTAAATAGCTTTTGTCTCTTTCCCATCAACTCCATCTTCAAAATGTACTGCTTGGGCTCCTAGTCTCTTTGCCAGAACTAGCAAAGACCTCCCAGCTATTTTTTCTTGCCTCTGATCTGGTCTTCCTCTTTGTTTCACCTCCAATAACTGCTGCAAGATTATACAATGCAAACCAGCTTGTGTCACTTCTTGTTTGAAGACCTCTAGTCCTTCCCTGTTTCAAATGGTGTCTAGTCCAGAGGTCCTTCAAACCTAGTCCAAATTGCCTTTATGTCAATTTCATAGTCCTTACCATGTCCTCCATCCCCAACTTCCCTGCCCCTGTACTCTGGCCATTCAGTGACTTCCTGCAGTTCCCAAGCACAATGCCATGCTTTTCCATGTCCCCACATCTTTGTCTGTGCTATTCTTTATGTTTGCCGTGTTGTCTACTGGCTTAGACATCAGAAATATTCAACCCACCCTAGATCTTGAGATCCAGCTTACATCCTACCTGCTTCATAAAGACTATCACTCCTGTCTCCCCTCTGCAAAGTTAGAGATCCCCCCCCCTTTGTGTAGCTACACCTTATTCCTTCCTTTGTATTAGTACTCATTGTCCTGTTAGTGATGTGGCCTATGTGTATACCCCGCAACCCTCCATCCCCATCATGCCTGGGATTATTAAAGGACTGTGACTGTGCCCTGAAGTTACCTATGTTATTTCCAGGTTTTAGGCACATACATTTTTGATGAATTAATGAGTGAATGCAGAACTCATGTGGGGGATCAATAAAACCTCTATAATTTTTTAAAAAATTTTATCTGAGATTCATGTTTCCACTGGGAAAATTACTTTCTCCTCCTTTCTCACCCAAGAAAAGATAACCTACAGACCAAGTAAGGTGTTAACAAGAGAAAGTTGGAAACAATCACCATCACTGTTTCAATTTCTGAACTTGTTTTTTTCAGGTAAAAAAAAAAAAAGAGAGAGAGAGAGAGAAAGAAAGAAAACTGGTTATAAATTTCCCAGGGTGATAAGCAGAGCACATTAGCATTTGTATCCATGGAAGACAACAGAAACAGGATCTGATGGAGGGATAAGTATGAAAACAAAGTAGTCCACCTTTAAATGAGTGAGTTTTTCCCAAGATATCTGGGAAGCATTTAATGAATCTAGAAATCAACTTTTTTAATTTAAGAAAAATGCACGTTTTACAAATCTCTAATGAAATGTTTTTTTCACCTTCTTTCATTTCATGTGAAAATGGATTTCAGAAGATTGAAAGTCTTTGGCAAGTGGATCCCCTGTTCTTTCTCCTCTTCTGTGACTTTTATTCTCCCAAACACCAAAGAAGGAAGGTTTCCTGAATTCCACAGCCTGTAGCTCTTCTCATCCTCCTCCTTTTCTAACCCTTGCTCATTTTCAGGCCTAGGCTGAAACATCACTTTGTCTGACAAGTGTCCTCTCAGATTAGACCCGGGATTCTAGCTGTGTGTGCCCCCTGGGCCTTATTATTACTACGTATCACAGATTCTGGGTCTTATGAAGACAAAGTTTAATTTGCTCTTGCTTACCATTGTGTTCCCATCCCATGTGCATGGAAAATGATTGATAAGTATTTATTTAATGAAAAATTATATATTTATTGAATTGGTAAAAAGATGCCTGTTGGGGAGGAAGAAATAACATCATGAGAGAGTGCAGTACCCCCAAACAGACACTGAGACAAGGATTTGTGCAGGAGTTTATTTGGGAGATAATCTCAAGAAAGCAGGGAAAGGACGTAAAAGAATGACGGGGTTGTCTGCAGGTGGAACCTCGTAATGGGAAACTAGGACTCAGCCCCATGGAAGGCGCCCTGCAAGACCCTGTACAACACACCTCGGCTTGGGGCCAGGAAGCTAGGGTATTTATCCAACAACTCTTGCTCCTCGCTGTTGGAGGGCTGCTCCTGGGCATGGAAGGACTGCCCTACCCCAGTGATCCCAGGCTCCCCAGAGGGTGTGACAATACCTGACAACCAGGGAAAGACTCTGGGCAGAGAGAGTGCAGACATCAGAGGCAGGATACCACTGGCATGGGTAGTTTAGGTCCGCAGGTAGGTCCACCAAAGTCAGAGTGATCTCTGGGGTGAACTGAGGACATGTGGGCAGGTCACCAACAGTGTCTCCCGCAGTCAGTACTGACTGTGCTATTTTTCTTCTAAATTTCATTTTCTAAAAAAATATGTAGTATTACCATCTACTTGATGATCTCTGGTGTATGGTCTATGTTTACATTGTGTTTTATAATGCCAATGTATAGTTTTGCTAATATTTCCCTTTTTAATATACTCAAGATTGGTACTGTGCACCATTTTCTCTCTGAGTTGGTTGTCGAATCAAGGGCATTAGCTGGCATTAGCTCTCCTGAGCCATGTGTTGGTATTCTGTATGTTATAATTTTGAAGCGCTCCATGATCAAATGAGTTTGGGAAATTCTGTTCTAAGGTCAAGCCCTACTGAAAATGTTTTAATGGCTTCCCACTGTCCATTGAATTAAGAACATCTTAGCAAGCCGTTCAAGATGCTCTACAAATTAGCTCCAACACTTTCCACTTTTCTTCCAATCAAACTGAAATCACTTGCTGCTCTCTTCACGAGCCCTGCTCACCCACTGGCACCCAGTCTTCTCTGTGTTTCCTTCCGCCCTGACCTCCCTTCTACCCCATCTCCAATCCCTGACTACTAAATCATGCTTATCTCCTAGGGTCTCTCTTTAAACCCACACATTTTCACGTCTTATCACATATACAAATGCATGTCTCCATCTGTTCTGCCTTTTAACCTGTCATTATTTGGATTTGAAACGTCCCCCAAAGTCTCATGCGTTCAGAGGCGGAGCTTTGGGGAAGTGATTGGATCACACGAGGGCTGGGACATCCTCCGTGGACTCATCCACTGATGGCCTAGGGGAAGGCAGGACCCAGGTGGAGGAAGTAGGTCACCCCGGGGGCCGGTCCAGAAAGGCTTCATCTTTTGTGTCTGTGCTCACTTGAGAGCTCTCTCTCTCTCTCTCTTTTCTCCCCACTCTCCTTTTGTCTTTCTCCCTCTCTGTCTTCTCCCCCTCTCATTGTCTCATCTCTCATCTCTCCCATCTCTCTCCTCCCTCTCTCTCTCTCTCCTCCCCCCTCCTCCCTCTCTCTCTCCTCCCTCTTTCTCTTCCCTCCCTCTCTCTCCTCCCCCCTCCTCCCTCTCTCTCTCCTCCCTCTTTCTCTTCCCTCCCTCTCTCTCTCTCCTCCCCCCCTCCTCCCTCTCTCTCTCCTCCCTCTTTCTCTTCCCTCCCTCTTTCCTCCCTCCCTCTCTCCTCCCCCTCTCCCCCTCCTCTCTCCTTCTCTCTCTCCTCCCCCCTTTCTCTCTCTCTCTCCTCTCCCCCCCCCCCCCCCCGCCCTACTCCCCTGCTTCCCAGCCGCCACATGAACTGAGCAGTTCTCTTCCTCTATGCCCTTCCACCATAATGTTCTGCCTCACCTCAGGCCTGGAGCAATGGAGTTAGACAAATATGGACCAAATCCTCTGAAACCTTAAGCCAGAATAAATCTTTCCTCCCTGAAGTTGACCTTGTCTGGCATTTTGGTCACAGCAACGTAGAGCTGACTAACACAGTCTCTGTGCCACCTCTTTATATCGACTGCTCTCTGGTACATTTTCAGTGAATGTGTGTTCCTCTTCCTCTTAGATGAGTGTCTTTCTAGTATATTTTTAAGTTTCCTTGAGGGCAGGAACTCTGACTTTCTCATTTTTATATTTTCTATGACTGTTAAGCCAGTGCCTGGCATGTGATACTCAGAGTGATTTCTGGGGTGGGCTGAAGAGATGTGGGCAGGTTAAATGTTTGTTGAGTCAAATTTTTAAAAATTTATTTCTAATTTGCATATATTACAATTCACTTTTTAATAAAGTACAATTCTATGAATTTTAACAAATATGTACTCATATAACCATCACCACAACTGGGACACAGGGCAATTTTATCACCCTGCCCCCCACCCCCACCAAGATCTTTCATGTTATCCATTAGTTACCAAATATTTCCCTTCACTTTGGGCCCCTTACAACCCCTGAGTTTAGTCTCATCGTCTAGTTTTTCCTTTCCCAGAATGTTTATATACGTGGAACTGTATGATATGTAGCCTTTGCATCTGACTTCTTTCACTCAATGTAATGCATTTGGGATTCATTCATTCTGTTACACATGACAGTGGTTAGTTCTTTTCTATTGCCGAGTGTATTCCATGGATTGGACAAGGCACAGTTTTATCCATTTGCTCATTTAAGCACAGTGCATACATCTTCATTTACTAGGTGTTAACACCTAGAAGTAGGTTTGCTGGGTCATATGGTTATTGTGTGATTTACAAGAACTCCCCCAAACTGTTTTCCAGGGTGACTGTACCTTTCTGCATTCCCATCAGCAATATTTGAGAATTACAGGTGCTCTGCATCCTCATCCACACTTGGTGTTGACATTTAAATTTTTTAAAAAATCAATTTAGTAAATACTTGTATCTCATGTGATAATACTTTTAATTTTCCTAGTGACAAAGGATGTCAAACATATCTTCATGGGCTTATTTGCCATCTGTTTATCCTTCTCATGAAGTTCAAATCTTGTTAAATTGGGATGTTTATTTGCTTCTTTTAAATTATGATGAAGTCTAACTTATTAATTTTTCTTTTATGTCTTGTGCTTTTGTGTCATGTCTAAAACTCTGCCTGATCAAGGTTGTGAAGGTTTTTGCTTATGTTTTCTTAAAGTTTTACCCTTTTGAATCAATAGCTTTGCATTAGGTTTCTTATGTATTCTGATACATTTTAAATTAATATTTGCATAAGGTGTGAGGTGCACTGAGTTGAACTCAGTGTCTGTGGGAGACACTTTACCTTGGAAGATTCTACTTCTAGCTCTACTATTGCAAGCTTAAGATGCTTCATTTCTTTACATTATAATAAAAACTCCAAAGAGCATATCCTTTGAGGCTGGGCAAATTTAAACGGAAGAAAGACTTAATTTTAATCAGACAGGCTGACTGCAATGAATATTAATAAGGAAGAGAGATTAGGTGCTGAAATATTGAGTCTTTGCTTTAACAAGTAAGTATTGGTTGGAAAATCAACATATAGTATGTCCATCTGTATGCATTCTCTCTCTCTCTCTCTCTCTCTCACACACACACACACACACACACACACACACACTGTTAAATATTTCTGAGCTATTGCCTCTTCCTTGAGCTCGAAGCCACAATTTTACTTATTTAGAAATTTCAGCTACTCTTTTCCCAGAGGCAGGAGATTTTTGGTTAGTGGGATTAGAATTTGTCACAAATTGTCACATTATTCAGTTTATAAAATGTCCTTGACTGGAGTAGGCAAAGATGGATTTTCCATTACATCATTTAGAAATAGATAGGTCTTCCCGTAAACTCACTTAGACATTTTATCCCAGCTTTATTTTTTTAAATATATATTTCTTTTCTATTTTTTAATGGCATGTTTTCTGGCAGTCAGCACATCCTTTTTGGTGCTTCTGTCAACATCAAGAAGCTTATGTGCATTGCCTTGCCGCCAATCAGCCAGAAGAGCACTGTGGCTCCCCTGCCAAGCCTGTTGCCCTTGAGGCCCAAGGCAGCTCTGTCACTTCTGCACTCAATGAGATCTTCACATAGGGCTGGGAGCACTTTACAATTTCTTGGATTTAGGATTGATGACTTTCTCACTGTGTTGTTTCTTTAGTGCTTATGGGTTCACTAAATAAAAGTCACTGTCAGCCTTGGGCTAACATATTATCCACGAATTTAAAAAATGCAATTATCTAGGTTAGCCTTTACAAAAAGTATAGAACACTTATTATGGAAGATTGAATTATTTGTTCCAACCATTCACTCTGATGCAAAAGCATCAGACATTTACACTCTTTGTCTCATAGTTTTCCATTGTTCTTCCACGGGAACAATAGGACAGTGGGAAGAGTTTCTGCCTCCAAGGTCCACTTCATCAAAAATGGACTTTACCTTTGGAATGTAGTAGAACTGACATGAACAGAGGCTTTTTTTTAAAAAAAATTGTTTATTTGTTTTAGTTGTACACAAATGCCTTTGTTTTTATGTGGTGCTGAGGATCGAACCCAGGCTGCGCAAGTGCTAGGCGAGCGCTCTACTGCTGAGCCACAACCCCAGCCCCATGAACAGAGGCATTAAAAAAATTTTTTTTTGGTACTGGGGATTAAACCCAGAGTGCTTTACAACTGACCTACATCCCCATCCCTTTTTATTTTTTTATTTTGAGACAGGGTGTTGATAAGTTGCTGAGGTTGGCTTTGAACTTGCGATCCTCCTGCCTTAGCCTCTCAAGTCACTGAGATTACAGGCATGAGCCACAGTGCCTGGCAAACAGAGGCTTTATGTATGCTTGCATGGTTTGGCTTATCATTTTGTGCTCCTATGTTTGCCAAGAGAAGAATATGGCCCAGCTACTTCCATCCCCTCAGGTTGGGCCCAGAATGAAACCCATGGAGCAAGTCCAAACCTAATCTGCAGCTTGGACCTAAATTAGTCAAACTCCATCCTGAAGCAGAAGCTAAGGACCAGGGTGTAAGAAAAACAACATGCTTGTTGTTTATAAGCTTCCGAGGTTTGTTACACAGCATAATTACAGAAATAGCTGGCTAGTACATTTATTCATCTCCAGTCATATTTCCCAAGAGCAGTATAGTGAATGTGAAACCCAGCACAAATTATTACTTGCTAGCATGAACAAACAAGAAAATATTTCTAGCCATGAATTGGACAGGTAACCATCTGCTATAGATTTTTTTCCTCCAGCCTGATCCATTCTTCAGTAATCTTCTCTGAGCCAATTTTCTGAGTATGCTTTTGTTAGGACCAGTCTATACAGAATTATAAGATATTATTTGTCCTCACGAGTGCTAAATTCTAACAAGCTGTTACATTATTATTTATACATGGAGTGATGGCATGGGGTCCAAGTGGTGGGAATCAAATTTCTTGGCATTAAGAAGAGGGTTTAAAATTCTACCTTTCCACAATAATACTAACCCTGGTCATTAGTGGTTGCTAAAGTGTCCATTGCAATGCTCAGTGAATATCAACACAGAACAATGGTCTGTCCCCATTTTGCTTTATCCTCAGATGAATACATTTCTTGGCATTCCTTATTCCACAAGTATAGCTACATTTTGTAGTTACATTACCAGGGTTGGCCAGACTTCATAACTGTATGTCCTATGTCCAGATGTTTAACTACATAGAACTGGAATCTTATTACAGTGTATATGTCTAAATCTAAGGACATAGATAGACACCCCCTTTACAAAATATATCTCAGACTTGAATGTCATCATCTTAATAGCAAAGAGTTCCTAGGCCACCTTGAGCCCCAGATTTTTAGCTTTACAGCATGGCCATATAGTCTTCATACTTTTAATGCATAATGTGAAGTCTCAAAAAATCTTAAATGATCAAGTACAGAAAAGTCTTACCTTTAAAATTTGTGTTGACCCCCATTCTTTTTCTCAAAGCTAACCTCTTTTGCCACCTTGACTCTTTCTACTTTTCATCCCACTATTTCCTCTTTCCATGAATGCGATTATTGTGCCTCTGATTACACAAATGCAGACAGATTGGGCAAAACTACATTTTAAGTGCAAAAGATCTATTTAGCCTACAAAAACAAATTCCAAAGGGAGATAGTATAGCTGCTTAATAGAAGAGGGAGTGTTTGTCTTGTATTGCTGTGGAAAGAGCCAGTCTAGACAAATAAGAGCAAGTCATATGAAATATAGGCTCAAATAAAACATTTTCAAACAATTAGGAATATCTAGTTGTTGAAATAGGAATCAGTGAACTTCTTGTCAATGGATGTGTCCAAGCTTCTCAGGAATAATAGAGAGGAAATTCCTGTGTCTCTGAGTGCCTTGCAACTCCAGAATACAGTGATTTGCTCTATTTGATTCTTTATAGTTTGTCAACTTGAGCATGTGAGCTGTGTGGCTGGAACACCATGGGCCACTTAGTAAATGCCATAACATCTTCATGATCTTAAGATTAAGTGGAAAAGATAAGCAAAAGTTGTAGCCTTAAATCCAGTCTGTTTTTCTAAATAGTCTTGGCTTCTGTGGAATCGAAATAAAAAGACTATATATATGATAGAAAACATTTCATGTCTTTGTGTTCTACTGGCTAGTTTTTCATTATAGTTGTAGCTATTTGGGAACATAAATACATGTGTATCTTTATAGCTGCGATGGAAATTTATTGTGGCTCATGGAAGTTATGAAAGTAGCTTGTTACTCTTTTTTTATTTTCTAACCACAGCAACTTTGGGGCTAAGTTTCCTTAAAATAGGTGTATTACCCCATAGAGAATATAACTTGTAACACTTTTTGTGCAAGTTTATTGAATCAGAAATAAGATTCAAAAGATTTGAAAATGATATATTTTGAAAATTACCCTTTTTTCCCCTAATTAAATCAAAGGTCAGATTTTATTTTTTAATTATTTAAGATTTTAGCTTCAGCTAAATGATTTAGTTTGGGATTTGGGATTAATTTTTTCTGCCTAAAAAGTTCCTTCACTGTGTTCTATTATTGGTGCTATATCTAAGTGTTTGACAGAAAATGTCTTTCTTGAAAAATATTTTTCCTGGCGAAGAATTTTCAGTTAGGATTTACCATGGTCCATTCATGTTCAGGGGCATTAGTTTCAGGATTCCTCTGCAGATACAAACTCAGTAGATGCTCAAGTCCTTCCTATAAATGGCATATAACCTACATACATCCTCCCATATACTTCAAATAATCTCTAGATTAATCGTAGCACCTAATATAATGTAAATGCTTAAAATACTTGTTTGTATTATTTAAGAATCATGACAAGATAAAGTCTGACATGTTCAATACAGACACAATTTTTTTTTCTGAAATTTTTGATCTGCAGTTATTTAAACCTAAGCAGAACCCATAAACATGGAGTGCCAACTGCACTATTGTTATTGTTATTTTCAGTATACTGCAGACATCAACCCATTGGCTTCTGGATTACATTGCTGCTCTGTTGAATCAGCTGTCAATCTAAATGTTGCTCACTGAACACAGTTTCTTCTCCTCTGGCCACATTCAAATTTTTCTCTTTGCCTTTGATTTTCTGAAGTTTCCTTCTAATGAACCTGGGTGAATTTCCTTTATATTTCCTTTGTTTATCTTGTTTGGGATTCATTATATTCCTTAAATTAGAGCATAGACCTTGAATTTATACTTTTATCTGTTCTGGAAAATTCTTACCCATGAATCTTCAAATATTGCTTCATATCTGTTCTCTTTCACTTTGTCTTCTTGAATCCAATTAAACTGGTTAGAATTCTTCATAGTCTCCATGTCCCTTTGCTTTGCTTCTGTATTTCCAGAACTGGTTGGTTGTTTCTCTTTGCTTCATTTTAAATATTTTTGACTCACCTTCCAATTTTCTAATTTTTCATATGCTACTAAACCTATTCATTGGGATCTTAATGTTGTTATTATGATTTTTAGGCCTAGAATTTTTATTTGTTTTTCTTTGAAAAATTTCAGATCATTTTTTATGGTTTCAGTTCCATGTTGAAATTTTCAGCTCTTATTCTTAACTCACAGACTATATTAAACATAATTTTCTTTCAAGTGTAGATCTACTGATTCTGATACCTGGAGTCCTATATACAATTTGTTTCATATTATATTATACTCACAATGTTACCTAGTCTCATTATTTTGATATCTGTATGATATCATGTTGATCTTAGAAACAATAGTTTCCTCATATATTTAGGATGGGGAAATTCCCACCTCTTGGAGTAGCTGCCTGATTCACACTGATTTGTCTTCTTGCAGAGTGGACCATAGTGATTGATTCTGTCTTCCTGCATCTTTGCAATAATGATTAATTTAAAAATAATGTCTGTGAAATAGGAATGTGCTTAGTGGTAGACTACTTGCCCACCATTTGCAAAGTCCTGGGTTCCATCCTCAGCACTGAAAAAAAAGTTTGTGTATAGATGGGATCTTTTTTAAAAATTTAATTTGTTATATATGAAAACTGAATACATTACAATTCATATTGTACATATAGAGCACAATTTTTCATATCTCTGGTTGTACACAAAGTAGAGTCACATCATTTGTGTCGTCATACATGTACTTAGGGTAATGATGACCATCACATGGATCTTGAAGAAAACAGAAAAAATGGACTAAATTGATAGGATACTTGGATTACATATATCTAAAATGTCTATTATTTCTATTATGAAGACATGGTTGGGCAATAAAAACAAATGCATAAAAATGACAACATGAAGTTTCTTAAATCTAAAATGATAACAGTTAATATTTTAAAGAGTGTTTACTATGTATCAGGCTCTATTCTAAGTCCTTTATATATATTAACTCATTTAATTATCCCAGTGACCCTCTGCTAGATTTTTTATTATGCCTATGTCACAAATGAAAGTTTTAGATGAAAAAGGGATAAATAAGTTCTCCATAATCACACAATTCTAATACAGGCAAGTCTGTCTCCAGAATACACTTTCTTAATTATTGGTTCATAAAAATAAGGAAAATTGAACAAGAATATCAAGCAGTATACCTTCCCCGATCTTATTATCATATCTTTGATATTCCCAGCACCATTCAGAACTAGCCTTAGAGGACTAAGACAGAGAGGAAGAGAAAAGGAAAGTGTTCTAGACACCACGCAGACATAAGGAATCACCCTAAACTCATTAGTAGAAAAATACTCATTTATTTTTCTCATGGATTCTGTGGTCAGGAATTCAGGAAGAGTGGAGGGTGCATTTCTAGAGCCTCCTGGGAAAAGTGGTGCTGGGGACACTGTAATTGTTGGAAAGCTTCTTCACTCACATGTTGGCTACTGATGATGGCCACTAGCCGGGGGCCTCCTCCACTGGCCACCAAGTCCATGAGGACTTTCCTCGTAGGCTATTTTGAGCTTCCTTATGACCTGGGGCTGACTGGCTTCCTCCAGAGGGAACATTTTGAGACCAAGAAAAAGAGAGAGAAAGGGCAGAGGTGGGGGGTGGGGCACAGAGACCCTTGTGACCTAGATGGAAGTCGCAGAGCATCTTTTCCATCACACTTTTATTGATTGAAGCAGTCACAACCTCCACTCAGGCTCATAGAGAGGACAGTCACATCGTGATAAAAATGATACAAGATGGGACATATATTGAAATATACAATATACCTCAGAAGGAATGTATAAACATTCATTTCTGTGTTGCACTGAAATCCATAGAAGGAACAGTAGTGATTTAGTAAAATGTGAATGACTTTTTTTTTCCAATCAAAACATAGTTAACAAAAAGTATGTATCTTTACCCAGAGTTATAGCAAAGTTATATTTGTTTATATAAATGCAAATGATAGGAAAACTTACAATCTTTATAAATCTGCCTTGAATGATTTATAAGCGGCATCTAATATTTGACAGTAGGACTCTTATTCTGAAGGAAGAAAAATCTGATTTTACAATATAATGACTGATCTTTACACCAAGGATCAACCTGAGACAGTAGCTGTGTGGGCAACACCTTCCATTAAGCAGACAGAGCCTTGGATAGCCAGCGAGGGTGGCAATTTGGTTCTTAAGTGTAAATTATGACACAGACAGACACTTTGAAGAACATAAAATGGATCTTTAGTGTCCCTGAAAAAACAATGCTAATAAAAGATGAACCTTAGGAGAAACAAATATGATCTTTCAACAAAGGTGGTCAATGAGACCAAATTGTTCACTCTATTTATAAGGTGAACCTAATGCCAGTAATAAACCAACAAATGACACGCTGTGCCTTCTTGACAGGGCATATAAAAAGCCTGAACTATAAAGAGTGTCCTCTGTTCACAGCCTGATCTGACGGAGCCTCTGGTGCTAAGCAGAGTGTAAGCAGTAGCCTGCGCGTTCAGGAGAAGCTGGCTGTGAACGTCCACCGGGTCGAGGAGAGGACTTTACTTTTAGTTCATCCCTTGCCTGTTCTGCAGCCAATGAGGTGGGAAATTTTTCAAACCAAACGGGCTCAATAAAATCCTATGCAAGAAAGAAATCCATATGTATTAAAATAAAACCCAATCCCTCAACATGTACAAAAATACTTACAAGTTACTATAAAACTTTTCTTGAAGATGATCATCATTACAGAATTCAGAGGCATCAAAGCCAGACACTGGCACAAGAATTCACAGTCCTGTTCAGGACAGATGGTTGAGCCAACTGCTTTATGGGAGGCTCAGAGGAAGTGCAAGGCAAGGCAGTGGGAGAGACGACCAGGAAGAATCGGGCCACTTCCTGGGCCACGTCTCCAGCCAGCCCGCACCCTTGGGGTGTGTGAGATCCTTTACCTCAGGCTGGGGTTTTTCACCCCTTATATCCTGGTAGTAATGCCTTTAAGACCAACAGAAGCAAAGACAAAGACAATTCTTTGCAAGATATAGTGAGTATAACTATGTAAGAATCTCTTTGTGTGCTTGTTATTTATCCTGTAGCTCTGGCAACGGACAAGGATATACAGAGATTACCTGGCTCATTTTTTGAAATCATGCAGGTTTTCTTTCATGATGGCAGGGGTCCACTTAAGATTTTTAAGCAGTAAAGAAATACGGAGAACATAATTTAATAGAACTGGCATAGATCAGAAGTAATCTGGATTTACATATGGATTTAAAAAAAAATCAGAGAGGGCGACTAGAAAAAATTCTTTTTCTTTAACTAAGTGATTTTAAAATAAGTTTGAAATACAATCTTGAGCTAAAAATCTTGCACTTAGGGATACCCCGTTTCAAATGCTAGAGAAAAAAAAGAAATTTCCAAAGGATGCTTATAAATGTGGCTGTTTTATAGTGATATTCAATTGCCAGAGATGTTCTGGAAGCGTGTCTGTGGAGACATAGCTAGCTTGGTGGGCATGGGGTCTGGAGCCTGCTGCAGTGTGAGCTATGGGTGCCGATGCAGTAGCATTTTGCTTCCTCCCCTTCTTCCTGGAGCTCTTGGCTGTCACGCTACTGGAGGCCAACAGGAGCTTGCCATTCTTTATAGGGATTAAACTTGAAGAATGCCATTTTATAGAGAGCTTAGGCAAAGTCCACATGGACCGAACACATAAAACCATGCTTCTCCTCTCTGACAGGAGAGCAAATGGCCCACTCCACCTTCTTGGGCCCGACTACACGGAGCATGATTACAGTTGTCCTCATATTCGTCTCCTTAATGTGCGATAGTGGGATGCCACCCGCTGCCCAATGTCATCAGAGCATGTGGTCTCTCTGTCCTCACTTCTAACAACAGCTTCTTTTTACCCTCCTCAGTGGTTCCCAAGCTTTCATGATCCACTTGACCATTTCAGCTAGTGAGTTCCTCCCCTCTGGCCACAAAGCCAGTGAGCTGCCCTTCTTCCTGCTTCATGACTCTGCTCACATGTCAGAGTATCTGTCTTCAAGCTCCCACATTTGTAGTCTTGTGTGGCAGGGTTATTGAGGAAAGGGCCCAGGGGCCTGCCTCGCTTCTCTGTGGTCTGTAACATGCCCCTCTTTGCAAGGAATTGCAGAATGTATTAATGGTTTCTGAAAACAATACTTACCATGCCTCTTCCAAAAACAGGATAAAATTTACTTGAAATAAAATGACCAACGCAAGCTTAAAAAAAGAAACCCACAAGAACTCACTTTTTTTTTTTTTTTTTTTTTTTTTGAAACAGAACAGAAGCCCTTTTGGCCTGAACAACTTCCTCAAATTTACTTCCAGTCAAAGGCTTATTTATAGAGATAACCCAACAGATCCTTCCAGAATTTTCCTTAACCTAGCAAGTAGGACAATGCATTTTCTAGTTCCTTTTCTATCATTCCTTGCCTACCTCAGAATCTATAGGCTGAAACAGTAAAGGATGCATAGGACTGGATTGCCAGATTCCTGAACGTTAGCTTCTGAACCTGACATTTTTTCTTACAGTCCTGAGCATGCTTTAGCACATTGTCTTGCCTGTGGTAGAAGTTCAGATATTGTTAATTTGTGGGTAGTTCAGCTTCCAGTTATGTGACAGAAGACAAATGTTTGACAGTACAGCCTGGATTACTATGTCTAAGAATTTCTAACATCTTGAAAAAGAATTTCTAAGATCTTAAAAAAAAAAAAAAGACATGAAATACACAGATGTTACCTGCCATTACCACACAAATAGTGAATCTCTCTCTAGGGAAGCTGACCTTCATTCCACTATTTCTAATTAGCTGAAAACATAATTTCATCCCTCACATGATGCACTCTCCCTGGATGATTTCAGACACTTACAACTTTAGCTCCCTCTTAAAACTGGGAAATTCTCACATCTCTTTCCAGTTCCTATCCCTTTCATGACCTCTGGGTCATCCAGTCCAACTGTACTGGAAATATCCATTTGAGTGTCCAACAGCCATCTCAAAATAAATACGTCCAAAGCTAAACTCCAAATCTGCTCTTCCTCCTATTCCAAATATTATTTTTTAACGAAGCTATCCTCCATACGGGACCCTTGCCAGAAACTTTTACATCATTCTTGACATTTCCTTCAACCTAATTCTCCAGATTGAGCTAGTTGTCACTTCCCATCTCATTGGACTTCTTAGTTTTCTAGTTTCTGAATAGTCTTTTGAGGTTTAATTTATATTTCATAAAATTCACTCACTTTAAATATAGTCTTTGATGTGTCTTAATAATTAAAGCTAGTTGTGCAACCATCATTCAATTTTAAAACATTCCCGTTACACCAAAATTTCCCCTGTGCCTCTTTATACTCCTACCCCTGCCTCAAGCAACCACTTCATCTGTTTTTATGGTTTTACTTTTTCTGGAAATTTCATATGAATGGGATCATACAATATGAAGTCTCTTGTGGCTGGTTTCCTTCATCTACGTGATGATTTTGAAACTCATCTATGTTGTTGCCTGTATCAACAGTTTGTTCTTTTTTATTGTTGGTTGTCTTCTATTGAAATGAGTCTACCATGTTTTGCTTATCCCTGGACATCTGGGGTACTTCCAGTTTGGGGCTATTTTGACTAATGTTGCTTTGAACATTTTCATAAAGTCTTCGCATGGATCTAGATTTTCATTTCTCTTGGGTAGATACCTAGGACTGCAGTTTTGGGTTTATATTGTAAATGTATATTTAACTTTTTAAGAAACTTCCAAACTATTTCTATTTTACATCCCCTCCAGTAGGTTCCATTTTTCCCATAGCCTCACCAAAACTCAATAATGTCTGTCTTTAACAGTAGCCATTCTTTTAAAAAAAATTATTTATTTGTTTTAGTTGTACACAGTGCCTTTATTTTTACACGGTGCTGAGGATCGAACCTGGGCTGCGCACTTGCGAGGTGAGTGCTCTACCACTGAGCCACAACCCCAACCCAACAGTAGCCATTCTAATAGGAGTAGACGGGTGTTTCATTATCCTATAATTTTCCTAGTGACTGATGTTGAACATCTTTTCATAAAATTTGCCATTCATAAGTCTTCTCTGGTGAGGTATCTATTAATATCCTTTGCTCTTTTGTCTCTTAGCATTGAGTTGTAAAAGTTCTTTATATTTTCTGGATACAGATCCTTTATCAGGTCTCTGTTTTGCCAGCATTTTCCCACAGTCTGTGACTTGACATTTCAATTTCTTAATGGTGTCATTTGAATTTCTTAGGTCTTTGGAGTCTGGGTCATTCCTCCCATTTTACAGCTACTTCCTTATTTCAGTTGTCTTCCATTCTTGGCTGAACTTCCACAGTAGTCCACTGACTGGTCTCTTTATCACCAAGTTGCATTCGTAAATACTTTGCACTTTCAGGATCGAACACCTATTCGTAGCCATGCATAGACGACAGCTATGGTCACTTGCTACCCAAATCTCCTTCCAAAGAACCTGCTGCAGGAGCACAGCTGGCCGAGTGCCTCCAGCTGCCCCAGCTGTGGACCCACCACAGCACTCACACCGATAGCCCTTGTGCTCCAGGCTGCACTTATACAATCAGGCAGGGTACTTGCACTAGAGCATTGCCATTCTGCACAATTCAAGAGTCTTTTAACAGGCAGCCTTTGAATGGCAACTCCCAACCAGCCTAGCCAAAACTTTCTCGGGACTCTGCAGTCTGCAGCTTCTAACCCAACTCTTCCTATCTTCTTTCTTTTCAAGATGGTGGGCCAACATTATGATCTGAAGGCTCTCCTACTCATTACCTGTTCTCTTTCTCATTATCCTTAAAGGTGTTTTCTCCACTCAATCTCTTGCCTATCCTTTCTTGTCTTGGCATCTGCTTCTCAGAGTACCCAGAATGATACAACAAGAAAGTCCCCCTCCTCAATTTTGCCACTCTACTAGCTGGTGGTGAGATTGTGTCTTCCCTTTTCAGATACTACAACTGTGGAGGGAGCCAGATTTCTTGTGCCTCATCCAAGATTCCTCCCTTTTCCTCAAGCTTCTGGGGCAATAGAAGATATTGTGAAGGCTGTATTAATATGCTGAGAAGCCACGTATGAGCAGGAAGAGGAGGAACTCCAAGGAAAGCTTGGCCATTAACTACCACCCTTGCCTCTTCTGCACCCCAACATTCATTTTTAAGCTATGAATATTGGAGGTAGAAAGTACAAAACAATGACCTTTCTTTCCGTGTGCGGTTATTCTTCACACCCATAAATAAATTTATTCCTCCTTTGAAAAATGATGTTTCAGACTGTTGGTTCAACTGTACTTTTATAGAGAGATCTTCAGTAGTGAGAGACAGTTGAGAGAAGTAAAGTGTTTTATCATCATAAGAATCTACTGGGGCTCCTGTAAATAAATTACAGGGCTCTGGTCTGCAACCCAAATGTTCTAAAATAGTCTCTCCAGAGAAAGGCATTTGTAAGAGTATTTTTAACAAGCACCCCAAATAATTCTTAGTATTATATATATTTGGGAGATACTCGTAGCATGGTTAGGAACATAGGTACTCAAACCAGTCTGATTCTGTTTGATGTTGGATTGTGATCTTTGCCAGCTATGGAACCTTGGACACATTACTTAACATTTCTAAAAACTTAGTTTATCTATCATAAGTAAATATGCAATAATGGGTAGTACTTGCCCCACAGGTTGCTATGAGGACCCAAAAAGTTAGTGGTTATAGAGTATGAAGGACTCTACGGAGTCTACCATGTACTAAACTGCTCTTTAAACTTAAATTCTTCTTATTGTTGTTGTTATCATTATTGTTCTTATTAGTAATGGATCCAATTCAACAACGAAGATCTTAAACACTTGTCAGGTATTATGCTAGTATTCAGGGTGAAGTGTGTGTTTTTGTCAGGGGTAGAGTTAGAATATAGACATGAACAAGACCCACTATCTGCTCATAGCTGGGGGAGTTTTTTCTAACCCATCCACATTCTCCTATGGAATCCCCATTACCCATGCATGCAGGAGCCAGTATCAGGAGTGGGGTCTGTAGTCTGGTGCAGAGTCAAGCTAACAGTCTTTGACATTGGCTTCAGATAGGCTCAGATATGTACATGAAAGGTCTTTCATCCATGAGATCAGAGTTCATATCCCAGGCTATCTCACTTCCTGGAGGAGTGCGTGACCTTGGGCAGATTATTTAAGCTCTCTGAGCTTCTGTTTCCTTAATTTCTGAATGTCTTATACCTCCCTGGGCTATTGTGAGGCTAAATTGAGATGCACATGTGAAAAATTCTGGGGAAGGATGAGGGTGGAGAAGTGGATACCTCATCTTATTTCTTGGTGCTGTTTTGGTTCACTAAATTTCCATCCACAAAGCCTGGATGAGCCCAGCTGTCTCCCTATGAGTTGTAAGACCCAAAAGCCTCCCCCAACTGCTAGGCCCATCATTCAAACATTCTCACTTCATGTTGCATGTGTCTCTGTGCAACCATTAGTTTGTGATACATGGGACTTTTTGATCCTTACTCTTGAATTGCTTTATTCACTCCTACAGACTGGGAGTCATACCACAATTCCACAGTCATTTAAAATATGGATAGAACTACATCTTGGTTCAACAAACCCAACTCTTTCCCCAAACTTTGACTTTAGTTTCATCAACATGATTTCCATTCCTTGCTCTCTGCCTTGATGTTGAGCACATTTTGCCTCTATAAATATGGCATCAAAGTGTTTTCAAAGTGAACTTTGGAACAGAATGGCAATTAATACACCAAAGCAGCAGTCACGGGTAAAATAATCTTTTTAAACAGCCTAACATTTTTGTACTTTGATGTATCCCTATTTCAAAAGAATATGTAAACTAATTGGTATTAATTTTATTTTGAAGAAATTAGAACATTTCTTCAAGTTGTTGCCAAAATTGTGTCTCGTTTTGAATGGTTCTTTCTTTCCTCATTTGCAAGGGATTCGGTAAGGATGAGGTTGTGTAATAAAGATTGCAAATCAAAATTTACTTCTTACGGATTTCTAAGCTTCCCAAGAAAGCCAGTACCCGAAAATGGATCGAAAAGCCCTTGAAAGCTTCATGAAGGCCAAGGGCGGGATTATGCAAAGATAGGAACAGGCAGTTCATAACCTTCTTGATATTTTTCAAGTGTGATGGTGAACTCCTCCAAGTTAATAAAACACAGAAATAGAGACATAACAAAAATTTTTTGGCACAGAGAATGATAACACTGGGATATTCTAAAAATTTGCTAGATAAGCAACTCATGTTCAAAGGTGAAATAAGTCATACACATTGTATGATTGATTTATTTAAACACGAGTCTACACTTCAGGGGAAAGTGATTTCTGGAGGAATTGAGTGGAATTCTGGACATGCTTGCCAAGATATGCTTGAAGAAAAATTGCATCTAAAGATAAAAACCAGGATGTAGTAAAACCCACAAAAGTGGACTGCCAATTCCTAGGGTGCTTAGCCACCGCTGATCCTTTTATCCTTTGTACATAAAGAAGAGGTTTCTTTGGGGTGACAGAAGGAAACACCTTTGGACGAAATGCAACAAGTGGAATCCGACTGAAACAAGTTCTCAGAAAAGCCAGTGGGTGACCACTAGCCGCACAGCTGGAGCTGCAGGAAGACTCCCTGTCCTTCCTTGGTATGTCGGCAGTCTGTCTTGAGTGTCCTGCCCAGATGAGGAGATTTAAAGCATAGCCCCAAATGCAGTCTGGGAGAGACATTTTTAGGCATCATTGTTGGCCTGTGTCTTAGTCATCTATTGCCATGAACAAATGTCCCCCAAACTTAGTGTTTTTAAACAACATCATTTTATGATTTCTCCAATTTTGGATTCAACTGAGTTCTTTTCTCCTCCATGTAGTGGCCGTTAGAGAATAGTGGCTGCATGCCGGTGGTGATTGGGCTGGACTGGAAGGTTCCAGAAGACCATGATCACATGTCAATCAGCCCAGTGCTCCTCCATGTCACTGGCTTGGATTTCCTTACAACATGGTGGTCTCAGGGGAGTCCAGCTTCTTACACGGCAGGAAGCTTTGAAGATGGAGAAAGGGAAGCTGCCAGCTCTCAGAAGTTCCCGACTGTCACTTCTGTCACATTCTACTGGTTACAGAGACATACCTGTCCAGATTCAAATGGAGGAGAAACAGACCTCTTGTCTTGATGGAGTAGCATGACATACAAGGAGGGAAGAAATTGATGGCAGTTCTTTTTCAAGACTCTCCCATAGCCTGAGAAGGTGGGGCTGGCAGGGAATGGCTTTGTTGTAAGAGGAGATGGTTTGGCATCAAGCTTCAGATAGAAGCTCAGAGAGAGAGCCAAGGAAGTTGATCCTGAGGAATTCCAGGGGATAGAAGAAAGGAAGTGGGAAAAATCAAGCTAGCATTAATCAGACTTCCACTGACACCATGAGTTTTTGAAAACTAAATGTCTAGGCAAAACAAGTTCCTTTTGCATTATCTTTATTTCACTGATGACTTCATAAGTTTGTGGGTTTAGGTGAAGAGCAGAGAAACAAGTGGCCAAGTAATTATGGAACCAGAAAAAGCACAGTCAGTTGCCTGGTTCTGACTTGGTTGCAAATGGCTTCCCCACTGCTGCTCTGGACGCCATGGTTCTGATCCTGGGAAGATGTAACTTCTGAGGGCATTCTGGTGCTGTTGGAAGAGCTACTGGTAATTAGTGGAGAGGAGACAAGGATGTTCAATATCCAAACACACCACACACTTACGGGGATATTCTTCCAGCCCAAATGCCAGAGGCATCCCAGTTGAGAAACACTAAGGTAGACCATAGCGGTAATGTAGGACATTTGGGTAGAAATATGGAATTGAGTCTGCCATATGCCAAAATAGACTTTTGTCCTCTGCTAGGGCCAGTGGAAGCAAGATGCTCAAACTGTGGGAAGTATGATATCTATAGAAAACACACTTTGTAGATCATACAAAAAAAAAAAAAAAAAGTTATCACTGGCAATGAGCATGTTCTCACTTAGCAGCCTGGTTCTTCTGAAATGTTAACTAAGAAACAGACAAAGATTATAATTTTATGAAGAGATAAGACTGACACTGGGTGAGGGGTAGGAAGGTAGAAAGTGGGAGGGCCACTGTCCTGTAAGCTCTTTCAAGCTTCCTCCTGGCCATTGGCTCACCAGCATCTGTGCAAATCCTCACATCCATTTCTGCTGTTGGAAATCAAATATGTTCAGTTTGGCTGTGAAGAGATCTTCCTGGTAATTATGCACAGAATCACATTTTATTCTTCTCTAATCAAAGTGATGTTCTCTCCACATGTAAATCAGCCAGTTGCTCACTGTTTGTCAACCCCCGTCCTTGGTGATGGTTGAACCTGTCTTATACTGAAGCCTCATGCAGAACTGAGTTTTCATCCAGAATAAAATTCACCTCATGTTGCAGAGACATATTCCTCTTTTCTCCAGTGGTATTACATTTAAGAAGTGGGCTTGAGTTTGGGATGCCTGATCAGTCTGGGCATAACACTGCACTTCTCGATTTGAGGGTTTTCTTTCTTTCTTTCTTTCTTTTTTTTTTCCTGCTTTCTTCCCTGCTCTTCATTTCACATGAAGCATTCCGTGTGAAGCTTGGCTTGGTCCATCCTGAGGCCTGGAAATGGCCTAGGAGTTTGCTGCTGTGTGGTCGGCAGATGAGAATCATAATGTAGCAGCATCCAAGAAGAGAGAGTATGTCTCATGCATGCCTGAACTGAACAAATTTCAAATTTTAAAAGCTTTTGAACCATTTATAGTTTGTCGATGGGTAAGACAAAATTACGCACAGACAGCATGGACTGTGTTGGGTCCACTGACATCTGCCCTTCTTGCTGCATGCATTCAAAAGCTGTGCACCAGTATTTTGGTTGAGTCCATGGTGACCATGAAGAAACTCAGTGGAAGAGGGGCATATTCCAGCTGAAGTGGTGCCAATATTCATTGTCCACAGAGTGAATTACCTGTGGCAAATTTGACATTCCCGTTTTAGTTCTTCCTCTACCTAGCACTTATCTGGCCCCCTGCCCTCTGTGGTTGGTTGATGTGAGCCCTGGGAATGCAAACTCATTTTAGTATGTTCTCTTTGATGGTTCAGAAGGCATTTGAGCCCACGTGGAGCCCCAGGGTCATGATTATGAACAACAATTATTATACTAGAGAGTTACAGATGTGCTGGTTACTAGAGGGTTGTGGTTAATAGAATGCTGAACAACAAAGGCGCTATTGTATAACTGAGGGGTGAGGGTGGGGGCTCCCCAACAGCAGAATACATAATCTCAGAAGGTCAGGGGGCTGGAGACAAACACATGATGTTGAGTTTTTTCTCTATATAAAATTTCATTTTTGTTCCCCAAAATTAAATGGTCAGTTTTTAAAAGTTACCCTGTGGGAAAATTTTGCTTCAAAGGAGAAAGAGATCAAATGTAGATGCAGCTAGCCAGTGACTCCCATGTGTAAACTTTTTTCCACAGCGTGGTTAAGCCTTTGGTGAAATCTGATTAACTTGGGTCTCTAGGGAACAAGTTAGTGGTTTTTTATTTCACTGCACTGATTCAGGTCCCATGGACGTCCTGCTGTACAAGGAGCATCAGACCTGATCTTTCTGTGGCAAACTCAAATGTGATTCAGAACTACCAGGCCCCTCCACACCAAATGTGTTAGTGTGACACCGAATTTTAATGCTATCACTTGGCTCAGACTCTGGTAACCAGATATCTACTTTGGTTCACCAAAACCTAAGAAAATTCCATGGGGATAGTGCTTATTATCCTAGAGTTGGTGAGGGTCTTTCTTAAAAATTATTTTTTTAATTGACACACAGTAGTAGTCATACGTACTTATGGGGTATAGTGTGATATTTCAATATGGGTATACAGTGTGATCAGGATTCATGTATGCAATGTAGTTAGGATAATTGGCATGTATATCACATCAGACATATCATTTCTTTGGGCTGAGATAATTCCAAATCCTCTCTACTGGCTATTTTGAAAGGATGAGGGTTGGGAGTATAGCTTAGTGGTAGAGCACTTGCCTAGCATACACAAGGCCCTGGGTTCAATCCCAATTAAAAAAAAAAAAAAAAAAAAAAAAAGATGTTCTTTCTGACCCAAAATCCCAAGACTAGAGTAATCTGTGTAAAAGACCAATCAAAACTGGGTATGGTGGTGCACACCTGTAATCCCTGCGACTCAGGAGGCTGAGGCAAGAGGATCTCGAGTTCAAAGCCAGCCTCAGCAAGCAACTAAGTGAGATGCTAAGCAACTCAGTGAGACCCTGTCTCTAAATAAAATACAAAATAGGGCTGAGGATGTGGCTCAGTGGTCAAGTTCCCCTGTGTTCCATGCCCAATACTTCTGCCAAAAGAAGAATACAAATAATAAATACTAGAGAGGATGTGGAGAAAAAGGAACACTTTTACAATACTAGTGGGATTGTAAATTAGTCAACCACTATGGAAATCAGTATGGAGTATCCTCAAAAACCTAGGCATGGAACTACTATATGATCCAGCTATACCACTTCTTGATATTTATCCTGAAGAATTAAAATTATCATACTACAGTGATACATGCATACCCATGTTTGTAGCAGCACCATTCACAATAGCTAAACTATGGAACCAGCCTAGGTGTCCATAAGTGGATGAATGGATAAAGAAAATGTAGTATAGATACACAATGGAGTTTGATTCAGCCATAAAGAAAAATGAAATTATGTCATTTGCAGGAAAATGGACGGGAAAGTGTTAGAGAGTGATATAGGCCAAATTGTATTGTTTTATTGTGTGCATGTATGAGTATGTAACAACAAATCCACCATTATGTACAAGGATAATGCACCAATAAAAATGTGGAAAGAGAAAAAAAAAGGAAAAGAAACAAAATTAAAAAAAAATAAAATCTGCTTCTGGTCCGAGAGAGAGGATTGAGGTTGTACATAAGAAAAGCAATATAGGAAGCACTAGAGACATAATGAAAAGATAAAGGATTGGCTTGGACTGGACTTGGAAGTGAAAATCTCCCTCATTTACATTCTCCAGGGGTCATCTGGGTGTTGGGCATTTTCCCTGGGATCTGGACCATGCTTTCATTACAAGAAGTCATAGATGTTGGTGTCGCAAAGACTGCTGCTTACATGGGGGCACAATTTAGACACTTCATGTGAGCTTTGGGAAAGAGCTGAAGCTTTGTTTCCCTCCGTGGTCACAGCCAGTCCTAGATGCAATGGGTTACACGTCACTAATTACAAACAAGCAGACAATGGAGTTTGTTTCTTGCTCTGAGAATCTGCACTTCGTTCCCAGTCAGATCTGAATGCATTTTAACCATAATAGAAAGCAGAACTAAAGTGCTTGGGGGCTTTACAATGCACCCAGAAAAGCAAAAGTAAGTGGAAAACCCAACCTAAGTTTTCGAAAATGAAGTACCTACTATGCGTGGGTTGCTTTACTGTGTTTTGTCTCTTGTAGGTGAAATGATCGTGCAAGTTCACTCTGCATCCTATTAACCTTGGTTTGTAGTTGAGAACGCTGAAGCTTGGTGTGGTTTTGTCCACATGGTCAGGGCCACCCAGTTAACAAGGGTTTTAGCTGGGATGTAATATCATGTCCATCTGGCTCCAAAGCCCAGGCAACTTCAATCATCTCGCCATGTGGCTAATTTCCCCCCAGAATTGAGGAATATTTAACTTTCTTCTTGGGTACACATGAGTAGAGATGGAAGGAAGTTCTTGCTTCATGCTGACTTCTGCCTTCCACTGAAGGCAGAACAGCCTCAGATAAATACAATTTCTTTAACTTTCTCTTATTATTACTTATTTCTGAGAAATTCTTTCTTATGTTTGATGCAAATATCTTCTTGCTATAGTTTAAAGTCTTCTGTCCTGTTATGCTCTTTTGTGGGGGGAGAGCAGCATTACATACAAGCAAGTCACAGATCTATGGATTGTGAGGTTGTCACTCATCACCCTTCCATGGAGTAGGAAGATTCTCCCTGTCAGTCCAGGCAACCCAAACAACCAGAGGAAATCCGACTGTTGTTTGTTGGAGTTTGGTGTGGTTTTTAACCTTTCCTGGCTTCGCCAAACAAAAATTCTAGTTCAGGATTTTTAACAATCAGCCTCATTACCCTATCCCTGCACCATCCCCCAATCCTCAACCATCCTTAGATTAAAAGATGGGTAAAGAAACAGGAAGTGGGTGGTAAAGGGGATTGGGTTGATATAAAAATGCAAACATCGATCCCTGTATCAGATTTCTTTGCTAACAAATGCCCTTGTGGAGGTCCAGCAGATAGGAACACAGAAGACCAGAAGAGCTAAAGAGGCCGCCTCTTTCACCTGGCACCTCAGCTGCCAACCGGCACACCTGGCTGAGTCTGCGTGCGGCCGGCTGAGCTATTCCTGTGGTTGGAAGATCAAAGCAAAACAGTCGGCCCCAGTCTGGCCCAGCTCATCTGGGAATGAGAGCCGAGCGGAGGGAGGTTGCCCACCGTGGACAGAGATCAGAGGGAGGGCTGGGCAGTGTGGTCAGTGGTTGGTAGCAGGATTCCAGTGCAGGGCCGAGGAGGGCTCTGTCAGGCAGCCAAGGCGCTAGGCAGGGTTCAGGGGAAGCCACAGGGGAACCAGGAGGCTGCGAAGATCGGGGAGCTGATAAACTCCTAGCGTTGGCATCTGACGCTCTTGGAGCACTGGGAGGGGAGCAGGAGCCTGCAGGGCTGTCTTCTGTGGCTCCGGGAGATCTCCCTGAGCTGTGGCAGGCCCTCCCAGGGTTCAGCCTCCACCCAAATGAAGACGCTCCCTGTTGCCATCTCCATGTCCAACCAGGACTACTCTCTGGAGTGACAGACTCCTATTTTAACCACAGCCGAATGTGTGGCATTTAATATCCGAAGCTGAACTTGCTGCTCACCTCTTCAAGACAGCCCCTCCTGCTTGGCTCCCCTTCTTTATTTATTTATTTTTTAGTTATAAGTAGACACAACACCTTTATTTTATTTATTTATATGTGGTGCTGAGGATTGAACCCAGTGCCTCACACGTGCTAGGCTAGCACTCCACCGCTGAGCTGCAACCCAGCCCTTTACTCCCCATCTTGATCACTGATGTGACCGTTGCCACTTCTCCCAAGCTGGAGGATCCGGAATCCTCCGATTCCTCTCACACCCCGATCCCACCCTCATCTGCGCCCACACTGTCACCATCCCCTCATCCAGCTCAGGTGCCCCTCCTTGTCCCTTGGAGGAAGAAAACAGCTCACCACGAGCTTCCCTTCAGCAGCCTCCCTAAACTCTCTGGGAGCGGCCATGCCCTGGTATTCGTAGGGCACAGACAAGACTTGTCTTTCATCCTTTGACCCCTGACTAACCTGCCTGACCTCACAGCCTATCAACCCTCCTCCCATCCCTGCAGTCTGGGCCTGGAATCTGCCGGCTGAGCCTTGAGCCCTGGCTTCTTGGGCAAGGTTTTGATGATAGCTAATGAGAGGCATCTGGTTGTGTTTGCCACACACACAATTGATGTTCTGACCTCACTGGAATGGTGCACGTGCACACACACACACACACACATACACACACACACACTCACAAATGCACCTGTGTACCTGCACATGTGTCCTTACATAAGAAGTATCCATTGGGCACTTGCCTTGTGGGTAGGGTGGGTAGATACAGCTCTAAATGCTTATGCACATTAACTTGTTGATTTCTCCTTCCGGTCCTCTGAGGTAGTTATCATTACTAGTTCCTGTTTATAGATGAGGAAATAAAAGTACAGACATGAAGAACTGCCTCAAAGTTGCAAGACTAGGAAGTAGTAGAACCTGGATTCGAACCCCTGTCATGGAACTCCAGAACATGCACTAGGAGCTGTGTAATGCTACACCCCCTGTCCTCCCATTACCCCAGCAGCACACTTTCTCATGCCAGGAGAAAGCCTCTATTGGCCAGTGTGGGGATCCCCACCACCCCCGACTCCTAATATAAGCCCTTTATTTGAGAACCCTGAAAAATCATGACTGGGAGGACTTTGGGTTCTGGTCCAAATTTTCCACTGTTCAGAGAAGTGACATATTCCTGATCACACAGGAGACCAGACAGTCCCAGCCTAGAGCCTCCACACTGCTTTTATTTTACATCTCTGGACATAATTTCACACTCATTATGCCCACATTGCCTTGCTTCTGACTCAAGACTCCTGCAATTTTACTGTATTTCAGAAAGGAAAAAATGAGTGTACATTAAATTTATTAGTAGTAGTGTATGTATGTACACACATATACTCAACTACATAAAGCAAGATATGCTCTCAAGATTCTCCACTGTGAGTTTCATTTGTTCGTTTTGTTTTTTGTGGTGCTGGGGATTGAACCCAGGGCCTCACACATGCTAGGCAAGCACTCTATCCCGAAGCTGCATCCCCAGCCCTTTTTATTACATATTGAGACGGGGTCTCGCTACGTTGCCCAGGCTGGCCTTGATCTTGCCATCCTCCCCTCCTGCCGCAGGCTCCTGAGTGGCTGGGATCACAGGCACGTGAGCTCTTCATCTCCTGTTCAACTCTGCTTTGCTCTCCCTTGGCTTCTGGCCATAACCTCCTTCCCAGTTCTTGTTGATCTTATCTAGGTTAGAAACGTGGAAGCAACGACTGTGTCTCAAAGAGCTAAATACCTTAATGTGCCTGTGCTCATCTGTTACTAATGCCCAGTGAATGCAAACAAGGACTAACAAAGGCAGGAGGATAAACACATTTAAGCCAGACCTATTTCCAGAGAAATAATTTAAAGACGGTTCAAACACACAAGAATAATGATTTCCCCATGGAGACGCTGTGTGCTCGCTGGCTCTATAACTTTGGCCTAACATGCAGAATCCCATAAAAAGTTAGGGGCAAGATAAAAAGAAACAAGTAGTGCACAATGGAAAGAAGCCATTTGTGCTACAGCAGAATATTCCTCCTCAAAATTACCCAGCGGGAGTCGGCTGTCTGGGGATTCCCGGCGCCTGCTGCTGTCTAAGGAAGGCCTGTGCACAGATGCTGAGGCCCACGAGGAGAGGCTCCTATAGGTGGCTTTTTGGATGAGCTTTCTTTGTCTGCCCACAAGGTAAGTTTGTCTGTGTTTACTTGTTTCCTTTTTGCGGAGAAAAACATCAAAGCAGATATGCAGCTGGGGAGTGGAGGAAATGCCCCATCCCCTGGGGTGAGACCAAAGTTACCTTTCTTTCTGACTCTGGCAATGTCCACCCTCTGCACTTCAGAATCACTGGAAACCAAGACAGGTGCTAGCATCTGGAAGGAGGATTCAGCCCAACACTGAAGGCTACCTTTAGGCTTCCCCACCTACCTTTTCCAGGAGCCCATATTTTGGCAGGGGAGAGTAGGGAAATTAGTGCAGCCAGCTCCATCTGCTTTGATCAGCTCTTGAGTCCTCCCCTGGGGACATCATCATGGATGGCAGCAGCCCTGGAATCTTCCTCCTGGCCTAAGGTTTCCAAGCTCTAAGTGTCCATCAAAAGTAATGAGTTGTTTTCAGTATTTCAAGAAAGCTTAAAAAAAAGAGGAAGGAGAAGGAGAAGAAAAAAGTCAGTCTCTTCTGTCATAAGACTGTACATGGGTTCTTAGCTTATGGCTAGCATTATATCAATTTGGAATGTCACAATGCTATTAAATCCCACTCACAAGTGCTGATTGGCTATTTATGGCAATGTAGGACTCGAGGGGACATTTTTTTTAGGGCTTCAGACCTGGCTGACAGAGCCCCCGATGTGTATCCCACCCGGTCCTCACTCCTGGCTTTAGGTGTCTGAGGGCTACAACCCGCCTTCATCCTGAATCAGACACTCCTGAGACCTCTTGAGTTCCTGGCTTACTACCCTGCACACAGATGAGGGACTGGAGAGAGCGCAAGGACAGGGACGCCCTTGGTTCCCTCCCTTGTGTGCAGGCTGAAGCTGTGAGGGTGATGGAGATTCAGAACCAAGGATGGAACTGCTGCAAGCTCAAGAAGGTGCCTTGAAATATGAAAAGGGAGAAAAATCCCCAAAGACAAAGCAGAAAGGGAAGCATAGATTCTCATCTGGCTGAAAGTCAAGTTCGGGAGCTTTAAGAGCTTCCCAGACTTGAGATTCTCACTTTTACCCATGTCTTAGGTGGGGTTCCCCAGGGGAGACACTAAACAATAACTTACATATGAGTCATTTATTATGAATACCCACGAGGGAGTGGGGTCTGGACAGGAGGGGACGGAAGACAAGCAAGGGGCCATTTCAGGCAAAAGTCTGGCAGGGAAAGCCTGAATCCTCAGGGGCCTCTGGCCTGGAAGTTCTGCCTCATTCCTACTTCAGGAGTGGAGGGGGAAGGTGGTCACTCAAGGTAAATGAGCTGGACTTTAATGCTCCCCGTGTCACAGTTAGGGGCTTAGGACCTCTGGGTTAGAGAGAGGGTCACAAGCAAATTCTGTGGGGCGGGGAGGGATGAGGAAGTGCAGGTGTGGGCAATTGAAATCACATCAAGAAAAAAGTAGGGGGTGTGCAGAAACACAGGAGAGAGGGCCAGCCGGGAGAATGGGCATCGTCCATCTGCCACCACCCGGCTCCCATGCACAGATTCTTGTCTCTGACCTGCCCTCTCTGGACTGAGTAGGCCCGGGCCTTTAGTTTGGAACAGACCCCTCAGACTCTGACTTGAGCTTCCGTCCTTCTATCCCTCAGTCTGGACCCTGATGACCATGGGTCTGTTCTGGAAGGAGACCCTCCCGCCATACACACGCTCTGCCCACTGAGGCAAAAGGCAGGAGAGAGACGTGGTGTAGCCCAGCTCATAGACCTGTCCTTTGGATCCACATCCTTAGTGGATCCTACTTTAGAGACCAGAGGGCACACCGGGCGTCTACACAGCAGGTTGCCTCACGCAGTACGTCCAAGTCCTGATTATCTTTTGGGATGTTCACTTCCATTGTCATGGTCATGGGGGCCATGACAGTGAGCTTAATGGTTTTCTATATTTGTCGGATGAAAAGGTAGAAAATAACACAGCAATAGCATATGAATGTGTGTGATTTTGTTGAGTGAAGAAATCCATTTTTCACTTAAGAGCAAACTTTAGTACTAACCATACCAAGTTTGGTCATAACAAATAACGATAAC
This sequence comes from Tamias sibiricus, assembly GCA_025594165.1. Lineage (NCBI taxonomy): Eukaryota > Metazoa > Chordata > Mammalia > Rodentia > Sciuridae > Tamias > Tamias sibiricus. Next base: position 39,000,026 of record CM046666.1, read on the forward strand.
TATTAGTATTAGCGTAAGAGCAGCTAGTGCTGTGTGTCACGCTCTGTTCCCCTCGTTCATTATGACGTCATCATTTCTATTACCGCCATTTTTTCAGAGGTGGAGATCCACGCATAGAGAGGTTGGGTAACTTGACTGATCCACACAGCTACGGAGGCACAGCAACCAGATCAGACCTAGGTTGTGATCCCCGCCTGAGCTTGCCGTCTGCTGTCGGTTGCTGCTACAGACATATGGAAAGGCTGAGAAGTTCAATAAAACAAAACCAGAGAATTATTCCTGCTGTGGGTTCCTTACTTCGGGAGTGGAAGGGGAAGGTGCCACAGGACACTTATGGACAAGAATACAATGACCAGAATGGCCCTCTGAGTGGCTTTGATCTGGTCTCAAAGGCACAACCTTAATGGAGACGCAGCTCACTAAGGAAAACCCACGAATAGACAAATATGTACCACTGTAGCTCTCACCATATTCTTGTTTACTTCACCCAACCTTTTTCCAACAGGTATCCATTTTTTCTTTAGATTCAAAGAAAAATATGGAAAAAAATGAGGGTGGGGGAAGTAAAGGGAACTGGGGGGCCTGATGAGGGCGACTTAGTTTACGCACACATCCTGGGGCATCCTCAGATGACAACAATAAAAATCCTCATGCCGAGATCGCCACGCCTAAGGTCGCAGAGCTGCTCATAAAATTTGGCTTTCTGGTTGCAAAGGGCACAGCTTAGAAATGGATGGAGCCGCTCCACTGTAGAAAAAGAGAAGGACCCTCTGTGAAGTTCAGGTTCTATTTTTTAACATGATGACCACAGAAAGATAATCTGACTTGTTTGGGAAAGCTTATTTTTAATCTTTTAGAAATGACTGCTTTCTGCTAAAAAGGGAGACTTGGGGGAAATAGAAATAGTTTTCTGTGGGTGATTTATAAAGCCAGCTATTTCGGGGGATTGAAACTGTCTACCTTGGTTTGAGTTATTTGATTATTTAAAAACTCGAATGAGCATAAGGCAGTTAATTTGTTGGCTTTCTGGTTGGCCTCCGTGTCATCGTGTCCCCTTCAGATGAGTTCTGGGGAGATTTATCTGGGGTGGCCCTCGGTGGAGCTGGAGCCTGCAATAACACTTAGTTCCTCTTCCTCCCCCGACAGGCCCCCTCCTCGGGGTCTTTCACAATGGTTGCCTTTGAGCCCAGAGATCCTCAGTCATGCAGGCCTCTGTCTAACGTCTCTGAGGAAAATGCTGGAATCCCTTGGAACAGAGCGGAACTGGAAGGGGAGACGTCATTATCCCAGAGCTGACTGTAAATTGTGCTGTTTAGTCTGTAAAGCAATTAGGTCTGGGGAGTGTAACGTGATCCTTTTTGGCCTTTGTGGCCTCTGTAGGTCTGTGGGTTCTTTGCTGGGCACTGGTGCAGAGCTTTCAGGCCAGTATCCTGCACTCCCTTAGCCAAACAGATGCTTCAAAACAGGCCAGCTTTCTTGTAATCAGTGGAGTGGCTGTGTTTCCAAGGGGCCTGAGCTGGGTATTCAAGGACCTGAGTTCAAATTCCAGCTCTGCTTCTTCCTTGTTATTTAACCTGAAGCAGGGTCTGTCTCTATGTCTCCCATGAGCAAGGCTCAATTTCATTAAATTGGCCTCAACGTCTCTTCCACACAGGTTTAGCTGAATTGTGCAAGGCCTGGTCTGGGTGTGAATTCTCCAAAATCCATTCGGGTACCTCTACAGTGTGGCCAGCTGCTGCTTGGTCGGTGGCAGCCGTATTGAAAAGGGTGGCATTGTTTCCATCTGCTTCTTGAGCACGCTGGTGCCCTGAGACCTTTTCCATATGTCTCTCCCTTACCCTTTCTGTGGAATTCTTGCTGTGCCCGGTACTGTCTTGTGAGAAGTACATCTTCCCCGCCACCCTCTACCATGGCATCCTGGCTGTCGCCTGTATGCCACTTAGCCATAATATTCTTACCTGTCTTCCTCACTAGGTTGTGAGCTTCCTGAAGGTGTGACCATGGTGGCTTTATCTCACTGTGCCCTGGCACCAGTATAGTGCCCGGCACATAGTGGCCACCCAGTACATATTTTGTAGAATGAATAAAAGAAAAACAAATACATACCCAATAGGCAGGTTGGAGCAGATACTCTTTTCCTTGTCTACCTGATGAAAGTTCAAGGTCAGAGTCACATCCTTGAAAGGTCCAACAGGGCAGCTTCATCCCTGTTGCCTTCTGAGTACATCCTCACACCCTCAGTACCCAGCCTTGGGCCCTCTACAAATGGACTTCTTGCTTATTCATGAATAAAAAGTAACCTTTTAGGGCTGGGATGTAGTTTGGGGTTAGAGTGCTTGGGAAGCATGTGTGAAGGCCTGTTTGATCCCTGGCATCGTTTAAAAAAAAAAAAAAAAAAAAAGAAGAAAGAAAAAAGAAATAACTTTCTCTTTCATTTTTGCTATTATTATTTTAGATCCTTTGCTATAAGTAGCCAAAATTTATTTAGCTGATACGCCGGGAAAATTGTGCTCAAGGGCAGCTGTAATGGGCTAGAGATTTCTTTGGAACAGCAAATAAAATAATGAGGAGTGTGTGTGTGTGTGTGTGTGTGAGAGAGAGAGAAAGAGAGAGAGAGAGAGAGAGAGAGAGAGAGAGAGAGGTTCACAGGAATCCTGGGTGTGTTTGGTGCGGGAGGAGTCTCTCTCCGTCCCAGGGAAAGATGGGGCATGAGGAATCCTCTGTTCCACTGTGTGTTGAGCTCAGGCCTCTGTTCTCCGTGTGGACTCCAGTACACATTTGTTTTAAATTATTCCCTAATTGCTTAAGTGTCTGTGGTGTCTTTTCTCTTAACTTAGGGCCTGGAGGGTGGAAAGGGGGAATCTCACTGTCGGCTGCCCCCTGCCCCCAGGGTGGAGACCCTCACAGGGACTCCCCCTGCTAGGCCTAGAGAGGCTGGTGGGTTAGAAAGCTGAGTCCCTGGGGTGTGAGAAATGGAATGACCACTGGGCTTCCCTTTTAAATCTCCAGATTCCAAGCCCAAACTTGGTGCTGTGTTGGGAAATCCAACTGTTTTGCTTTTGTGGCAATGCTAACATATACCTCATTAGTCTGTTTGTCTTAAAATCCACCCACTCTTCAAAAGAAAAAGAAAATAGCCAGGGCTTAAAATAGTTCAGTTGTCTGTGTGGGGAGCCATTGCCAGGGCCTTAATAAATACAGAAACCTCTTCTTCGTCTTTGTTGGACCCGCTTCTGGGGCAAAGAGCCTCAGGGACTGGGCCAGTGCTCTCCCTGCTGGGACCATGGGTGGGCTCTCATGGCTGCACATAGGAGTCAGACTGCCAGGGAGGGAGAGGCCCTGGAAACCATGGCGCTCAGCCCCTACTGTTTACACCTAGGTACTAGAGAGGGTGCAGGACTCACCCAAGGTCTCCCAGCTTGGCGTGACACAGCAGTAGCTGCAGCACGTCCTAGTTGGCTCCTTCCCCACTGAAGGTGAAGTCCGAAGCCCACAGAGTCCCACCTCCATGTGAAATTGACGGTCCTTTGGGGAGTCTCACTCATTGATCTCTTCCTACCCCAACCCAGTGACCTCTGTGTTCCCCTCATCTGCAAGAAAGGTCGGTCAGTTGTTGGATCCTCACTCTGGGCCTTGACCCTGTGTTCCAAGGGGAGCTCATTTGATCTTCTTGTCAACCTTATGAGGGTTGTTACAGCTATCAGATAACTATGATGGCTGTTAGTAGGCATGATCACCAGGTGACTGCTATTATCCCTTCTGAGGCTCTGAGAGGTTAAGTTATAAGCGAGTAGCCCTGATTCACAGAATGTGAAGCAGTGAGGCTGAGATTGGGGTTCAGGGGTTCTTGCCCTCTGACTCTACAGTGCTCCGTCTTAACCATGGCACCTCAGACTTCTAGACTTTTTTTTTTGTTCCAGGATCCAGTGCTGCTCACCAAACATCAGTAGGCCATGTCCCTGGAGCAGTTTGTCTTTGGTGAGGATGGAGTTACAGGGGTCTATCTATTCACAGAGTCTGGTCTGGTCTGCTTTGTGGGCATACTTGTGGCCCCTGTGTGAAGAAACTGGCGTATCCCTCTGGGTCACTGCTCTTGATCCCGAGAATAGGAGAAGGCACCTCGACGGCTCTAGGCTGCTGTGTGAGTTGCTCTACCACTGGGAATGTGTAACCCAGCATAGCCAGCGGTGCTTGAAGTGTCTGTGGCATAGTGGGTGCCAGACGGAGCCTTTGCCAGGCATGAACGTGTGAATCCTAGCACAGACGGGATTCTGAGCAACGATGTGCCACCCTGTCTGTGGATGATGGCTCTTCCTTGAGAAATGGCTTTGTCTTACTTCTAGGGCAGTAGAGGCTGGTTACCACATGAACTAGTGGCCCATCATGAACCCAGTGTCTTTGTCTGACACATTGAACCATAAAGTTGGTTATGCGTGTATCACTCCATCATCAGAGGGAAGTGGTTGGTCTACATGAATTTGGGTTCAAGCTGGTCCTGAGACACCAGGAAATTGCATGAACAAGTGGCCCAATTACCAAGGCCCAGAATCCCACCTATAGCTGGCTTCATGGGTTTGTGACCTACACGGTCTCACAGGGCCTGTGCTGAGAAGGGGTCTTTCATTGGTTTAATGCTTGGCTGGCTCTGTCTTGGAAAATCTTAATAATTTTTAACCAGGGGGCCTTCATTTTCATTTTGTTCTGGATGTGTCTATGAGGGTGTTCCTGGAGGAGATTAGCATATACATCAGGAGATTGAATAAAGAAGATCTGCCCTGGCCAGTGTGGGCAACGTCCTTCAATCCACTAAGGACCGGAATGGAACAAAGGGGCGAAGGGAAGGAGGATTCTCTCTCTGTCTCTGTGTGCTGGGCCATCCATTTTCTCCTGCCCCCTGACATCAGAGCTCCTGGCTCTGGACCTGCAGACTCTGGGGTTTGCAGCAGCAGCACCTTGGGGTCTCAGGCCCTGGGCTCCAGCCTGAGTCACGACAGTTTCCCTGGTCCTCTAGCTTGCAGATGGCAGAGTGTGGGACTTCTCAGTCTTCATGATCGTGGGAGCTAATTCTCGTGCTAAATCTCTGATATGTCTATATATAGCCTATTGTTTCTGTTTCTCTGGAGAGCCCTGAGTAATGTAAGCGCTCTTTTTCCCCATAGACAGGATTCAGAGGTCCTGGAATCAAGGCATGGGAATGGAGCGGGTTCCCTTACTGTCACCACTAGTGGAAAGTTTGCCCCTCATCCCCGAACCTGTGGGCTCCTTTTGTCTAAAGTGTTTACTGTCAAAGGAGGAGGGCACCCCCCACAGCACTGACTCTGTGAAACCGGAAGTTGGGGCTACCCTCGGGCCTCTTTGCCCTCCTTTTGCCAGGGATCAGCAGACAAAGAAGGTGCTGCTGAGCTCACGGCAGTGCCGAATCTTGCCGAGGGAAGTCGGCTGCTGCTATCCACGGTGGGGATAAAGAGGAGCAGGGGGTGTCTGGGATGCCGGAGATTCTTTGGGGGAAACTCCTGGTCCTCCAGTGTCCTATGATAAAAGCCAAAGGTAAGGTTCAAGGACCTGGTACAGCTGGGCTGTTCATGCCCAGACCCTGTGGGGGTGAAGGTGGGTCACCCCATCAGGAGCCTTGGCCACTTACAGAGGGCAAAGGAAATATGGAATGGGTAGTAGAAGGAGGAGCTCTAAAGGCCATCTTGGACCATCTGGCCAACTGCAGAAACGAGAACTGTAATAACTGTGAGCATTTCTTTCTTGTTTTTCTGTGAATAGGTTTACCTTCGTCTTCGTCTCCCTCCCCCGCCCCCCACTTCTTTACCATCTAAAATAAGACGTGTTAATGGTAGTTTACATTGCATCTTAGTATTTGAATTATTCAGCTGCAAAAGGAATGAACATCGCCCACAGATGGATTAAATAACAAAACAAAGCCCAAACCAAAACGTTGTATTCTCTTTCATAGAGAAGGGAGAAGGTTACTCTGGCTCTGATGGTACCTGAGACAACTCCATCCCCTGAGGCCAAGTGGACATTAAGTATGGTTAAAAGAAATATGTATGCATGCCCAGTTTTCATGGGGTGGACTGTGGTGGCCTTTTATTCTACACTTCAACTTGGCTAAGTTGAATCTGTTTCCCTGAGTTATCTTCTCTGTGTGGGTTCAGGTTAGGGTTGGCCTCATTTGCATAATATTTGAAATTTAGCAGTGAAGCTATTGTCATTTTATGCTCTGCAGGTCGCTGCAGGGCAGGTGCTGTTGCAACTCGTGCACATGGTGACAATCTGTTGGTGAGGCTGGAAACTGGACACATAGCTCTACCGGGCTCTCACCGGGTACCCTCCTTCCTCCTCTGAATCCTGGGCCAGGTGCAGATGGAGCTGTGTATAAAAGTGCCAGCTTGTCCCACAGGTCACTTGTGTCATTGAGCACAGAGGTGGTGAGATGCAGAAATGGCTCCAATGTGCCCTTCCAGGTTTTAGCTGAACCTTGGTCTCCCTCACTTCACATTCACGTTTCATACCCCACCTCCAGCTCCGCAGACGTTGGGCCAATGCCTGGTGCCGCCTTCTATGTAGAGCACTCCACTCCCCGCAACACACGCTAGGTCTCACCACTGTAATGAATCCCTTAATTTTATGTCACTCGGTGTGGTTCATCTTTGTTTTTTTTAAAAAAAAATTGTTCTTTTTACTTATACATGACCATAGGATGTATTTTGATGTATCATGCATACTTGGATCATAATTTCCCATTCTTATGGTTGAACATGATGTGGAGTTTCATTGGTCGTGTGTTCATACATGAATATAGGAAAGTTCTGTCCAATTCATTCTACTGTCTTTCCTGTTCCCATCCCCAATCCCTTCCCTTCATTCCCCTTTGTCTAATCCAATGAACTTCTTCCCTCCTCTCCCCGCCCATACTGTGTGTTAGCATCCAAATATCAGAGAGAACATTTGGCCTTTGGCTTTTAGGGATTGGCTTATTTCACTTAGCATGATAGTCTCCAGTCACATCCATTTACTGGCAAGTGCCATCATTTCATTCTTCTTTATGGCTGAGTAATATTCCATTATATATATATATATATATATATATATATATATATATATATATATATATATGCTAAGCTCTATCTTTCTTTCTTTCTAAGCTAAAGTAGAAGTAAAGATAAAAAATAAGAACAAGAAGCTAAGATAGTGACGAGAGCGAAGAAAAAGCACAGCCTCAGACTCAGTTGAGACCAGCAAAAAGAGTAGAAACAAGAGAGCATAGCCTCTGACTCAGTTGAGGCCAGTTAAGAATTAAGCTGAAGCAAAGTAGCCAGCGAAAAGCCGAAGCAGAGTAGCCAGCGAAAAGCCGAAGCAGAGTAGCCGGCCAAAAGCCATAAAAAATAAAGAAGCCAGAAAAGCCATACAGAGAAAAAGCCTTGAGCTTTAGCAAAAAGCCATAAAGAAAAAAGCCATGAGCTTAAAAGAAAATAGAGAACTAAATAGCATGGTAAAAACCATGCAGAGAAAAAGCCATTGAGCTTTGGCAAGAAAGCCATAAAGAAAAAAGCCATAAAAATAAAGAAGAGACAAGAAAAAAAAAAAAAAAAAAAAAAAAGTCAAAGCCGCTTATGCAATTGTGCTTAACTAAGTGCGTTAGCTGCTCCTCAGCAGTAGGCTTCCTTAAAGCCGCAGCACCTTCTCAAAAAGGGCTCAAATATCCACCCTTTTAAAAACAAAAGGTGAAAAGCTAGGTAGGGACAAGAAAATAAAAGAAAATAGAGAAAATAGAATTAAAGCACCTTTTTAAACTAAAGGGGAGGAATATGAAGGAGCCCTAATTAGGAAGGGCTGTTGCAGCTAGCTGGAAGCCATAAGTTCCACCTGATATGTATGTGACACACCTGTAGGCACCCGCAAAGCTGAAGGTATATAACCGGGTGAAAGCGGTCCGAGGAAGAGGAGAACGGAGAAATTCATTCAGTCAGTCGTGCAGTCGCTCGGTCGGTCAGAAGAAGAGTTCGGGTCGGAGAAAAGAATCAGAGCGGCCAGAACGTAGGCAGAGCGGTTACAGAAGAGAAACCAGATAGAAGAAGTAATTGCTGGTCAGAGTTAGGCCGAGGCTCCCGAGGGCTGGTCAGAGTTAGGCCGAGGCTCCCGAGGAAGACAGAAGACAGAAGACAGAAGAAAGAAGCAAGAAGCTCTAAAAAAATAATCTTTTCTCTAAGCTCTATCTTTCTTTCTCTCTAAGCTAAGAAGACAAGAAGAAAAAGACAAGAAGACAAGAAGAAGCTAAGCTCTATCTTTCTTTCTCTCTAAGAAAGTAGAAGTAAAAGTAGTAATAGCTTTACTCTGCCTCCGAGAGTTTTTCTCCCCGTGGCGCCGTGGCTGGCCATGACAGGCAGCTTACACATATATATACATATATATATATATATATATATATATATATATATATATACGTATATATATGTGCATCACATTTTCTTTATCCATTCTTCTATTTAAGGGCACCTAGGTTGGTTCCATAGTTTAGCTATTGTGGATTGAACTGCTATAAACATTGATGTGGCTGCATCACTGTAGTATGCTGATTTAAAGTCCGTTGGGGATATGCCAAGGAACAGGATAAAGTGGTTCTGGTTTTCATTCCAAGTTTTCTGAGGAATCTCCATACTGCTTTCCAGAGTGGTTGGACCAATTTGCAGTCCTACCAGCAATGTATGAATGAGTGTACCTTTTTCCCCACATCCTCTCCAATATTTATTGTTACTTGTATTCTTGATGATTGCTATTCTGACTGAAGTGAGATGAAATCTCTGTGTAGTTTCAATTTGCATTTCTCTGATTGCTAGAAATGTTGGGTTCTTCTTTCTTGATTGAACCCTGACTATACCTAGACTGATAGTTGGTCTTTCAAAATCTTATTATATTCATCACCCCACTTAGTATCACCCCACTTAGTAGTATATCCAGTAACCCCTTTAAGTATAAACTACTAACCTCATTTCAAACATAAGAGATTTGATATCAGAGAGGTTAAGTGACTTTCCCAAAGTCACACAGCTATTAAATAGCCAAGTTTAAGCCAGATCTAAAAAATTCTGAGTTCAAATCTCTATGGTCCCCAAACACTTTGAACCAAATTATATTGCTGAATCTGTATCCTTGTTGCTATTTCTGTTCCCTGTATAACAAGAGGTTAAAAAATTAGATTTCATGGGTGATGGTCATGAAATCAACTTTCCTTTTGTCTCCTGCTACCCTCTTCTACCTATGATGTGTGTTTTCTCACTGCTACTACATAAAAACTCAGGCTCAGTGACTTTTCTGGTCATTAGTAGTTGATAGTTCTTCAAACATGTTAAGAAGTAAAACATAGTCTCCATTTAAACTATCCATTTGGTGTATTAGTTAGCACTTAAATTTATAGTTAAATTAAGAATTCCTTCTTCTCTGACCCTCTCTCCCCACACCACCTCCTCTCTGGCTGAAATTGGCTACAGTCTAACTGCCTTTGGGGAAAAGATGTGGTCAGCACCCTTCTTTATTTCTGTCCTGATTTTTACCCTACCCACCTTTCTCCCCAGAATTGGAGTTGGGAGAAAGGAAAAGAGGTAGGGACTAAAAACAAGCAAAGTTTTACCTTCCATAATTGACATACCATAATATCCACCACTTGCAAGTGTATAATTCAATGATTTTTAGTAAAATCACAGAGTTCTATAATAATCATAATTTTAATTCTGTTTAGAACATTTCCACTACCCTAAAAATTATTCTCAAGCCCATTTGAAGTGAACCCTCTTCCCCAGTCCAAGGCAACCCTGATCTGTTTTCTGTGTGAATTTGCCTTTTCTGGACATTTCCTATAAATTACATCATGCAATATGCAGTATTTTGTGTCTGGATTCTTTCACGTAGCACAATGTTTTGGAAGTTCATCCACATTGTGACATGAACCATAAATTTTCTCCTTTTTATTGATGAATAGTGTTCTATTGCATGGACATACCGTGTCTTATTTATCCACTCACCATGATGATATTTGGGTTGCTACCACTTTTTTTTAACGATTATAAGCATCCCACTATGAACATTTACATGTGTCTTTGTGTAGATGACTTGTGTTTATTTCTTTGGGTTTATTCTTTTTAAACATCATATTCTGTTGATTATTTTAGCTCTATAGTTAAGTTTTAAAGTCATGTAGTATAAGTACTCTTTGTTCTTCATTTTTAAATTTGTATTGCTTCTTCTAGTTCCTTGGCATTTCTATATAAATTTTAATTTTTTTATTTGCTAAAAAAATAAAACCAGAAAACCCTGCTGAAATTTTGATAAGGAGAAATGTCATTGTCTTAGTTTGTTTTGTGGCATTATGGCAAAATACCCAAGGCTGGCTAATGTTTAAAAGAAAGCAACTTATTTGGCTCATGATGTCTGGTGAATTTCCAAACAGCATGGTTCCAGTTCTGCCTAAAGCCACTTGTCTATGTCACCACATGGTAAGGAAGTGGAAAGGGCACTGGCTGTGTCCAGAAGGGGCCATGCACGTTGGGTGGCCTTGCTTGATAGCACACCACTTTTACAAGAACTAGTTCACTCCTTGAGGCCAGCATTAATCCCTTCTGACCCATGACCCATGACCTAACCACCTTCCACTAAGTCCTGTCTCCTAAAGTCTCTACCACTTCTCACATCACCACACTAGGGAACCAAGCCTCCAGCACACTTAACTTTGGAAGATACACTCAATCTGTATCCAAACTATAGTAGTCTTAATAATACTGCATCTTCTTAATGCAAGAGCATTTCGAAGTATGTTGCTTAATTTCCATATATTTGAGGATTTCCCAGATTTATTTTTGTTATTCTTTTGTAGTTTTAATTTATGGTCAAATTCCATAATTTATATGATTTCAATCCTTTTAAGTATATTGACTTTAATCATATTGATTTAAACATTTTTAGATCATCTTAAAATCAATATTGTTTTAATCCTTTTAAGTTTTACAGCCTTGTACATGGTTTTTCCTAGAGAACATTCCAGTGTGTTAGGCTAGAAATGGTATTAGAGAAAGGTATTTTTCAGTGATAAGATGGTCATCCAATGGCTGCTGGATACATGTGGTTTTCAAGCATATTTGAAGTATTCTCCAGCAATTTTGGGATTCTGCTATTATTAATTATATCTTCCTGATGTGTTGACCATTTTGACTTTATAAAATGTCCTCCTGAGTCCCTAATACTATTTCCAATTCTGAAGTCTATTTTGTCTGATATTAATATAGCTACTTCAGTGCTATTATGGATATAAGTCCATAAAATAAGTTCACACACACGCACACGCACACACACATTTGTGTTGCTATAATAGAATATCAGGGACTTGTTAATTTATAAAGAACAGAAATTTACTTTCTCATAGTTTTGGAAGTTGGGAAGTCCAAGATCAAGGGCTGCACTCTGCAAGAGAGGAATGCTGGGGCTGGGATTGTGGCTCAGCGGTAGAGCGCTCACCTAGCACATGTGCAGCCCGGGTTCAATCCTCAGCACCACGTACAAATAAATGCATTGTGTACAACTAAAGCAAATAAATAAATATTAAAAAAAGAAAGGAATGCTGTACTCTCACATGGTGGAAAGCAGACAGGCAAGTTAGCCAAGTGCTACATAAATGTGTTTTTAATAAGGGCTTAATCCCTTTTGCAGGGAGAAGCCCTCATGGCCTAATCACCTTTGAAAAGACTCCAATTCTTAATACTATCACATTGGTAACACTTGAGCTTTGCAGGAGACACATTCAAACCATAATAGGTACATGAACATGCGTGTGCACACGCGTACACACACACACACACACACACAATGTTGGTTATGCCAAGTTGGTTGGTATAGTTGTTCAAGTCATATGTATGCTTGCCAATTTACTGCCTAGTGTTTTAATCAATTATTGAGAGTAAGATATTGAAATCTTCAACTATCATTGTTAAACTTTCTGTTTTTCCTCATAAGTTCTGTCACTTTTTGCCTTATGAATTTTTGGGTTCTGTTATGATTAATTATATTTTTCCTGATGTGTTGACCATTTTATCTTTATAGATTGTCCTTCTTTGTCTCTGATACTACTTCTAGTTCTGAAGTCTATTTTGGTTGATATTAATATAGACATTCAGTTCTATTATGGATACTGTTTACATAATGTTAGGTCCTTTTCCATCCTTTTGCTTTTAACCAATTTGTATCTTAGAATCTAAGATGTGTTTCTTGTAGAAAGTATACAATTGATCCTTGCTTTTTAAATACAGTTGATAATCTCTGCCTTTTCATTAGGTTTTAGGCCGTTCATATTTAATATGCTTATTTTTATGATTGGGTTTTTTTAATTAACATTTTGCTGTTTATTCTGGTTGTTTCTTATTACTCCTTGACTATTTTCTTTCTGTGATAAATAAGTTTTTAAGGGTATCATTTTGATTTTTTTTTTAAGGACTACATTTTGGGGGTTATTTTGTCTTTATTTATTTTGGTACCAGGGATTAAACCCAGAGGCACTTAACCATTGAGCCACTTTCCAAGCCCTTTTTATTTTGAGACAAGGTCTCACTAAGTTGATTAGGACCTTGTCAAGTTGCTAAGGCTGGCTTTGAACTTGCAATCCTCTTGCCTCAGCTCCTGAGCCACTAGGATTACAGATGTGTGCCACTGTGCCCAACTTATTTGGTCTAATTTTTTAAAGACTGACCTGCTGAATGTAGAATTATTGGTTCACAACATTTTAAATTTTCTACAATTTATTTATTTATTTATTTGATACTGGGGATTGAATCCAAAGGTACTTTACCGTGGAGCTACATCCCAGAACTCTTATTTTTATTTTCAGTTTTGAGAAAGGATCTCACTACTTTGCTTATGGCCTTGGTAAGTTGATGAGCCTGGCCTCAAACTTGTGATCCTCTTGCCTCTGCCTCCCGTTGCTGGTGTTATAAATGTGTGCTACCATACCAGTTTGGTTCACAATATTTTTTTAGGATTTTGAATGAGCTACTTTACTGCTTTCTGGTCTCCATTGCTCAGATGAAAAGTCAACCATTAATCATGTTGATGGTCCCTAGGTGTGATATTTCTCTTTTTTGCTTCCTTGAAGAGTTTTTCTTTTTTCTTTTTCTTTTTTTTTTTTTGTTGTTGTTGTTGTTGTTTTGTAAGAGTTTGACTGCCGGGCATGGTGGCTAATGCCTGTAATCCCAGCAGCTCAGGAGGCTGAGACAGGAGGATCAGGATCGTGAATTCAAAGCCAGAATCAGCAAAAGCCAGGCTCTAAGCAACTCAGTGAGACCCTGTCTCTAAATAAAATACAAAATAGGGCTGGGGACATGGCTCAGTGGTTGAGTGCCCTGAGTTTAATTCCTGGTACCAACAAAAGAAAAAAGAGTTTGATTATGATTTGTTTAGTCATGCCTTTATTTATGTTTATCCCATTCAGAGTGTATTGAACTTCTTGGAATTACTAGATTAAAACTCTACATCAAATTTCAGAAATGTTTTCCCTCTCTCCTGGGATTTCTATAGGTGAATTTTGGCACAGTTTATGTTATTTCAAAGATCTCTGAAGACTCACTCATTTTTCTCCTCTCTGCTTTTCAGACTGGTATTTTCTATTGATCCCTAAGTTCACCTATTCTTTATTCTTCCATCTTGGATGATCTTTTGATCCTTTAGTGAATTTTTTTTAATGTTTATTTTTTAGTTTTAGGTGGACATAATATTTTTATTTTACATTTACATGGTGCTGAGGATCGAACCCAGTGCCTTGTGCATGCCAGGCGAGCACTCTACCACTGAGCCACAACCCAGCCCTTTTTTTTTTTTAATTGTTTTTAGTTGTACTTTCAACTCCTGAATTTTCATTTGGATCTCTTTTATGTAATTGCTGTGTCCTAATTGAGAATCTCTACTTGTTAATTCATTGTTGTCACACTTTCCTAATTCTTAACATTGCTTTCTTTTGCTTTTAAAACACATTGATAGTGACTGATTTAAAATCTTTATCTGCTAAATCCAGCATTTTAGGACATTCAAGACAATTTTTATCATTTGCATTTTTTCTCACATATGGGTCCAACTTTACTATTTGTGTGTCTTGTAATTTTTGTTGAAAACTAAACATTTAAGAGGATCTGTTGTAGCAACTTTTGTTTCTAATTTTGTTGGCCCTGGACAGTTGCTGTTGTTTCACTTGCACATTTACTGTTTACTTGGTTAAAACTGTTAAGATGTACAGTATGCAGACATGGATGTCTCTGCTTTATTTTGTTTTTAATAATTTTATTTATAAGTTTTTACTTTTATTTATAAGGTGGACTTTCTTGTGTTTGCGTAGTGTATTGATGAACCAAAGATCTGACTCAGCCTCAACCTAGAGCACCAGAGTCCTTCAATTCTTAAGCTAAGTTCAACATTTTTTAAAGGATATACACTTCTCAGGTTCTTGGATGTCTTTGGCTGATGTCCAGAGTCCTGAAATGACTGCTTCTGTCAGTGATATCCAGATTCACGTGGCTTTGGGAGATCAGCTTGTTGATCTCCTCCCTCAGCCATATCTATATGTGCCTCCTTCCACTGGGAGATTTCATTTGACTAGTAGAGTTGAGAATGGCCCCATCAGGCACTTTCTCCTAAGCCATCTGGTGGGTTCTATTCCATCGGCCCCTCTAACTGATCCTTCTATGACTCTGGCTGTGCATTCTCTTCTTTTAACTGATTCTCCTCCCCTTGGTTTGGTTTTCTAATAATCTACTGTATACCAACTCTTGATAATGTAGTTTGATAATTCTCCCAGGTAGTCTTCTTGGATGAGATCTGAATGGAGCTCCAGGTTCAGGTTCTCTGTCCTATTGACCACATGTGGTCCTTAGAAAACAGGCATTCAATCGTCCTGGCAAGTTCAAGGACAGCCAACCCTTCCAACAAAGCAACTGCCCTCCTTTAATCCACCACCAAATCAAGTCGCCATCTGTGTCTCTTGTCTTCCAGGTTTCCAAGGCCGAAGTCCAACACGGTCCCCAATTTCCAACTTTTAGAAGCCCTTAGGTGAGGACCTTGAGTCACACCTTTGCAGCTCTCCTCGTTGTGGGGGTGGGGAAAAGAACCTCAGTGCAGGTCTCTCAAAGAAATCCTCCTGCCATTCTTTCTCAACCAACACACTTCCAAGGCTTTTTATAAACTCCTTATAAAAAGGTGGTTTTGGAGGCATGAAGCTGGGTTCTCAGGTATTTCCTTTTGAAAACCTGCTTCTTACTCTGAAACATTATTTTAGAGTTTCTTATCTATTGTATCTTGCTGCTTCATTAAAAATTCCAATTCAGCATCCCGTTACGCTCGTGTTTATTTTCAGAGACTTTTCCTAGTCCCTTTCAGACTAAACAACGTTTCTTAAAGTTATGGTTGTTCATAGATGTTATGTGAAAAATGGCTCCTGTGAGGAAATCACTTTGAGGAATACCGTGTTAGGCAAAGTCGGGCAGGCCCCTTTAGCTACAGGGATTCTCAGAACCTTGGATATGCTAATATAGACTGTGAGGTTGGGGTTGGAGGGAAACGCTGTGGAATATATAATTTTTATCAAACTTTTTCACCCTCCCTCACCTTTTTTGGTAAACCATTTAAATGGAGTAGCTTTCTGTAGGAGATAATTTTGAAATATTGATTCTAAATATACCAGTGGAAAGGGCAGGTATTTTTTCCCTCATTCAGAGACCTCACCTCAGGTCAGCTAGGCATTGCCCTTGACCTTCTACATAAAGCAATCTGAGTGTTTCAAACATTTGTAATTTTTTTAAACCTGAATGTAATAGAGCTTGATTGTGAGGTTCCTCCAGTGGACTCTGGATCCCCTCTGGTTGGGTACCCCTCTTATTCATCTTGCACCTCATGCCTTTCTACACTGACTGGCACTTAGCAGGAATGAATGGACGAAGGCGTCACAGGAGGGGTTCTTTGTGCTTCTTCTTCTTCTTCTTTTTTTTGTACTGGGGATCGAACTCAGGGACACTTCACCACTGAGCCACACCCTCAGCCCTATTTTCGTATTTTATTTAGAGACAGGGTCTCACTGAGTTGCTTAGCACCTCGCCATTGCTGAGGCTGGCTTTGAACACACGAATCTCCTGTCTCAGCTTCCCGAGCTGCTGGGATTCTTTTACTTTTTTTAAGGAAGGTAAGAAAGGTCTTTACACTAGAGTCCCAAACCACAGACACACAGCAGTCAAACAAGCCTATTAGGTGCTTATGAACCCCACCTCCATGTGTAAAAACCCGGGTTTATGGACATTCAACACAGAGAAGGATGTGTGAAGTGTGAAAATGTCCTGTGCTCTTCTGAGGGCGTTCGGGGTGAGTTTTATCTGTGTGTGACATGTACACACAGCTGAGAGGCCCAGTTGCTGGGAACTTTCCAAAGGAATGAATGGGATGAAACAGACTGCCAGCCTACCGAGTGGTAATTAAGAACAGATTCTTAAACATCATCACTTCACCATTTTTAAGATATTTTCCATCAAAAGACAAAACCAATGAATGATGAAACATGTCACGCTTCTCCTGGAGTTCCTCAGTCTTCCAAAAGTCCCTGTTCAATTGCACACACACATCCATGGCAGCCCAAGTCACACCCACCTGAACATTGTGAACAGTCTCAGATGATTTTTCTTTCTTTTTTTTAAAATAAATGTTTTTATTTATGTGGTGTTGAGGATCGAACCCAGGGCCTTGCACTGCTAGGCAAGCACTCTACCACTGAGCCACAGCCACAGCCCACAGATGATTTTTCAATGGAGAAAAGGGTGTGTGTGTGTGTGTGTGTGTGTGTGTGTATGTGTGTGTTGCCCATCTTCACCCCCAATATAGTTCCTGGGAAGATTTCTTTCTTTTAAATATCCCCAAATACAATTTCATCCTGCAAATGACTTGGTTCTGAGCATTATTTTTCAGAGGGTTTTCAGCTACTGAAAACGGGGATAAAATATAAGTTTGTGTATGATCGTGATAGTGCAAGATTCTGATTCCAGAAATAACAGAAATAAGCAGCTCTGTCTACCAGCCTGGGGACCGTGGACTCCGATCACAGACTGTGTAGGGGTGTCAGGAAAGAATTGGACCCCCGCCTGATGTTCCCTTCCACATCTGGCCAGGTGTGGTACCCTGGGTCAGAGTTTGCCTGACTGAAGGGGGCCACATACCAGATTAGACACACGCGTGGCCTGCCTCGCTGTGGGGGTGGAGATGGAGGGCTGCCGCCAAGCTGTCCCAGGATTGTGTGTCTTGTGGTTAAACACTTAGGGTTCTGACGTAGGCAAGGCAGCAGAGCTGACCCTCAAAGCCGCTGCAAACAACCTGAGAAGGCGTCTCAAAAATGCAGTCCCAGCCGGGCGCGGTGGCGCACGCCTGTAATCCCAGCACTTTGGGAGGCTGAGACAGGAGAATCGCGAGTTCAAAGCCAGCCTCAGCAATGGTGAGGCACTTAGCAACTCAGTGAGACCCTGTCTCTAAATAAAATACCAAAAAAGGGCTGGGGATATGACCCAGTGGTTGAGTGCCCCTGAGTTCAATCCCCGGTACCACACAAAAAAAAAAAAAAAAAAAAAAAAAAAAAAAATGCAGTCCCTTGCCTCCGAAGGAGTCAGTCTTTAAGGGGGGCAATTTTCCAATCGCTGCCTATTTGGTGTGGTCATGTCTGAGCCAGGGGAGATTTCTTAACTCTGGGCGAAGAGATTTGCAGAAAACAGGATGCCAGGAACCTGGGGAATTAAATGTTAATGTTAAGTGCATTCTTGGTATTAAGGAACAGAGGAATGGTGTGTCTTGGGGGCGGGGCGGAGGTGGAGATAAGAAAGAGGGGGAAGAGAGGAAAAGGTCTTTAAGAATAGTGGACATCTGTAAGGTGCAGATAACCCATCACTTAATCCTTCCTCTAGCACCCTGAGTTGATTCTCCTCTTAATCAGTATTTTGCAGGGAAGCTAAATGATGTTCTTAGCTGCAAGAATCAGAGCTGGGATTAAAACGAGGATTTTCCAAAGCCATATTCTGAGGCCTTTCTATTACACTTCGTGACAACGAGGGATTAAAATATCTTCAAGCTGCTGTAACACCCAGTTCATGTCCTGCTGAGGGATACTTTGTAGGAGAAAAACTATGGTAGCTATGGGCTTTCTCTCTCTTTAGGTGTCCTGGAAGTGATCATTAGATAATAGACGATGAGGAGTCCTATCCTAAAAAATGAAGATCATGTACTTTATTATTAGTGAGAAAAACATGATCAGTCTGTGATCAGACCCATGATCGGAACACCAGGTGAATGGTGTGTCTGTGTTAACCTGGGTCCAGTCAGGACCAACTTTTGCCTTCTAGGTATCAATAGCATCCTTGATAATGGAGTTCACCCTCTCCCTGAGGAGAGCACCCTGGGGTCAACAGGTTGCTTCCGACAGCCCAGGTGGTGTTAGATATTAGTCTTATCTGAAAAACAAAAACAAACAAACAAACAAACAAACAAACAAAAAAACACTTTCACAGGAACATCCAAAATACTGTTGGGCTCAATACCTGAGTACCTCGTCCCAGTCAAATTGACACATGAAATTAATCATCGCAGACAGTAAGCTATAGAAAGTTACTTGCCATGCACTGGGCGCGGTGGCGCACGCCTGTGATCCCAGCACTTGGGAGGCTGAGGCAGGAGGATCGCGAGTTCAAAGCCAGCCTCAGCCATGGCGAGGCACTTAGCAACTCAGTGAGACCCTGTCTCTAATAAAATACAAAAAAAGGGCTGTGGATGTGGCCCAGTGGTCGAGTGCCCCTGAGTTCAATCCCCTTACCAAAAAACAAACAAACAAAAAAAAACAAAACAAAAAAAACGTTACTTGCCATGCTTAGGTCACACAGCAGTGAGTGGTGGGGCTGGGGATTTAGCCAAGGTCTCTGATTCTAACACTTGATCCCCTTCACCATTGTCCGTAGCCCATGTAAAGCGATCAGGGGAAAAGCATATGTTCTTCATAGAGAGCAACATATTGGCTAGGTGACATGTTCTTAGCATTCTTGTTGGTCTTTCCTGACTTCATAGAGAGCAACATATTGGCTAGGTGACATGTTCTTAGCATTCTTGTTGGTCTTTCCTGACTGCTGCTATGGCTCAAGGGTAGACTAGGAGCTCTACCCCAGCGAGTAAGCAAGGAGGAGGCTTTCTGAAGCCTGCTTCTCACCCCATGACAGGCTGTGCCTTGGAAGTACATGTTGGCCTTTGGAAGCTGTGTCAAGCTTACTGAGCTATTTGAGGACACTGCACCAAGCAGGTCCACTGTTCCAGATGGGTACTGTGTAATATACCATCTCCCTATATTGTTCAGGGAACAGTCCTGGAATACACAGGTGAAGAAAGATGGAAGCCCATACTTGGTGTTCCTGAGGATAAGAGAGACTCTCAACTATGTTAGGGATCTCTGTTAGGGTTGGGGTGGAAGGTGAATAGATGACCTTGGAGAGGACTCTTTTGGACTTAACCAACCTCAAAAACAGCTCCATAGCACTGAGAGACACATATTTCATGAACATCCTCTGTTTCTTACTGAGTAAGAGCACCTGGTCACGGATGGGGATCACTCCCAGATCTAGAGTGTTCTGTGACTCCTCAGCCTCTTCTCTTCCCCTGTTCCCATCCTTGACACACCCCCGACCTGCCACCCCTAAGTCTGTGACCCTACCTCACCTCTTCTTGAATGCTCTCACTTCAACTGGACTGAAGTCACTCATTCCCACTCATTTTGCTGCTGTTAATTTCTACCAGTTCAACTATGTTTCCTCTAATCCCTGGACAATTAGAGTGGTCTGTGGAAGTGATTTCCTAGGAAGGATGGTTGAACCCTAGCTCCTGATAAATAGAACTGGGTCTGTCATACAACCCTCTTATGCCTCAGAAACTTTTCTGTGTTCTTTTTCTTTACAATAATAATTAACAGATCCCATTTATCTAATGTATTAGTAAAGGCAGACAATAAGCAGCTGGAATAAAAGGATTAAAGTTGAGAGGGAAATGGTGTTAGGAGTACAGACTTAAGTGTAGAGCTAATGGTTGCCTTTCTCAGACAGTCACTGAGCATATGGTGGAATTAAGGAGAAAGGCTGCGATCACTAGAGGAAATCTGTGATGCTCAGGAAAGAGCTGGCTGTTGATAGACCCCTGGGGAGCACTGACACCTAGGAGAAGAAGAGGAACTAGGAGAAGTGCAGGAGGGATGGGCTGATGTCCAGGAGACAGGGGAGTGCTTAGAGAAAGGGAAGTTCTCAGCATTCCAAAGATGTGAGAATGAGGAATGTCAAGATTGGAGTCACCTAGAAGTCCACATGACCTTAGAGAGAGCAGCTGCAGGGATTTAGGACAGGATATCAGAGGGTAGCTGGGGAAAGGAGGGGCTTAGGGGAGAAAGGGAACTGGACTTAATTGTGAGTGGGCTTGGCACTTTTCAGTTCTAGAATTTACTTGCAATTGGTTTTATCTTTGTTGAATTAAATTGAATTCACAATGATTTTGGAGGAATGAGGATCCTTTTTAAGGTTTTTTTTTTTTTTTTTTTCTCTTTTGGTGTGTGTGTGTGTTATTAAAGATGTTGCAGAAGACACACAGAATTGGAGTAAGAAAGCTAGATGAGGGTCCAACTTCCCTCATTTGCTGACTGTATTGTCTTGGGCAGGACTCTTATCACAGATCTCTTTTCTTATAACAACAGCAAAAGAGGTTATAATTATAACTCCCAAAGATGGGAGGTTTAGAAAAGACATATATGAACAGGTTTTGAAAACTATAAAGAATTAAGCAAGTGCAAGTCATCATGTTAAAAATCATTGTCACATCTGTAAGCCGATGCTCAGTAATTGTTTCAGTATTTTGGTGAATTGATGAGAGTATCAGGTAAGATCACATTTGGCCATAAATGGCAGAAGGCTCAAAGACAACAAACATGCAGGGGTTTCTTTTTCTTATATAACAAGAAGTCTGAAGAAGGTGGAGCCACTTATGGATGTCATCAAGGGTTCAATCTCCTACTTTCCTGATTCACGGTTGCAAGACGGCGGCCTCATGTCCAGGAATCATATCCATACTCCAAGGGAGAAGAAATGGGAGAAGGAGGAATAAGAAACATCAAAGGGCTGAAGGAACATGCCAATTGAATTTGACCTTTTCTTAAAAAGTTTTGTAGCAGCTCCCTCCCCCCAACCCCCTTCCCCCTGCCTTCTTCACTCCAATCTCCCTGGCCAGAATGGGGTCTCATAGGTGTCCCTGGCTAAACAGGGAACCTGGAATGGTGAAGAGTGCAGATTTCCAGCTTCTGTACTCCAGGAAGGCAAGGAGGAAGGAGCTTGCCTATGGGTTCTGGACGCTAATTCACAGTGGCTGCTGCAGTTTTCACTCACTTTGCCAATGGAGCCTTATCTTGAGGGAGAAGATGGGGTGGGGGGGTGCAGTGATATATGATGCTCAGGAGAACAATCTAACAGTGAAAAAACAGTAGGGCTCTGGGGCCCTCCGTGGCCAAATCAAAATACTTTGGCTAATCCCAAGACTTGGCTCCTTCTGACAATCAGCCCTAACCAGCTGCAATGAAAGGGTGAACACATCCCAAGTCCTGGGGTCCCTCCGGTACTGTACTGTAACAGTGGTTAAGGGCACCTCTACCTCCACACCACTCAGCAACAGAAAGTTCACAAGAGTTGTGCTTCAATGATGGTTTTCACGTACCCTTGCCCCATCTCATTAATGGGGGAATGTATATTCACACAGTTATGTTATCTAACTGGATAAATAATTTGCCGATCATGTGTTCCATTTTAAAGTTCATTCTCCAATACTTGGGAGCCATGAAGAATAAAACATACCAGAGGATGGCCCCTAAACTAAGCCATTTCCTCTAGCTCTTTCCGCAGGCTGGAGAAATAACTACTGAATTCCAGTCCCAAATGCCCAGAAGACTCTGTACAAGTCACCATGGTGATGGAAGGTTATAGCGGGACTCCTGAGTAGCCGGGGGAAATGGGAGAAGATCAAGGACTCCCCCGGAGGGTGCTGGCAATCATGGAGGAGATGGTTACTTTTGACTGAGATCATTTCCAGTCCAGTCAAAGAGATGGACCACAATCACATTAAAAAAAAAAAAAAAAAAAAAAAAAAAAATTAAACGTAATTTTTAGAAGTATGAATAAGAGCTATTGTAAATGGCTCCAACTATGTATATAAAGCAATGAAGTAAGATGAATTGACTGGCACACAGTTGGAAAAGCCATACAGAGGCAGGGAGTGTGGAACATAATTTAATAAAAAAATAAACTTTTTTTTTTTTTAAAATATACACACACTCCCAAAGAAGAAATGGAAAAGTTGTTAGGGTGTGGACCAGGGCTTCTAATTAGCTGCTGGACGGTGCCTGATCGCTGTCCTCTCTTGCCCAGCACTTTCTTGGGGCAGATTGTTCCAGAAGGGGCACGTTGGTGGAGAGGGGATTTCTCCTCCTGTTCAGCTGTCCTTCCACCGGCCCGCTGCCCAGGGGAGGAGCGGAGGAGAAACCCACCGCGCAGGTGGCCACTTTTGCCTCCTTGACCCTGGACATGCTTCCTACCGGAGGGAACCCTGAAAGGCTCCCTGCCCAAGTGGGGAACAGCTACCCTTATTGTGTGCCTCGCCCTGCCCGCCGCCCTCTCCTTCCCTCCCTCCCTCCTCTCCGCTCTGTCTGAAAGTGTGAAAATTACAAATCCCAAGGAACTGCAATCAGAACTCTACCTAGGGAAAATCCAGAGTATCCTTGCCATAAATATCCCGCTCCAAGACGCCTGACGTCAGAGCGGGGCGGGCGGCGGCGCGAGGCCGGGCGGGAGGGGAGCGCCGGGCTTCGCGGAGTACAGTCGAGGACAGAGCCGGGCGCGGAGAGCCGAGCGGCGGCCGCCTGCGGGGAACCCGAGCTGCGGAGCGCGACGCGCCATGGGGGCCTCGGGGTAGGTGCCGCGCCGTGCTGCGCCGCGGGCGGGGAGGCATCGCCGCGCTCTCCGCCCTTGGCTCTTGAGACTGCTGAGCGCGCAGCGGAGAGGCAGCACCTCCGCGGGCTGGTTGTTTTGTTTCTCTCTCCGAAGTGTTTGCAGGAGCGCCAACACCGGAGTGGGCCCCCGGGCCTGTGTGTGCAAGTGTGTGTCTGGGTGTGATCGTGCGTGTTTGCATTGGGATTGTGTGCGTCTGTACTGGCACATCTGGACACAGGAAATGTCTTTGGAAAACTTTTTTAAGAAATGTGTGTGTGTGTGTGTGTGTGTGTGTGTGTGGCTTTGAAATCGGACTCCTATGTTGTTACAGTGGACAGATACAGACAGTGGCTCCAAAGCTGACAACTTTTCCGTGGTGGCTTTTCCCAGTATAGTTTGTGCCTTCACTCCAGTGGACCGAAGTCTTCACAAGCCCCCAGCTTCCACTTGGAGGCCTGGCCTCTGGCCGGCAAGCAGGGCAGCGAGAGCCAGGCTGAGGTTCTTGTTTTAAGGGCAGTGGGACTCGGCGACCAAGGAGCATCCCCAGAAAGGGAGTCTCTGAGACGCTCAGCACCTGTGACTGGGGCCCGAGCTCAGGCCACGTTGTGGTCTTGACCTCTCCAGCATTGGCTCTCTGACTTAACTGGGAAGAGAAGGATCTGGTCTGGAGGCAGGTAATTGTAAGAAGGATGCAGAGGATGGAGGAGGTGGTGGCGGCCCCATGCTGTGGCCCTGTGTCCAGCTCTATTCCAGGACCTGGAGCAGGGTAGACGTTTCTACCACATGTGCCCATGGTGGGGTGAGCTCCAGGTTCTCCTAGAGTGCTTCGTGTGGTCCCCAAAACAAGATGCAAACTCCTAACATAAAGAGACGTGTCTGAGCTGTGGGATGGAGGAAGGGGGGCAGCGAGGGAGAGCGAGAGAGATTTTTATCAAAATTGAACACAGATTGCTGAGGTCTGGGCTTGATTTAACTCTTCGCTCTCTGCTGTGGCCACTTCTCCACAGTTGTGTGTTGGATTTGGAAAGTTCCCTGGAGGGTAGGAAGGAAAATCACACCTCTCCAGGAAAGAGTCCCCGGAGGTTTTCCTGGAAGCCCACAGAGGAATGAAAGCAACTTCCCATCTTTAAAAAAATTTCAAGTTTTGTGTTTACTGACTTCTGAGTTTGGTGTCAGTTTCTTGGATTTCCGTTTTCCCCCAGGACCTAGATGGGAAACTGTATTCAACTAGGGCAGTGAGGCAAGGGGCTGTGGCTTGCAGGGACCAGCGGGCCCTGGATTGCACAGCGCAGGACACACTGCGCGTCAGTAGCTGGGACCCGTGAGCAAGTGACCGCAAGAGAGCTTGGGTTGTCAGCTTGTCTCTCGCCAGGTCTCTGGTTTTGTATTTTGCAGTGGAGCCAACCTACAGCATTTGGGTGGGAGGAAGATTACTGGACTCTCCCTATGTCCTAGAAAAAGGAGAGAATGAAGGGACAGGGAGGAAATCTGGAAATAAAAACAGACCCACAGGAAGTTGAGATTTGGGAAGGATTTTAGAAATTATACAAATTGAACCCCAGGGAAGTGCCATAAAAGACTGAGCAGGCAGCAATGTCAGACATGGACTCGTTTAAGTTCAGGAGCATGTCGCCCACCGAAGTGTGGGGAAGAAGGAAATCATCCCGTGGACAGTGTAAACAAAAGTGCGTGTAAACAGGGGCGGCTGGGTCCCTGGGAGATGACAGCACGCACATGACTGCGTGGTGATTGGCATGGCTTCAGGCTTGGAGGCATCAATGGCCCATTTCTTCATTTGTGCTGGGAACTTCATCCCACCCCCATTTCTTCCTCTAAAAAAACAACTGTGCTATTATTGTCTTGCTCCCTGGTAGCTGCACACTCTGGCTCCTAACTTCTAGCCAGTTTTTAGGACTTTCCTTCCAGATCCTTGGATGCTGAGGGAATACTTGTGCCCCCATCAGGACAAAAAGGGGAGAGAAAATTCTCCTGAGCCTTAGGACTCAGGAAGGTGGAAGCTGTGAGGGCAGGACCAGTAGTTGGAAGCCTGTGGATGCTTTTGCCTTTGGAGGGCGAGGAGGGGGTGGGTTGAAATACTACTGCTCTCTGTGAGAACACCCCTCCCCAGGCCATCTTCTTCCCAATTCCCTGACTTTAGTGTTTTTTGACTTAACATTGTCGCCATCACTGAATAGGTTTGGGTCCATGGTAAGGAATGAAGATAAAGGCTAAGGTAGCAGTGAGAGCACAGAGATAGTGAGGGCTGTAGGGCTTTCTTTTTTGATTTTAGTGGAGCCTATGGAAGTAACAAGGTGACCTGTTCTCACTTGTTCCCATTATATAAAAAATAGAAGACTAAATACCCCGGGGACAGAGGGGGATCCATCAGATAGGACTTCCAGAAATAACTCCTGTTCCAGCATGGGAATCCCTGGGGAGACCTTGACACCCTGGGTAGGTTTCAACTCTTTCAAGGTGTGGCATTTCTCCCGAGGGTGAGTGGAATCCTTACCCTTCTGGGTTTGCCCTGAGAGACCTCTCGTCCACCTCAGATCCAGGATGAATTCCCAGGCCACCGGCACTTGGGCTAATGTGGAAGTCATCTTACTGTTCCTTTCATCAGCTCCCACTTCTGGCTAGCTCTTTGTCCTCTCTGAGATCAGATTAATCAGGGAGGGTACATCCTCAGACATTTTTGAAGGTCCAAAGGACAAACACACCCAGCAAGCAGAATGAACAATGGAGGGGTCGTCATTGACTTTGGTAGCAGTTGACCCTCTAGGTCTTAATAGCCAGAGCTGCTGTTCAGGACCCTGTGCCACTTACCCGGGGACCTCGAATGCAGTGTGGCCCAATGGAAAGAGTGCAGACTTGCTAGCAGACACTCTGGGAGAGAACCGAGATCCATGGGAATCTGTAGCCTGGCATGCATTACCTAGTCCTTCTGGGCTTCAGCTTCCTCATCTGCAAAGTGAAGATAAATTCAAGGTTATTACAAAAATGACATTTACACAGAAGGACCAAGACGGAAGCCAGGGATATTGCAGTCTTTTAATAAATCGAATGTCGTTTTTAAAAATTTTTCAGTTTTTCAGCCATCAGGAGCCAATGTTATTTGGAAAGCCGCCCCCCCTCCCAATCTGTCCTCATATTTTCCATAATTGTAGGCCAATGGCTGGAGTTGCTGGGGCGCAGGTTGCTCTAACTTCCTCTCTCTAGGAAAGGTGACCAGTGAGGATTATTCATGAGCATGCCTAGGCCATTATCCTGAAGGGTGGAGGAGGCCTCAGTCATCCTGGAGAGCTGACCTGCAAATCATTCCCGTGTTTGAGCTCTGTGGGGAGGGAGAAGGGCAGCTGCGCAGGCTGTGTGTGTGTGGTGGTGGGGAGGGAAGGGGAAGGGTCGCAAGGTGGGGGCGGTCAAGAACCAACTGAGTCTGGAGGAACAGACCTGAAAGCAGAGTTTGGTTAGGCAGCCATTGTTTCTGGAGGGTGCTCAGGTCAGCGTAAGGGAGAGGCTGATGGGTTGTGAAGAGTGGGGGCTTCAGCCTTTGTAAACGTGCCTGGTGGGTGCTGGTGGGAGGCTGCCCCCTGAACCCCGCTGGATACATTGTCCAGGGGAGTGACTACTCCGGGGAAGGAAGGAGAATCTGATGCTGGAAAGAGCAGCTGCAGGTCCTCTTGGCCCATCCCAGAGCTTCTAAGTTATCCTTCAAGTTGACATTTAAGACTTTGAAGATCACATTTGTTTTTGTTTTGTTCAAGCTCTCTCTTTAACCGTGGCCTGGGATGACTTTTAAGCTTTTAGAGGCTCAGCCAGTGGCCAGCTTCTCTTGAGATGGCCCAGATTGGGGGTCAGTGAATTCCTCCCTCCTGGCAGCATCTATTTCTCCAACTCGCTCCTCACATTTTTTG
This sequence comes from Tamias sibiricus, assembly GCA_025594165.1. Taxonomy (NCBI): domain Eukaryota; kingdom Metazoa; phylum Chordata; class Mammalia; order Rodentia; family Sciuridae; genus Tamias; species Tamias sibiricus. The sequence continues at coordinate 39,026,994 of CM046666.1, forward strand.
GTTTGTTTTTCATTTCATTATGAGGTTCTAAAACTGCACAGTAAGATGTTGTGGAGGGAGGAAGTGCCTTGGCTTTGAACTTGTGCACGATTACATGAGTGCTGCCTAAGGCTTATCAGAACAGTCGGATAAGTCATTAGCTGGTGTTGTGGGTTTCTTTCTAGGTTGACAGAGAGAGGGAGAGACAGACAGACAAACACCTGGGAAAAACAAACTTTAGGTATTTTTATGTCTCTTTATATCTTGGCCTAGAGCCATGCCTGTAATCCCAGTAGCTAGGGAGGCAGAGGCAGGAGGATCATGAGTTCTAGGTCAGCCTCAGCTACTTAGCCAGGCCCTGTCTCTAAAAAGAAAAAAAAAAAAAAAAAAAAAAAAAACTTGGCCCAAGATAATCTGAGTAATTTATAATTTGTAGGTTACCCCATGGTTCTGTGGAAAGAGTTGTAGAGTCAAGCATACTGGGATTTGAGTTTTGGCACCACGAAGCCATAAGCCGTTCAACCTCTCTGAGCTCTCTTCATCTGCTAAATGAGAAAAATAATTATTCTCTCTTCCCAGCTCTGTTCTGAAGATGGGATGAAATCGTATGTGGACAGGACCTAGGAAAGTTCTTGTTGCCTTTCCTGTCTCCAGTTCTAAGTTCAGGAAAATACGTGGATTTGGAAACTTGTCTATAAGTCAAAGTAAGCAAGCCACTTATTTGAGGCTTAACAGCAGTGCTCAGGGGTAAGATGTCTCAGCCTGGAGATGGAGAGCAGAGCACAGACCAGCACTCCCCAGCCAAGCAAAGGCAGCACCTGTGACTCTCTATGGAAATAAATGAAAGGTCGGCATCTTACTCACCCATGAACCTGGGCTAATAGACAGTTCCCTGTAGATCTTGTTTTGAAAATCCCCAAAACTGTCTTGGTCAAAGAATCAAAGTCAAGCCTTGATTTAAAAAAATCATTGAGGCAGCCCCTAACATAACCCAATCATAATGGCACAGTTTAATGATGACAGTACTTTAAATTTTTGTAACATTCTTCAATATGAAAGGCACACACTTTCATTTAAACATCATCATACTATGAGATTGGTATTAACTACACTTCACAGCCCAGACTCTGAAGACTTCAAAGATTTACCCTATTTTACACAACAAGTAAATGGAAGATACATAAATCAAGCATTTATCCAAGCAGTGGGTCTCAACCCTGGCTGCACCTTAGAATCACATGGGGGAGCTTGGAAAAGTACTGGGCCCATGCTATGTCAATCAAATTACAATCTCAAGGGGTGAGAGGAGCCCAGGCATCCACAGTTCTATAACCTCCCCAGGCGATCTGAGATCATAGACCAGTTGAGAACCTGGTCTAACGGGAGCATGAACAGTACCAAGGAGGCTCCAGGACACTGGCATGGGCAAAAGGAACAGGTGAGACTCTGCCAGGAGTTAAGCTCTGTGAGGGCAGGGACTTTGCATGGTTCTCTCTGTATCTGCAGAACCCAGAATAGTGTCAGGAAGACACTCAGTGGACATTGGCTAAATGGATGAATAAACAAAATACTGTAGATAGAAGCAGGCAACTTTGACATCCATATCCAACCTGTCACCCTTTTTTATAAATAAAGTTTTATTGGAACACAGCCATGCCTACTTGTTTATGAATTATCCATGGCTATTTCCATGTTGCAGTGGCAGCGTTGTAACAGAGACTCTATGGCCTACAAAGCTGAAAATATTTACTTTCTGGTACCTTCCATGAAAGGTTTGCTGGTTTCTGTTCTGGACCTGACATGAACAGAGCAAGTGTAGTAACTTAGGGAAGATCATTACAGCACAGCCATTAAGAATATGTTCCAGGAGCAGGACACGGTGGTGCACCCTGTAATCCCAGGTATTTTGGGAGGCTGAGGCAGGAGGATTGTAAATGCAAGCCCAGCCTGGGCAACTTAGTGACAACCTGTCTCAAAATAAAAAAGTAAAAATGGCAAGAGATGAAAAAACCAATACAATTCTAGAATCAGAAAAACCCGTGTGACCTTCCTGACTCCCCACTCACCTATTGTAAGAACTTGTAAATTATTTTGCATTTCCAGTTCTTAGTTTTCTCACCTGAAAAATGGGGATGATAATAAAATAATACCTCCCTCACAGCATGGGTTTGAGGGTTGTCGGCCCCTGGCCAAGAGCCTTGGCTAGGACGATTGTTAGCCAAGAAGAGGGAAAACTAAGTAAATCTAAATCCAGTATCATGAGACAGAACAAAGGCTGTGTAGGAACAGATTAGTAAGTGAGCCTGTGTGGTGAAGACCCACGTGAGAGTTCTGAGATACAGGGTGTCCCTTTAAGACAGCATGGGGGAGCCACGATGGCGGATTAGGAACAGGCAACATTTCCTGCTTCTCTGTGGCTCAGAATCAATACTGCATGGGTCAGGAGGCCCCAGAGTACGTGAGTGAGCTGCTCCTGTGTGGCCCACTGCTGTGTCCATCAACACCTCCCAACATTCCTCAAGGGTGGACTTAGGTTTTGTGGCACTGAATCTAGTCATGAGAATGTTCTTCTGTACCCTTGTGCATAGTTCTTTCTACCCAAAAGACCTTCCCCAGTCCCACCTTCCTGGCCTACTCATCCTTCAAGGCTTGCGCTGATGTCCCCTTCCCTCAAGCTCTCTCTGAAGGTCTCCTCACAACCATGCCTTCCTCCTTATTTCCATGAATTTGACACACAACTCTGTCGTGAATTTAATCCGTGGCATTATAGTCAAGGAAGGACTAAGTCTCCATGCCTTCTACATGTTTGGAGTTCATAAAACTCAAATTGCAGTGTAGAATCCACCCTTGGTAGCCAGTCGGCATCAGTTAGACCCTTAACCCAATGCAGTAATCTCTGAGTCAACCCTTGAGGAATAACGTGTGCTCAGGTGTGGATGGAATCTCAAGAGCCAATCCCCACAACCAACCCCATGGGCGAGAGCTAGCCAGTTTACAAACTGTGTAGACACTTTGTGTCCTCATCCCTCCATTCTCTGAGGGCCCCTACCATCTGGAACACTTCTACCAGTGACTAGCCAGGGATGGGGAAAGATGGAAGAAACTTAAAACCAACACTTTGACTTCTTGTGAGCAGATGTGGTGAAAAGTTGGGTTTTGGCTTCTCTGAGATTTTTGTGTATATGTGCCAAGATAATTGGGAGTTGGCTTGGTATGGCTGGCTTTCATTAGCACAGTAATAGAGGGAAGCATGCTCACAGATATAGCAAAAAGCAGATAATTCCCACCTTTGCTCTTGTACTACAGAATGCATTGCATAATTTTTATAGATTTTAGAGGCAAATCTTTTTTTGATGGCAGATACATATTGGCCATGGAATAATGTTAAAATGAAGTTCTTTGCTAATGGATATGGGGAAAAGCATGCAAAACTCTTCACATGGAATTAAATATTTCTTTTGACCATCTTCAAATGGACAATTAGGAGCTGCCTAAAGAGGAAGAAGGAGAGAAAATGAAATGGTATTTTCATGTAGGCCCCCACTGCAGACATGGTGCTAAGTGAGTCATTTAAAAATAATCTATCGTTTACTTGATTTTTACATATTATGAAAGCAATTCTTCCTTGATTAAAGGAGTGGATCAATATCATGCAAAGACAAGTAGAAAACTCATCATATGTCCCCCTCTACACCTTGGCAATTAGTGTTCATATCTGGTAGCTGGACTTAAAGCTGAGTTAAAAGCCTTGCTAGTCCTCTGTGCATCTAAATACCTATAGGTGTATGAACAGGCACAGGGGTGTGTGACTTGTGTATTTGGTTCTCACTGAAATTGAATCTTTCTGTGCATGCTACTCTGCAACCTACTTTTCTTCCCCCACTCATACGTTGAGGGTATCGCTACAGAATGGATCTAACTTTTAAAAAATTTGTTCTGATTTCTTTATGCCTGGACATACACAGCTCTACCTTTGGGAGATCATGTTTTGCTTGCTAGGATGTTCATTTTTTTTATCAGTCAGTTATTAAATGAGGTTTCATCCTGGATGATCACCCTGAGCCTGCTGGACCAAGTATCCTGCATCACCTGGGAAGGCTTTGCTTGGGCTCAGGCTGTGTGATGGACATACAGCTTGGTGGACCATCTTGGGGAATGACTTCAGGCTATGGTGCTTTCCTATCCCTAGGAAAGCTTGGAGTGTCACGCCCTGCGGCTGCCTGTGTTGGTCAGCTTTTCGTTACTCTAACAAATACCTGAGGTGATCAATTGACAAAGAAGAAAGGTTCATTTGGGCTCACGGTTTGGGAGGGTTCAGTCCATAGTGGGTTGGCCCTGTTGTTCTTGAGCCTTCAGCAAGGCCACAAATCACGGCAGAGACGTTCACAGTAGAGCCAGGCTCTTTACCTCATGGCTGGTAGGTGCAGAAAAGGAAAAGGAAGGGGCTGGGCACACCCGGGGCACACCTCCTATGAGCTGAAGACTCCCCACTAGACCCCACCTCTTACAAGTTCCACCACCTCCCAGTGGTCCCACGCTGGGCCTTTAGTGGCACGTGGGTCTTTGGAGGACATTCCAGATCCAAACTGTTGGGAGTGCCCTCTCTCCTCGCCAGAGTCAGCCTTACCTCCTTGGGTCTCTTTAATCCCTGAATATGTAGGCCACGCAGCTGGAGGCATCCAGACTGACAGGCTAGCCTGGAGAAGAGTCCTGCTGGAGCAAGTGAGGCCGCAGGGTCTAGTGGTCATGTGTTTGGACTCTACACTCAGATCATCCAGCTGGATCCAAATCTCTGTGTGGTAGGTGCTGGGCAGCACCACCTAGACCCCTTAGGACCCAGTCCCCAGCCACAGGGAATGCTGGCCGTGGTCAGCCCTCCTGGGAATTAACTCAGCTGAAGAGACTCTCCGTGCCACAGTCACTGCTGACCACACTGCCCTCCTGGGTCACCCTGCAGGCAGTGACTGGGGAAGCTACGAAGGCCTGATGCCTCTGTCCTAATATGGGGATGATCTGAGGAGCATCCCAGCTCCCCATGGGCCTGCAGGAGGCTGCACTGGAGCTGCCTCCGCTTGTCTCCACTCGGTGCAGCCTTTACCCTTCTCTCCCCTTCCAGGCCACCATCCAAGAGCGCTTCTTGATGAACCTCCTGCCTCCATTGCTCTGTCTCATGATCTGCCCGCTGAGGACCCTGCTTTGCCATTGAATGACTTTCCCAACAAGCCACCACCCTTGTCTTTGCTCCAGTTTTCTTACCTGTGAAAGGGAGATCATAGCATTCCCTTTTTTTACAGGGTCATTGGGACAGTTATGGGAAGCTGTGTTACATCCTTGGCACAGAGCCTGGAAGGACTTCATGAGAATTGATGATAGTATATGAATTTGCTTGGGAGGAGCCCATTATTTTCTGTATCTCTGTTGTAGCTATGTGAGACTATGAACAAATGCTTTTTTTTTTTTTTTTTTTTTTTTTCTGTGTTCTGTTTTGTGTGCTTTCTAGGTGAATCCCAACTGACTTTTCTGTGAATAGATTTGTATCATAACTGGGCAGAGTGAGCTAAAGTCCTGACTTTTAATGTCAAATTCACATTTGTCCTCTACCCCACCCTCATCTGAGGGGTCTGGGTATATCTAGGTGGAAACATGACCAGATAGCTTTGTTGCTGTCCTGTCTGGAGACAGGGGGCTGGACAACTGTCCACCACCTTAGTGGTGCTTTTGCAACATGTAAAGGGTGGTCTCAGGGGACCCTACTGGTTGGTCCACTGGGAGCCGCCTCCCTGCCTGCATAGATATCCAAATGACGCCTGTGGGTCTCTCTGCCAAGCCTGATTCCACCTTATAGGTGTTCATTTCTTCCTCCTTTGTCCCAGGCACGGGCAGTCTTTGGCACTATCCTTTGAATATTCTGCCTCTCAGGCTCTGCACCCTGATTGCCCAGCCTGAATGCCAAAGCAAAGCCTGCCTGTGTGACAGATGCTTGATATGCCAGGCCCAGGGACCCAGGCTCACAGCTCACCATCTGAACACATTCCCAGGGGCGGTGTCAGCCCTGCTTCTGGTTTCCGCCCAGAGCCACATCCCCTAGCCTCGAGTCCCCCTGACTGGAGCAGGGAGGGAAGGAAGTGATTCCAGGTCAGTGGGGAGAAGTGTCCATATTTTCCCAGTGCCAGAGGCAGCTTTGTAGTTAGTTTGAAACAAATTCAGAGTTTTCTGTGCACTTTGGGCAGTAGAAGGACCAGCCATTTTAACTCTCCCTTTTTTCATCTCCATGGATAGATTTATCAGCCTATCTCCCACCATGAGGCATTGCTCTGGCATTTTCCCAGAGATAGAGTTGGAAACTACTTTGCCATTTTAAGACACCCAGTCGATGCTTTACCATCAACACTGCTCCGAATGGAGGTGATGTTATTGATGCCTGTGGCGGCCTAAATGGAAGCTGGGGCGGATGGAGCTGATGGACAGATGGATGTCATGACCGTGAGAGGCGGTGTAAGGCCATTTCTTTCGGAGCTCCCACAGGCCTTGGGTTCAGATAGCCTTGTTTCTAATGCTGACTCTACTTGCACTCTGTGACCTTGAGCAAATCACTTCCTCTCTCTGCGCCTTAGTTAAAATGAGTTTTAAGAGGATAAAATGAATGCCTTACGTGGTTTAAAAGAAGAGAAAGTACTCACAGCCATGCCTGGCATGTAGTAAGCACTAAGAATTGCTGGTGTGTGGACCGCGATGATGGAGAACAGGTACCACGTCTCCGCAGCTCTTCTCTCCACCACCCTGCCGGATGCCTGGCATACAGTGGGAGCTCAGCAGGTATTTATTAAATAAGGCATCCCACTGCTTGTTTAAGTAAGTGTCTGCCTACCTAGTCTGCTCAACTCTTTACCAAAGAGAGAAAGGTATTTTCCTCTTTCAAACTTTGTATGAACTGAAGTTCAACATAATTCAGAAAATACACAACTTATAAGGACATTGCTCGTTGGCTTTTCACAAACTAGACACCTGGGTAACCAGCACCCTGCTCAAAAATTGGAACATTCCAAGCCCTTTCTCCCTCCACTCCATACCTTCTCCAAGAAGGCCCCTGTACCTGCTTCTGGTGACTGCCCTTCCAGGATTATGGAATCCTGTCTCCTAACACCACTGATGAGTGTCTCCTGTTCTTGAACTTTGTTTGAATGGAATCATGCAGTGGATTCTTGTCATGTGGCTTCTTGTGCTTACTGTATCATGTTTCACTCTTGTGCAATATTCCATTACATGGATCTGATGCTCTTTATCCATTCTTCTGTTGATGGACACTTAGTCGTTCTCTGGGTTTGGGGCTGTTGTGAGTAGTGTTGCTGGGCCTCTCTGTGCACCTGTTGGGTGAGCCCAGAGATGCATTTCTGTGGGTACATTCCTGGGAGCAGACCTGCCGGATCACTGGAAATGCATGTGCTCAGCTCGAGGAGGCACTGCCAGTCTTATGGAAGGCTGCACCATGTCTTCCGTTTTCTTTAAAGATGAGGAAGCAGGTGCAACTGGGTCGTGAAGAGGCTTGAGACCTGGTGAGGTACTGGGTTCCAGAGACGCTCTATGCCCTTTCTATCTGAGAGTTCACATGGTCTGGAACCTGCTGGGCGATGCAGTCCTTATCCAAGGGACTGTTCCAGGCCTGTCCACTTACTCTACTTCACCAGCTCCTCACTGCAACACCATGAGTTGGGTCTTATTTTACAGATGAGGAGAGTGAGAGTCGTTCAAGGAAACTTGAGGAGTGATTTTCCAAAGATCCCATAAGAAACTGTCAGTCAGGACAGGAAACAGGATGCCCACGAGTAAGACTCTTGCCTTTTGGGAGCCCCTTGTGACTCATTTGGGCTTCAGTGTGAGCACTGGAAAGAAGGACACAGACGTAGGGTCTGTTCCCTTAGGACCTGGGTGGGCTCTGGGCTGACCACTATAAGAAGTTCTGCAGAAAGAAGCAGGAATAAGGCAACCCGATGACCTTGGGAAGCCACATTGCTTTTCTACCCAGGGGCCGTTAGAGAACGTCATGAATTTCCTGGAAGGCAAGGGAGACCTTATAATTTACTGTCTAAACCAGGACTCTCTCAAGAGTGAAAGGGCCCCTAACTGGACGGGACAGTGGGGAAACAGGCGTGAGGCGAGACTTTACTAGGTAACCTGGGGAGTATGCTCACCCCCTGGAAGTCTGAGTGGGCATCACTGGCCCGGTCACTGGGGCTGAATGGGTCATTTTTAACTCCTTCAGAACATGGTGTGGCGTTCACCCTGAGGTCACGTACTTCTAGTCTTCTCTGGATTTTGCTCAGACAGAGCCTCTTCTTCAGCTTTCCACACCATTCCTGGCTCAAATGGCACTTCCTTTGACACATGCATTCATCTTTGAGATTTGTTTGCCACTGAAGCTTCTAGAAGGGTAGGCCTGTGCCTTAGCCACTGTGGCATTTATAGCACCTAGCCTAGTCACAGAGTTAGCTCTTGGGATAATTTGCTGACGGTATACACCATTTACCATGTGGTCCATCCTCCCTCCCTCCCTTCTTCTCCTTTCCTTCCCTTCCTTCCTTCCTTCTTTTCTTCCTATACAACAAGAGGTTAGTTTAGATTCTTCCTTCTTTTTCTTAGTTGGTTATGGTTCCATTGACTTGGAAGAGAAGTCTGCGCAACTAAAAGTAACAAAGAATAAAAGTGATCACCTTAATTAGTGATGCTGTACCATGGCACTTGGTGTGAGGAGCCAGGTTTGAACTCCTGCATTCCTCTAGTTAGCTGAACCAACTTCTGTGAGCTTCTGAGCATTTCTAAGCCTCAGTTTTCGTTCTGTGTGAAATGGAGATGACAGAATGACAGTAATCTCTGTGGTGTAGGATGGAAGGGAGTCTGACTGACATAAGCATATGGAAATCACTTGGTGTACTGCAAAGTGCTGAACAATTCTGTTGGTAGTGGTTTGGGTTGTTCAACAAATATTTGAGAAGGTGCTGGGTGGAGGGCACTCTGTGTTGAGTCAGGCCCTGGGAGTGAATCCCGGGGAGAAAAAACTCCCTCCTGCACCCAGGGCTGTCTCTTAAGTGACAATGTATGTGTGGCAAGCCCACAGGACTGGGAATTTTTATTAACAAGTAAGGGAGGAATCAGCAAATTCTTCAAGGCCTTAGGGATTGGATGCGGGTGTCAAAGGGATGCAAAGGATAATTAATTTCTTATTAATTTCACAGCTGCATTCCACTAGAACAACAGCAAGAGGTGTTTGAGGGCCTGTGTAGGCTTAGTAGCTTTGGTATAGCACCGTGACTTCTAGCTCAGATTCTGGGAATCAAACTGCTGGGATCTCAGTTCAAATTTCACTACGTAATAAGAGAGTAGCCTTGGAAACTGAGCCTCAGTATTCTCTCCTGTAAAATGAGGATAGTAACTGGTGTCTACCCACAACGGAAGATAAAATGAAGGCATGCAAAGTACTTAGAACAGTGGCCAGAATAATGTGCACTCCTTAAATATTTGTTATTATTATTTGCCAGATCATTTCTTTTCACTTGGAATTCTAGTTACTATATAATGCTAATGTAGTACCTATAGAAGGAAAAATTTGTTTTGAGATGGGGGAAGTCAGGGAGGGCTTCATGGAAAAGAAGCATCCCATGGTATATTTAATTTTTATTTTTTGGGTACTGGGGATTGAACCCAGAAATTATTTACCACTGAGCTACATCTCTAGCCCTTTTGAAAAATTTTTATTTTGAGACACTACATTGCTTAGGGCCTCACCAAGTTGGTGAGACTGGCCTCAAACTTGTGATCCTCCTACCTCAGCCTCCCAAGTTGCTGGGATTACAGACATATGCACTTCACCCAGATCCAAGATATATTTTAGAGATCTTTTACATCCTGAGCAAGAGAGGCCTTTCATTTCCGTCATTACCCTGATGTTAAAGCTTGGAGAAGATTCAGTATAGAAGAACTTCAATCCCTGAAGAAATAGAGATTAAGTGCCTCTTGGAACTAGGAAATTTAGTAACATGTGATCCCTGCTCTCATGCACTTCCAAACTGGTTCATCCATTTGCCACCGTCATTGTGCCAGGGATTCATACGCAGACAAATCCCCAAGGTTCTCAGCAGTACCATGGTGGAAAGATCTAGAAGGGAAGAATCCCGTCCCATCTGGTGAGTGCTTATGAGAGAGGAAAGCTCAAAGTTGAGGGATTTAGATTCCATTTAAGAGTTTTGGAGGTGTGAAGACATTACGGAGTCTCCTTTCAGGTTTCTGTTCTTAGAGGAGCAGTTTCACCTGCTGGGAAGGTAAATACATAGAAGATGGGCCAGTGGGTTCCTGTGGTTTGGGGGCTCCACAGGTTGGGTGTCTTTCAGGTGCATGATGAAAACGTGCAGAGCTCTTTTTAGACCACATCACCAACATCTAAAAATGGTCTCCCCAGCCCACTGCCTGGGGACTGTGGGGATCACGCTTCCTCTCTAATCTCTTGGCTCATTCAACCAGTATGCAAAGGGAGGCTCTCCTCTGCACCCATCCACAGCTCTTCCCCATCCCCAGGTTTTCCACTGGAGAAGTGAGAGGTGCCCAACCCACTCCAGCTTTTACAAATTAAAAGTTCTTTTGGTTTCGCAACGCATGAGAATATGGTTCTAACGTTAAGATGAGCCTATAGAATGATAACCCTATGAAAAGAGGATCAACTCTCCTTGGAATCAGGGAACTACATAAATTAAATCACAAGGAGATTCAGTTTTATATTCTTCATATTGGCAAAAAAAATGTTCATTATATTAGCTGTCAAGACAAAAATCATCTCATTTCACTGTGGGTGAAATTAGATTGATATGAACATTTCAGAGAGCAATTGGGTACTAGCTAAGAAAATTGAAGATACACTTACCCTGTTACCCAGCGATTTCACTTCTGTGTAAGTCTAGAGAAATTTTAACACATGTGAAAATGAGATATGTTCAAGAATATTCACTATGACATGTTTTTTGGTTTTTGTTTTGTTCTGATTTTGGTACCAGGGATTGAATTTGGGGGCACTCAACCACTGAGCCACATCCCCAGCCCTATTTTGTATTTTATTTAGAGACAGGGTCTCACTGAGCTGCTTAGCACTCAACTTTTGCTGAGGCTGGCTTTGAACTCATGATCCTCCTTCCTCAGCCTCCCGAGCCGCTGGGATTATGGGCGTGCACCACTGTGCCTGGCTTAAAAGTTAAAAAGCAACCCAGATGTCTATCATCAACAAGAAGACTGGTTAAATAATTTGATACATACAAATAATGGAATATTATGGAATACAGTGGGAAAACTGAGGGTTGTGGAAAGACTTGCGCCCATGAGGTTGTACTCTCAGAAACAATTAAGTGCAAAAAAAAAAAAAAAAACAAGTTGCAGAGGGATGCCGTAGCTATTAAGTTGAAAACCATGCAAAATAATACTCTCACTCGCAAATAGTTACATGTGTGATTAAAGTATAAAATCATGTTTGGGAATAACCACAAAATTAGGGAGTTGGCCCTTTCTTGGGAAGGAGCAAGGAAGGCTTGGGAGGGGTATTTATATCTGTAATATTTTATTTCTGCTCCTCAGTGATGGGTACACAGATCTTTGTTTTATTTACTATCTATATTTTTTTAAATATCTAAAATGTATTTTAGTTTTTAAAAAGTTAATTTTTAGACACAGGCACAAACTCCTAATCCATCTCCTCTGCCCATTGGCAGAGACCCACTGAAGAGCCACCGTGAAGCTGCTTCCCATTTGCTCCAGGTTCATGTGGGACATTTTAGGTAGATGTGACATCTCTAAATAGGCCACGTGTGCACACGGTCATCGCTGTTGCTGAACAAAAAATCTTGGCCTATTTTGTGGTTTTTTTTTTTTTTTTTTTCTGACTTGTGGATTTGTTGGGATCGTATTTTTGAAATGTTGGTGGAAAGGCAAAACAGGGTCATAGTAACAGGAACCCACAGCCTCTCTCAGGCTTGTTCCCACAGGGCAGATTGCTGCAACCATCTCTCCCCAGGCCCTTCCTTGGGAGTTTCTGGAATTGCTTGCACGTGCTAGAAAGTGACCGTAGCAATGAGCCATGGTCTCAGGTACCTCTCGTTGCTATGGGGTAGAGGGATCTCCTTCTCCCACCAGAACTGCCTGGTCTCCATGACGCTCTCCCTCCCTTGGACTTTAATTGACAGCCAGCCAGCTGGGGCTCTGGTCTTTTGTAAACATCCTGCCCTGGAGTGGGAAAGTGCCTGCTGCTGGGAGTAGCTTCGCTCCTGCTTGAGGGCACCGCCATGCTGGTTTCTCCTCGGGACAGCTCAGTGAAATGCAAGGGATTCAGCTCAGGGGTGGGCCTCACGCTTTATTCTCCCTGCGAATCTGGTCTGAGCCCAATCCAAGTGACACTGTGTTGGCCTCGAGTGCCTCATCAGTCCTCTACTGTCCTTGGACCCAGCCCTTAGAACCTCACCTCCCGGTTCCACCGCAGTGGGCCTCTGTCCAACTGGATGGCGCATGCACGGCAGACTGGAGTTGTGGGTGGCTTTCCTGTCTGCATCCTGCTTATTTCTGTAGCATATAATTCACCTTAATTAAAAAGAGGAAAATCACAGGAAGTGGGGACGTGCTGGAGCAAATCCTGACAGCATGGCTGCTCTGAGAAGGTCTGTTATAACCTGTATCAGTTGGAGCAAGGTAGGAAAGAGTCCCCGCTCCCCGAAGGGTATGACTGATAAAAGTGTGGTGAAAGGACTGTTGACAGAGAGATCAGGGAGGAGAGGTGATGGCGTGGCACCCAGGGATAAGCAACTCCGGGAAGCGGTTAGCAGCCCGTACCTGAAGGGGCAGGGGCAGGGAGCCAGTCATCAGAGGCCTATGCCAGCCAAAACCATGGAAGTGGGGCCACTTGGCAGGTGCTGTGGCTCAGCTGAAAGGGAAGGTGGAGTGGAAGAACCCCCACCCCTGCCGAGGGCCTCTTCTCCTACCCTCCAGTTACCTGCTCTTGCTGGCCCCTGGCCAAGTCCCACTGGGCCCCAAAGCCTGGGTATCTGGGTGATGCACTCCATACAGGTGAGCCTCCTGGGCCAGGAGCATGGCAGAGGAAAGCCAGGAGCAGAGGCAGAGGGGCAAGCAGAGAATAACCGGCGCTGTTACCTATTTCGATATGCCTTGCAACTAAAAAGGGGTCTCTGTGGATTCGCCCTGTGGTGACGGATCAGGGGCTTTGTTCTCTGGTTAAAAGGCAGATGTTCTGAATGAGGTTCGAAGAGCCAGTATTTGTCATGCTTTCAATGCTTTGCAATCCGTAGAGTGAATGTGTGTTCCCTCCCGTGGCTGGGCGCGATGGTCTCTGGTGTCAGGTTGTGGACTGGAGACCTGGCCCACGCCCAGGCCAACTGGGCACATCGTGGTGATCCTAAGTGCTCCGACGAATCAGGACGTGATGCCGAGGATGCTCTTGGCTGGACTCACCCTGCCAGCCTCCTCCTGGCTCCACCGCGATCAGCAACACATCGCCCTCGCCCTAAGGCTTGCCCGAACACTTCTCATGCCACAAAGGCAGCCTTGAAAGAGTGCCCCTGCACGGTGGAGACACAGTCTCTAAGCCCATTGGCAAAGCAAGGAGGAAGCAAATAATATTTCTGAGCTCCTGGAACGTACAGGGGTTGCCCTCGAGAATTCCCAATCCATTAAATGAATCATGCTGTACACACCAAAGAGAAGGAGCACAGGAAAAGCCACCTAGCAACAGCGCAAGCGTTCATACGTACAAACCAAAGTGGCCTTGGTAGAGGAGGGTGAATGGATAAGCCATTCCATTTGGTGAATGTTGGAGGCAGAGAGTCCCTGTTCTATATGTAGCAGCTGTGTGACCTTAGAAAAGTCACTTGGCCGCTCTCAGTAGGCCTCAGGTTCTTCATCTGTAGAATGGGTGAAAGGAAGGTGCATTTCTCATGGGGTGACTGGGAGGAGGATGGATGTGAGGGACAGTGCCTCACACAGAATCAGGAGTGCTCCAGGAATTCGGGTTGTTATCAACATTACTATTTTTCTTTTCTGAAGGCAAGTGCCAATCATGTCTTGGAAGGAGGAGTAAGCACTCCAAAATTCCAGCAGCCTCGGTCCCTCCCTTGACTCTGTTAGTTCTCTAGTTCATTGCCCTTTTCTGACCCCCCTCGCAGGCCTCGGTTCCTGGACTCACACTCAGGACCCGTCTGCTTGGTCCCCTCTAGGTGGAAAGTCGTGGAAGGTTCAGGAGGCAAATCAATCTGAAGAGGCCATCTATTGTAGTGCTTCCCAAAATGTGTCTGAGAGAATGCCAGGTTCTCACAGTGGTCCTAGTAGAGAAGAAAAAGAAGTTTCGTGGTTAAGACATTTAAGCAACACCCTCTGTCTCCCCTCCTTTGACCCCTGCAGAGCTACAATGCTCAGAGAAGCACTGCAGTAATAAACTGGTTTCAAATTGTCTAAATAGCACTCCCCCACTTATTTATCCAAAGAACTTTTTTCCTGGGACACCCTGCAGAACTAGTTTTTGAGGTTTGTATCAGTTACAATTTGTGTTCAGCTGCATGGAGCAGGAACTTCAGAGTTGCTCTGTCATCTAGGCTTTTTTGTTTTGTTTTTATTGTATAAGCTACTTGATGTAGCTTATACAATAAGTTCAGCAGACACCATTCAGAGTTGGTAGAGTGGTTTCAGTGTCATCAGAGATCCAGATCTAGGGATCTCTCTCTCTTTACTTCAGCCTTCTTTAGAATGAGATTGCTGTTTCTGAGCTGCACTCTAAAGAATGAGACTTTTGTCTGCCCATTGTTTCATGGTTACAAGATGACTGCATTGCCCCTATGTTCACATCTGCATTCCAGATAGGAAGAAAGAATATTATGGGGCTGGGGTTGTGGCTCAGTGGTAGAGTGCTTGCCTAGCATGTGTGAGGCGCTGTGTTCAATCGTCAGCACCACATAAAAATAAATAAATAAAATAAAGGTATTTGTTTTTAAAAAAGAATATTATGAAGCATAGAGGGTACATGCTAGCTACTTCTTTAACAAGTTTCCATGAAAAGCCTATCCAGAAATTGGCCAGAACTGTTCTGTAGAAGTCCCAAACTGCAACAGAGTCTAGAGGTACGTGGAACATTTTTTAACTGGGCATGTTACTTTTGAAAACAAGAGCAAGGATCTATTAGTATGGAAAAAGGAGAGACAAGATATAGGGGGCAATTAGCATTGCGTGCCACATCGATCAAACCTTTGCTTCTTTCCTCCACCGGTCAATTCTAAAAGCATTCCAGGTAAAACAAAATAAAAACAACGCAACACAAAAAGCTTCGTAATCGATAGCAAATGCAAATGGTAAGCCACAAACCACTTGCGCTCATATTGAAGATGCTGTTGGTTGGTGCCCGAGGCTAGATCCCAGGTGCTGTGCTTACTGGCATGGCACCCACCTGGGTGGATTACCCTTGGCTTACAGCGTCCATCCCTAAGAGGTGCCTGGGAGTTACCACGCCCTAGTTGCCTGCGCCTTACCTGCATCCTGCGCCCCTAACTAAAGAGGAAAGGGACAGAAGCCCTGCTCCCTTGCCCCCATGAACAAACATGCATTTCACCCCCCGGAGCCCGCAAAGAGGGGCTGAAGTCAGCCCCCACCTGAGAACATTCCTTTTCCTGCTCTGTGGCTCCCGTTGCCCCTTTCCTGGTTCAGAGTGCGCATCCGCCAGTAAACTGCGCATGCGCGTCCTCCTGAGCCTCTGCTGAGGACCCAACCTTGGGTGTAGCCAGCTCGCCTTCATTTCTCTTCAAGGGCTTTGCTCTTGAACTCTTCCCCTCAGCCCTGTTTGCTGGCCACTGGTGTACTTCGGCTAGGTCTAAGGAGTGGGGCAGCTCCACTTTCCACCTGCTGTGGCTAGGACTGCTGCTTGCTGGGGTCCGCCAAAGACTCTGTGGACTCCTTAGCCCACCAGAGCAGGGGAATCCGCCTGGCCTCCTCTCAAGGAGGATATTCATAGATACACTGATTTGCATTCTTAAACCCGCGAACTGTTTGAAGGGACTTGTCATGTGCGGCATGTGGGGTGTGTGTGTGTGTGTGTGTGTGTGTGTGTGTTGTGTGATTTTCCATCCTGTGGCAATGGCAGCTGGGTATTTATAGCTGGATCCACAGGGCCATTCTCACGTGGCTAAAGAAAATGAGAACCTCATGTGGAGTCTGTTTTGTTTTCCCTCTCTGCCTCTGCCATCGCAAGTCCTCTGGTCCTTAAACCATCGCTGTAACGAGAGCCACCCTGAGCATCGCTACCATGGAGAGGTTATGTAAATTCACTATTTCAGGAAAAAGTGCCTGTTCTCCTTCAGACAGGCCGCAGGGAAAATGAGGGGAGTGTGTGTGTGTGTGTGGGGTGTGGCTCGTGGGTGGCACCAGAGGGTAGCTCTGCCCAGGACCATCCTTGCTGGAAAGTCTCTCCAGATGAACCCCAGGGAATGTGGATTCTTTAAATCGCCCCATGAGCCCTCTGCTCTTTTGAAAGAAAGCTATTTCTTTCTCTTTGTTTTTCTGTATTCTGTATTTGTCTTTCTGTGTTTGGTCTTCTGAGTTGGACTGAGAATGCCCTGAGGCTGTGATCTGTTTGCCCAGGTCACTAGGACCCTTGGGGTGCTGCAGTAATTCAGGCCTGGCTTTCTCCAGAATGGCTAAAGAGCAGCTCCCTAGACAGCAGGGTTCGGAGTTTGCCTGATGTGTCCCGAGGAGCCTGTAAGCTTCCCGACAGCTTTAAGCTGAAGACTTAGAGGGACCCAGGACCCCTGTGAACCCTCTACGACTTCATTCTGGAGGTCTGGGGCCTGCATACCCACACTCTGCATCTGAGCAGCTGAAATGGCAGAGGATGGATTTGTGTGGTGGGGGTGTGGGGTGGGGAGATGTAGAACAGACTGAGGCCCTAGAGAGAGAATGAGAAAGGGAACTTGAACTTAACTGCCCTGATCCCATTCCCTGGCCATGCCCAGAGCTTCACTGCAGCTGACCCACTACATGGAGGGCTTTCTAAACTCTCCTCTTCAAATTCCTCCACCGATACCTACCCTCCTGAGGGCCCTCTTCTCTGGGCTAAACACTTGAACATTTCCAAACATCTCATTCCCACTACAACTCCGCACTGTGGCTGTTAACACATTTTATAGAAAAAAACAAAAACAAAAAAACAAAACAAAACAAAAAAAAAACCCTGAGGTCCTGAGAGATTAAGAGACTTGCCTGGAGACACATAGTTAGTGGTACTGAGGGGATTCCCAGTGCCATGAACCTGACCCCAGGGCCCACACTGTCCTGCCTCAACTGTCACCCTTGGTGATGAACTCGACCACCAATCACCTGACTCTGTGTTGTGACTCTCTGGCCTCAGCAAACATTATTCAGTGTCTGTCACCTCTATTCACAGAGTGGAAGGTGACTTCTGATTATGGGCCCAGAGTCGCGTGTGGACTGCTGGTAACTTGAACTACCTAGTTAGTCCTGCATGTTAACCTTGCCAACCCTCAGCTCTGCGGCAGACATACCCTCACCTTCCTTTCCTGCCTCCTTCCTCCCCCGATCCTGTGAGCATTAGAGGGGTTCCAAACCTAGGGTAGAGCCAGCTATTCATTAGTCTTTGTCCTGTTTCCAAGAATCCCAAATATACAAGAATCCCTCATTGTAAACCAAGCATTCTTGGGGAAAGTGTGTGTCACCACGACAGCAAGATTCCTCACACTGGGAAACAGGATCGTGGAGCAGCCCAGGAAAATAAGTGCCACTTCAGAGTCAGATGGAAGTGGATTGGCTCCCAAGTACCCGCTCTGCAGCTCCTCACCCCCTCTCGAACCACAAGTGGGGAACTCACTTCCCAGTTCATCTGAGGGCTCTAACCTGATGATATTTCCTCTGGACAGAGAAGGAGCAAAGAGGCAGATTGGGGTGTGTGTGCGTGTGTGCATACACACAGTTGTAACCTCCAGGACACAATCTGTGTGGTTCCTATTGGCATGAACCACTAACTGCATGTAGAGCCACCTAGTGAATTTTTGGGGTGGTCATGGATCTCCCAAGAGCAACGAGCCTGGCTGCCTTTCCATGGTGAGAAGTACTTCCTCCCACCCAGGGCAGCTCAGTTTATTAGAGGTCTAAGGTCAATGCAGAGCAAGGCTGCTCAAGGACATTTAGAAAGCAGCCTCTCCTTCATATGCAAATTCACAGGCTAGAAACAGAGGACCAGAGCCAAGAGGAACACGGGAGGGAGGGTGGGTGAGCACCGTGAGTTATAATCAAGAAAAGCTTTAGAAGGATATGAAGGTTTTTAAAATTTTTTTGTTTGTTTTTAAAGTATCTTTCCCTCTTGAGCATAAAAATGTTCAGGTTCATCATAGAAAATACTTAGAAGCAGAAGACAAAAATAAAGTTAGCCTTAAAGTTCATCACCAGAGGACTGGAAGGGGGTTGGATTTTTCACTCTCCCCATCCTCAGCCCCCAGCTCCCACCTGGTCACAAAACACCACACCTGGAGAACATGCTTTCCCAGGTCAGTTAACATTTGGCAAGTAACATTTCCAGTCTTTTCTCTCTGCATACATTTTTCAAGAGGGTTGAGTGTACATTGTATATACAGAGGGGAGTCTGCTTTGTATTCTGATTTTATACCTTGTCATCTTTGTAAATTACCATTACCAACTTTGCAAATGAAAGAAGTTTTGAGCTGGGTGGGGGTAGGATATTGGTCGTGAGAGGACTCAGAACTGGGAGAAAAGGATCCTTAAACACTGGGATGTGATTATCCAATAAAAACCCTGGAGTACCCCATGGGATGGAAGGTCTTTCAAACGAAGAGGACCTAAAATTCAGCCTCATGGCTCCTGCAGGAACTGTGGGCAGCAGCAAAGCAAGCTCTTGCCTTGATCCTGACCTGGTCCCCTGGCCATGAATAGAGCAATGATTCCATTTCTGAGTCTTGGTATTGAATAGGTACTGAATTGAGCACTTGATATATAGGATGGATTTTTACACCTCTGAGATGTAGGTGGTTAGACCTCCATCTTGCAGACTTGGAAACAGGTTTAGAAGAATTAAGACCCTTGAGCCAGGTCCCTCTTGCCAGCAGCAGAGCTGCCATTCAAACACATTCGTCCTTCTCCTAACCACAGTCCTGCCTAGCTTCCCATTCCAGGAAAGAGTGGGGCTCCTGATCCCACAGTTTTTGTTAAAGACTTTCCAGATGGACTCAACACAGAACAAGGGGGGCTCTTCTAGCACTTCCAGCCAGGATAGGTCATCTGAATAAAGTGTGTTTCCCCAAGGGAGGAGCTCCGTTGCCTGAGCCCTGCTATCTGGAGTGTGTATCAAGCACAGTTGAAGGACTCAGTAATCCTAGTGTCACCTCTCACCCTTTGACTCTTCTTCCAGAAGTATTCCAGGCTGAATTCCACACAACACTCATTCTCTGCACCACCACCCCTGCCCCCCAGTGATTTTCAGTCTTAGTCTGCTGCAGTTTGGAGCCATTCAATAGTTGATATTGTGACCAGATGTCACCTTAGGAGCCCTCTCTTACAGATTTAGAATAAGTGAGCTGAATCCAACCCCCACAAGCAGAGGATTCTTAAATTGTGGGCACTCTGGGACGAGCAGCTTCAGCATTAACTTGGGAACTTGGTAGGAGTGCCAATCTTTGAGCCACCCCAGACTCCTGAATCAAATTCTAGGGATGCAGCCCATCAGCGTGAGCGTGATCAGGCTTTCATGGAGGAGACTGTAGCACACGCTAAAGTCTGAGAACCACTGGTCTTGAGATCTCCAAGAGATGGTGGTTGAGATTTTTCATGTCACCTCCAGCTCTGAGTTCCCATTTCCATACAACTAGTTAGGTGTATTAATTAGCCCTTGATCACAAGCAGGGGGGCCCAGAAGTTAAGAACCTGGACTCTGGAGCCAGAACACTTGGGCTTCAATTCCCGGAGTCAGAGCCTCGGATTCCCTCTGCCAAGACCTCATCTCCTTAATATGGGATACCAATGGTGTCCCCTAAGGGCCACTGTAAGCATGCAGTGAGACAGGGCATGGTAAGCATTTGCACAGTGCCTAGCACATAGGACGCCCATGGTCAATGTCATGTATGTACTATTATTGGTTCCATGCAAGACAACTCTCTTTTGCACCATGCTGACCCACTTGTGGAATTTAGCATGCACACATACACACATGCACACTTGCACAAGAACTTTGTGAACATGGTAAACTTTAAAGCTCTGGGGAGACTGATGGTGTTTACATTACAATAAGGCAAACAATTTGAGACTGAATACTAGACATCCTTGTTCTAAAAGAGATTGCTTGGCCAAAAATCATGTCATTTGGCCTTCTTCCTCTCTCCCTTGGTGCTGGACAAAACCCCAGACAAACGAGTCCCCTCTTTTGATCATGCTGAGTAGTTGGTTGGGCTCTTTATTCCCCAGCCTCATTCCTCAACTCTGTTTCTTGCTTCACTTTGCAAGTCTAAAGACATCTTCCGGACAATGGACCATCCCCATCTGATTCCTGAGCTGCATTCCTCCTGCACAGACGGAAGAGAGCAGCAGTGAAATTTTGTTCTCTGTAGATATGAACTGGGTTAGCCCTCAAAGCGCTTTGGTGGTACAGTCAGTTTTGGTTTATCTGTAAGTATAATTTTTCCATCACTCTGTCAATGTTCTTCCTGCCCTTTGTTTTAAACCTTCATACCCACATACCTAGCAATTTCTTTCAACCAGCGTGGCTCGACCTTGGTATTAGGCCAGATAATTCTTTGTGGTGTGGGGCCATGCTGTGTACTGTTAGATGTTCAGTAGCATTCCTATCCTGTGGCCAGTAGATGCTAGTAGCATTGTGCAGTTGCCACAACCTAAGACATCATCAAAAATTATCAGATGTCCCCTGGAGGTGGGTTGTGGGGTGGGGAATACCCCCCATTGAGAGCCACTGAGCTAAATTCTTCCTGTAATAGTTTAAGCCCTATACATCTTATTCTGCCCCAGAGTTTATCTCTATAGTGTATTTAAGGTCAGGAGACTGGGTGTATCTATTGACAAGAAAAATAACAGAGTTCCAGCAGTTTCTGGCTCACCCTGGATTTTCCAGGGGAACCATCAGCGCTGTGTAATTGCATTTCCTCAAAGGCTCCACATGTCACCCGTCTGCATGTGGGCAAAGGACATCTTGCTGTGGACCCTCTCTGGTCCTTGTGACCCTCCCCATGGAGCCGGAAACCTCACAGGCACCAGGGAAGGAACGGCCTTTGGTTTTTGGCTTATAAATACTCATCATGTCATTTCTAGTACTGAGATTTTTTTTTTTCTTAATCGTGTTTAACATTCTTGTTGCCGTAGTGGAAACTTTTGTTCTTTGGAGAGCTTCCCATTCTAGGTCTAGGTCAGATTCCTCAGCAGAACTCTGAACATTTTCTAGGGAACTTTCATTAGTGAGATTGTACCTTTGATGCATTTACACATCTGTGGTTGGATTCTGCATAAAGACTCCCAGGACCCCAAGATAAATAACTGGGGAGTCTCGCATCTGCGGCTCTCAATGGGATACCAGTGTCCAAATCCTTTTATGGTTCCATTAGTTCTGTGGATGTGTCCTCTCTACTCTAGCATCTCAAATCCAAGTTGAACTGCTAGTGCTTCAGTTGGTCTAAGTTAGATTATGCTTAATAACCTACAATCCCCACATTCCAGCGACTTAGGGTAACAGAAGTTTACTTCTGACCCATGCTACCTATCATTGGTCAGCAGAGGCAGAGAGGTTCTGCTGTGCTCATTATAGTCACCAAGGAACCCAGGCTGGTGGTACAGGTGCCATCACAGATGCTAATGTTGGCTGGGATAGAGAAAAAGAGAGCTTGGTTCTGTCAACTAAAAACTCTAGACCACTAAGGGCACTTTTATTATTATGGTTCTCCATAGAAATAAACCAATAGAACCTCCTTCCTTCCTTTCAATCAATCTATCTATCAATTATCTATATTTATTTTAGGAAATTGGCTCACACACACAGTTGTGGGGGTGGAAAGTCCTCTATCTGCAGGGCAGGCCAGCAGGCCAGAGACCCAGGAAAGAGCTCATGTTGTAGTTTATATCTGAAGGCAATGTGGGGGTGAGTTCTTTCTTCTTTAGGGGACCCTCAGTCTTTTAAGGCTTTCAACTGATTGGATGGGCACATTATGGTGGGTGATCTGCTTTATGCAAAGTCTACTGATGAAGATGTAGATCTCATCTAAAAAATCATCTTCATAGAAACATCTAGACTCATGTTTGACCAAATATCTGGCTCCATGGCCTGTCCAAGCTAGCACATAAAGTTAGCCACCACATCTGATTTTTACTCTTTGCTCTTGGACCAGAATTAACCTTGTGGCCCCACTCAAAAACAGATTGGCTGGGAAGTATTCTCTGCCATGGCCTGGAGCTGGGGTTGGGGATCAATAACTAGCACAACTATAAATAATTTTATCTGTGGATGTGTAAACTACCTGGTACCGAAACCCGGGAGGAAAACTCGGAGGCAGAGTAAAGATAGAGCTTTTTCTTCTTCATCTTCTTAGAGCTTAGAGAGAAAGAGAGAGAGCTTGAAAGAGAGATTTCTTCTTTAGAGAGAGAGAGAGAGCTTAGCTTTTAGAGCTTCTTTCTTCTTTCTTCTTTCTTCCTCGGGAGCCTCGGCCTGACTCTGACCAGCAATTACTTCTTCTATCTGGTTTCTCTTCTGTAACCGCTCTGCCTACGTTCTGGCCGCTCTGATTCTTTTCTTCTTCTCCGACCCGAACTCTTCTTCTGACCGACCGAGCGACTGCACGACTGACTGAATGAATTCATTCTTCTCCTGACTCCAACCGCTTTCACCCGGTTATATACCTTTAGCTTTGCGGGTGCCTCACGTGCATTTACAGGTGCGTCACATACATACTTATTATCAGGTGGAACTTATGGCTTCCAGCTGACCGCAATAGCCATCTCCCTAATTGGGGCTCCTTCACGGATGAAGGAAAGCATCAGTCTGTGGTATTCCCATTTCAAATGCATTCTTCTTAGTGGATGCAGAACTAGCCCTCACCTTAGACCCACATGCCCTCCTTTTTTTTGTTTTTTTCTGTAGGAGATATAGAGGAAGGAGATGGGGAAGGAAGGACAGGGCTTGGCCTCCTAGGTGACTAAATTTGATAACTGTTACTGAACACCTTCCTCTGTTTTGTCCTGATTGTTCTTGTTCTGGGTTTTCTCTGTGTGGTGTTGTATCCAAGAATCATTTATATCACTGGTGTCATTAAAGAATGCTTTGCTAATTAATTTGGTCCTTGTGGTTTACTTTGGGTTCCATCCCTTGAACTTGACTTTTCTTGCTTGGATCAGACTCATCGGAAAGGGCTCAGGAGCCAGCTGTCATCTTGCCACTGTCTCATTCTGTGTTTCTGACAAGTTCCTTCCCAGTCTGGGCTCTGGTTTTCTTGGCTGTCTAGGGAGGAGTGGGAGCAATGTGATCTAGAAGTTTCCTCCTAGCTCTGGCATTTTGTATGCCTTTGGTCCACACCCTCTCTGGGTGGCCCTGATGCCAGGGGTCGTGCACTGGCTTCCTGATTTGGTACAGCTGAGAAGACTCTGGTAGCAGGGTCTGCCTTCGTGAAGCTGGCAGAGTTGTTTGGGGTTCTAATCTGAAGCCGTGGCCTCATCAGCACCCTGACCTGCTGCACACCCCAGCCAGGAGACCACATGGTGTGTGCCAGCCACAAAGGATCATCTTGGTGCCCACTGTGCCTCTGCCTGGCTGGAGAGGGAGTCGAGGGCAAGGGTATGTTGAGTGAGAGCACTGGGAAGCATGAGGAGGGCGGAGGCCAGATGGCAATGATCTGGCTGAGCTGAAACCAGGGGCAGGGGACCTGGCCAGCTCTTCAGTGCCATCTGGGTGAACCTAACATTCAAAGAGCAGAGTTGCGAGAACCCCCAAACCCTGTACCTCCTTCAGTAGTCATAATTGATGCGTCTGATGCCCACCCTGGCCAGTGGCTTGAAGTTCAAATGAGATGGTGTGTGATGAAGTGCTGCAAATCCATATGTGATCTCAAACAATAACAATTATTATTATCATGTGCTGTTTTATTCCACAAATGTTGGGTGCTAGGTGCTGGGGATAGCAAAGTGACCAAAGGCACTAAACTAATCAGAATATAGTGTGGTGACAGCTCTACTAGCATGCTCTGGATGGTGTCTTAGTCGGTTTGGGCTGCTGTAACAAAATGCCAGAGACTCACACAATGAACACGTTTCCCACAGTTCTGGACACTGGGAAGTCCCTGATGAAGGCGTAGCAGATTTGATAGCTGGTAAGGGTCTGCTTTATATTTCATAGATGGCTACCTTTGCACTATGTCCTTGCATGTGTAAGGGGTGAGGCAGCTCCCTGGGGTCTCCTACATAGGGGTACCAGTCCCATTCAGTAGGACCCCACTCTCATGACCTGATCACCTCCTAAAGGCCCTACCGCCTAACACCATTATAGGGGGATTAGGCCTGAACATGTGAATTCTAGGGAGACACAGACATTCAGACCGTCATGGGCTAGGACAAAGCTTTTGGGAGCTCAGAGAAGGGAGCAATCATTTCTGCTCGTCAGGTTAGAAGGCTTCATAGCAGCAGTGATTTGGGCCTGGTCTTGAGAAAGATGTCAAAAGTCTTTAGAGGAGGAAAGAGAGGGCGTCCCTGGCAGAAGACACTGCTTGAACAAATGGCAGAAAACTGGATAGGCTCATGGAAACCCCTGGTAGTCTGGCCTGGTTGCTGGGTGTGGTGGGTGGGACAGAGTGGGAGGGAAGCTGCAGAAGGAGTTGAAGACCAAATTATGAAGGGTCTTAAATAACATAGGAGGAATTTGGACTTCACTGCATTTTTTTAATTACTAGGTTTAAAATTTTTTTTTTCCAGTTTTGACTGAAAGAAAAAAAACTGTTTAAAAAAAAAAAAAAAAAAAAGTCTGCCCCTAAGTCTATAATAGGTAAACCTGAACTCAAATAGATTTAATCACAGTTCTGCTGCCCTGTCGTGTTAATTTCAGTCTCTCCTGCCTCTTAGAACTTCCATGAAGAATACTGCACCTTCTTGATCTGGTCTGGGTTGTTTGAAACATTTGAATGGGAGGTAGGAGTTGGAAGCTTTTTTCTTTTTCCCTCTTTCTAAAGAGGAACTGCTTATTTGAGAATGTGGAAGATGCAGAACACGATAAAGATGGAAAATAAAAAGCATCAGTAATTGCACTCTCCAGACAAAGTGAGTGTCAGCATTGGGGGCAGGAAATTTCCTTCCACTGAGCATTTTGAGGACAGACACTTTGTCCTGAAGGTCACCTGTCCTGACCTTGAAGGCCTGAACCTGACCCTGGTGGATATTTCAGCTGCAGTTTGCAGACTGACATAGTATGGCTTTCACACTATCTGGCTCTTCTAAAAAGCTTAGTGGCTAAGACCCAGTATAGTGGCCCTTGTTCAATCCTAACTTGCCCACTCATTTCCTGTGGGACTGGCAATTTACTGTCAGTAGGCCTCAGCTTCCTCATCTGTAAAATGGGAACAATGACCACCACCAATAGTGGTAGGTAGCTACCTCCTGAAGTTCCTGCTTCTTTCTGCAGAGCCCTCAGGGACAGTGTCTTACACACTGTGAGTCGTCATGTTTGTTACCAGGTAAGTGTTGCAGTGCCAGGGTGAGTCCAGCTCCGACTAGGCTCTGCAGGGGTCAAACCCACTCCTGGAGAAGGGGCTGTCTGCCTCTGTTCTGCACGTGTGGAAGATAGACAAGTTTGTTAGACCAGGCTAGTGCCAAGTCAGGGTCCTGGAGCTTGTTCCAAGCTTTTCCCTGGAGAATGCTGGCTCCCCCTCCCTCTCTTCCTCCCTCCCTCCCTCCTACGTTTCCACCCCCTTGCAGACTCTCCAGCAGGCTTTCCCTTTAAGAAAGACAGCTGGATTCTATGCTACTCTGACAGCCAGCCCTGCCTCCCCTGCTGGGTGCTGCTCTGGGCTGCAGCTGGGACCCTCCTGGGCTTGATTTGAGTGCTGTAGCTTCCAGAGGAGGGGGGTTGCTTGGAATCAAGTGCACACCACCAGAAATCCATGCCCACGGAAGGACTACCTGTCTACAGCACCCTACTGTGGCCCTGTCTACAGCATCCTACTGCCCAGCTTTGGCTCTGGGACATAAGAGAATCATTCTTGAGGACTGAGCTCAGGATCCCTAAAAAGAAAGTTGGAAAATAGCTCCATGAACTTGGTAAGTGAAGGATTCTCATGCTGCTGCTTCCTCCTTGGATCGGAGATTGCAGATGTAGGGTCGAGTTCTGGTGGTTCTTGCCAGTGGGATTCGGCAGGCAAATGTGAGAAGGAGACAGAGGTGGGGGCTGGGATCCCCAGTGGGCAGTGAGCCTTGAACTTGGGGATAGCCCTGGTGCCTCCTCCCAGGGGTTGTCACCCTGGAGGCAGGGAGCTGAGGGTTGACATCTGGACATTCTGGAACCTGGCCCAAGGAGTGAAGACCAGCGAAGGGAAGATGTCAGGTCTCTCCCTCATTTGGAGAGATCAGCGTGGCCAGTAAGGGCTGTTTGTGAAGATGCCCAAAGCCAAATAACATCTGCAGTCTAAGGGTGGGTGACCCTGTGAGTCTATCTCAGCAGGCGATTCAGACCAATTTCTCTTCCTCCTGGGTAAGGGGACAGACCAAGCCCTGAGCTTGCTCCCCAGGTCCCCAAGAGGCCTATGTTTTCCCCTTGGACTGGGGGCAGCTGCCCATGAGCAAGAGGCAGTGTTGTAGTGGGAGGGGGCAGGTCTGCCAAGGGCAGGGAAGAATGGAGAGCCTGTTAGTGCTCAAGCCTGGGAACACTGCCTCGGGGGGAGGCCCACGCTAGCCAGAGCTGGCATGAGGAGGAATGGTGGGGAGGTCTGCACAGCAGGAGGATGGCTGAGCCAGCACCCCTACCCTCTGCAGAGCACGTGGCCCCTGGCCCCGTTTCCTGTGGCATGGACACAGGTGAGCTGCTTGGCCTTGAGTGCCCAGGTCCAGTTTGGAAGGCTGGGATCTTTGCCAAAGGGTGGCCTCCCGTGGAGGAGGCTGAACGCAATAATAACCCCGGCCCTGGCACTTCTCCGAGTCCGGGGTTTCTGGATCAGAGAAGCTCTCTACAGAATTCTGCTTCGACAGATGTTTTCTGTGTTCCTCCTTGTGCCAGACTCTGTGCTGGGAATTTACCAACACGGAGCATGCCATGAAGGAATTGAGAGGGTGTGAAGATCTGGCGAGCGGTCTTGTATATGGGAGTGAAGCCATCTTTGCAAAGTAACAATGGTAGTTACCATTCATTTGGCACCTTGAATGCACCCTTCGTGGTGCCAAGGGCCCTCTGTCTCATTTCATGCTTGCAGGAATTCTCTGAGTCATGAATAAGTTGGTAAGTTTTACAGATGAAGCAACTAAGGCTCAGAGGTTAAGGATCTGATGGAGGAGACAGCCGATGGATTGCAGAGCCAGGACTTGAGGGTCTCCATCCACTCATTCACTCAACAAAGTTGAACTGATGACCTACTGTGTACCAGCTGTGTGTTGGTTACTGGAGACACAGCTGGGACAAAGGCCAGTAAAAGCCCAAACCAGCCTACCTCCAGACCCTGGTCCTCACCCGCACCCACAGTCATTCACACTGGGGCCCAAAGACCCTTGGAAGGACTGTGTGCATGTTTTCGCCAAGGTCTGAGAACTCTGCTTTGGAATTTATTTATTTATTTTTCCTTGAGAAATGTTACATTTTGTTTTCATTTTAGTAATGATCTAAAAATTCTGAATCAACCGAATGACCACCATATAACCTACCATTGGCATGAGATTTTAGTCTCCAAGTTTGTGTTTCTGTACAAGTTGGCACCAAGTGGTTTCCTAAAATGATAGTGTTTAACTTTTAAATGCTTTGTTGCTTAAGCTGGGTTCTGCACTGTAGGCACAGAAGGCCCAACGCACCAAAGGTTCAGAAAGGCTACACCGATGGTACTGCAGGAAAGGAGGGGTGTGATAAGGGTGTCCTGAGAAGAGGTGATGTGACGTCCCATCTCCTTGGGGACTCGACTGGGCAAAGCAGGTTCCAAACCATCTAGTCTCCTGGTCTCCGCCTCAGGGTAAACCCAGGGCAGAGACTCAGAGAGGAAGGAGCAAGCCAGGAGAGAGGAAGGCCCCGAATTTGGAACTGAGCTCCCGGCTTCTGATTCAGTGTGTCCGACCTCCACAGAGGACTTGGCAGATGGGACATCTTATGCTAAGGCTAGGAATGGGGAGGAGGCCTCCCAGGAACACTGTTCCTCCCCAAGTGTGCTGTTCTCTGGTCATTCACAACTTCCGGCCTCTGTGGTGGGGCCAGCTGTTAGGCAAGGAGGCCATAGAGTGATCCCGGATGTAGGGAACTATGAATGTAACTCAGGCCTCGCCACCCCAAGCATGCCCAGGACACACTGGGCTGTCATGGTTCCTTGACCTTTAGATGGTGCCGGGTGACCTTCTGGATCAGATATCCCACCAGTGCAGGAGGCTGGAGAGGAGCCACTCAGGACTTATAACCTCTCTTTCTCCTCCATCTCCTTTTCTTCCTTTTCCTGAGGAGGGTTGGGGTCTTGCCATGAGACAGCTTGGTGGTACTTTTGCACGACTGGTCAGCATATCTTTGGGCCTCAGCTGGGTCCTGGGCCATCACCCTGGGGTTCCTTGTGCATGTTCTACATTAGGGATCTCCAAACATGTTTTGGCCAAAGGCCAGCTATTTACTACTGGAGCCACCAGGTCTCTGTCTCACCACTTGACTCTGCCATTGCAGCCCTGAAACAGCCACAGACAATCTGTCAACAAATGGGCCTGGCTGTGCTCCAGAGAAACTATACTTACAAAAACAGGCAGAGGCCAGGTTTGGCTTGTGGGACGTAGTTCACTAAACCCCTAACCAGATGGAGTCAGCCTTTGATGGAAAACACGGCCTGCTTCTCCTGAGCGGAAGGGCCCCACCACTTCTGCCCTTGCAGGTACATCTTCTCACGTCCCGCAAAGCTCCACCCTGCAGCCACACTGTACTGCCACCTGCCTCAAACATCCTCTTCTTTTCCTTCCTCCTGGCCTCTGCCTTGGCGTGTCCTCCACCTGGACTGCCTCCCGCACCCTCTCTGCTTATAATAGCTTGACTCCATATTCGGGTTAGATATTCCCTCTTTGTGTCCTGCTCCGATGTCCCACATCTTAACCCTCACCAACACAGTGACTTCCTCCTCTTCTCTCTGACCCCATTGCTTGGCACCTGTCTCACTAGTGACCATTTTATACTACACTTTAGCAACTTGTTGCTAACTTTATCTCCTTAAGGGCAGGAATCACAACAGGGCTTGTCTATCTCTGCTGCCTCCCCCACCCCCAGCTCCATGCCCATCAGGAAACATTGTTAGCAGAAATCCCGGTGACCTCTCCCTTTTCCTACTAGAAGCCGGTGCTGCAGCAAGGGATATTTGGGGGTTCATTGTGCCATTTTGGGATACCAGGATTGCATCACCTATTAGACACTAGAACTTTCTGTAGCTAAGTCCACCACTGACCCTGAGTCCTGAGCCTTCCCAGACCTTGTGCCCCACCATCAAGGGTCCCTGTTTATTTTGATGTCCTGTGTGGGGCATGAGAGTTCCAGATTTCAAAGAAAGATTTTTTTTTTTTTTTTTCCTAGCAGCCACTGAAGGCCAGGCCCCTGCCAGCTCCTGGGCTCCCATGTTAGCATTTTGAGATAATTAAGAAAACAAACCCTGATCCTGGGCAGATGGCTCTGCAGCTAGGGGACAGAGGAGGCTGTGTCAGCGTGCAGGAGAGGCCTACAGAGAAGGAGCTGAAAGGGGGGAGGTGGGACCAGGCAGGACCCATTGTTGCTTTTTCAGCAAGAGTAAGTGCCAAGGAAGTCACACAGGGTAACCAGCTCCAGGCTGGGCCCAGAACACAGTTTCTGCACTTCCTTTCCCTTTTCAGGGTGTTTTTGGAATGGAGAGAGGCTGGCTGGGGAGACTAGGAGAGGAGAGACAAAGGAGACTTTCTTGGGCCTTGCTAGTCTTTTTCAGAGCCAGGCTGTCCCCAGTGTCTAGCTACTTAAGGAGCGTGACAAGAGATGACCTGGGATGGCTTTAGTGGGGGGCCAAGAGCTGACCTGCCACCTGCCAAGGGGGGCCCAGATACTGCTCATTGGGTGTGAATTTTTAAAAGGGGTTTTGTTCGTTAGGAGAATGAGAGTTAACTACGCTACTGCAGAAGCAGCCCGGCTCTGCTGGGGGTGAGGGGCAAGTTCTCGAGCCCAGCTGTCCATTCACATATATGCCCACCTTTCACCTGCTCACCCACTTCCTGTGGTGCTTCGGAAGAGACACCAGGACACCATTGTCACCACCACTCCAACTGCAAATGTCATCAGGCATTGAGCTCTGGAGGTTTCAGGAGCACAGGTAGGAGTGGCCCTGCTGTACCCATGTCTGTACTGGAGTGTCCAGCCTGTCATCCCCTCCCAGGTGTGCAGGCCCCTCAGGCAGGTGGGGTCACACATCCCCTTAGATTGGGGATTGTCTCATAGTTTGCAATCTGAGCTCCCCATGCGGAAATCCCTGTGTCTCTTGGGCAGAAAGGGGTAGGAGACCCCAGTAGACCCCACTGCTAAGGGATCAGGGAAAATTTCTGATGGGAAATGGGGCTGATGCCCACCTTTTATGTGTCTGGTAGGTGCAGGTGTGCTGGTGAATTTTGGAGAAGAGCTAGATCGTGCCTGGCTCGAGGAGCCTGACCCCCCTCTCTGTCTGAGGCCTATCTGGGTTCAGCCTTTGCCTGCTGGCTCAGAATCTGGCTGCCCTGAGAGATGGTGGGGAGAAACAACAATGTGAGGGTTAACTACGCTACTGTAGAAGTAGCCCAGCTCTGCCGGGGGTGGGGGCATGTTCTTGAACCTGGCTGTGCATTCACCATGATTGGCGTCTGCTCCAATGGGAAGGAGAGGCCTGGGGAGGAAGCGGTTGTAGGGTCAGCTCTTGGTATCTGGCTTGACTAGTCCAGCCAACTGACAGTTGGCAGGTATTTTTTTCAAATTTAAAGAGCTTTCTCTTTGTCCCTGGAAATTTCCAGATTTTATCACTCACAGTACAAAGCACAGCAGTGAGTAGCTGGGGCCGTTTGGGGAGAGCAGGGCTCTCCAAAGGTGTGGTGTTCTACAGCTAAAGAGAAGATTTGGGGGGCTTTTGAAGAGCCTTGATTCTCCCCCACCTCTCTTTTTGCATTTTCAGCTGAATCCTCAAGAACTGATGTGTAGCTTGTATGACCCGTAGCTCTTCCTTCCTGGGGACCATATGCATTGCCACCAGACCCTCCTAAAGTTCTCAAATCCCTGCACACCAGGCTAATTTGGTTTCTGCTTCCAATGATGGTATCTTCTCACTTCATGCTAGGACGGTTTGCAAATAAAAATTTAGGAAAGTACACATAAAAATCAGATGTGACCCTAAGTGAAACAAGCCAATCCCAAAAAACCAGAGGCCAAATGTTCTCTCTGATATTGTCTTTGTTATGTGGATGCTAACACACAATAAGCCGGGGGGGGGGGGGGGGGGGGACTAAAAGTTCCTTGGATTAGACAAAGGGGAATGAAGAGAAGGGAGGGAGGATGGGAATAGGAACGATAGCAGAATGAATCGGACAGAACTTTCCTATCTTCATATATGAATACACGATCAGTGTAACTTCACATCCTGTCCAACCACAAGAATGGGAAGTGATACTCCATGTGTGTACAAATGTCAAAATACCTTCTACTACTGTCTTGTATAACTGAAAAGAACAAATAAAAAAATTAAAAACAAAGAAGAAAAAAGCACTCTGAAGAACCCTAGGGAAATTAAAATTTAAAAATGAAAGATGGGAAATATAAAAAAGCCTGTTAGTGGGAATCAAGTAATGATAGCAAGTATGTACAGCCATAGGTGTACCTAAAGTTTGAAGATCTGAATCTTAAAAAAAAGCTTTTTAGTATACTTCAGACTTTAAAGAGAAAATTTGATATACAGATGAAGGGAAATTGTGAATTAGTTTCTGGAATATAAGGGAATATCCTTGAAAGAGAGAGGTGGTCATTTGACCCAGCTATCCCACTCCTCGGTCTATACCCAAAGGACTTAAAAACAGCATACTACAGGGACACAGCCACACCAATGTTCATAGCAGCACAATTCACAATAGCTAGATTGTGAAAACAACCCTGATGCCCATCAATAGATGAATGGATAGGGAAACATTGTTGTATATACACAATGGAACACTACTCAGCACTAAAAGAGAATAAAATCATGGCATTTGCAGGTAAATGGATGGAGTTGGAGAAAATAATGCTAAGTGAAGTCAGCCAATCCCAGAAAACCAAAGGTCGAATGATTCCTTTGCTATGATGATACTGACTTACAATGGCAAGGGAGGGGGGATGAGAGGAATGAAGGAACTTTAAATAGAACAAAGGGGGGAGGGGAGGGGGCAAGGGGATAGGAATAATGACAGAATGAGTTAGACATCAGTACCCTAAGTACATGTATAAAAACACAAATGGTGTGAAAATACTTTATGTAAAACCAGTGACTTGAAAAAATTGTGCTCTTTATATGTAATACGAAATGAATTGCACTCTGCAAGCATGTATAACAAATTAGAATAAATAAATAATAATAATAATAAAAGAGAGACATGGTGTGGCCTGTTCCATCACAGGGCTCGCCAAATTTATTGGAAATATTCACTAGTGAATCTTGCCTAAGATTTGGGGAACTTTTAATTTTTGTATTGTGTTTTTGTAGTTGTCTTCACTACACACACTATCTTATGTAGAAACTCAGAGGAAACCAAGAATCGGCCAGGGTTTGTTCTGTGTCTGCTATCTAGTACTATAGAAGAGCTCCGTGCTGTGAATTTGAGGGTGGGTTCTAGAAAGGACTCTGTCATGAGTTTGCTGTGTGTCCTGGGATAGGTGGCTGCTTCTGGGGCTTCAGCTTCTCACCTGTAAAACAGTCAGACAGTAGGTGCCTCTGTCCACAGCACTGTGGAAGCCTCCGTGCACGTCCATTAGAGCAAAGAGATGAGTTTGTTCACACGCAGGCATCCCAAGAGGGGAGGCGCAGCTATTCGGGGCTGAAGAGAACAGTTCTTTCCAGAGTCAGATAAATGGAGCTGGGCTCGTGCAATGGCACTAGTTGCTCCATAGAGCAGCAGCCTTCACGCCTTGGCTCTCTGTGTGGAGGTCTGTGGAGGTGGCCCCAGGCTTTGGAGGGAGTGGCAAGAAGATACTCCTGAGCTCCTTTCCTCGGGGTCCTAGGCTGCAGTCAGCCTCTGTCTTTCTCTGGGAAGTGTGCTTCTCCTTGAACTTCTGAACACAAAATCTTTTAATGGATCAAAAAGGAATTTGGAAAATCTCAGACCCAGTTTTAGAATGGGAAGAGAGTGAACCCCCATGACCATGACCGGAGTGGCTTCTCAGGTCTTCTGCACTTGAGCCGCCCGGGCCTTCATGTCCCGCCTCTTCACATTCTCTCTCCTGCCCTTCCCACTACCCGAAGGCCCATACCTAGGGAATACCAGCTATCCCCCAAACTCAGCTCAAACATTGCCACTTTTATAAAGTATCTCATTCCCCCAGTTTCAGGTAGGTGTGGTTCCCCCTCATCTCGTTTCCCACCAGCCTTCCCCCAATGTCACCCAAGAGCACAATGTTTGAAAACAACTCTTCTATTTAACCACTCACAGTCTATAAGCTTCCTGAATGCAAGGATCTGACAAGTTCAGTTTTACTTTCTTAGTCCATTTAGGCTGCAATAGCAAAACACCACAGATTGGGCAATTTGTAAGCAATAGACATTTAGTTCTCATGGTTCTGGAGTCTGTAACGTCCAAGATCAAGGTACCAGCAGAATGGTGTCTGGTGAGGGATCTTGTTTGCTTCCAAGATGGCGCCATGTGGCTGATCCTCACGGTTGGGGGAAGGTGGTGAATGCTATGTCCTCATATCATGGAAGGGCCAGAGGGCAAAAGGAGCCCAAGCTGGTTCCCTCCACACATTTTATGAGGCACTTTTTCATTATGAATGTGGAGCAATTATGACTTAGTCACTTCCTCAAAGGCCCCATATCTTAATACTGCCATAATGGGTTAAATTTCCACACATGAAGTTTGGGGTGGACACAGACATTGAAACCACAGCATAGTTCCAATGACAGGGTCTAGCACATGGTAGATATCACTAAATATTTGCTGGATGAATGCATTCATAAATAAATACCGGAAATGTGAGGGGAACCTATGGGCTTTGTAGTTTTTCTCTTAGAAGGAATCAAGAGTGGCCAGTGTTTGGATCATTTACCCAGGGGCCAGCTTTATGAAATGGTGTCCAAATAGACCACTCTAATCAGCATCTCCCCTTTGTATAATATGGCCCCTGGCAGAAGCCTGGGAGGGGGGTTGGGCATTCCATGTGGGGTATATGGCTGGACAGCCTGGGTGCCTGTGACTGTGTGGGTAGCGAGTATGGTACAAGACCATTTTTCTGTAGACACCAAGAACCACAAACTTTGGCACCCACTGCCTCTCCTTCTGGCCACTTCCCCAGTGGTGTGTGATCCTGTGGCTGTGCCCAGGGCATCCTGAGGGAGTATAACTTTGTGGGGGGCAATGGAAAATGGACAGAACCCCACTATTTGTTCCCATGCCCATGCTAGAGGCTAAGTGATACCTTGTTTGGGAAAGTTATAGGCTGTGAAGTTTTTCATATTTACCAACAGGAAGTTGGGCAATAGGAATTTTTATGAATGTCAGTGGGATAAGAGAGGAGCAAGAGTTCCTTGGGGACAGGAGTGATCTTTCCTCCAGGGTGTTTGCGTATCCATCGGTGCACACATGCACTTCCTGAGGGGCTTCTGCACATGTATCTCTCCCCATTCTAGGCACTGAGGATGCAGATGGAGCCATGTCCTTGCCCTCACAGGACTTAGTTTCCAGTAAAAGTCCCAGCACATGGAGAGGACCACATCCCCCTTAGAGCCATTCAGAGCCAGCCCTTGGTGAGGAGCACCATGTCCCCACTCATTAGCTCCAGTGTTCTCCCGCAGGCGGTGACGTGCTGGAAGTAACTTGGTACCACTCCTCCTCAGTTGCCCTGCCTAGATCCTGTTCATCCATGCTCCTGCCACACCTGTGCAGCTCCTCAGAGGTGCTGCTGCCCCTCCCTGGTGAGTGTGTCACTCACTGTTGTGGCCCTACTGTGTACAGAGCACTGAGTAGGGGCCCAAGCGGGGGAACCAAGGAAGCCATGGGGCCAATACTGGGCTCCGTGTTTCCTCCTCTCCATCCACACTGAAGCCTGAGCATCTGTTTCCATCTCTTTCTGGGTCAGTCATGGAGAGGGATGGACTCTTAGGGGAAGTTGATAATAAGTTGGGGCATTGTGAAAAATTAGAGAAATGAGAGAAACTCCTGGGTGGCGTCACTGTCCTTCTGTGTGTCCTTTCTGTGACTCGGTCCCATGAAGCTCATTTGCTTTAGCACATACTGCCTCTCCCAGACTAGGGGGCCGGTGGGCTGCAGGGCTGGCAGAGCTGGGCTCTGAGGCTGCACCCTTTTTGTCTTCCCTTTTCATGAGTGGGGACAGAGTGATGCTGGGGGACAGCCTGCCCTGCATCCCTGTAGCTCAGGCAGCCCAGCTGAGCCGACGGGAGAGCAGGCCGCTTGGGAATAGCTGGGAAGCAAGTCCAGGCCTTGGGCTCCCCTCCTCCAAGGCCAGGATGTGGCGTGGGACCCGGGCCGGCAGAGGTTCCCACTGCTCAGCTTTTGCTCTTCCAAATGCTTCAGGCCCAGCCAGCATCTCTCAGCAGGAGGGGTAGGGGAGGCTTCAGCTGCCTTGGTCAAGGCCTTTTCAGGACCAGGGCAGCCCCCCAGGCACATACCTCTGACATTTGTCCTATACCTGGACAGCTGCCAGTGGCCCTGCAGCCCAGCCTTGCCTTGATGGGGGAGGAGAGTCAACGATTAACCATATTCAGGCCCGCCCGAGGTAGCTGGAGACTAGTCCTTTCTCACCAGTCAGCAGCTGTCAATCATGTACTAAAGATGGAGGAGTGGGCATATTCACAGACGTTGCCTCCTGGAAGCATCAACTCCATTTGCCAGATGAGGAAACTGGGGTCCTTGGGGTTATAGAACTTGCCCAAGTTTTTATAGTTAATAAGTGAAGTTGCATATATTTGTTCTTTATTGCAAGGGCCTATTATGTGCTGGGCAGTAATTCTAGTTATTATGGATACAACAATGAATGAGGGCCAAAAATGCACCATGGAGTTTACATTATAATGGGAGAAAGATAATAAATACATAAAATATATAACTTCCTGGATGGCGATGTATGGAAAATGAAGAGGAGGGAAATGGGGTTCGTGTGTGGGACCTATGAGATGGTGTGCTATTATCCACACTCAGAGTTGATGACTTCCTAATCACCACGTGCCTCTTACAAATTGCCATTAGTGTTCTCACCTTCAGATGGGGAAACTGAGGCACGGGTCAGTTAAATAACTTGCCAAACTTGACCCCTGCTGCAGTGCACCCAGGCTGTCTAGCTCCTGAGTTCTGGCTCCTGGCCACCAAGGCCACGGGGACAGTAAGTGGGTAGGGGAGTAAGGAGGCCCACTGGACCCCACTGGAACAGGTCAGGTGCATGTTCTGCGGGGACAGAGAAGTGGGGGCAAAAGAGAAGGATTCTAAACGTTTGTGGAAATAAGGTCAGGAGGGAGTGGGCCCAGGTGAGGGGTGAGTCCCTACCCTGCCTCCCCCCCTTGTCCCACTCAGCCTCTGGGGGTCCTTCAAAGACTCAGAGAGATCTGAACAAAGGGGGCTGTTTTCGTGTTCTTATCTTCTTCTCTCCCTCCTTGTTAGTCTGAGAATAACTTATCAGTTGTGATGAGGGTGCTTACGTGATAGGATGCTACAGCATGCTATATTTATTGAAGACTTCATGAAATGGGTAGAGAAAATGAACACATTACACTCAGATATACAGAGATAAGTAATAATTTCCTTTTCAAATTCATTTTTAACTCTTTTGGGGTACTGAGGATTGAACAGGGGTGCTTTACCACTGAGCTACATCCCTAGCTCTTTTTATTTTTTATTTTGAGACAGGGTCTCACTAAATTGCTGAGGCTGGCCTCAAACTTGTGATCCTCCTGTGTCAGCCTTCCATGTCACTGGGATTATAGGTGGATGCCATCACACTTGGCAAAGGAATCATTTCTTATAATGGATAATGTGCCATAGAAACCCTGGTAAACAAAGGTACTTTGGTCTCTGGCTTCAGTCGCTGTGCAGACTTCCTGTGAAGATGTTTCTCCATCCCCTTCTTCCCTGTATGGTCTGGTCTCCTGGGAAGCTCCAGCATCCTCAAGGCAGCCAGGAAAGGGCCTTGGATATGAGCAGGGCTGCAGCTGCTCCACTGTGATGTGCCTTGTTTGCTCTGCTTCTTGGGCCCCCTCTGACATCCACTAATGGGGCCAGGGCAGGTCTGATCTCTGGGCTTTTGAGGGATCTGACTCCCACTGCTCCAGCTTAGGGCTTCTTCAGTGCCCCAGCTCTCACGGGACAACCATGCACCTGCAGAGGCTTCAAATGTCCAGCTGTGGTTGGATGGGCGCCCCAGGGCAGCCCCGGGACAGCTCCCTCCGCTGTTGCTCACCTACCTCGGGCAGCCTCATTGCTCCAAGGCAGGCCTTCTCCAGGGCCTTGGCATTTCCCAGCATGCACCCCTCTGCTGGGACCCCCCAAGTTACTGGGTGATTCCTAATGGCACCACAGTCCCCACGCCCGGGGAGAGGAGCGCAGTCCTGGTCATGCACTCCCTTTTCCTCCTAGTTCTGAGGCACGTGTTCTGTTGTCCTTCCAGTCTAGAGAGCACCACCTCCTGTCTGCCATTCCCCACTCTATTGCCCTTTGGTCTGGGAGCTGCATCTTCTTTTCCCTGAAAAAACAAGGGCCTGGGCTGGCTTTGACGTTAGAAGGGTACAAAAGGAAAAAGAAAAAATTACTTGGATTTCCCGAGGGCAAATATATTGGGAAATATTTTAAATATGAATTTTTGAATCCCCTTATTTGATGTAGTTCTGCCTTCCCTCTCCCACGTCCATGACAAGTCAGGTCCTGTTCTCTCTCTTAACCAAGAAAGGCGTCAGGCTTGAAGAAGTCAAGTGACTTCCCCAAGGTCTTGCAGTGAGTGTAAGGGCCAAGTCTGGAATCCAAAAATTCTAGACTCTCAACCCCTTCATATTCTGGAAATTTCTCTGCTTCTCAGGGTGGAGTCTCGTGCAAAGATTCTTCAGCTAGAAATCAGTGATGTGCAGCCTAGTCCCTAAGGAAAGTACAAAATCCATAAAGAAAGGGCCCATTGGCTGCTGTTGGCTTAACCAAGGCAGCCCTGGGGTTGTCATAGGGAATCTCCTTGCATGTGGTCTTCAAGTTCTCCGCCATCTGTATGTATTTGAATGCCAACATCTTTCATTGTCCATTTATTTGGACACAGCGATCTTTTACTACCTGTTCGGGTGACCGTGTTGGACAAAAACACAAGGTGATGATCCTCCCTCCTCTCCCACCCCCACCCCCGACTCACGGGTATTTATTTACTTATTTATTGGTACTAGGGATTGAACCCAGAGTGCTTAACCACTGAACCGCATCCCCAGCTTTTTTTTTTTTTTTATATTTTTATTTTGAGTCTGGCTCTTGCTCAGTTGCTTAGGGTCTTGCTAAATTGCTGAGACTGACCTTGAACTTGGGATCCTGCTGCCTCAGCTTCCCGAGCAGCTGGGATTACAGGCGTGCGCCACCATGCCTGGCTGACTCACAGGTCTTTGACTTGCAGCTGTGGCTCCTGCTTTCAGAGCCTGGTTCAGCCCTGGCTCAGTTCCCACGTCAGCCAAAGCCCCACCCTCTTCTCTCTGCCACTGAGATCTGTGGTACGTGATATGTGGTACGTTTGAAAACAGCCCTGGTCTTTGGTTGTGCTGGAGTTGAAAGGTCGCAGGGTATCTGGGCAGCAGCTAAAAATAATCAGGAGGAAGTCAATGTTTTCTATACAATTTTAGCTTTTATTCCACAATCAGCATCATATTGTTGATGTTAAATGTTAAATAAAAGGAAGGGGTGAAATCCAGCCACAGTCATACTGTATGCATATGAACACAGGTTCATTTTTCCAAAAGCCTCCATGGGCTGAGCATTCTGTGATGGAACGGCTGGAAAAAAAGGGAGCAAAGTCAGCGAGAAGGTTCATTAGGGAAGACTCGAGAGGAGAAGCAT
The DNA here is from genome assembly GCA_025594165.1 of Tamias sibiricus. Classification (NCBI taxonomy): domain Eukaryota; kingdom Metazoa; phylum Chordata; class Mammalia; order Rodentia; family Sciuridae; genus Tamias; species Tamias sibiricus. The sequence goes on from CM046666.1 coordinate 39,066,450, forward strand.
GATGGCAAAGAGGGCGTGTGGTTGGGTGATGGGAGGGAGGCCATGGGAGCCTGTCTCCACCTGGAGTGTCCGGAGCCCGCCAGCCCACAAGATCAATTTCAGGCTTCCTGATTCTCTTCTTTAAGACTCATCTCTGGTGTTTCCTCCTCCAGGAAGCCCTCCTTGGTGGGCTTTTGAACAGCCAGCTATACCCGGTGCCTCTCTGTGCTCCCATCAGTGATCCCATTCCCCACACCATGTGCTTCCTGCATTGCATTATGACTGTCCCTTATCTGTGCTCAACTGTCCTACTAGCCTCAAGCTCTAGGTCCTCAGGAAGGAATGCATTGTCTGTTTTGTTACCTCCAGTGCCTGGTACATCTTAGCAGGTCAATCAGTGTGGCTTGAAATGCTCACGAAGCTAAGATGGGGCCAGGCAGTGACAGAAGATGGCATGCCTTGAGGCTTAACTAATCTCTAAAGTCCGCGGGGTGGAAAACTGTGGACTCACGAAGCACATTATCCATGCCTGGTATAGTGTGTTTTCTTTCATGTGTGCAAGAGAGAGAGAAGCGAGAGTAGGCTGCAGCTTGCCCACGATCGGGAGGCCTCCTCTCACGTTGGAAGTCCAGCTGAGCGTGAGAAGGGCTCATTTTCTCCTATGACCCTGTGAGCGCCCATCACCTGATGCCAAATCAAGGGCTCTGTCCTTACCCTGCAGGAGGACAGGGCTGTGTGGTTTTTGCACTGAAATCTCAGCCACGTGGCCCAGTGCCTGGGCATGGAGCAGGCACTCAGTGAGCATGCGTGGAGGAGTGGACGGATGGACGGATGAACCCTTGAAGGAAGGGACTCTGCAGTCATGGAAGGTTCATCAGGGAAGACTCGAGAGGAAAAGCATAATGGCAGAGAGGGCGTGTGGTTGGGCGATGGGAGGGAGGCCATGGGAGCCCGTCTCCACCTGGGAAGCTCCAACCACATGGCCACACTGATGCTGACTCAGAATGGCCATCTTTTGGGGCAGAGGGAACCTAGGGGACAGAGATGGTGGGAAGCCATGCAAAGACACAGGCCTAGAGAGAGCGTTTCCCTTCTTTGATTTCTCTTCCTTGCCTCCAGCACTTAGAACTGGAGACATTGCTAAGATTCCTCGAGTCCCTGGGGCAGGGGTGTGAGGGGGGGGCAGTTCTAACAAATGAGTCTGGGCACAGGCATGCGGAGCCGGCTCAGAGGAGGGGCCTGGAGGAGAAAATCCGCAAGCTAGGAGAGAGGAAGCTCTATTTTGGGTGGCAACCTCAGCCCCTCTGCCGGCCAGACTGTGCAGCCCCAGGCCCTCTGCTCGGGGTTCACTCCTCCTGCTTGTGTGCATCAGCTTCTGCTCCCTTTTGGCTCGTGTCCCTGCATCCTTTAAGACTTGCTTCAGCCTCACTTTGCTTTTTTCTCTTAGTATTTTTGCTGACATCCCAAACCTCCCCCAGCCTCTGCTGAGTCAGCTCATAAGAAACATGTGCATGCGGTCATTCACTGTGATCCCTGTGTGACACCAGAAGAGGCCGAGCCCGAGAAGCGGAGCGGTCTGGGCAAGACCTAGTATTGGTGGTGAAGCCCCACCTGGAACCAGGTGTCCCTGACTCAGGAGCCTGTGCTCACCTCTTCCTTTAGCTACACAGCCTTCTCTCTAAATCAGAAACTCTAGGGTGGGGACGGGCGGTCTGCATTTTGACCAGCCCTCTAGGAGATTCTGGTGGACGTGGAAGTTGAGAACCACTGGTTTAGCTGATAGCTGATCTGGTTCCAACGTGGCCGGAACCTCCTCATCCACCCTAAATTTAGGGAAAGCTTATTTGCTGATGCCATTACTCATGCTTACTGTCATCTCAAGTCTCCTGAACACCGTTTCCCTGATTGCAAAATAGGAGCAATTCCAACCCTTCTAGAGGAAGCTCCCTGACTTCTTCTTTCCAAGAGAGGAGCTTCTGTGCACCTCTCAACACTGGTGATATCTCGGCATCACCTGGGGAACTTTTGCTCCCTCTTCAGACGAAGTCAGTGGAGCCATGCCTGCCCTCTTTCATAGCGAGATGCAGCTTCTCCCCTCGAGTCTTCCCTGATGAACCTCCCATGACTGCAGAGTCCCTTCCTTCATGTTCATTCATCCATCCATCCATCCACTCCTCCGCGCATGCTCACTGAGTGCCTGCTCCATGCCCAGGCACTGGGCCACCCAGCAGGGATTCCAGTGTGGAAACCACACGGCCCTGCCCTCCTGCAGGGTAAGGACAGAGCACTAGATCGGGAGGCAGCTGTTGGAGGGCAGACTCAGGGATTGAATGGGTGGAGATGGGGAATCCCAGCTGCCCACTCTGCAGCCTCCTCCTCCCATCACTCCTCAAGGGAAGTAGCGAGGCATCTGAGCCAGGACTCCTGGAGAAGTTACCAGTGGGGCCACTCCCTCGTCCCCTCTCTTGGGTCTGCCACCTCCAGGGTGGGGGCATCTGGCCCGGCTCTTGGCGGTGAGGTGAGGGGCCTGCCGCAGTGCAGAGGTCCAGTGGCCCTCCTGTGGTGGTGACTGGGCACGTGAATTGTCCTTGCTCGTGAGCAGAACATGAGGAAGTCCACTGTCCAGAGATCTAAAGCCACAAGCTCCCAGCTGCTTTCTCAGAAACAATGGCTTGCATTTTGACCTCCCTCCTTCTGTTTCAAATATCTGCTTCTCCATTGGTCCTAAACCTGAGCAAGAAAAGGAAAGTTTTCTGTGTGAGTCCCGCAAAACCCCAGCACTGTGCACAGGACAGGGTTATTACTGAACGTAATGCAATGGCAGGTTCAAGCCTGCGAGTTCCTTGGTGCTCAGTAAACACTGCTGCACCGGGTTCAAACCAAGCCCTCTCTGATCAGCACTGCACCTCCTGAGGGACTGACCCCTGAGCCCCAAGCCTCTCCCAGCGCTCCTCCCTGGATGCTAACGTCTCAATCATCACTTAGCTCAAGTCAGTAAGTGCAATGTCCTTGGTGGTGATTCACAAAGGATCTGGGCTTCGGAGTGAGGCACTCCTGGTTCTACGCACAGCTTTGCCATCAGAGAGCATCGTGGCCTTGGCTGGCTCGCTCAACCTCCCGGGCTCAGCTTCTTCGAGTGTCAAATAGGGATCACGGTGATGATACCCTGCTGTGTTTCTTGTGAGTTGAATCAGGACACCTGAAGCACCTAGGATAGTGCCTGGCCCACAGGAGGAATGTGGATAAATGGCAGGTGTTGGTTGTGATGAAGATGGCGCCACCTTTTAAAACAAAGCCCAGGTGATGCCGCCGCTGGTCCAAGGACACGTTGTGAGAAGGTCAGAGCTCAAGGACAACAAGAGGCAGGTGAGCTCTGACTTGAAGGGAACACCATGGATTGGCGGATTGCTAGAGGAGTCTCTCCACCTGGAAAGTTCAGTGTTTGGCAGTTACCTACAGGCTCCCATCCCCTGGAGAGATTCCACAAATGCGGGAGCCTGGCAGGATGACCGACTCTTTCCCCGGATTGAGAAGTGTCCTGGGAGGTGGGACTTTCAGTTTTATGACATGGACCATCCTGCCTCCCCTCAAGCCCACCTGGAGATCTGTTTTAGTTGGTTTGGACGGGGATCCATGCGTCAGTACTTTTTTCAGAATGCCTGGTGACGCCACCCAGTAGCCAGGTGTGTGAACACGAGGGCTTTGCTCATGATTGGGGGGAAAAAAGAGGTGAAAGAAAGAGATGGGGGGAAAAGAAGCTTGGTAAAAGGCTACAAAACAGAATAGAAGAGAGCTGAGGAAGAATTAAACTGTGTGCATCCAGAACACGTGGAGAACTCGTTGACGTGCAGATGGCTGGGTCCTCACCCCATACACGTCAATCAAAACTGAGGGCACAAGCTCTCAGGATGCACTGCAGTTTGAGATCTGCGGCAAGTGGGAAATCCAAGAGGTAAAGCCAGAGAAGAGATCTAGGAAACCCAGAAGTGGTCCAGGCAGGTAGCTGGGTGAGTGCTGTTGACCTGAGGCCAAGAGGAGGACTGAGAGGGGAGCAGTGGGGTCCAGAAGAAGGGGGCCAGCCTGGGCCTGGGCTTGAGGTCAGCCAAGCCAGTAAAACAGGGTGGTGCCTCGCAGAAACGGTTCCAAGCTTATAGCATGTGCAAGCTCAGGTGAGCGTGAGACCAGGGCACTACTGCTAGCCAAATGAACACGACGGTGCACGCCCAGCCTCCCAGATGGCATGACAACCCAGTCAACCTCAGGTGCCTGAATGGAGCCTGAGGGCACACACATGGGAGAGCACGGTGTTGACACAGGAAGCATTTCCAAGCAGAGTGTGGAGAGTCTGGATAATTGTGGGAGCTTTGGCCAGCCTGTCAAAACCTGCCTCTAATCCCAGCCGGGAAGATTGTGTGCTTGTGACCTTAACCAGGTCATTTGACTTCTCTGTGTGCAGGTTTCCTTGTCCTGAAAATTGGGGTACTAATGCTTTTAAGTTTCACATGAGCATTAAATGAGATAATGCACAATGCCTAGGATATAGCAGTGCTCTAGGCAAAGAAAGAGTTAACAGTGCTTCTGTGGTTTTGAACCTCAGTCCTGAGGTGTTATTCCCAGAGGACAGCAGGGGTGTGTGGTCTGAAGGGCAACAGAAGGATAAGGAGTCTGTGAGGGGTGGGGGGTTGGGAGGACCCACATCAGCACATCTGAATGGAAACATACACAGTTGGAAAAATGGAGCTGGAGACTGGGGAAAGGATGGTTAGAATGAATCTGACATAAGGAGATGGACGGGGTTTCTAGAGGGAGAGAGGACAGGGAGAAGGGCAGACATGCAGGGTCTGAGCTTTGGAGGAGCTCAGGCCTACCTAAGTGCTAGGCTTTGTGCTGAGCACCAGGGTTCCTATTAAACTGGAGAGTGTCTGTCCCTGACGGAAGAGGGTCACAGCCCAGCGAGAGTGACTGTAATTCAGGAAGCAATAGGTTTGACAGTGGGAGAAACCAGGATGCCAAGCGGGGGTGGGTGGGGTGGGGGGTGGGTGGAGGGCAGCAGGAAAGGCTTCCAGCCCCAAGTGAGACCCGGCAGGTGAAGGTCACAGGAGGGGCAAGGGTGGGTTGGTGGGGGCGGGGGAGGGGGGTGGGTGCTCCTGGGATGTCTTCCTGGGAAGGGGCTCCAGGTTTCAGGGGAGTCAACGAGGTTAGAGGAAGCATGGGGAAGGTGGGTCAGTTTTCATGGGTTTACACCTTGCAGAGGGAGACCTGAACAGAGGGCCTTGGGAGGGTGACGGGATGCAAAGAGGTGATCAGTGGTTTCCAAGATGAGCAGGTCATGGGCCTCACTCAGCTGCCCTGAGAAAGAGACCCCTACAGTGGGCAGAATTGGGGTGGAGCTGCAGGGGCATCAGGGTGGGAGACAGGCAGTTTAGACAGAAGGTCATGCAGCCGGGCTTGGTGGTGCACACCTGTAATCCCAGCAGCTCATGACGCTGAGGCAGGAGGATGGCCCATGGCAGGCCAGCCCAGGCAATCTAGTGATACACTTTCTCGAAAATAAGAAGGGCTGGGGATATAGCTCAGTAGCAGAGGACCTCTAGATTTAATCCTCAGTACCTGCCCTCCCTGCCAAATTAAAAAAAAAAAAAAAATAGAAAAAGGAATGAGTGCCTGCAAGCAGACTCCGGGGCCTGGAGAGCTCTCTGAGGGTGGCCTGGTGCCTAGAGGACATTTCAGCTCTGAAGTTCTGGAGTCAGAACCTTTTCCTCTTGGTGGAAGCATCCCATCCCTTGAAACACCCAGAAGACCAATATCTCTTACACTCTGCCGAAAGGTGCCTGCTGTTGTCAGGGAATTGGGGGCAGGGATCAAGAACTAGAAACAAAGAAATCAAAGTGCCTGTGTAGAGCTGGGAATTCCAAGGTCCGGTTTACCATGCAGGTTCACAAAGGAGCATTCCTTTGCCTCTTGCAGAGTGTCACTTGAGACACCTCTCCAGGGTGTTTGGCCAAGGTCTGGATGCCTTGAGTGTCCAGGGAGAAAGGGTGGAAGGGTCTGTGGCATTTGCATGGTGATTTCTTTTGAGGAGTTGATCCCTTTCTTCACACTCGGCTATTAGGGTTCATTCATTCAGGAGACCTCCCTGAGGACTGAGGACCTGCCACATTCAAGGCACTGTGCCAGGAGCTATTCTCATGGGGCCAGAGTCAAGATAGGGGGGAAAGTTCATTGATATAAAAAAACATAATGCAAAAAATCAAATAATACAAGTGCCCTGAAGTATATAATGAAGTGTCTTTTAAACAAAGCAGAAAGGGCTCTGAGTGCATCTGGGAGAATTTGGGTAGGATGGAAGGCTTCTTGCAGAAGGTGGGATCTGCCTGGGGAATGGAGGGGAGGAGGCAGAGGTGGGCAGGGGATGGGACGGGAGATGGAGATGGCGCAGAGCCATCTTTTACTGGATTTCAAAGCTAAGCTATTCTCCTGCTTTTATTATCTAATTGCAGCAGGATGAAGGACATATAATCTATGCAAGCTGAATGTAATGTTATGTCTTTGATTATATGTCTTATAATTGATAGGGTCAAGAGTTCAGGAAATACGGCAATTCATTTAATCCATGAGCTTTTATCACACTGCTGCTGTGTTGCTGTGGCAAGATCTTCACAGAGGGAGTTGGAGATAAAAACGGAAGTGTCCAAGCCCTCTAGGAATTTCAGTCCCTTGAGCAATGGTGTATTTAGGGAGGAGTGAGTGGGACAGGGTGATTGGAAACCAGGGGGCGTGGGGTGGGGGAGTGAGGTGGAATGAGGAAGGACCAGGGTGGGGGAAGCCCAGTAGTTACTTAAGAAGTGGGTCAAGGCTCTTGGAGCAGGAAGCCACCCCAGATTAAAGTAACTTGTCTCTGTTCGGTCCTGAGCATTCGGGGACTAGAGGTCACATTTTTGGGAACACACTGGGAGTGGTTTCTTTCCTGGGAAAGATCGCTTAGGATGAGCCCCATAGAGACGGGCAGGACCGCTGCATGACCTAGCGTAAGAGTAAAATTCAGGGCTCCCTGTTGGAAACTTACTTGAAATTTCAAGACGCAACAGCAAAACCTTAAACTAAGTGCCCAGCTCACACACCCGAGATGCTGGCCCCACGCAGATGGGACTGCCTAGACCTCTCTGGGACCGTGTGGTAAGATGGCGCAGCAGGTGACAGTCTTTTATTATCTTTTATTATTGGTCACAAGCTGAATCTGAGTGGGATTGGAACTAGATGGCTTATTATTAGCCTTGTTGGGGTATCATCTGGTTTTGAACCTCAGTGTCCCCATCAGTCCAAAGTCCTGACCTCAGTGGGTCACCGGGAGATGAATGAGATGATAATGTGAATACTCGGCCTCTGGTCCATCCTTTGACAATCCTTCTTTGCTCCTCATCCACAGCGTGGGTTGTGGAAAAGTGAAGAAAAGACATTAGAAGCATTTCCTACATATTATCCTTGGGCAACTCTTTTATCAACTAAGAGTGGGCTTGTTAGAAATTGGCATGGGGGCTGCTTTTTGGTGGTCAAGCTGTCTCCTCTGGTCCTATATTTTGGGGAGCTGAAAGGTCTATTTTCCGCTTGGGATTCAAAGTCAGTGCAATTGTGTATATTTGCTTCTTGGAGATGAACACACAAAAACACACAGCACATGCGCTCATATACCACCCACATACACACATCACCTACACATGCACCCCCCACACATACCACTTACATGTACACCCAACACTCACAGGTGCAAGCACTGCCTACACACACCACCTACACGTACACACATCAACAGTCATGCACAAAATACATGTGCTGCACACACACCAAATCACGTAAACACCCCTACCTCTGAGTTCATAGTCAACCCTCACATGCTAGCTTGTGTTGGTCTCTCCTCTGCCTCTCCTTCCCTCTCTCCGCAATCTTGCCTGAGCATCTCCTCTATTGGGTGACGATCAGGTGTCTCCCCTGTCCCACAGCACCCAGTGTACCCCACTCCCAGTGCCTTGTCCTGAAGACATCAGGTCATGGCTACCATTCTCCATCCCCTAGGCCATCCCATTGCCTCTTGCAGATCCCTGGACTATAACAGGCTTCCTGTCCCTGTTCCTACCCTCCCACAGTCCAGCTGCGTCAGTTCTGTCCTACCTAGAGACATTTGGATGGAGCCTGTGGGTGCTCTGCTGGGCTTCTCCCCACTCCTTTTCCAGCTGGGAGCACTTAGCTCTTCTCCATGCCCATGTGGATCCGGCCCTGGACCTCAGCTACCTCTATGAGGAGCCAGGGGCCGGGAAAGGGGAAGAGGGCTCCGTGTGAGGCCCTGCCATGGCAGGTACCTGCTCTTCATTTGGGGCTCACAGTAGCCCTGGGAGGTGGGCTTTGTCATCCCATGTGCCCACGAGGAACTAAGTAACTTAAAATATGAAAGCGTGTCTCTATGTGGTATTCCACCGGCCTCATGGCACAGGAGACCCACTGAGCCTCAGGCTTTGGTGGGAGGTCCTCGCTCTCCCACTCCCAACCCCTGGACTATGGAGTCTTTCCTAAGATCTATAAGTGGCTTATTATATTAGTAGATTTTTACAGGGTAACCAACTGCAGTGGCCTCTGTCCTTGATGGTTTAATTTTTTTTTTTTTTTTTTTTTTTTTGTACCAGGGATTGAACTTGGGCACTTGACCACTGGGCCCCATCCCCAGCCCTTTTTTTTTGTATTTTATTTAGAGACAGGGTCTCACTTGAGTTGCTAAGTGCCTCGCCATTGCTGAGGCTGGCTTTGAACTCGCAATCCTCCTGCCTTAGCCTCCCAAGTGCTGGGATTACAGGCGTGCACCACCGGACCTGGTTTGGTGGTTTAATATTGCAGGCTACAAGTTGAACTGTTTGTTTTATACAGTTTTATTGAGGTGTGATATTGGCATACAACATATTTTGCATGAGTAAAATATATATAAGTTTTGATGTTTGTATGTACCCCTGAAACCATTGCCACAATCAACATAATGTGTCTATCATTTGCAAAAGTTCCCTCTTATAAACCATCCTCCCTCTCCCCTCTACCTCTCCACAGGCAACTGCTGATCTGCTTTTAGTTACTATAGATTAGTTTGCATTTTGTAGAATTTTAGGTAAATAGAATCACACACTAATTTTAGGTAAGTAGAATCACTCTTGTCCTCTGGCTTTTTCACGTAGCATAATTATCTGGAGATTCATCCACAGACAGTAGAGAGCAATAGTCATTCCTTTTCCTTGTTGAGTCGTGGTCTGCCATATGGATCTACTGCACAGTTTACTGATTTACCTGTTGATGGGCATTTGGGTTGCTTCTGGTTTGGAGTTATTGCATATAAAACTGCTACGAGCATTCCTGAACAAGTCTTTGGACATATGCTTTCATTTCTCTTGGGAAAATACCTGGGAGTGGAAGGGCAGGGGCATGTGTGAATGTGTGCTTTAAGATACTGCCAGACTGTTTACCACAGCAGCCATACCACTTCCCATTCCCACTAGCAGCAGTGTGGGTGAGCTTCCTGTCTTCAATGTCCTCACCAGCACTTGGCTGTAGATCTGATTTCGAGGATGGGTTGGTATGGAACCTGTAAGCCCCACCAAATGCCCAAGCCTAACAGTTGAAGCAGGTGGCTTTCAGCTTGGACGGGGAAACCTTGAAGGATCCTGAACCAAGGATGGTAGAATCAGGGTTTTGCTTTTTGCAGGATAGTTGGCAAAGGTCGGGGAATGAGAGGTTGGCACTAGCCTCAGCATGAGGTCACGTGGTCTGGACCAGGTCTGTCGATGTTTGAGAATGAAACAAATGAGTGACATCCCCAGCTCTGTTTATTTTTTAATTTGAGACAGAGTCTTGCTAAGTTTCCCAGGCCAGCCTTGAACTTGTGATCCTCTGACCTCAGTCTCTGGAGTCAGGGGAACTATAGGCATGTGCCACCATGCTTGGCTTATTTTAGGCATTTTGGGAAAAGGTGGCAAGAGTTGTTAACAAGAAGGGGTATGAGGATCAAAGAGCAGTCAAAGGGGACTGTGACCTTGGGAGACTATAGCTCTGTGAAGGCAGGAGCTGTGTCTGATTGATTTACCTTTACAGACTTGCACACCAGAGCCAGGCACAGAGTAAGTGCTGGAAAATTGGTGGTTGCATGGATGATGACCAAGTGCGTAAATGATGAACTAATGGGAGCTCATGGGGTATGATTACCCTCAGTCAGCATCCATCACACTGTGTGGATTTGGTGGCACAGATCTGCGTGTCAGAGGTAGAAGGAACTCCAGAGAACGTGTGGTTTGACCTATGCATTTGCAGATGAGTTCCGAAGAAAGTATGTTCTCTTGTTCAAGGTCATTCAGATAGGCTGTTAGACCAAAGCTGGACCCTATTCTAGGTCTCATCGTCTTTCATCTTCTTTTAGCAATAAACTGTTTTTTTTTTCCCCTAGTACAAATAAGAGATGATAGAAGGAAATTTGAAAAAATACAGAAATGCATAAAACCATTAAAACTCTCAACAACCCCAAAATAATTCCTTCAGGCTATCAAGTGTACCTGCAGTTATGTGTCTGTGTATCTGAGCAATCCCCATTAGCCCATCCTTAGGCTTCAATATTTTCAGTCTTATAGTGTCAGTGACCCTGAGATGGGCTTCTGGTCCTGAAGCTTTGGTAGCATCCCTGATGACTTCCAGCTCTTGTCCTCTCTGTGATGCCCTCTCTAAACTGTGTGAGCAGAGCATTCAGGTGGACTAGATCTTTGGGATGTAGTTCTGCAAACATTCCTCAGACTCAAACATTTGTCCTTGGCTTATCATACTTTAGCCACTGTTTATTTGTCACATCACTTCCCTTCCCCACAAACTGAACTCTTATTTGCCATGTATTTTTCCAGTTCTTAGCAATGCATTTAGGTGTTCAGCAAATATTTGTTAGAATGAATGAACGAACAGATGGAATTGTGTGAACAAGGTGAGTGGGGAGGGGAGGGGTCACCTTGGACCTACATGTGCAACCGCATTTGTCTTGTAGGAGACAGCTCAGCTCGTATGCCCCCTCTCCCCTTGCAAGCTGCACCCCCAAGCAGGTGGATATGCCTATGGTCTGGGATTTCAGTCCAGCCAGCCCTGGGGTACATGCACAGCCTTTTCTGGTGTGAAGGCAGAACGCTGAGAGAGGCAAGCTAGAGTGTGAGAGGGTAGACGAGCTGGAGGTGACAGCCTAGGGCCCATGTGCACAGGCCCAGCTGGGTCCCAGGACAGGCTTGCCTATCAGGATCTAAGGGGTCCTTCCCTCATGAGTGACAGAATGCCTTTTGTCCTGGGACCCCAGGAGAAGAGGACCAGAAGGAGTGGCCAGTGGAGTTTCTCATGGCCCAGGCTGTAGGATGTGCTGGGCTCAGCACAGCGGGGCTCTCTGGTGGGAGATGGAGGTATAGAATGCCCGAGGAAGCTGGGCGCCATTTCCTCTGCACCACTTCACTTCCGACAGTCCCCTGTGTGGAACTGGAGGAGGGCTGGGCTTCCTGGAAGCAGAGGGTTGTACGGCATAGGCTGGCTTCCCTTTGGCCAGCTTGAGCGGGCAGCTGAGTCTTGGGTGTCGAAAGGCCTTCTTCTTCTCTCACTTCACAGCTGTTGCCCACAGAGCTCCCGCCACCCCTCACTCTCAGCCAACTCCTTGTTTTATGTGCCCAGGACGTGTCTTGCCAAGGTCCCCTTACCTTGCACACATGCCAGCCTCTCCCTCCTTGCCCCGCTCCAGGACATCTCTGGCATCCATTCCTACCTCTCTATTTGGAGCAGTTCAGGACCTCATTGACTTTCATTCCAATAGACAGAGTGGCCTCTGATTCTTCCACTGTTCTGCTTCTCGTGCCTGTAACCCACCCAGTACGCGGCCACCAGGAATGTCAGCTCCCATCAGATCCCACAATTTTTTTTTTTTTTCTAAATGTCAATGAACTGTATTCAGCCACACAACAAACACCCAACCTTTGAAGACCACCCCCCTTTAGCCCAGCACTCAAGGCCTTCCTTCATCTGGCCCTAGTCTTGTTTCCAACTGCATTTCTTTGAATCCTATGTTGAAGCCTAGAAGGAGTGACGTCCCTTAGCCCCCTTGCTCACCTGGGGGCATGGTTCTGGCACAGCCTCTGTTGAGAATACCTTCTTGGACCCCCTTGGCCTTGTTCCAGCCTCCTCCTCTATGGCGCAGCCTCAGTGCTACCTCGTCCAGTGAGTGCTCCACATCACCCCAGCCTGAGTCGCGTCCCTCCCTGCAGTCCCAGGCCTGGCGCCGCACCTCCTCTCCCCCCTGACGTCCGGGTTGTTTGCATACACGCCTCCCTAACAAGACCATAAGGGAAGACCACAGACAACAGGAGGGTAATGTTTGATGTCTGCTTCATCTGAAACACCCAGAAGACTCTTCTGTACATAGTGGGTGGGTGTGTGGCTGACTGAATGAATGAAAGCTTGACCCTGGCCTTAGAGAGTCACGGTCTCCTGTTTCCTGCCTTGGTAGACAGCAAGTCCTATATTCTGTTTATAGTTTTTCAAAATGAGAAAACTGATTGGAAAACCCACAGCTCCTACCCTCACCCCAAGCCAGGAAAAGTCACTGGGAGGGACTTCCGGCTGTGCCTTTCCCGGCAGGATCCCTGCTCTCCTTCCTCTTCTCCTCTGTCTCTCCAGCTCCCCTCTGCCTCCCCCGCCCCTGGCCAGCACAGAGAGGACTTTCAGGCCGAGAGCATTTACTTTTGCTTTCTTTGCCTTTCCCAGAGCACAGGGGCGAACTGTCCTTTAGGTGACTGCTAAAATTAGCTCCCCCAGTCCTGGAGAGAGAGCTTGCTTATTCTCCCAAGTGTCCCTCCCACCCCCAGCCCTGTCGGAGGCTAACCCTGCAGGACAGATGGCTCTGAGCCTGCCTGAGGCCTCTAAGGGCTGCCTTGCAGGGATACCATGGGACTGGGCTCCCTGAACCAGGAGGCCCAGTGCTGTCCCAGAGCTGGACACCTGGTATGGGAGATGGCGGGTCTTGTACGCTCTTGGCTTCTTGTCCTAATCCAGATCTTTTGCTCCCATCGGCCTCCACACAGAATGCTGTGCAGGGACAGCACCGCTGGTGGGGGTCTGAGCCTGGGTTGAGTCCTGGGTTCACTCTACACATCTCCCTGAGCCTCGGAGTCCCTCATCAATAGGAAGGGGAGGGCAGATTCCCAGGGGAACACACCCCAGTCGGTGCACCATCAGTTGTAACTTTACAGTGATCGGAATCCCTAGGCTTGAGCACAGCGCTCCCAGTTCAGTGGGTCAGACAAGGACATGGGACAAGCCAGTGTGACATATTAAGTCAAACCAAATGGATGTTGCTGTAGATGAAAAATAATTAGATACTGTCGGTTACTTAGGGATCAACCTAATAGCACAGGGCCTGGCAGCGTGTTTCTGTGACGGGCTAGGTAGTAAGTATTTTTGGCTTTGTCTGTTGCTTGAAAATAGCCTCAGTCAATACTTAAACCAACGGGCATGGCTGCATGCCGCTAAAACTGTATTTACAAAGACGGTCTGCGGTCTGGCTTTGGCTCCTGCAGTCTATGCCAATCCTTGTAATGTTATAGAAAACTCATTCATATATAAAAACTTTTTCAAACATATAAGTCAACACTCAGGCACCTTTGCAATTTCTATGTAGCTTTTAATAGCATCGACTTCTATTAGGCAGTTATTCTAGGTGGCTTATAAATATTAACCAATCCAGTCCTCACGGCAACCCAATGCAGTGTGTACTCTTATTATTTCCTCCACTTTACAGATGAGGAAACTGAGGCTCAGAGACGCTAAGTAACTTGTGTGAAATCACATAGTTTAAGCTGATGGCGAGTGAGCAGAACTCAACAAAGTTTGTGGAGCAGAGTTGGACACTGTAATTCAGGTGGCTTCAGGACAGAAGTGGTATAGAGAGGACATGAGGGACCCTGGCCAGCCTGTTGCTCACAGAGCACGAGGGGATGGTCTTCAGATGCTTGGGGTGGGAGCAGGCGCGGTGCGGGTGGACAGAGGCCTAACATGCAGCCTGGGTTGGAAAAGCCACTTCCCTGCCCTGGGGAGCCAGGTGCTGGGTAAGCTGTGCCTGGGCCACTTCTTAGGTGACTCCCCGGGGGCACATGTGGCCCAGTGACAGGAAGCATCTCTGCCTGAGGAACAGGAAATGGTTTACATTCCTTCTGCTTCATGCAAGGGCTCAGGGAGACTCTGGGCCCTGGCCTCAGGGGGCCTGGTGGAGAGAGGAAGGCGGAGAAGCAGGCAGCCACGGTGTTAGCCCTGCCTGCTCCTTTGCCTGTTGACTGAGCTACAAAGGGACAAAGCCACTAGCCAGGACTCTGGCTCACTCCATGCCATGCTGGTCTTCCAGCATCCTTAGCCCATGCCGTCCCCCTGTCTGGGACACCTTGCTCCTGCAGTCTATGTACCCTCTCTTTTAAGATTGTCCCAGTGTCACCTCCTGGAAGCCTGCTCTGGCTTCCCCTTCACCACCCCCAGGCTGGGCAAGGTCCCCCTCCTCAGTGCCACCCGAACACCTCTCTCTATCTACCCTCTGTGCTGTCACTGCCTTAGTGTCGCCGGCTCTCCCACTAGGAGGGGACCTCCTTGAGGGAGGTCAGTATCCAGCACTTGGGAGAGAAGCTGGTTAAAAGCAGGTGTGTGTGAAGGCGACACTGCTGCCCCAAACCCAGCCTCCCACTTACAGGGCGTGGTCCTGGGGCAAGTTGCCTGGCCTTTGGGAGTCTTGACGTGGTGGTCAGTGATGTTGGTGAAGAGTTGGGGAATTAAGGAGATAATGCAGGAAGCGGTCATCACTGTGCCTGGCCTCTAGGAGGCACTGTGGAAGAGGCCAAGGAGAGAGAGTCAGGAGCATGTCCTTGTCCCGTTACCCTCAAGTGAGGACCTGGGGAAGGGGACAAGGGCAGGCACTTTGAATGCCCCAAAGCCACAGCATCAACCAAAAGAACTAAAGGAGTTGTTAGGGTCTGGGTCTGGAATGTCCCCAGCAGGGTCCCCAGTGCAGCAGGGCTCAGCAGGGGACTTTGAGGCAACGCGGGGATCATGAGGCTGTGGCCTCACCAGCAGATGGACCGTTGATAGCTGGACAGCTGGAAGGTGGGATCTAGCTGGAGGTGGCTTGAGGTCACTGGGGCAGGCCCTGGAGGGGTTTATCTAGTCCCTGGACTCTCCCCCTGCCCTCTCTGCTTCCTGGCCACCAGGAGCTGAGCCACTTTCTCCGCCACACCCTTCCACCATGTTGCTGGGCCTCCCCTCAGGCCCGGAGCAATGGAGTCGACTGACCATGGACTGAGACCTCGGCAATCGTGAGCCAACATAAATCTTTCCTCCTCCTCTAAGTTTGTTATCAGGGACTTTTTTGGTCACAGCAATAAGTTGACTAACAAAGGAGCTTATGAGTTAGCTTTGGATGTGACGGGAGCACTGGACTTGGAGTCATAATAGTTACTTGGGAGTCCTAGCTGTGTGTCTGAGCAGCTGGGCCGTGTTGACCAAACTGTCACAGCTCCTGAAGATCCAGCGCCACCAGTTACGAGGGGCATTAGGATCATAACCACCTCCCAAGGCCATTGTAAGGCTGCAGTGAGATCGCAGAACCACAGAACCCCCGGCCCAGCTCACAGGAAGCGCAGAATCTGAGTTAGTGAATCAGAATCTGCCGAATACTTGAGAAAACTCCGAGTAGATCTCAGCCTGGGGTATTGGACACGCGTCCTAGTCCTACTGCTTAATGGTTTACAAACCTAGAGTTGGACAGTCCTGGGTTTCAATCTTAACTATGTCATAAGCTAGTGGTATGGCCATTCAAGTTAGTTAACCTCTCTGAACCAGAGATTTTATTGTTGTTTTTCTGTTAATAATTTCTTTAAAATGAAGCCACCTATCTCAGACACTTGTGGGCTAAAATGTGGGTACAGCCCAGTGTCTGGCACATAAGGAAGTCTCAATGTTAGCATTAGTCTGCACTTTCTGAAGTGTGAAGAATAAGCATTAATGATATGGTAAATGCTAAAGTGTAAAAACTGGCATGTGGGGTGGCTTGGGGTAAGATTCGGGCTTTCATCTTTACAGGACAAATAGGAAGAATGTAATCAAGTTAGGAAGTCCTTCCTGGCTTGGGGTGGAGTGTGGGGTGGTACTCAGTTCAGTTGGGGGAGAGCCCTTTGGGAATGGGACAGTGGGAAGGGTCAAGGCTTCTAGGATCCTTGGATGTCTTTACCAAAAGCCAGCATTTGTGTGGAGAGGAAACTGAGTCCCAAAGAGAACGCTGTGGTCCCCTGACTCACGACAGCTAATGTCAGAGATGGGACCAGACCTCATCTCTGAGTTAAGGCAATTCATGTCTCCATAGGTGGTGAGGGGGCTGTGACAGCAGGGGTCACAGGAGTGGAGGAGACCCTTTGAGGGAGCTGGCAGACCTCACAGGAGGCACTGACCTGATGGCTGGTGGTTTGGGCCAGTCAGCCTATGTTTAGGGGGCTGACAGTCCTGAGAAGACCTTGTCCCCACAGAAAGAGGGGAGGAAGCAAGGAGGCAGGATGTGGAGGGCAGGGAGAAAAGGGGTGATTGGTGCAGGCGGGTTAAATCCCCCCAGCCTCAGTTCAAGTCCCCTGGGTTTCCTTCTGTCCTTGCTTTCTGTTTTCTTCTGTTGCTTCTCAATTCTACTCTGAGGTGGGAACTGCCATTCTATTGTTCCCAAAGGGCCTTTGCAGAGACAAACCTATCTGGCCACCAGGCCTTTCCGACTCCCTGCCTGGGGTCAGAACCAGGAGTTTTTTCTCCCTCCCTCCTTTCCTTCCTTCCTTGCTTTTTAAAATTTTATTTTTAATGGATGTATAATAATTGTACATTTTTTATGGGGGACAGTATGATGTTTTGATACCTGTATACATGATGCAATGATCAAATCAGGGCAATAGGCCTGTCTATCATCATTTCTATGCATATATGAGAGAGAGAGAGAGAGAGAGAGAGAGAGAGAGAGAGAGAGAGAGAGACGCTCAGAGCCCAGGGAGGAGCCTCACTCTGGCCTAGATTTCCTATTTGCTGAAGGCACAGTTGGGTGACTTCTTAACTCTGGCTGGGTCAATTCCTACAAGGCCAGGCCTGGGGAGCTCCGCCTGGAGAAGGAAGAGCTGCAGCTCTGGGGAGGGCAGCCTCGCCTTGCTGATGTCACCAACAGCAAAGCCCCAGCAGCAGTCTGATCTATACCTCGTGAGTGGCCAGGGTCTCCAGGCCTTTTACCTCCATTGCTTCATAGACTCCTCACCAAACCCTAAGGAGGAAGTTGCTATGATTATGTTGGTATCACGATGAGGAACCTGAGGCCCTCAGAAGCTAAGAGACATGTTCAAGGTCACCAGGCAGAAAGGTGAGGCCAGGAGTCACAACCCAGTCTGACTGACTTCAAGGCCTCTGTGCCTGCCTCTGCAACCAGGAAGCTGGAGCTGGGCAGTGAGAAATCAGGCTTTGGAAGATGGAAGTGGTTCCTACTGATAGAGAAGAGGCTGGTAGCCTTTGGGATCTCCATTAGTCTCTGCTCCTCTAGAGGTTCTTGAGACTAGAGGGCTTCCTTCCTTCCTGCCTTCCTTCCTTCCTTGTTGGTGCTGGGGATTGAACCCAGGGGCAGTCTACCACTGAGCTACATCCCCAGCCTTTTGTACATTTTATTTAAGGGCAAGGTCTCCCTTAGTTGTTGAGGCTGGCCTTGAACTTGTGATCCTCCTGCCTCAGCCTCCCAAGTATCTGGAACTATATAGGCTCTTGCCACCATACCCAACTGAGACTAGAGGTATTTCTAAACTAAGCTATAGAGACTGGTCTTCTTTAGCAGAGGGAGATTATTGGTGTCCTATGGGCAAGATGAGAAAAAAGGCCCATTGACAGGTGAAGACAAGCTCTGGTGGGACAGTGACTGGATACAGCTGGCCTCTGGAGTGTCCTCGGTTTTCATCCCAACTCTGTCCCTAGCTGTGTGACCTTAGGTAGGACATTTCCTCTTTGACCTTCAGTTCTCTGAGCTGTGCCATGATACTCCATGCTTTCTGAGCCTCCTTCCTGCTGACAGCTGTGGTTTCAGCCTTGGATATTCAGATGGGGCCTCCAGAAAGGGAGGCACGAAAGGATGTAAGAGGGCGTCGCTGGGAGAAGGGTCGTCTTTAGGAACATAAACAGACCTGGGAGCCGTCAAACAGGCAGCCCCTTAAAAGGGCAAATATGAGCATGCCCAGAGTGTGACAGGCCCTGCTCTTGGGGGATGGAACTTCCTCTCTGGAGGGGCCATGTCGACCTTTCCCCTCCACTCCCTGGGCTTAGGGAGATGTTTAAAATATTCAGCAACAGGTGTGGCCTGGACATGGACCAGTCAGAGCAGTCATTGCTGTGAACAGTACATGCATGATTGGACCAGGGTGTCCTACCTGCTGGTCTGCCTGCACCTAATTCCTGCACCCAATTCCTCCTGGAAAAGCCTGGCTTAGGAGCTAAAGAGCAAAGAGTCGGGTGGGGCAAGGTGAGTGGGTGAAGGCAGGAAGGTGGGACTGCAGCTCCTCCCAGACATCAGCCTGTCCCCCCAGAGCCCCATTGTGCTGCCACCCAGCCTCACCATACCCTCATGCCCTACACAAAGCAGGCTAGCTCACCAGCTGCTGATGCATTGCAGAGCTTGGGAGACAAAGGGGAGCTGGCCTCTATTCTGCATGGTCATCCCAAACTCCATAACAGGCAGGGTACTACCCCGGAGTCCGTTCCTGTCTGCCTAAGGACATGGAGTCTGACAGTCGGACATCAGGGCTTTGCCTCATGCACTCTTGGCCCCTGGCTACCAAGTCCCGTGGAAGTCTCCCGTCCTCTACGTTCTCCACAGCTGCCAGCCTATTCCAGGCCTTTGGCTCCATGTGCCAGGACTGCTGTGGTCACCTGCTGTCTGCCTCCCCGCCTTCGGACTCTGGGACCATCTTCTCATTCCCTCCAAAAGTTCCTGATGGCTTATCACCTGGTGGCAGAGATTTCAATCAGTATCACGTGACTGAATATTAAGGACCCCTCTTTTCCCCCTTTTCCATGAGCATAGGTCATTTCCCAATTGACCAAGAGACATGTACTCAGCCCAAACTAAGCACAAGTACTTTATTAGCTATAGAAGTGGGGGTGGGTGTCAAGAAGCAGGAGACAGGGCCCCTGCCCTCAAGGGGCCTTTGCTATATTCATGAGAGACAAAATGTAAATGAAGAAAAACTGATAATTACATGACATCCTTAAACAATGTGTTATTTGAGGGTTGCCTGGGCCAGTTAAAAGACCTGTAAAATGGATCATGATTTATAGGAAAAGCCAGATAAGGTTACACTAAATTATTAGATGGTTAAAAGTTTAGAAATAAAACAATGTTCTCTAGAAGTTCTCTAGAAGTTCACTAGGACCAAGTTATGCCACATTTATCCTGTTTTCTTTCTTGATAAGGTTCTAGAGCTCAGTGCAGGGGAATGCCTTAGATTCAACATACCTTGCGTTCTACAGGGTTTTGGGGAAAATCTTTCATTTTGTCGTCATAGAAAAGGGCTGGATAAAAGCATAGTCGTGTGGCTTTCGAGCTGGTTGAAGGAGTAAACCATGACAGTATCGAGGAATAGTTCTCTGTCATGCTGAGATGAGGTTGTTGTGTTATGGGGTTGAATGTCATTGTCATTGTGGACATTTTCAGTGACGATGTGGATGATGGCCATAGACCTTTAATCAGTTAATGATGTGAATCAATGAGAAACAGTTAAGAATCAAGACTCAAGAGTATCTTGACACCCCACCCCAATGAATACCATCCAACAGAGAAAAAAACATAATCTTCTATCTATGTTGCAAAACATCAGATCTACAAGTATGGGATGGGGAAAATCTGGCTGGGTACCAGTTGGTGCACGGGCTGTGGTCTCTGTGGAACCCACGCAGATGGTCTGAAAGCATGTCTAGGAACCAGGTCATGGCCATGTACTGACAGCTGGACTTAGAATCTATGCGGCCTGCAGAACTGGAGTAGTGCTGGTTATCAGTGAGCTAGGACTCCCCGGTCACAAGCCAAAAACTTAACCCTTTCTGCTCTCACCACCACCCAACTGCTTAATGTCTATATGTTCTAATTTCTGACCAGAGCAGTGTCTGTTCTTGAGTGGTGTGAAAAGCAGGTCTGCCCAGATTTCTTCCAACACCATTCCAGTGATCCCCAATGCACCTGCCCAAGGTCTGTCTTGTGACTCCCCCAGGAGGCCTCTCTTAGTGCAGTCGGCTGCTGCTTCGAGATGGCTGTGTGAACCACGGCCTTGTTGCCATTTCACATTTATCCAAGTACAGCAGGCTGGGCAGAAAACTGAGCAGATGTCAGAAGCCTCCAATCTGCTGCTCCACGGGAGACCCCTGCACCAGAGCTGGGCCACGGAATCAGTTTAGGGTTTCCCCTGCCAGCCCCCCTCTGCCCTTCCCTTCCTATCGGAGGGTGCTTTTAAATCAGTCACCCCCAGGTCCTGCAGTGAGTCAGTGTGTGGACCCTCTTGGAAACGGATCTTGCAGAGGGCCGGGAACCAGGTCCTGTCTGCACGGCCGTGGAGAGGGTAAGCTGAGCGCCAGCTCTGAGCACCTAGGATCGTGTCTGTGATTACAGCCCTCCTCTCTCCTCCAGGGGCACAGAGAGGGGGTGTGGAAGTGTCTGTGGCAGAAAACACTCAGGGGCATGGTAGGAAGGACATAAATGCCTCCAGGTGGAAGAGGTTGGAAGAAACAGAGGCAGTGGGGAAAGGGAGGCGGCCTTGGCTATTGGTCATGAGCACCTGACCGCCTGAGGGACACGGATTCTGAAGGCAGAGCGACCTCTGCCCCCGCCTGCCTGACCGACATGCCTGATTGCCGGTGCTCTCCGTTTTGCTGCCTAGATCACGATGAGGACCTGAGGCATCTGCTGGCTGCCAACCCAGCCTGAAGTGACCATGGCCCCCCGCAAGAGGAGCCGCCATGGCCTGGGCTTCCTGTGTTGCTTTGGGGGCAATGACCTCCCTGAGATCAACCTCCGGGACAACCACCCTCTGCAGTACATGGAGTTCACCAGCCCCATCCCCAACCCGGAAGAGCTTAATGTCTGCTTCGCAGAGCTGGTGGTGAGTGTGTATGAGGGGACAGTTGACGGTGGGGAGGAGGGCGGAGGGACAAGCAGAGCGGAACAGAGTAAGAGCCCAGGAGCCGGGGTCGCCACCTCTCAAGGCTCCTCTTGGGACTGAGGCAGTCCCCCAAACACTTCAGCAATGTGGAAAAAGTCTCTCCCTGGGGTGGGCACCAGGCAGTGGTCCCCAGAAGAATAGACCCACCTCCTATTCCCCCGGATTCTCAAGTCAGATGGTAGCAGTTGGGCTGCCGTAGGGTGGAGCAGACCCAAATTTTTGTGAAGTCAGGCAGTGAAGAGTCTCAGAGGACATCAGAACTCTCAGTACCTTTCTCTCTCCTGCTTTCTGGAGTTTCCTCTGGGCCTCTTAATCTAAGGACGGAGTGGGATTCTTCAGGCAAAACTGGGCACCTTGGAACAGGCTGTAAGTGGCAAAAATATGGAGGTAGAGAAGCCTATGTCACACCCAGGATCTGATTCAGGTCTGGGATGACTAAACCCTACGTCCACTGGGGTTAACCACAGGTGTCATTCATTCACATTGGCACCAGACCTTCCTGTCCCTTGACAGTGCCCATCCAGACCAGGGCATCAGCCTGCTGTTGTGAGAATGACCACACAGAGACAGAACAGGACGGAAGCACAATTCCCCTTTTGGAGGTCCCATGATGAACCAAAGCCTGCACACCAGGAGAGGTCCCGGACCCGGACCCTGGCATAGGGCCAGAAGCCCAGGTTGTCCTACCACTAGCTCTTGGTTCCCTGTTCTCGGGGCTGCCGGTCATCAAGCCATGGAAAAATGGTACCTGTGGTTTGAAATGTCATTTATACATGCTTTTGCTCTGAGATAAGGCTGGTTGAGGCAATCCAGTCCCACAAATACCAGGGCCACTGTAGAATGAGACCGTGTAGGTTATCTGAAAAAGTTGTCCAACTAACTGCTCACATCAGGAAAACTCCTTGTTTCTAGATTTATACCTTTCTCCAGAATGGGATCGGGGAACAACTGTTTGCTAGTGTAAGTAGTGTTTGGAGTCTGACTGACACTAGGGATGTTTTCTAGAGCAGATGATATAAGCTTTGAAAGGATGTGTCAAGAGTTGTTTCCCTTTTGACGCTCTTTGTTCAATAAATATTCACTGGGCATCTTGGGTGGACAGTATCCTCAAAAGGTACTTTAGCAAAAGCAAGGGTGACTTGGGCAAGTCTTACCTGCAAGTGGACTGGTGTCAGGACCCCTGCAGGGTCCCAGGTATTTAGAGATGATCTGACAGACAGGGCCCTGCATCCAGAGGGGAAGTCATCTCGGGAGCACTGGTCTGGAAAGCAGTGACAGTGTGGGAAGTCAGGACAGGGAGCACTCGGGAGCTGTGGGAGCTTTAGTCTAGACAAGGAGGTTACAATGAGCTCCATGAAGCAGTGAGATTTCCATTGAGACCCCAAAGCAGAGTGAGGTTAGGTAAGTGGACGGGGAGGTAGAACCGAGGCTCCTTTGAAGAAGAAACAGCCTAGGTGAGAGTTTCAGGTTAAAAAAGAGCTAGGTCCTTTTGGGAGGCACAACAAAAATCAGAATAACTAAGAGTTTGGGGTTGAATTCTAGGGAATCCTAGGAAATCCACCAGGTTGAACCCCAGTGGAAATCCACTGGAGGTTTTGAGGTGATTCCATCTGCTTTCTTAAAAGACCATTCAGGGTATCTGTTGAAGAAGGAATGGATTGTGCTGATCATTAGGAGGCTGTTGTAGGCACCAGGCTAGAGGCAGTGGTGGTTTGGTTCAGTGAGGAAGGAGAATGATGGATTAAAGAGGGATTTAGAAGGAAAGGTAAAAGGCAGGAATCATGGACACCCAGGCTGCTGAGATGAGGAGCTGGGTGGATGCTGGGCCCTGCACAGGACAGGTATACTGGAGGAGGCTCAAGCTTAGGGGGCTAAGATGATGAATTCAATTTGTCTTTTCTCTCTGTGCATCAGTTTCCTCATCTGTAAAATAGATTGTTGCATGATTCAAATAAATGAATAAAAGCACTTTGAACAGTGCCTGGCACATGGTGACATGACTTATGTATATGAGAAACCTGAAGGGCATCAAAGGGGAGAAGTACTGGAGACAGCTGGGTTTCAGGGTCTGTAGCTCAGGAAGCTGGTGGGCTGGAGGAACGGGTTTACCAGGAGTTGACATAATAACCAAGAATGGAGGGAGAACAGAGAAGGACACTGCACCATGTCCCAAGGGACAGCAGCTTTTGAAGATAGGATTGAACATCAACAAAGGAGCCTGAGCAGGAACATAGAATAAAGCACAAGGGACTGCGTGAGAGTGTGACTGCTGAAGGGACCACGGAACAGGTTCCGTAAGGAGGGAGTGGTCAGCAAAGTCCCATGCTTCCTGGGCTGAGCAGAACTGCCAAGAGATGCCCATTGGTGGAGAAATGGAGACTGCTGGCAAGCACATGAATACCCAGAATGCAATGTAATCTAGGACGGGAGAGCAGGTTCCTACCAGGGAAGGTCTGAGAAGGCTTGCTAGAGGAAGCCGACACTGAGCTGTAGGATTCACACCATGGTCCTTAGCATGAGTTGGTAGGAAAAGGAAGGACTGTCTAACAAAAGGAACAGGTTTGAAGAGGGGCCGAGTTTGTGCTGGAAAATGTCAGGTTAGGTACACACAACTGTCATTTTTCTTTGGTTTCTGATTCTAACTGTGAAAAGGAAACCTCAAACAGGGTTCTGGTAATTTTAACCAAGGACATTTCTGGGATATGGAGAGAACCCTTCTAGGTGTCAACCTTTGTTTGACACTAAATCTGCAGAAGTCTTTAGTTCCAAAAGCAGGTGAACTGATGGGCATTATTTCATATTCTCATTGTATGAGCCATCCAAATGGCAGCCGCTGGCCACATGTGGCTATTGACTAGTCCGAACGGAATGAGCTATAAGGGAAAATCTATACTGGATTTTGAAGACTTAATTTGAAAAAAGGAATATAAAATATTTTACTGATAAATTTTTACATCAAATGCCTGTTGAAACGGTCATGTTTTAGGTGTATTAGCTCAAAACTGTATTTAAATTAACTTATTTCTTCTTAAATTTTTAATGTGACTAGAACATGTTTAAAACCTATATTGCTCACATGACATTCCTATTGACAGTTTTGGTTAGGGAAAGGAAAGTCTTAAGTGTTCTAACTTGAATGGAAACATCAAGAAAAGGTTATAGATGTTGAGATTTAAGACCCTTAACTTCCTTAGTTATTGCTTTCACTGTTGCATTCAAAAATATAAAGTGTATTTAGTAGTGTTATGCTCTGTTGTCTTCTTGTGAGTTTTGGTTTTGATCTTAAAATGTGCACAATTGAGTTGAATAGCACACCATGTTTCCAGTGGCCTGGTAACTGTTTCTTTGATGAGCCCTGGGGTTGCTCATGAATTACAGGAAAAGAAGTTCCAAAGAGAGAGCTTTTTTAGGGACCACCCACCACAGCCAAATCTGTAAACTCACCCAAACTACCTTCAGAGTAACCCCCACTGTGACGACTGCGGAAGCTTCCTGGTTCTACTCTCCAGAGATCCTGGGCCCGCCTGGAGGAGGCCCCAGCTTTGTGCAAGGACAGCCCTGTGGGGGAGAGGCTGCTTCTAGTGGGCACTCCCTCCACGGGAAGTGGATCAAGGCTGCCCTTGATGTGGCATGCCCTCTGCTCAGCCCCTTGTCCTCACCTGCTCTCAGCGCATGCTGGGACCCACACGGAGGCTGGGGAAACCAGAGGTTTTCTGGGGGAGAGACTCAAAGGGCAGTAGATTTGAAGAACACAGCAAGCCTCTGAGAGAGAGGCAGGACTTGCTCAGTAAATGGTCCCTTTCTTTATCCAGCCTTGACCTGTGATGTTGGCAAGTATAGGAAGGCCATGAGCAGGAAGACCAGAAACCCTGGACAAGAGGATTAGGAAGCTTCAAAGTAGGGCCAGAGAAGGGCAGGAAACGGGGTGAGCTGGAGGAAGAGAGTGGACTTGTCCAGACAAGGTGGGGGTGGACAGGAAGCAAGGGAGCCTGGGTAAAAGTACAGGCTGGGTTGGAGCAAGGGGATGGGGCTGTGTTTCTAGTAGAAGAAGAAAGTCCCCATCTTATCTTTGGTACTCTTTGGGAGAAAGCCAGTAGGCCGAGGGATGGGTTTGGGGGCATTGTAATTTCTGGTAGGGCTGCATATTCTACTCTCAACCACCGCTGGGTTTCAGACATGGTTTTTCTTATTTGTCTTTGCAGGATGAATTGGATCTCACAGACAAGAATCGGGAGGCTGTGTTTGCACTGCCCCCTGAGAAGAAATGGCAGATCTACTGCAGCAAGAAGAAGGTGACCCCCTCTCTGCCCCTTCCCACCACATCCCAGGGGCCACAGCTGGGGCCAGCTCTAATGCCTTAGTCACTCATTTGTCCAACAGACAGTCTTATGAGCACTCTTCTAGGTGAGGGAGGAACAACAGGGAAAACCAGGGGAAAAAAAAAAAAGGCTTGGTCTCCTCACTGTTCCTCCCTTTCTTCTTTTCCTTTAAAGAAGCTTGGGCGCCCTGCCTGTGGCCCTCCCTACAAAAGCCAGTGCCAGGCTCCAGGCAGGGCTTCACTGGATTTTATCTCCTTCTGCTTCCCAGAGGCTTGGAATCCCCTCCCAGCAGCCTCTCCTCTGTCTCTGCAGCCCCTTGGTTCATCTCCTCCTCCTTGATCTCTCTTGTTTTTTATTTTAGCTTTTCTGTATCTTTTGCTCTCTATTTTTGTTTTCTTGGTTCACCTCCCTCCCCTCCCTTCTCCCTCCATTTTTCAGACTGGAGTTACGGCTCCTTTCTCCAACCTCAGAGTGTGAGTATTTGGTGTTAGGGTCCAGATACTCCTCCGTCCCCTGGAGAAGACAGGCAGGTCCAGGCAGGGTCTGAGATGTCCCTCCTTCCACTCCCCATGCCCATTCATAGCTCTTAGTTTACTCTTCCTGGTCAGGACATTTGTCCAATCCCCAGGGCTCTCTAATGAGCCAGGCTGACCTTATAATGGCAGGATTAGGATCATAGACCCTTTCAGAATTGGAGTGACCCTGAGAAACAATCCACTCGAGTTCTTTATTATATAGGAGACAAGGGAGGCCTAGTGAGGCTGTGGGCTCACCCAGTCACCAACAATGAACCTGAAGGCACACACTGTAAGGCATTGTTTAATATTGCACGGCACGTTTATTAAGCACCTGCAGAATACAATGGTCAGTGTCTAAAAATACGAGAAAAACAGGCCTTGAAAAAGCTCAAGCCTTGGAAGAAAGGAAAAGGAGGGAGGAGAAAATAAACTTTAGGAGTAATTAATCATATTTCATGAGTCTCCACTTGCCAAATTGATTACTACAGAGTTCCCTTAAGTTAATCTCTTGTGTAGCTCAAGTACAAGATTTATTAAAATATAAGGGCATCTCTCAGTACTTTGCAAACCAAATTGTGTGTGATTTCCCCATCTACTCTCACACCTGTCTGTCTTCCCACGTGGCAGTTTCTCTGTCTCCCCACCTGTCTTAGCCTCAAGATTTCAATAACTCTACCCAGTCCTCTTAACCATCCCCCACCTGCAGCCTTCTGTTGGATGCCCGCCCCCAGGTTCAGTTCAGACAGTTCTGTAGAACGTGTTCTGCTCTTTCTCCAGCACTGAACTTACAGCAAAGGCAGGATGACATTTTACTCAGTACCTTCAGGCCTCACCATTTGATTGACATTCAGTAGGTATTCATCAAATGCATATGGAATGAATAATAATGAGCCAGCAAATGCAAGAAACTGTATGTTTGCTGATACAATTGGTTTTGCTGGTGCAATTCCTCCCCAAGGTAGAAGATGGAATATTTGGCCTGTAGTCATGAAGATTTTAACACATAAAGCCCTATGAGGTCACTAAAACCAGAATGAGGCAGGTTTCTCACTGGTCTAGAATTTGCTTGAGTAGGCAGAGCTGGGGGTCCAGGGTCAGCTGGCAGAGGGAGGGTTTGTCAGGGAGGTTCTGGAGGAGGTGAGTTTTTATGTAGATTTGAAAGCAGGAGATTACAAACCTTGACAGCAGATGAGAGAAGTATCCAAAGTGACCAGGGCACAGGGATAGGAAGGATCAGGATGTGTGTCATGCCCAGAGGCAGATCCATTTGGCTGGAGAAGGCTGGATTTCTGTCAACATTAATAGTTTTTGAACTCCACCATGCTTGCCCAAGCGAGGGTAAGAGTTGAGCCTTTCTCTTGGGGGCTGAGAGCCACCTGAAGGTCCTTTGCACTGCTGCCTCGCTGACCAACTTATTTCATTCTGGGAAGTTTGACAGTGAGTGAATCACAGGCATAGGAGGGGCTCCTAAGACTTTCTAGAACCCACGGTCTTGGGAGTTGCTTTCTTTTTTGTAGTTGCTATTTATTGAGTACCTCGTGTGTGCTTTGCACTGCACCAAATGCTTCATACCAATATTCCCAAACTGAGAGAAAGACCAAATTTCTAAATTTCCAAACCACCATATACCAGTACTGTTGTATAAAAATTACATCAGCAAAAAATGAAAGATGTACAAAATATAAGAGAAAATTTGTATTAGACTCAACAGTCATAAAATTACAGTTTATTAAGTGTAGGTAGAACAGTTATAGCAGGAGAAAAGAATTTTAAAAATGGAAGATGTCATCCATTGAAAGTGTCTGCCTGCACAGTTTCTGCCCATGTCATTGGTGGGTCATGAGATTCAATGTTTGTTGTCTGATTTTATCAAGGAAGAAACAGAAGCCCAGGGAGGTCTTGCATCTTCCTCTAGTCACCCACTGTGGGCAGGGCTAGGAACAGTCCCTCTTCTGACCTCATATAGAGCTCAGGGTCACAGGCCACGGGTCTTGCCAGTTGATCCATATCATCCTTCTTCTTGTTCCAGGAGCAAGAGGACCCCAACAAACTGGCAACCAGCTGGCCCGACTATTACATTGACCGCATCAACTCCATGGCCGCCGTGAGTGGCTGCTCCTCTCCTTCTCGCTCCACACCTGGGAAGCTGTGGGGGAGAGTCAGCCCCTCCATTCCCTCAGTGTCCTACTCACTGAGGTGCAGGAGTTTTCCATTATTCCGGAGAATTCAACACAATCCACTCCTCCTCTGTGAGACTTCAGAGTGCCCCAACTATTTAAGCATTTATTAACTCAGCTGGATATCACTCAGGCTTGGGAAATGGGCTGGGCCAGTAAACCCTTCCTATTTCACAGAAGAAGATAGTGAAGTCCAGACCCTCTGTCTTGGTAACCCATTCCCTGAGGCCTCACTCTTCCTGAGGCGAGGGTGCCCCTTGAGTCAAGCCTGGGCTGGGGGACAGGTGGCCCAGGGTGTCCAGTGTCCCCTCTTACCTGCTGGCTCCTCAGATGCAGAGTCTGTATGCGTTTGATGAGGAGGAGACAGAGGTGAGGAACCAAATCGTGGAAGACCTGAAGACGGCGCTGCGGACACAGCCCATGAGGTGACTCGACCTGTCTCCCTTCCTCACTTCCGTGCCCCTACACAGGTGGTCCCCCGACTTCCTGAAGCCTCCTGATGTGCTCTGCTCCTAGGCTGGTCCTTGCCAGTTCTACCCTTGCCATTCCTAGACTCTGCCTCACCCTTTCACTTCCTGCTCCATTTCCCCTCTGCTGGGTTGCTGGGAGCTGCGGGGGTGGGGTTGGGGGAGATGAACCCAGGATGGTCAAATAAGCCTCGGGTCTTCAGGAGCTCTCTAAAGAGGGAGCAAGGGCAAGCAGTTGGTATTTGGAGGAAGAATAGAACAGGAGGGTGGCCAGATGGACAGGGCATATAAGAAATGGCTTCCTAAGAATGAGGGGACAGGGTGAGTGCCCAGTCAGGGAGGAGGTGGGTGTGGGTTAAGAATGACTCCAACCGGGGTCAGGGGGTTTAGAGCCAATACATGAGCTGTGACCATCTCTGAGTAGAAGTGTGGAGGCCAGAGAAAGGAGATGGGTGTCTCCAGTGCCATAGGAGGACTCCTCCTACCTTCCCAGACCACGGTGTGTAGAGCGCAAAAACAGCATGAGCTGTCAAGGGTTCCTCGCCTTTGGCTCTGGAGCTGTCCAGACACGTGCTGGAACTAGCTGGTGAGAGATGATTGTTAGATCTTCCGCGATGGTGCACACTAGTTATTAAACCTATTAATTACATAAGCTTATGATTAATTAAGTTATATCAAAACCAATACTTGAAACATATCACTCACTATCTAATTCTTTTTCTACATTTTGCTATTACATATGCTCTTCACTATTGAATTTACACTCTTAAATTTATGTGTGTGTGTGTGGTGGAAACAGGGGCTAATGAGGCATCTCTTTCCAACTCCATGTTCAAAGACATCACCATTGATAGCTTGAAATCAGCTATGCTAAGAGTATTTAAGTCATGGGAATGGGCAAACAGTGCATTCAGGTCTTTTCTGCTCTCTCTCTCTTTCCCCAAGAACCTAGTTATGTAGCATGTATCAGCCATCCACTGGTGTGTGTGTGTGTGTTGTCCTGGTTGAGCTCTCTGCCCTAGGACCTGGACACAGCCTAGGACCTGGACACAGGCTGGAGCATCCACAGCCCTGTGTCCCTCTGCTAGGATGGGGTCAGTCTGGGAAGGAGATGCAGGAAAGAATGCGGCTCTCCCAAAAGTAAAGAGGTCGAGGGAAGTTGCCAAGTTCATCCACCTCAATTCATTTTAATTTTCCTTAATAAAATCTGGATTATAAAAGCTACACATAGTAATTGTGGAATTTTGTAGAATACAGAACAGCATCTAATAGAAAAAAGGAAAAACAGGATCTATTGTTGATTCGAGAGCATATTCTGGGCGTATTTGCATAACACGTATAATACAAAATACATATGAATATATTTATATATTGATTATAGACACTGTTCCCTAAGCTCAATTTATTACCATTTCCTCAGTTTGTTAGTTATTATTCTACTATATCAAGAACTGTAAGCCTGTTTTTGTGTGTTATCTTGGAGTCTGGCACCCAGATGAAACCTATGGACTGTTTCTCAGAAATGATGTTTTTAAATAATAAAATAGACAAATAGGTAGGGTTAAAAAATAAATTCAATTAAAATATAGCTACCAAATAATAAAAATGCATGAGATAGCAATAAATGTGCCTCTTTATGCCTTCCACAGCAATAGCTGGCACCGGCTCTGATAACCACCCTAATCTTGAAGTACTGATAGGTATAAATGATATTTTGAGATCCCTGCAAAAACTATAATTTGATATGAAAATAGCAGTGATTTGTTTGGGTGACAAAGTCACATATTCTGCTAATAGCATTCTCTTTTATAGCCTATACTCGTCACAGGGGGAAATGCTTAATTTCAGTTAGAGGCTTTCAAAAATAAAAATGTAATTGTCTTTTCCCTCCCAGTCTGTGGATCCCTGAATGCTATCCACAGATCCTTTGCAGGAACACAAACTCCAGGTTAAGAAGCCCTGAACTGAATAGATTTTAATGTTTTCCACTAACATTCATGATAACTTTGCAATTTTCTTGAGGATTTCCTGAAATGTAGCTTCCCAGCCTTGGTCCCTTAGCTCAGCGAGTCTGATGGCCCCTCTATATTGAAATCCTTCTTGTCCTCCAATTAAGTTCTTCTAATTCCCATTCTTATTAGATCTGGATCTTTAGGTTTGCTGGCCATAATAATTATGATCGTCCCTTCTCCTCCAGCCCATTTAAACTAAGCAGTTGACAGTCAATGCTGTGCAAATGCATACTATTTAAAATGCAAACAAAACATGAGTTTTCTGTGAGGATGATAGGGTTTCGGTGCTTTGGATGAACTTTATAAATGAGCATCTGCTGTAGGTGGGATGTGGTGATGGTCCTGGGGTAGCTATTTGTAAAATGTATACAGAATGGCCTGTAGGATACCTCTTTTGCTAATACCTCTGGCTGATAGGTTTGTGACCCGCTTCATCGAGCTGGAGGGCTTGACCTGTCTGCTAAATTTCCTCCGGAGTATGGACCATGCCACCTGTGAGAGCCGCATCCACACCTCCCTCATCGGCTGCATCAAGGCCCTGATGAACAACTCCCAGGGGCGCGCGCACGTGCTGGCCCAGCCCGAGGCCATCAGCACCATTGCCCAGAGTCTGCGCACAGAGAACAGCAAGACCAAGGTGGCCGTGCTGGAGATCCTGGGCGCCGTGTGCCTCGTGCCTGGAGGCCACAAGAAGGTGCTGCAGGCCATGCTGCACTACCAGGTGTACGCCGCAGAGAGGACGCGCTTCCAGGTGAGAAGTGGTGCCAACGGGGCGGGCAAGGGTGACACGGTAATGAAAACCGGAGGAAAAGGGGACATCATGTGGGTGGCTTGCCTGCTTGGGGAAGGAAGAGAGGACTGGGAACCAGAGGGCTTACTTCCAAAGACACGATGGGTTTAGTTGGGAACATGGACTTGTCTCCACGAGGCTATGCGTTCCTGGAGGCTGGAATGTTGGTTTGCTTCAGTTTTGTGGTTCTACACCTCTGTGCCTAGTGCCTGGCTCATGATAGAGGCTCAGTCAAGAACTGAATGTAGTGCAATTGCTGGGGTCGAGATTCTAGGCTCAAAGCCTGGACCAATGCCTAATGAAGGGACACTGGACAATATAAAGTGTCTCAGCACAGTGCCTGGCACAGAGCAGCCCTCAAACTCTATGACTTATATATCAGAATAGGCTCTTTGTTTATTCTGTTAGCAAACATTTTTGAGTACCTGCTCCTTGCAGAAAGTAGCCCCTAACCCTTTACAGAAGATGTGAAAGGAATGGAGGGGAGGGCCCATGCCATTGGGAGCGGGGAGAGGGTCAACACAGGCGACAGCTGGGATCTGGCCCTGCAGCCCTGCTCAGCAATAGAAACCGAGCCTGAGGGTCTCGCGGGCAGGAAGGAAGGGGAGAGAGACAGGCATGGAGAGGCACAGGAAGCTTCCCACCTGAGGGGAGGTCTGGGGGGGGGCGTCCCAGATAAGCTGGAGATAGGTGATTGGACAGAGAGAGCAGAGGGGACCTCTAGGGACATTAGGAACAAAGGGGTGGAAACTGTTCTTGTGGGACCCTGATCCCTGCTCCTGCCCTGTCCTACCTTCCCACCCAGACTCTGCTGAATGAGCTAGACCGAAGTTTGGGCCGGTACCGGGATGAAGTGAATCTGAAAACAGCCATCATGTCCTTTATCAACGCTGTCCTCAACGCTGGAGCTGGAGAGGTGACGCACCTCTCCCTTGCCGTTGCTGGCCCCTGGTTTCTGACCCTGGGGAACAGTGTGTGTGAGTGCTTCCCGAGGAAGCGCTATCTGAGAGGAGGGCCATCTGGTCCACGCGCCTGCCCCTGCCAACATCATCTTCCACATATCTTTAGAACCCATCTGTTGTTCCCTTCACTTGGGGCCAAGAAAGGATAGCTTGGCGCGAACCTCGGTGTCACTAGGGCAGCACCACAGCAGACCTGGACTGCATGGAACTCACTATCCTATCAGCGGCTCCTCGAAGCTGCTGAGGAGCATCTGGCTTTTCTTGAATTCCTCTACACCTGGGAGGGCTCCGGGGGCGTTTCCTGCAGAGGTAGCGTGGTGCATGATGTGTGTCGTGGAAACACTCCCAGCTGGGCTAGCTGGTGATGGCTTAGGTGGTGGGGATTGTTTATGGGAGAATGTCAAGTCTTGACCCTTCTTTCTAGAGCTTTCCAGAAACCTGCTTCTGAATTGATTTCTTTCTTTTTTAAAAAATATTTATTCTTTTTAGTTGTAGTTGGACACAATACCTTTATTTTTCATTTATTTTTATGTGGTGCTGAGGATCGCACCAGGGCCTTACACATGCTAGGCGAGTGCTCTACCGCTGAGCCACAACCCCAGCCCCTGAATTGATTTCTGAGTTGGCTGGTCTTGCTTTTCTAGCACCTTCTATTAGGAGGTGTTGCTTCTGGTTCCTCTTCCGATCAAAGTGCAATTCTCAGACCATTAAGATGGAAGATCAGATGAACACTCCCCCCTCCAATTCTAAGGCAATCAGATGCCCCCATCAAGGTGAACTTGAAGAACAAAAGGGGCAAAGGAAGCAATTGAATGATCTCACTTTTCCCTTTACTCTGCCAGCATACATTGTTTACGTGCAAATATGATGACTGAATTAGGCAAGGTAGGATGGGGCAATAATCTGTCCCTAAGATACTGACATCACAGCTCTGTATGGTTGTCATCCATTCTGATTGGGGTAGTTACACCACAGCAGGTAATTTTTATGAATATCACCTCAACCAGTAAGTTAGTGTTTTGCCCATTTAACAAATGAGGAATCTAAGGCTTTGCCAAGGCCAAAACACTAGGAAGAGACAGAGTAGGGATTTAACCCAAGGTCTACCTGACTCCAAAGCTCATGCCCCAGGTCACTCTACAGTGCTGCTTCTTGATGCCCAAAGCTAAGAGGACATTGGTCAGGGGCTAGAAGGAAGCGAGGTGGGAGACCTAAAAGGAACTGGGAAGTGGGCTTGCTTAGAGAAATAACAAGATCAAGGTTATCTTGTCCCATCCTGCCTTAGAACCCTGGGACTTGAAGCAGCTACGTGAGTTTGCTGCAAGAGAGGTGCGATGATGGCTGGGGTGTGGATGAGGGGTCCCCAGGGGATTCTCTTGGGCATGAGACCAGCCGCTCAGTCTGTTGCTGCTTTGGTGACCCCCAGGATAATCTGGAGTTCCGCCTACATCTCCGGTATGAGTTCCTGATGCTGGGGATACAGCCTGTGATTGACAAGCTCCGGCAACACGAGAACGCCATCCTGGACAAGTAAGGCCCCAGCCCCCCAGCCCCACGGCCGATGTGTGGGGACAGTGCCTCAGTTGGAGAGGGCCAGGACGGTTGTGAAAGCTGCTCTTCCCTACCATGCCCAGCATAGATTCAGAATCAGCTGTGTATGGGGCAGGTGTGCCCTAGCCCTAGCCTGTCCCCTGTGCTGACCTTGACTCATCACCTAGGGTATAGGCAGGTGAACCCAGTAGTTCTCATCCATGCCAGCACTGCCCCCTAGGGGACACTTGAAAATACGTGGGAGTGTTCTTTGGTTTTCAAGTTGGTTAGTTGGGGGACACTACTGGTATTGATTGTTGGGGACAAGAACGCTAAACACCCTGCAGTACACACCTGCTTAGAAAAGAAAAAAGCCCATCTAAGATGCGTGCTATAAAGCCTTTGCTGGTCAAAAAGCGTAGGTAAATTCTCGTGTTACCCGTGAGTCCCATCCGGTTCTGTCCCATGTGGCACTGGGTCCCAAGGGGGAGAGGATGTCTGAGGAGGAGCGAGCCCGTGTGTTGATGGGGTGGAAAATGAGGGTGAGATTAGCTTGAGGGCTGACTTGGGGACATTAGAAGGACACTGGGGAAGACATATGGAGGGCAGCAGTCCTTGGCTGAGGGCAACTGTATCCCCTCTGGAAACTCTCAGCCCTGCCTGGAGACATTTTGGGTTGTCACTCTTGGGGGAGGGGTTCTGTAGGCATGCAGTGGGTAGAGACCAGGAGGCTCAACACTTCACAGAGACCAGGCTCCCACAGCCAAAGGTAGTGGAGCCTAAAATGTCACTAGTGTCAAAATTGAGAGATGCTGACCTAAGACGGTAGGACCCTGGGATGACCTCCCTGGAGGAAGGTCATGGGCTCTCATAAAAGGAGGGTATTGGCTTCTATCAGGAGGCTCCTCTCTCTTGCCTTGGCCTCACCTGAGTTAAACCTTGAGATTTTGCCAGTGGTTGAAGGGACTGTAATCCCCAACCAGGGATGTCCTGGCTGGAACGTCGACCTTCTCTGTTCCCCCATCCTATCTAGGCATTTAGACTTCTTTGAGATGGTCCGGAACGAGGATGACCTGGAGCTAGCCCGGAGGTTCGACATGGTGAGGAGCCTGCGGGGACGGGGTGATTGCAGTGGGGTCCCAGGCGACCACATAACCACTGCTCCAGGTCCTGTGTTGGTTGGGTCCCTAGAGTTGCCACATGGCTGGGTCTTGTGGTGTGCTGGCTCTGGTGGCCTCACCTGATGAACCACACCTGGACATCTGTCCCTAAGGAGACCAAAACGCCACAAAGAAAGACCGCCATGTTCTTGTGCCCGATTAGTCTCAAATGCCTTTCTAGGGCTGACTTTCTTCTTGCCTCCTGGAAGTTTCCCGAATCACCTCTCTCCATCCCTAACCAGGTCATGCTCAGCAAACCAAATCATTTTAGCTGTAGCAACCCTGAAAACACACCCCTCTGCTGCTTAAATATCGCATCATAAAATCCCTACCTAAACTGAAGCTGCCTCCTGGGCTGGGGGGTGCTTCCCAGACACCAAGCACCACCCCATTGTATCTTCA
Source organism: Tamias sibiricus (assembly GCA_025594165.1). Lineage (NCBI taxonomy): Eukaryota > Metazoa > Chordata > Mammalia > Rodentia > Sciuridae > Tamias > Tamias sibiricus. The sequence continues at coordinate 39,102,050 of CM046666.1, forward strand.
CAAAAGCCCGGGTTTTATATATAAGAAGGCGGGGGTCGAGAGGATGAGTGTCTTGCCTGTTGTCCACAACTGGAGAGTAGATCTGGGACTTCAACCCAGGTGGTGGGCCTGTGCCCCAGGACACGTGCTCCCTTGAAGCATCTCTGCCCCTGTTTCCTTCCCTTAGTTTGGATCAGTAGTTCTCAACCAGGGCTGGTTTGGTTATTCCCACTGCCCAGGGCACATTTGCTGAAGCTGGAGATGTTTTTGTCACAAAACCTAGGGAGGCGCAGGGGAGGGTGCCACTGGTATCTAGTGGGCAGAGGTCAAGGATGCTGCTGCATGTCCTGCCATGCACGGGATGGCTCCCACCACAGGGAGTCGTCCAGCCCACGATGACCACAGAGGGAGAATCCCTGGTTTAGGTAATTAACATCCCTCCCTCCTCCTCCTCTCTTTCTCCTTTTAAGTCTCAGCTAGAAGCATGGGAAGCAAAGCAGTCCTGAGAGATGGGGCGGCGTGGAAGGAAGTGGGGGTTTCTCCCCGCTCTCCTCCTCCTCTGCTGCCTGTCTGTCCCCGGTCACCATGCCCTCTGTGCCCTCAGGTCCACATCGACACCAAGAGTGCTTCCCAGATGTTTGATCTGATCCACAAGAAGCTGAAGCACACCGAGGCCTACCCCTGCCTGCTCTCTGTCCTGCACCACTGCCTGCAGATGCCCTGTGAGTACCCTGCGCTCATGCTTGCCTACTGGGCCTGAGACCCCCCGGGGCAGGCCGAGATGAGGCTTTGGGGCGTCTCTGGGCAGGTGAGTCTGCCCACATGTCCCTCTGCGCTTACCCTTGGGAGGCCAGACTGCATGACTCGGGCCCTTCCCTTACCTCCCTCCATGGGGGTCAAGATGTCCAGTGTCACCCAGTGGAGGAGTTGGGATTGGGCCCAAGCAACTCTATCCTCCTTGTCTATAATAAAACAGTAGCTTGAGCATTGCAAAATCAATAGCTCTGCTATTTGTTCATGACAGAGTCTGTCTTAGTTCTCAAAAGAAGTTTTGTGCTTGCAGGGGTAGCTAAAATGAACAATGAATATGTTCTTTTTTTCCCAAAGGTTCTATCATTTTTCCACTTAGTCTTTGCTGACTCTCATCCTAACGCCTTTGCCCCTGCTTATTTACATATCCCAAGTAGCATCTCAGAAGCAGGTGTTTAAGTTCTTAAGATCCAGGTGTGTGCAGGGATTGATTATATTATTGACAGCAATCCCAGAATGCAGGTTGAAATAAGCTTTAACTGTACCACTTGGTACTCTAGCTTTTCACAAAATAGACTATTTTTAAAGTTCCTGTGGTCCAACCTAATGGCCAGCCTGGCTAGGTGTGCTGAATTGGTGGTGGTAGTGGTGTTGGTGACCCCAGTGATGGTGTCTACAGCTATAATTTATTGTGTGCCAACTTTGGGCCTGACATGATGTGAGGTTCTTTAGCACATCATCCCTGAACCTCAGAATGACCCGAGAACTGTATACTGTTATCTCTCCATTTTGCAACGAATGGATCTGAGGCTGAACAAGTTCTTCCACAGAGAAGGAATTTGGGGACAGGACTTTAGGTGAAAAGTAAATGGACAGCACTGTCACTTGGCGACACATGTGTTGGGGGAACATGGAAAGCAAGACAAGACAGTGAGTGGGACCAGGAAGTGATCCGTTCTCCAAAACTCAGCTCACAAGGTGATCAGGGAAGACGGGGAGGGCCCCGGAGAGCTGACTGCTTTTGCTCCCGGCGGTTCCTGTGTCTGGTGTTCCATGGGCAAGGTGCATGGGTCACTCCACTCTGCTCCCAAACGGGGTTTTGAAGATGATCTGTCAACTCCTGGGTGGAATTCTATGTCAGGATTGCATTGGTTGACTTCTGTTGGTGGCCTGGGGAGAAGAAGTGCTTGACCTCAGGACCAGGGCAGAACTAGTGTCTGTCATATGACTGTGACTTGAGGGGATGGGAGAGGGGTCTTGTGAAGTCAGGCACAGCACATGATGGCTTTGCTTTCATAGTTCAAGGTCACCTCAGCCAAGAAATCTTCCTGGGTTCCATTGACCACTTCTTTAACTCATTTTGTTGTGCTCTGTGTGCGCACCTGTAATCAGTTTCCTTTCATCTTCCTCTGTAGAACAATAACAGATAATCCTAAAATCTTTAAAAAAAAAATCTCCCCTGGAGACTTCATTATTTAGAGCAGGTAATATTTTGGAACAGGTGCTTTTCATAGATAATGTAAAAAGCAATTTACATTCCAAGAGTATAGTATGCCTAGGGTCCCAAGAGGGAAGAAAGGCAGCCAGGAAGCATTTCATAGAGTAAAGAAATACATTAGCAAGGTGGATACATTCACAGAAGGTTTGCTGCAGGTAATCAGGAGATGGCGGGATTCGGGGTCTCCATTCTCAGCAGTGGCATTGCACCTCCCCTCCGACTAGGCGCTTACTGTGGAGGAGGAAGGGGCGCCTCACCAGCAGAGCCTAGGAAGTCACTCAAGGGCAGAGTCTCCAGGAGCTCCCAGGCTCAGTAACAGATATGCTACCTGTCTTCCCTCAGATAAGCGGAACGGTGGCTACTTCCAGCAGTGGCAGCTCCTGGATCGCATCCTCCAGCAGATTGTCCTCCAGGATGAGCGGGGTGTGGACCCTGACCTAGCTCCACTGGAGAACTTCAACGTCAAGAACATCGTTAACATGTGAGTCGTGGCCAGCCTTTGATCTGTCTCTCTCCCACTCTGGGTCTCACCAGCACGGCCTCCGCTCCCTCCCTCAACCCAGACACCCCCAGAGGAGCAGCACTGTTCAGTGGAACTCTCCAGGATAAAGGAGATGCAGCATATCTGAACTGTCCAACGCAGGAGCCGAATGTGGCCACTGAGTACTTGACATGGGGCTAGTGTGACTGAGGAGCGAAATTTTAAATTTGAACAGCAACATGACATGGGGCTAAGGATTACCATCAGGCAGCACAGGTGTATAGGTCGTGTTCCCAACTCTTGATGATCCCCTGGGTGGGTTGGATGGAGGGGTTATTTAAACACGTTCACACAGAGCACTGGGCAGGAAACTGTAGCGCGCTGTAGCGCATGGGCTAATTCCCATCTTCCAGCTTGTATTTATGTGGCCCACGAGCTAAGAGTAGTTTTTATATTTTAAACACAAACACAAGAATATGTGACAGAGACTGGACATAGTATGTCAAAACCTAAAATATTTACTCCAGCCCATTACAAAAAGTTTGCCCACCATTGACAGAGAGCACGGCCGTTAGGCTGTAAGCCTGTTGAATGAAGTGGTCAGAACCTGAAACCATTTGGCTTATCATCTTTTACTGACCCTGGATATAGAACAATACAGAGAATCTAAATTTACACTTGTTAATTAATAAAATGGCCTTAATATGCCAACTTTTTTTTTTTTTTTTTTGGCACCAGGGATTGAATTCAGGGTGCTCAACCACTAAGTCACATTGTCCATTTTTTTTTTTTAATTTTGAGATAGGGTCTTACTAGGTTGTTTACACTCTCGCTAAATTTCTGAGGCTGGCTTTGAACTTGCAATCCTCCTGCCTTAGCCTCCCGAACTGCTGGGATTACAGGCATGCATTACTATGCCCAGCTAATACACTGATTTTTAATTTTAAACTTAACTTTTGGTGTGTTTCTGAACCAATTATTGTTAAGGAGATAAATTGGCTCTCATTGAATCATTATATTGCTTTCCAAAGCCATGTAGAAAATGAATTCTGAACTATTGTTTTCCTTTGCACAATTCATCAGATATTGATTCAGTTAAAACCTGAACTGGTATGTTGGGCCAGGGCAATTAGTAAAGCAATCAAAAGGCAGCTGTAGTTTTATTTTCTGCTAATTGTTTTTACACCATCAGAGGGGAAGCTTTTCTGCTACCAGAGAATGACAAATCATTAGGTCTAACAAAGGTTTTGCTCTTTCATGGGTAAGAGAAGTCCTAAGAGCACTTCAAGTTGCTACAACAAGCTAGTCCTAGGTATAAATTGACTTCTGGGCTTGGGCTTGATACAACTTTCAATCTCTCTCCTCCACTGGCTGGGGTGTGGGGAGACTGAATTGTGTGTGTGAGGGAGATGGTCGGCTTCTTTGGTCTATTCCATCTCTCTTCTAATTCCTTCTGTTTCCCACCCCTCTTTCCACCAGCTAGTCAGTTTCTGACCCCTTCCAGAGGCAGCCTTGGGGCAAGGAGGAGAAAGGGATCAAGGTCACTATTGATTGATCAGGCAACGTGGTGAGCAGGCTTCCTGCTCTCTGAGCACAGCGCAGGCATACAGGTGTCGATGTGTTCCTGGGATCTTCGTAGGTCCTTGCTGGGTGCTTCTCACCACAATAGCCAGCTCACAGCCATTCAAGGGTTACCCCAGCTGGCTGGCTGGCCGCTTCCAACCCTTCATCAGCCCCTGTTTCACTGGCTGACCTGTGCGCATGGACTTATAGTGTGGATATTCCCAGTTTCCTCCCAGGTGGATCCTTGGGCAGGATGTACAGTGGCTACAGCCCAGTTCCTCCCTGAGGCTCGTGTCTGGCCCGTGGGCAATTTTTACACCTCTGATGCCAGCAAAACTTAGAAGTGATCCCAGCCCCAGCTCATCAGCCTTTCCTGATCAATTCTCCTCCACCCACTGGATTTGCCTGGGTCCAAGTCAGACCCCAGTCTGCTCTGCTTCACTCCTTTTGTCAGGGGACATGAGTCAAAAACTCATGGGCCCAGAGAAGACCCTTCTCTGGATGACGGAGGAGGAAGTAGCATCCCAGTGACCACAGTAATAACTGCAAAGAAATCTCATCACCAAATTCTACCCCTCTCTGTACCCCATCCCTGTTTTTCTCCTTGATGTGGTTGAACAGGCCAAAAGTCATGGATCTAACTGGCGCACACATTCACATTTACAAAACAAAAGATGTGTGATCTCACTTTGGATCTTAACCCTCATATATCTTGATGTCTAGGTAAAATCTTAATTCTGATACCTTGTGACAAGAGTCTGACATGAATGAGGATGTCCTATATTTTAGATGCGTCCCCTCTCTACACACCTGTTCTGTGTTTTGGGGGTGAGCAGTGTGTCTTGCTGTTACACATTGGTCTTTGAAAGCCTGCACCATGGTAGGGCTAGCATTTCTATCTCAGATGCACAGACCTATTTTTACAAAGGGATATGAGAGTCGTACAACTAAGGAAAGCATGAGATGCAGTCCTAGGTCTGCCGTGGATTAGCTGTCATCCCCATCTCTGTTCTCTGAGCCTCAGTTCCTTCAAAGGCATCACAAAAGGGTTAGATTATAAGGTGTCTATAGGTCCTTCCTCATCCATGTGAGGACTGGACAGAAATGGAGACCTGGACAGAGATCTGACACGTTAAAATTCCTGCCTCCTTGATGTGGCAGCGCCGTTTGGAGATAGGGGTACACAAACAGAGGGCCTGTCTTCTGGGAGCCGTGGATGATGGGCAAGGATCTCATGGCCCCTTCCCTTCGCCCCCACCTCACCAGGCTCATCAATGAGAATGAGGTGAAACAGTGGCGCGACCAGGCTGAGAAGTTCCGGAAAGGTGAGAGGTTCCGCCTGAGCCTGCTGCACTCTCCCCACAACAGCCCAGCCGGGGACCCCATCTCCTCCTGTAGAGAGGGCACGCAGACCCACCCTCTCCTCCTCCTCTCTGGCCCCACCCCCATTCCAGAACACATGGAGCTTGTGAGCCGGCTGGAGAGAAAGGAGCGGGAATGCGAGACCAAGACGTTGGAGAAGGAAGAGATGATGCGGACACTGAACAAGATGAAGGACAAGCTGGCCCGAGAGTCCCAGGAGCTGCGTCAGGCTAAGGGACAGGTGGCAGAGCTGGTCGCCCAACTCAGTGAGATCTCAGTATGTGGTCACTCTCCTGCCTTTGATGTGGCTCAGCTGAGACCCTAGGCTTTGGGACAGGGTGGGCAGAGCAGGTGTGGGGAGGAGTCAAGGTCCCCAAGATGAAGGAGAAAAGAAAGGGGGACCTCAGGTCAGGACCCAAGGGACCACTCGTTGTACGTGTGCCACCTTTGTGTTCATTAGAAAAGCAATGCCCCTTCCTCTAGATGACATCATCCCAGGAAGTGCCTTGGAGAGCAGGGTGCAGGTGGGATATCTGCTCCCCTTGCCCCTGCGGCTGGATGTCTTTGTGCAGTCTGCAGCGCAGACAACTGTATGCACTAATCCAGCTGCTTGACTGTGATGACTGTGACTGATTTTCCAGTGTGTGTTTGACTGTGTGTGGATGTTTGGGATGCAGAGAGAAAAACTGGGGTTCGAATCTGTGTGGGAGGTGAGAGCAGGATTTGGGGTCTAGGATAGATGGAAACTAAGAAGGAAACGGTGGCGGGAACTGATTGGCACCAATGCTGATGGCAAATCCTTTGGATTTTTCTATCTCCTCACAGTCGGGCCCTGCATCTTGCCCCCCTCCCCCTGGAGGTCCACTTCCCTTGTCTTCCTCGGTGACAACCAGTGACCTGCCTCCACCCCCACCTCCTCTCCCCTTTGCCTGTTGTCCCCCACCTCCACCCCCACCCCCTCCACCTGGAGGGCCTCCCACACCCCCCGGCGCCCCACCTTGCTTCGGCCTGGGCCCGCCCCTCCCTCAGGACCCCTTCCCCAGCAGTGATGTCCCACTCAGGAAAAAGCGTGTCCCCCAACCTTCCCACCCACTGAAGTCCTTCAACTGGGTCAAGCTGAATGAGGTGAGTGGCCGGGAAGGGGTCCGCTGGGCCACGCTCGGGCAGCCGGTGGAGGTCAGACCTCGGCATCGTCTATTGTTTGACGTCCTTCCGGGGACTGGGTTCCATCTTTGGTGGTGGGAGGTGGAGTCACAGTCGATGCAGGTGAGGGGGTTGCTGCGGCCGGCAGCTCACTGTGCCCCGGGCAGAGGTGCCAGGCCTGTGCTCATACCTGTGTAACAAAGCCACCTAGGAAGGAGCTTGCGTGTGCTGCAGGCTGATGGAATAGTGGGGACCTTGGCACCTGGGCCAGGCAGGCTGCTCTCTGGACAAGACAGGGCTGGGCTAGAATTTCAAGGAGAGGGTTGATTTGAGGGAAAGGGTGGAAAATATAGGCAGAGCGTGGGCTGAGGACCAGGTCTTGGTGAAGATCAGGGCAACATGTACAAAGGACCGAAGAGTTCCAATGGAAGATAGGGCCATTTGGGGCTCCTCCTGGGGGAGCTGCACACACTGTTCACATTTCTAGAGCAACAGTGAGAGGCCCTCATGAGCATTATCCACTAATAATCGCCAATCCCAGGCCCAAGGGTGGCAGTTGATTCTTCTATTGATCCACAAGCTTGCAGATGCCCTGGGTCTCAGTGGACCCCTAATAATTGAACAATGTGGACAAAGTCCTCCCCCTGGTTCTTGCATAATGGCAAATCTTACTAAGAGAACCAGTGGTTTGGTCCCTGGGGCAAATACATACAGGTAACTGGTTTCTGCTAGCCTGGCCATGTCAGGCAGGCACCCACTTGGGGCTGGGGCTCACGGATCTACTTAGACTCTGTTCTATTGGCCTGTTGAACTAACTCACGGGGAATCCATAACTAACCATTGCGTTGGAGCTTCATGAACTCAGATGGAGATTCAAGGGGGAAGAAAGACTAAGTAGATAAGAGATTTCTAAGCCAGGGGCCTGCTCTTGGTTAGATGGCCCTTCCTGATGGTGGACTAGCTGGCCAGCCTGGCTGAGGTCTGCTTTGCATAGAGATTTCCACTGGGGGATATGATAATGATAAAGGGGAGAGATGGCACTGCCCCATGGGAGTTCAGGATCTGGGAAATTAGAGAGGTGGTCAGGAAGCAGCTAGAGATCCTGACCACATGAGTCAGGGGAGAGGTTCGAACCTTGAACCAAACCCGGTGTGATTCAACTACTGTCTACACCACTCGTCTTGTCTGTAGCTCAGTTTCTTCGTGAGATCATCTCTAAGATTCCTTCCACCTCTGGTCTTATAAACTATGTGGAAACCCACACCATGGGTACACCTTGGGCCTCCGGCCCCATCTCCAATCCAAGTGACTGGGGTTTTGGAGCCACCTGTTAGCAGCATTTCAAAACCAGACTGTTGGAACTCAGGACACCTGTGCTGCCCAGTTTGTGGCCTGTGAATGCTTCTCCATGGCCAGAGCAGCAATGGCAGCCGAGAAGGGAAAGGGCTCTCTAGAACCAAAGCCACGGGCTATGCAGGAACCGTCGTTGCTCACAAGCAGACGCAATATGTTTTTTTATTGTGGTTAAAGAGAAATGATATTTTTGTCTTCTGTAGTTACTTAAAATTTAAGGTTTTAAAAAATGTCATTTTAAGTTCTCGTGTGTGCTGATGATTAAGGAATCCACACAAAGCATCTGATTTTAGGGGAGGACCTTTTCGTTGTTGGGGAGCTTGGGCTTAGGATTTTCTCTGGGGTCCACTAAGGGTAAAGGCTACATGAATTCCGTAGGGACCCAGAGCAGGCCAGAACATCACTGCCAGACTAGAGGGTGTCATTTTGATGGAGTGGATGCCTGGGAACATTCATGGGAATTGTAGACTTTCTTGGCAGGAGCAGGGCAGAGGGGCATTGAGGAGTATTTGAGAACTTGCTATCCTGTCCCTAAGCTTTTAATTGTGCAAAAAGGGCAGATTATCTAATTGTTTAGGCTTCAGCTTCCTGATGAGTAAAATGGGGGTAATGCTAATATCCATTTCAAAAGGTGGCTGTAAGCCTCAATTGACTTGATATATGTTAAAGACTTGAACAGAGACCGACACATCGAAAGCCCTAATAACAATAATGTCAGATTAGTTATTAGTGGCACTGCCCTGTGTGCCCTAAGTATGCTCTCACGACGACCCAGTGAGGTAGGCGTCCTGAGACTCGATTTCCTTTTATGTGACATGGGTAAGAACAGAATCCCTCCATGCCCACAGACCCATGTGGTGGCAGGGCTGGGGACATTGGCCAGCCGGGTCAGCCTGTTCCCACAGGCAGCACTCTGTGAGGAAAAGCAATGAAATGTGTTTCTGAGAAAGATAAAGGCTATCTCTAGAGGTCCAGAAGTCCCAGGGATCTAGACTAGAGATGACCGGGTCTTGGCCAGGGTGATGGAAAAATTAAAATTGAGAACTGTGATACAAGACGGGCATCTCAGCGTGATGCAATGACAGGTTGTGTTGAACATCAGGAACAGACTGACCTCTCTCTCTGGCCCCAGACCTCAGTGAGACCTCCAGGAAGAGCCGCAAGTCCTTCTGGAAGATGTGGGGGAGCTGGGGTGGGAGGCTGTGTTTGGGAAAGAAATGAGGGCGGGCCCAGGTGATCTGTGTGCAGCCTCAGGGCAGGTTCTTCCCCACACTGAGCACCCAGCCTCTGTCCTAGCCCCTTTCTTCTCACCAGGAATAAGGAGGATGGGAAGCTGTACCTCTGTGGGCCTCCCCTCTCCCCACCTCCACCCCCAGGCCTGGATGTAGATGGTTTTCCTGCCCAGGTGACGCGGGTCACTCAGTGCCCCACGCGGCCGCAGCCAGCCTCCTCCCATCTCTCTCTTCCTCCCACCTCTCCCTTTCCAGGAGCCCAGTTCCTCTCCCCAGTCTCCTTCCTCTACCCCACGCATGCTCCTGGGCATGTGTGTACACACACGCTCACTCTGGTCTTTTCTGCCACGAAAAGAATGCGTCTGTGTTGGGTTTGGCCGGTTGCCTGTGTTCCTCACAGCTCTGAGCTTCCCAGCCAGGCATTCCTCACGAGGGTCCCTGGCCTTCAGAAGGCCACAGGAATGTCCCCACCCCCTGACTCTAGCCTAGCCTCCCCCTTTCAGAGTTTAAGAAAATAAAAGTGAGTGAAAGGTAGGCTTCTCTCTCCAAGCCTAGCTGAGGGGGGCGAGGAGGAGGTATTTAGGAGGTCCTTTGGCTGCCCTCTGGGCAGAGGAGGGCGGGAGGTTTTCTTTTTAAGGACAGCATGCTCTGGGAGCCCAAGGGTGGAGCATACTGGTGGGGGAGGGTGCACCACACTCAGGTCCTCCATACTTCTGTCCCCTAAGCCATTAGCAGAGTGTCACAAGACTGCTGGACTGTTTCTGGCTTGGCTAACAGCTCCTTTCCAGATCCCAGCGCGAGGGTCCTACATGGAGGGCGGTAGTGACTCAACTGAGAGACCTCAGGACAGAAAGTTCTGGGCCCATCCCAGCCATTAAGGATAGGGACACCTTCCCTGGGTCTGACCAACAGGAAGTTGTGGCAAAGCCTGGACGTTCTGAGCAGTCACTACAGGGGCCAGGGTGTCCCAACCTTTGGCATTGGTCCACTTTCTGGGTATCTGGGAAAGAAGGAGAAAGACCTTGGGAAAGGAAGTGACCATCTCATACAGGAAATGCAGCCTGTGCAAGTTTTGAGGACCCCAATTTTGTGTGAGCTCTGATCCTCCCAGTGATTCCAACCAGGGCGGGCACAGCTTCCTGCCAACCCTGCCCTTCACGGAGAGTCGGCCCAGGCAGGCGCCCAGGGAGCTCTGCTTTCCTGTCGGCCCACCCATCACTCGGTGCTTCCGGTGAATTCTGAGGTGTGCTTCCAGTGGTCCATGTGGAAGGGAAGAGCAGGAAGCTGACTTGGGGCTCTACCCTGGAGCAGAGTGTTAAAGAGGGGCAGAGGTTGGGGGGTATGAATTGATCCCTTTCTGAAGGTCTGAAAGCCTGGCCATTGTAGTATGTGCCCCTGGGGGACAGATGGTGTTCAGGAAGCATTGGGCATCTATCTCCCTAATGAAGGCTCTAGATCAATCACAGGGTTTTCTCCCTGTCTTGAATCCTAGGAGCGTGTCCCGGGCACCATATGGAATGAGATTGATGACATGCAGATATTTCAGATTCTGGACCTAGAAGATTTTGAAAAAATGTTTTCCGCCTATCAGAGGCACCAGGTAAGACCTTGCCCGCTCTGGCCTTTTGGGCCTGACTTCTGGTCTTCAGTCCACACTCCACACCCTTGGAAGTCAGACCTTACCCCTCGCCTTCCTCTTACCACCCTCTCCCCTTTCCTTTCTCTTCTCCTCCCTCTTCCCTCCCCCTCTCCCTCCTCTTCACCCCCTTGGTTTTCCTTCTGCACATGTATTCTGAATGATTTTATTCTTGCTGTGATTCCATGTTTGTGCTGAGGACCTAGATAAGAATCGGAGGTGTGTAGTCCAACAGGGGAAATGCCACAGTATATTCGTTTATAGATCAAGTAACGGAGTAGTATGTTGTCCATTTCTCATTGTTATCCTGGGGCACTGGAGGTAGAGTCCCAAGGCCTGGCCACCACCGACCCTTGCTCTTTGGCCTGGGATTTGGAGTCTACACCTAGAAGTTGTGTGACTTTTCACACCACTTTCCCAACCATGTTCTCATCTCCCAACGCCCTCACCATGAGTCCGCTGAGCAGAGGATGTTGACACTGCAAGGAAGGGGGATGCAGCGGGCGCTGCTCTATGTCACTTCAGGGGACTTAAGCTGGCCCCAGGCCCTTGAAGGCCAGCAGAGGCCCTGATCACAGGACCTTCCTGAGGCATGGGTCTTCGACTATGCTGGGCACCCGTGGACATACAGGAAGAGCTGATTCAGGCCCCATCCTCAAGTGTCGAGTGTGTTTCAGGAGATGGGTGGAGGGCCAGGAGTCCGAGTGTGACTAGCACACTCGGGGGCTCTTCCCCACCAAGTCCAGTCCGGGAACAACCAGCCTGAGGCTAGAAGGTCCTTGCCTTTTCTCTGGCCTGCTCAGAGGGGCTGCTTCCTGCTGGGCTTGTGTTACCATCCTCCTTGTTTCCTCTGCTTGGTCCAGGCTTCCATCCCGGAAGACTTCTAGTACCAGTGATGGGTCCCCTGCCTCCTGGGTCCTGGGCAGAGGCTACATGCTATGGCCTGGCTCCCACAGGTCTGCAGAGGGTGTCCTACCCTGCTCTGGCCTGTGGGTGACCCTTCCTGAGGGCAGTCAGGGCCAAGGACATGTGTGACTGTTCTCCCTGGGCCCTGGCCAAAGAGGTGGGAGTGGGGTCAGGCTCGGGCCATCTTGGGATCCTAGAAAACAACAGGTGACTGTTTGCTTAGTTGCGGGTACCAAGGCGTTCGAAGGTCCACTTCTAATTCCAGGAGCCAATGTCCACGTGAGGCTGGCGTGGCCCCTGGGAGTGGCCAGGGCTGTGGGACTGAGGGAGCCCTGCTGAGCATGGTGCTCGTGGGAACTGGATCTCCCGAGCGGGTTCTGGGGACAGAGGGAGTGTGCGGGAGTGGGTGGGGTCCGGTGTGACATCACACAGCTCCCCTGGGTTGAGAGTCTTCATTCAGGCCAGTTCTGGCCGGGCCTATCCGGTCTCCAAGGCTCTGTGGTAGCTGGGCTGGGGACCAGTCAGAAGAGTGGGTGTGAGGTTTAGGACCAGCTGGGTGTGGGGCCTCCTGGTTTGGTGAGTTGAGAGGAGTTAAGACTGAAAGACCCCTGCCCAGCCCGCCTCACCTCTCTGAGTCCACTCAGCTGAGCCCTGGTCCGGGGCTGGGCTCAGCCAGGACACTGTCACTCAGGAGCAGCCCAGTCTCTGGAACTGAAATGACAGCAGCCAAACTGGGGTGACCCCAGGGTCTGTGTTCCCTTGTCACCTCTGGGTCCTGGGTGGTGAGTGGTGGGTCGGGGGAGGTCCCGGGAGCCATGGCTTTCCCTCTGTGTCCTAGGCAGGTTCTGAGTTGGTGGCTTCCACTCTACCAGGATCAGGAAGGGAGGACACAGGTGCAGGCTGTGCCTCCTGGGTTTCCCCTTAGACACGGAAGCGCAAGGAGCGAGTTAGGGAGACTGCCTCCCTGCCCTGAGGCTCTCGGCTTCAAGTTCCTTTGTGTCTCACCTACATGAGAAAGAGGAGCTGTCCTGGTGGAGAGATGCCCTCTGCCCTCTGGGCAGATTCTCAGCAGAGGAGGGGAAGAGTGGGCGTCAAGGCCGGGGGAGGGGGAGCTGCCTGATCTCTGCTTGTCTGGCTTGTCCGTGGTGCATGTCCAGGGCTACTTCTGCATTCCTTGTTCCAACCACGGGGGTCTCCTGGGACAACTGGATAGTGTAGATGCTGAGGGTCCCCATGTCTGTCCTCCTGCTCCCGGGTCCCCGAAACTCTTGACTAATGTTGTGCATGTTTAATTCTCTGTTGGCTGTGGCTGCTGCCTGCCTAGGAGCTGATAACTAATCCTACTCAGCAGGTGAGTCACTCTCGGGGCTCTGGTCGCTTCAGGTTTTAACCACTGTCCTGGGCTGCTGCCCTGAACTGGGCCCAGCAGAAGGCCTTGTCCATTTCACCTCCTACCTTCTTACTCATCTGTGTACATTCAGATAGGGTGGCATGCAGGAGGGTCCCCAAAGAGAAAAAAGGAATGAGGAGAGGGAGGGGAAGTGCAGAAGACCTCACCAGCAATGGGGCTGGACTGTCTTGGGACTGAGGAGAAAGCTTCTAGTCTGCCGTCTCTCCCACCAGGCCCATGGCAATGCTTTCCTGTAGGACTGCCTGGGTGGGCGCTGCCAACTCCAGGGGCCTAACTTCCAAAGATAATTATGTGAGCAGCAGCCCCTGGAGCTATGCACCATAGAACCACACAGGTTCTGTGGAGGAAGTTTCCAGAGTAAGCAAAGTGCCCCGGAGAGCCTCCCCATCTCCCTCACCAGGGCCCAAGAAAAGAAGGGGTAGAATCTTTGATTTCTTGGAAATCTGCTGGAACCCCAGAGGGGAGAATTCTGCTTGGAATTTTGTCCCAGTTTCTGCACCCCTGACCACGTGGATGCCCTTTGCCCTGGGCATGTTGGGTGGCAACTGAAATCCCTGGGAGTCAGGGGCTGTGGCCTTATGGGAGCTTGGACCAACTTCTCACCATCAGCTTGGGAGGCTGTCTGGGAGGAGGGCAGTGGGAGTGGGGCTTGATCCTATGGGGGACATGGTAGGGCATGTCACATTGCCCAAAGCCACAGGGTGGATCAGTCACACCTCTCCCCGTTGGAACAGCTCCTTCCCTAGGTTACCCAGAGAGGATAATCTGTAAAAGGGGGGCTCTTCACTCTCTCCATCAATGCTCTCTAGCTCGTGGGAAAGTCCCAGATCCTTCCTGTGAGAGCTAGTTACTCAACACCGTCCTCTCCACACTGCCTTTTTCTTTCCCCTTTTCTCTCCCCCTTATATTATAAGTATCCTGAGGTTGGTAGGAGGGTGGCTCCTGGGGGGTGGGCAAGAAGAAGACTGGGGAAACATAGATCTCAGTGCTTCCCTTGGACTCATTGCAGAAGGAGTTGGGCTCCACCGAGGACATCTACCTGGCCTCCCGCAAGGTCAAAGAGCTGTCAGTCATTGATGGCCGGAGGGCGCAGAACTGTATCATTCTTCTCTCCAAGTAGGTGCTAGTGCTAGCCCTGTCCCTAAGGCCCTGCCAGGAGAGGTTCTGCTGGGAAGGAGGGGGCCCTCCAGGGAGCACAGGTCCAACCAAGATGGGGCCAATGCAGGAGGGAGTTAAGGTGAATGTCTGGAGAGAGGGGCGGCAGAGGAACGGGGTGATGGCAGTCTCTGGCCTCTGTCCCTTGGGAAGCGAATGGACACTGATCTAGCCCTCTCCTGGGAGTCCCTTGTCAAGCAGCAGCCTGGGGCTCTGCAGACAGGAAACTGCCGCAGTCACCAGGCCCCGGACAGCCTGGTCAGCGTCTGGCAGCTGAGCTGCTCTAAGCCCATGGAGGGCCTCACTCAGCTTAGGCCACAGAGCAGCATGATCTCAGCCCCTAGGCATTTCCCGCTCCCGCAGAACAAACAGGGCAGTATCTGCACCAACAGCACAGCTTCTGTGCGGGGCCTCCCCCAGCCAGGGTCAGGGGCACCGCCCCCCCCATACTATTCTTAGTGCTGCCCCCAGTAGCCTCTGGGACATCTGCCCCTCTGTGCTCCCACAAGACCCCAGGCCTCAGTTTCTTCCATTTGATGGTGGGATGTGCTAGATCCCTGGGGCTTTCGTGGGTATTAGTGCCGGTGTGCATGTGGAGGGGCTGGGGAAGGCCGGCAAGCGTGGAGGGGGCTGGCTTCTCCCTGTCCAGGACGGCAAGACTGATAGGAGCAGCTGTGTGGGAGCCAGGCACCATCAGGGACTGAAAGCGGCTCTGTCTCCTGAGAGTGGAAGGGGGAGGAAACGGTCCCTTCAGAAGTCCTGTCCTCCATGGCAATGCTATAGATCTTTAGGCACAAGGAGGAGTCTGCACTGGAGATGTCCCTTCTACTCCCAAATGCCCCTAGCAGCTCTAACAAAGCCTCAAGCAAGACACCAGTGGCTCAAGTCTCCACTGAGACACTAAAATGCCTGTTTTCAAGTAGATGCAATGACTCACGTAGTTTAGTCTAATAAGGCGTGGACAGAGCACCATCAATGTACTCCCAAGTCCACGTTTGGGACAGAAAGGAGGCTGAGGCTGTGTCATCTGGAGCAGAAGGTTTGAGGGAGCCTCAGCTGAGGGGCCAGACCAGGCTGCTCAGCTGTGGGCTTTGTCTCAGGTTGAAGCTTTCTAACGAGGAGATCCGGCAGGCCATCTTGAAGATGGACGAGCAGGAGGACCTTGCTAAGGACATGCTGGAGCAGGTGAGGACCCTCATGGGAAGGAAGAGAGCTGGACCTGGGGATAGCCAGCCACACCCCTTCCTGACAGCCCCCAGAGAGGCTGAGACTCTTGAGGCAAGGAGAAGACAGGCTGGGAAAAAGGTTTCTAGAAACTTCCCTGGACTAACCTTTCTAGGGGAAGGCTGGAAAAGGCTGCCAGGGATCCTTGAGGCCCCTGGAAGGAAGTCTCAAAGCAAACTCAGGGTGAACAGTGGTCACATCTTCCCCAAATCTCTTCTACCTCAATTTGCTGTGTCCTTTAAGAGAAACCTAGAAAACAAACAAAAGCAACATTATTTGGACTTCATTAAAATCAAGAGCCACCATCCATCAAAAAGCACTGTTACTAGAATGAAAAGACAAGGCAAGAAGAAGTTAACT